>CM060909.1:1055792260-1056413696 GCA_030737875.1 Allium sativum | reverse complement strand
AACATGATAATGGAACTTTAAGTAACCTGCTGTAACTTGCGTGGATTTTTAATCTGTTAAATTGACCAATCTGATGAAATCTGTTGAAACTGAATATTGCAATTGAAAATCCTACGATAAGCATGAATAATTGTTTAAGAATGAATTTGCCTAAAACTGAACCGTGCCTAGTAACGAGGTTAGATTGCACTTATGGTATAAGTCTACCCGGAACCGCTCGACATATCCAGCAACCACAAGGGTGAATCTAATGTGAGGGGCCTAGTACGTACATGTAAAATAGTACTCAGACACGAGGTTAGATTACACTTGTGGTAGAAGTCTACCTGGAACCGCCCGGCATATCTAACATCCACAAGTGGTAAATCTAATGTGAGAGGTCTGGTGCATTAACCAGCAATGATAATAATTTGCCAACTTGGAATACTTAACCTAATTGAATCTGTAGGGGTTACATGAACCTGTTAAATTGAGTAGGGGTTAAGTAAACTTGCTTGAATAAGTGGGACGGGTTAAGTTAATCCTAATAAACCGATGGGGTGGGTTATATGTATATAGACCTGACAAACTTAACCTATTGTATATGTTGAATATGTACAATCTGATCTGCTAATCTATAAATATGATAATCCGTACATCTGGTCCATTAATCTGCGAACCTGTTAATCCGTAAACATGTTAATTCGTAAATCTACTATATTAATATGTAAACCTATGAACATGCAAATCTGCTCTATTAGTTTGCAAATGTGTTAATCTGAAATCTGCACATCTAAAATCTGTTAGTCTGAGGACACAAGGTTCGGAGGGGTATTTTCTTGTGTCATCTGTTGTGTAGGACCCATATCAATCAGTAACCCTTTCTAGTATCAAATAGCGACCCAACACTAGGTAAGGTTTAGGGTATGATTATTGAATTAGTTATAAGAGGTCCATTCTCATAATAGCGAGGGGTGTTGACGGCGCGTTCCAACCGGGTCATGTGCATGCATGGATCTGGTCTGCTCTGGGGAAGTTAAGACACCGTGACGTCTGTACATAGGTCTGTGTCTTTTTGTATGTTGCCACTTCAGGGAGTGATACACCCTTCTGTGGGGCCGACATAGGGTATTTATGTATTAGGGAGCCGATCGCTTGGGGTAGAATTTAGGGTACATCTAGTTCTTTCTGCTTCTGTTAGGGTACCGTCTGTTTCTGTTGGGGTGGCAACACCTGTCTGTTTCTGTGTGGTACCGTCTGTTGGGGTGGTAAAGGCCCATCACTAGTGTACACCTAATTCTAGCATTCTATTTCCGTATGCATTATTCTGTTTCTGTCTCTGATTCCATTTTTTCTTCTGTTTCTATACCGCCTGTCTCTGTTGGGGTGGTAAAGGCCCAGTACTAGCATTCTGTTTCCGTAGAGATCATTATGTTTTTGTTTCTGTTTAGACATTAGGATAACACCTAATCCCATTATACTAGTAGTAGTGCAGAGAAGTGAAAAGTAAGTAGGAAGCATAGTTTGGTCTATATCATTATGTTTCCTCTGTTTAACCTATGTATATATGCTACTCTTGTTACTGTTATCTCTCATCCAGTTTTATTTACATGTAATAATACTATTATCTGTTTTTATGCTGAAAGTCACTGGACTTGCCAGACTTTATGTCTGACCCTTTTTGTTTCTCCTATTTTCTTCCTCTTCCCCCTCAAGGTTCTCAAGGTAGGAACATAGAAGCTTGATTCGAATTTCTTTCTGCTTAAAGTGCTTGGAAGTGCTAAGTAATGCTTAGCTTTATTTTTCTTACGTATGTCATTTTGGAGTGGAATTATGGTTTTTAAAATTATGTACTCTGATGGCTTTTGTACAAGACTAATATTATGTACTTGGTTTTGGTGTTTGAAGATGTAACCAAACTAATTCCTGTTTCCGCTGCAATAAAGTTATAAATTTTCCAAGTACTACTTTATGTATCTGTCTTGTAATATTCTGTTCTGTTTACTTATAACGCTCCACGAAACTTAATGCATTCCCTTTGTGAGTGACATTAACAGACATGGGGTGTCACACTTAGTATCAGAGCTGAAGGTTACCAGATTAGATAAAAGTTTTTGAAAACTATTTTCAAAATGGTTTTAAAAAGGAAGTATTTTCAAAAGGAAAGATTATTTTGAAAAACATAGTCCCTAAGGCCATATATCTATCTTTCAATTCTCTGTTTTCAATCTCTTTTTCTTTCGTTTCAGCATGTATGTGATCTTCATCTTCCAGAGGGTGTACAGATACCGGGATGGTTCTGAAGGTATCTGAAGGCTGCAGCACCTGCTGTAGGCCAAGCAAACGCTCCTCCCCCAGCTGCAGCTGTTGTTCCTCCTCCCCCGTGTGTAAATGCTTTTTCAAAGATATGTAAGGATTTCTGTGCTATAGGCAGAAAAACCATTAATGGTAGTGAGACATTTGTGGAAGCTCGGAACTGGCTCAAGGAAACAGAGGATTTGTTTGATATCTTTCGACAATAAAAGAAAGATTCAATTAGCCATTTGGCAACTGAAGGACGAAGCTTCTTTTCGGTGGGAGGTTACTAATGTTGAACGTCCGGTAGAGACTTGGGTGGATTTCAGATGAAGGTTCGAGCTGAAGTTTCTTTCACAAGCCAAGTAGAGTTTCCAAATGGAGAAGATTTTGGCACTCAAACAGGGAAACATATCTGTTAAAGAGTATGTTAACAAGTTCAACTAGTTGACGAGATTCGGGTAGGAGTTGGTAAATACTCCACACAAGAAAGCTTTACGGTTTGCTAGAGGATTGAATGAGCTGTTACATGGATTGGCTATGTCTCATGTCCCAATGGGTGCAACTTTTGAAAGGTTAGTTGATATATCGTTGTTACATGAGGAAGCCAAAGGTGAGAAGAATGAGGAGAAGCTCGAAGAACCTCATAACAAGAAACTATGGCCGAAGAAGGAAACATAAAAGAAGGATGAAAAGACTGAGAATAAGAAGGAGAAAAAGTGCTTTACTTGTGGGAGTTTGAGTCATCTAAACAAAGATTGCAGAAAAAGGAAGGGTGCTTGCTTCAACTATGGTGAAATGGGACACTTTACTAGGGACTGTCCGAGGAAACAAGAACAAGGCCAAAGGGCAGGATATTCTGGAGGGCAGGTGAATACTATTGAAGCCAATAGACCGAACAGAGGTAGGAAAGTTTCTGTTGAATGTTTGATTTTTCCTATCTGATTATCCAATTATAACTCTTTTGATTATGGCACTTCTCATTCTTTCATTTCAGATTTTGTGGTTGAGTCTCTGCATCTTAATACTGGATTTATTTCTGATTCTATTATTGTCTCAAACCCCATAGGGGGTACGGCTCATCTGTCTGATGACGGGGTTTGAGGATATCTATGTTAGGCATTTGAGTATATCCTATTGATCGAATCTTCGACCTTTAGGTAGAAACTAATGGGTGTAAACATGTGTTTGAGACATGTTTTGTTTGATGGTTGCAAGTGGATGCAAGTGATTGTTAATGGTTGCTCGTGGATGCATATACACACATTAGGCATTAGATCGGCTCAAAAACACTTTCATATTGCATATGGATGCGTGTGCATATTTTTGTTTCTTTTATGGATGAAAATGGATGTATCATCACATGAGTATTGCATTTGGATGAATGATTGCTCACGCATATAGTACTTATATGATGCATTAGATTTGTTTGCATACATGATTGGACTCATGGCACTGACATAAATTTGCATTAAGGAGGTCAACTGAACCAGTGGACCGCCTGATTTTTGCATTAGCATAGTGGCATATACACACACCATTGCATATGTTCATATAGCATTAGAAATTTTCTAAGGACAATGGATGCCTGTGATTGGTGGATGAGAAGATGGATGATGGATGGTAGGATATACATTCTTCTTAACTTGGAGATTTCAGGGATGAAATCCTTTAATGAGGGGAGAATGTAACACCTCGTATTTTCTAAGAATATTAAAATAACAAATTAAAGGATACTTAATTTTTAAAAGGAGAATTAAGAGAAATGGATTACGCCATTGTGTTCGTCTTGAAATTCTGCTTGGGATAGAGTCCGAGTTTGCGTAAATCGCACACCGTATGAAGAAGTTATGAAGCTCGGAAGATTTAAGGATTAAACAGAATTAAATTAAAATAATAGTTAATTAACAAAACAGATTCAAAAATCAAATTCGGCCAAAACTAGGTGAGCGGGAAATTTCCCACTCAAGGGTGTCGACTCCCCCAGGGGGTGTCGACATGGGTGTCGACCCCTAAGGACATGGGTGTCGACCCCCCTTAGGGGGTGTCGATCCCTCAGCCCAGATCTAGGAAGATACGTGGTTTTGTTTCTGGTTTGATTTGTGGCTTTGTTCCTTGACTCCTATGCTATATAAAGACCCCTAAACCCATTGTTTTCTCCACACTAATCCATGGCGACACCGTGCTACTCTAATCTAAATTAAATTAGTCTTTCTTCTCCACCAAGACAAATTAGAATAGGAGTATTCATATTAGAAGACCAGATCTACAATCAACTAAGCCTATTTCTATTTCTTTTAAAGCCAACCACGGTGAGTTCAAGTTACTTTTAGATCTATAATTTAATTGTAATCCTAACATGTTAATAAACCTGAATCTGAGACTGTGCCTATTTCTTTTCATCATATGCCTATTTCTGTTAATCAAATATGTTCTTATATGTCTATTTCTGTTCATTAGATTTGTTCTTATATGCCTATTTCTGCCAATACATGCTTGATTTTTTACTCTCTTCTCTCCCTCTTCTTCCCTTTTTATTTTATAGCCAGGCTACCTTCGAGCCTAGGCCTAACGCTGGAATATGCGAACGCGCGAAATTGGGAATCGTTAGGAAAGATAAATTCGGGGCATAAAGTGTACTGAACATATGACTTGGGATTTGGAGACATAACACATATTGTAATTTAAGACCTAAATTTGGGGCATACTATATATGATGACTTATGACTTAGAAGAAGGGGATTATTGTGCATAATGATATATGACTTGGGATCCTATAATTAAATATGAATAACTGTTAAATATGAGCACGCCTAAATTGGGATTTTGGGTAATTGGCATGCACTATAATCAAAGATTATAATTTAGCATAACTTGTCTTTTGAATCATGACCAGGATTTTTGGGGCATAATTTGTGTTGTATAAAATTGACTAAAACTTGGGCGAATGTTATATTGTGAATTAGGACCGTAATTTGTGTATGTAAATCTGTAGGCTCAATCTAAGATTGAGCAGAACATGATAATGGAACTTTAAGTAACCTGCTGTAACTTACGGAGATGTTTAATCTGTTAAATTGACTAATCTACTGAAATCTGTTGAAACTGAATATTATAGTTGAAAAGCCTACGATAAACATGAATAATTGATTAAGAATGAATATGCCTAAAACTAAACCGCGCCTAAGCACGAGGTTAGATTGAACATGTGGTATAAGTCTGCCCGGAACCGCCCAGCATATCCAGCAACCACAAGTGGTGAATCTAATGTGAGAGGCCTAGTGCGTACATATGAAATAGTACTCAGACAAGAGGTTAGATTACACTTGTGGTACAAGTTTGCCCGTAACCGCCCGGCATATCCAGCATCCACGAGTGGTAAATCTAATGTGAGAGGTCTGGTGCATTAACCAAAAATGATAATAATTTGTCAACTTGGAATACTTAACCTAATTGAATCTGTAGGGGTTACATGAACCTGTTAAATTGAGTAGGGGTTAAGTAAACTTGCTTGAATAAGTGGGAGGGGTAAAGTTAATCCTAATAAACCGATGGGGCGGGTTATATGTATATAGACCTGACAAACTTAACCTATTGTATATGTTGAATCTATACAATCTGATCTGTTAATATGTAAATCTGATAATCCGTACATCTGGTCCATTGATCTGCGAACCTGTTAATCCGTAAACATGTTAATTCATATATCTACTATATTAATCTGTAAACATGTGAATATGTAAATCTGCTCTGTTAGTCTACAAACGTGTTAATCTGAAACCTGTACATCTGAAATCTGTTACTCTGGGGACACAAGGTTAGGAGGGGTATTTGCTTATGTCATATGTTGTGTAGGATCCATATCAGTCAGTAACCCTTTCTGGTATCAAACGGCGACCCAGCACTAGGTAGGGGTCAAGGCACGCTTACTGAATTGGTTATAAGAGGTCCATTCTGATAATGGCGAGGGGTGTTGATGGCGCGTTCCAACAGGGTCATGTGCGTGCATGGATTCGGTCTACTCTGGGAAGTTAAGACGCCGTGACATCTGTAAATAGGTCTGTGTCTTTCTGTACGTTGCTACTTTAGCGAGTGATACACCCTTCTGTGGGGCCGACACAGGGTATTTATGTATTAGGGAGTCGATCGCTTGGGGTAGAATTTAGGGTACATCTAGTTCTGTATGTTTCTGTTGGGGTGGTAACACCTGTTTGTTTCTATGTGGTACCGTCTGTTGGGGTGGTAAAAGGCCCGTCACTAGTGTAAACCTGATTCTAACATTCTGTTTCCGTAGGGATAATTTTGTTTCTGTACCTGATTCCATTTCTGTTTCTGCTTCTGTACCGTCTGTCTCTGTTGGGGTGGTAAAGGCCCATTACTGGCATTCTATTTCTGTAGAGATCATTCTATTTTAGTTTAGACATTAGGATAACACCTAATCTTGTTATACTAGTATTAGTGTAGAGAAGTGAAAAGTAAGTAAGAAGCATAGCATGGTCTATATCATTCTGTTTCCTCTGTTTAACCTATGTATACCTGCTACTCCTGTTACTGTTATCTCTCATCCAGTTTTATTTACATGTCATGATACTATTATCTGTTTTTATGTTGAAAGTCACTGGTGTAGTGCTACGTTGTTCGGGTGGGAACGTAGAAGCTTGATTCGGATTTCTTTCTGCTTAAAGTTCTTGGAAGTGCTGAAAGTAATGCTTAGCTTTGTTTCTCTTACATATGGCATTTTGGAGTGGGTTTATGGTTTTAAAAATTATGTACTCTGATGGCTTTTGTACAAGACTGATATTATGTACTTGGTTTTGGTGTTTAAAGGTGTAACCAAACTTATACTATTTCCGCTGCAATAAAGTTATAAATTTTTCAAGTACTACTTTATGTATCTATCTTGTAATATTATGTTCAGTTTACTTATAACGCTCCACGAAACTTAACGCATTCCCTTTGTGAGTGACATTAACGAACGTGGGGTGTCATAATAGTGGTTCCATGCAGATGTAGCATTGTTATATATGTAAAGAGATATGTACGTTACTATGGCATAGGATGAGGGATTGCGCACATAAATGTGGTGTTACGGAGGAGACTGTGCGAGTGGGGTACCATGGGGTGTACCTCAGTTTAGGTATAGCTACATATACATTATATTAGGTTAATCTATTAGGGAGTAGATGGGTGCGATGTATGTGTAAGCCTTGAGCGGTAATAACACTGATAACCTAATAAATAAGAAATGTGATTGAACGGTATATGTATGATTATCCAGAAGTGTAATTTAAGTCCAGTCACCAGAACTTGTGTTCTAACCCCCCTCCTCATAACATTCGCAGTTTAGGTTCATGACAGAGACTGTATAGCTTTAGATACTAGTTTAGCAGTATTGTTATTAAGGTAAAGCTATGTTTTAATTACATTATATTTTATTCCTTCCGCTATGAGATATTTTCCAAACTCTGACATGTTTTATGTCTTTGTCTTTTCTGCAAGATACCAGGGCAAACCAACTCGGGTTTCGATGGATTAGTTTTTTGAAAAAAAAAATCGGTCGTTGGAATTTAGGTGGTTACAGGCAACTCCATATAACAGTACAGTTCAAGTTCCATGATAAAACATGTTTATTCATGATCAGGCACATGCATAAGAATCTGGTTGTAACTTGTGCACACGTCCATAAGAGGGAGATGTTCATGTCTGGTCATTGAATCCACAAGCTGACCAATTCTAAGTGATGGGAAGCTTCCTTTTGGGCGGACTTTGTTCAAATCTGAAAAATCGATGCATGTGCGCCATTTTCCATTAACATTCTTGACGAGGACGAGATTTGATATCCAAGTGGGATGTGTGGCATCTCATATAAAACCACTGCCTCTCAGCCTTCCGACTTCTTCTTTCAAAGAAAATGATGTCCCTAGACTGAGCATACGTCTTATTTGCTTGACAAGAGCACATATCAAGTTTATACTCGACAAATGACTCATAATTTATGGTAAAATCCCGTGAATATTAGCATAGGTCCAAACGAACACATCCAGATTCGCCTGTAGAAAGCATGTCAGTTCCCTCGTTCGGAAGAGATCTAAATAAGATCCGTTTTCAAGACCTTAGTCAGGTCGGCGTCAACAATCGGAACATGTGCGGTTGCGTCATTAGATGTCACCCTTCTGCATCCAAATTACCATCCACTCTGGGGTCCACGTCTTCAGGTAGATCATCGAGCAATTCCTTTTGTGATGCTCCCTTTATTCGCAATATCGACACCTCCTTCACACTCCATTTCATCTGGAGGGAAAGCGTCTTTGGATTTCATGCCATCTATGTTCTGCAGCATATTCCACCTAGCCAAATAGTTAGCTTCTCCAATAACTTTGTTACCATAGATAATTCCCACTCCATCTTTGGTTGAGATATTTAGAAATAGGCAATAGGGTGCAATGCAGGCTCTGAATTCTGTTGGAGCTGGTAGGTTGATACCTTGATCAAATAATCTTAAATGCAATAGCACGGCTGGTAATGATTCAAGCAATGTTCATATATTCTGTCACAACTATTGTATGAAGTGGAGTGCTAATGGTTGATTCATATTTGCGTTGATCTCAAGCTCTCGTCTCTTGACCAAGGTCATATGGTGGTTGGTGAGCAGTCAATTTTTCTATCATCCGGGCAAGGACCCATATGTCTAATCATGGCCTGCGGTGGTTCAATTGGTACCTAACTCTGAGCACCAAAGTACATTGATCTAAAACTTATTCGATGGAAATCAATCTTCCTCGATGCGGTTGACGGTAAATGGCCATTACAAATGTTAGCTAAGCTTTTCTGGGAGTGAACCGAAGGAGATATGTTTTTCACCACGCCAAGTGAAGGGTATCTTTGTAGTGCCAGGATCCTTACTTGCTATAGGGTATCCCATCATTGAGAATCATGGTCATTGGGATCTTCTGAGTCATCTTCAAAATAGTGTTCAGATTGTTCTATGTCAATGTCATTTGGGACTTCGCCTGTTGGACAGGTCTAAATCATGTAAACTAGGTGATCACTACTCGTTCTGGAACATCATCAGTTGCACTGGTGAAATCTATACACCATCGGAGCTCTCGAGGAGGAGGCTGTTATGAGACAATCATTATCTCGTATACCATCATAGCCTACATGCCGAATCTTTTCAATAGCCCTTACATTGAATAACATCAGCAAATAATTATTATGGCTCTAGGAAAAATTTCAGTCGTTGCCAATTTGTTGTCGATGTCCTCGGACTATCAACTGAATCTCGGTTGATAAACGTTTGTGATAAACGTAAGCCAAAATGTACTCCGAGCCGAAGGAGAGCCGTCCAACGGGTTCGGGCACAGCGTTTGTAGGGGTCCGAGGGCCCCACAGTCCCGGCGGTGATCGACCTAGCCGGTTAGGTCGAAAATGTGGGCACCACATGACTTTTTCAATTTTGGACGATGGAGCCTTTTTTGAATTGATCTGAAAATTGTAATTTTTTTTCAAAAGCTATCACTTTTTCGGGTCGGGTCATGACCCTTGTTTGCCCATGCTTTTCTGGATCGCGGTTCGCTCATTTGCTCCAGGTCGGGTCGCGTATACATCTGAGACTGGGTTGTGATAATATCATTAGGTCCAAGTATACTTCCGCCAGCCGATTGGATATGTCTTCACGAGCAGGCAACGTTCCACGAGCCCTCATAACGAGCGAGTTCCACGAGCCCTGTTCACGAACCCTGTTCACGAACCAGTTCCATAGCCCTACATCACGAGCCATGTCCGCGAGCCCTGTTCACAAACCTTTCCACCTGCTGCTGCAAACCATCTTTTTGCTCCTCATTCACTTAGGAAGTTTGCGATTCCTTATTTCTTTTAGGAGCCGTGAAGTTCTGATTTTAATGAAATAACTGAAATCTTCAAAAATGGTAAAAATGCGGATCATTTTCTTCGAACTTTCAAATCCAAATAGTTGAATAGCAATCCGATAGGCTTTAGAATTCATTTCTCGGTGAAAGCACCAAAATATTAAACCAAAAAATGGTTCTAACACCCAAATCATTGTATTTTGAGCATAGAATATAAAAAAATAACTGAAAAATACAAGAAAAAGGAAGACAACGGGATTTTTATAGTGTTTCGGTGTTAATGAGCCTACGCCCACTTCATATTTTCTCATTTCATTCATAGATTACAATTACAAAGAGCATAGTCACTCAATCACTTGAATTCAATAAATAATTCTCTTTGAATTCATTGATTTTTATTGAGGAAGATGATGATTATTCATGGAGAAGTGTTGGCCATGTCTGCCATGGACGAGGAGATGCCCAAAGTCCCCTGAAAATGACCTCTAGAGGTGTATTTATAGCTATAGGAGAGTCCATATGGTGATCAGCTCGTGGTGGGACACGTGGCACTCGATCTGGGAAAATAGGAGCGATTTAGCCTCAAGAATAGGTCACAATTGTATGTGCAAATAAGCACGTGTCTTTTTTTAATTAAAATCACATAAATCAACATTGCATCTTTTTAATCAAAATCATAAAATTTATCTTTTTAACACTGAAACTAGAGATTTGGAAGTAAACTACATCTAAACAATGTTATTGGGACCGATTTCCAAATTTTCAGTGTTTTACAACAACCACAATATAATTTCTAACATAATTGTAGGCAATATGTATAAACAATTTAAGTAAACCTATTGTTTATATTATTCCTAACCACAATTCACAATTTCCAAGTTTTGACAATATTTATTAGCAGATCGGGTAGGTGCCAATTCTAGTTCAACAATTTTATGAATAGATCTCATGATAATAGGCATATATTTTGAGATCTAATTCAAACGAGATAAATATGCTATTATAACTTTGTATATAAGTTTCTCACTCACTTGAAATCATCCAAATCTGAAATGTAAATAACCTTTTAGGTCCCAAATTCTTATAAATCTATAATTAATCTAGAAAGGGGATACTTTCAGATCTGTAGATATGCAAGAAAATAGGAAAAGAGGGGAGGATTTGATGTAGAATATCTTAGTCGCCAGTTCATGTTCTTTTCCATTTAGATATGATAATCCCTTTCAATTGTATATGATTGTATTTGATTCATTGTATATGAATATAATTTTGATTAAGAAAATTGACTGGAAGAGAAAGAGAGATGGCAGAGCTTCGTTGCTGCCTACAGATTTGTGTGGAAAAAAATGAGGTTTTACCCCCTTACTTATAGGAGTGGAATTGGCCATGAACCGTTATATTTATTTAAATAAACATCCATATGTTTATGTTATATAATATAATGAAATTTCCCCTCAAAACCTAGCCGTCACTAGGTTGGTCAAAGAAGGAAAGACATATATTAATTATTCTATTTATTTATTTCCATTCGTCTTTCATATTTCGTCCGTAACTTTTTCATATGGACTCCATTCGCGAAACTCTAAACATGAAAGTTGACCATAATTCTAGAACGAACGCATCGGTTAAAGCTTCATAGTGAAATTCCATTGTTTGTAGAAATCCCTTTTTTTGAAAATCTAATTAAATAACTAATTTATTATCAAAATTTTGGGTTGTTACAATATGTTATAATTAGTTTAACCTAGGGTTTCTAGATTTGAAATCAATATGTAAAATCTGATTTATGGGTGAACTAATATATAGTGTTCAGATGTACTAATTACAACATGTGATGAAATATAGTCATGTGAGAGATTATTATCACGCACTAAAACATGTATTTCTACACAATAAGATATAGATCTAAGTTTGACAACAGAGAAAATGCTTAATGTGATATCTAATAGTTGATGTAGATCTGGCCTTTAGATGCAAAATAGAGTTGATTTGATGAAGAAAATAGAGATCTAGGATTTAGGAGAATTATAGTGAGCAAGAGTTGATCAGTGTCCATCCTAATGTAACAATAAGGGAGAAAACTTCTATTCTCTCCCTACGGCCTCTATTTATAAATGCTGACGATTAATCTAATGGGCTAACTAATCTCAACCCATTAGCTCTCTCTGAATTTGTCTTATAGAAATGAAAACTTAAAGCTGCAATTTCTCTCAAACCAACAGACTATTTTCTTAATATAACCACTTTGCGGAATGATCAACCACAATCCCCAAGCAATGAGACCAGTTAGAGCATATGATTTAGTTCCCATCAAAAGTTATGGCTAAAACAAGATATCATAAGGGTAAAATGGTCACAAAATGATTTTGAAAAAATCATGAACATGTATCATATCTGTATGAACCACATATTAAAATTTTGATTGACACAACAATTTATGAATTAAATAAAATTATTTTATAATCCTTCAATATGTAAAATATGGGTCGTTACAGAAGCTAAATGACTAGACTTTTTTTCAATCTACTATAGGGCACTCCTCGGGTCATGTTCGTACAAGGTGGCCATAAATTTTTTGACCTGAATTTACATATCATTCTATGTAGTGGAAAATGATTAGGTGTAAGTGATGGTACTAAACTAATTATGATTTTTTTTATAACTTTGAATTTCGTTGTAAGCTTTGAATGGATTTTGAGTATTTTATCTGACCTTCTTAGTATATTCCATTCTTCATGTCCTTCATCGTAATTAGTTACCAAAGCGGCTTATTCCCCTATACATTTGGCCTTTGAGACTGTAATTTCCTTATTTCTCGAAGGAGGAAAAGTTTCCTTGCCCCTACTTTGGGAAGTGGTTATTGATTGCTTGACACGGCTTTCCCTTCTGGTTAAAGGTAAACACATTAACATATTGAATTTTGTTCATTTGGCTTGATCTTTCTAGTAATATGGGGGAAGAATGTTTAGATTTCATGCAATTGACATGACCCCACAGGTTGGATGCAAATGATTTGAATTACGTGCACTTGGCACGGTTTTCACTACAATTTTTGGGCATATGAATTAGAATTTGGCTAGTAAGTTGAGTCAAAAATACAACCCCAAAAATATGTGCACATGATTTTTTGAACTAGTTTCGACTATTTAATATCTGATGTTCAATATGGCTATGTTTGAGAAAAATTTCCAATCATAGAGTTTTATTTGTACTAGCAAGGACTGTCAAGTATCCCCATCACTTCATTATGTTGAGAGATTAATATAAATACTTCTTCATACTAACATATGCCACCTGTAATGACCCATATTTTACGTATCGGAGGGTCGCAAAATGATTATATTCAATTCATAAGAGGTCGTATCATTCTCCCAGATTGTTTTGTGATCATTTTAGCCCTAAAGAATATTGTTATGGCTTTAACTTTTGATTGATGCATAATTAGACGGTCTAACCTATGCTATTAGATGATAATGATGGTTGGTCATTCTGTAGAGTAGTCACAGTAGCAATTTGGATAAGAAGTTAGGTAGATATGGAAATTTTAAGTTTTCAGAACCATTAGGCAAACCTGATGAGTTGTTTAGGCTAGCCTATTAGGCTGATGACCAGCGACCGTAAATATGGTGCTGGAGGAGATTAGGTTAATCTTTCTCCTCATTTTCGTAGCTGCCAATGAATTATGATTATGTTGCCCTTTTATTGATATATGCATTTTCATTATTTAGAGGGCATTTTCGTTTATTCCGTTGTTGTTTCGAATAGATCTCTCATAGACCTATATATGCATGTTGATTTGGTGAGTCATTTTGATCTCTCACTACATTATATTGCATTATATGTTTAGATTAGGTGTGTCCATCACGCATGTGTGCTAACTCACCATAAAATATGATCATCTATGATCATTTTAGTTTTGAAACCCTTAGGATAACCTAAATAGACATACAATGGATCAAAATAATAAATCTAGATTAATTAACATGGGGATCCACATTAGATCTATGTACGTAAATGATTGGTTCATGATTTCTATTTGTTTGGCTATTTGTTTATGACTGTTGATTCATATGGTTGTTTCTTAAGTCGTTGATATGCTTGTTTCTGGTGTTATACTTGATTTTTATGTGTTAAAATAATGTTAATTAGGACTTGGAATGAAGATTTGAGCATACCAAGATCAAAATTCATTGGAATTTCACAAAACTTAGATTATAGGATTTACAAGGCGACGAAGGTGCCCAGAGAACTTGAGTTCGAAATACGCTGAGTATGCGAACCAGTACTGGTCCGTATCTTATGGACTGGAACCGATCCATAAAGGAGCAAGGGTTAGACTTGCGATTTTTTATGGATGCTCGAACAGGCATGTGCAGACTTCTAACAGAGTTTGCGATTGGTTGGATAAGGCATGTGACATGTGTCTAATAAGTTTATGAAGAGGATCGTGATAAGAAGTTGATGGGTCGTCGTATCAAAGGGGTGCTTGAGGGAAGCATAAGGAAGACATAAAGTACTTAGCCAAGATTTGATAAGTACGGGGACAAGCACCAGTCCACGGGGGGTATATCGTCATTAGTCCATCAAGCTGATGTGAATGGACATGAGGTCTATGGAGGAAGGAGCAAGGGGCTTCATATTTATGTTGGGGTTGTGGCTCATCGATTTCTTTACTGGTTTAAGAGATATAACCTGATCAAGTAATGGACTCTTCAAATGAAGGCTAATATGCAGAGTGGGTTTGAAGGGAGTTTATGTATGGCTTGCGGTGTAATGTAGTTACATGATGCAAGGGTGGTTCATGGCATAACGACACTGCATAATGATGGATTCATCTTATGGTGTAATGATGCTATGGACACAACTTGTGGCCTAACGACGCTGTAAGAATGGAAGCAGCCTGCAGTGTAATGAAGCTACGTGATAATGGATTATTTGAAGAGGACTCAAGTTTTAGACATAGTGGAGTAACTCCGATAGTGGATTGCCAAGGAACTGTTGATATCTCTATGTATTCCAGTAGGCTCAAAGCAATGGTATCGTGGGAATGCCCATTAGGATTAGGGAGATTGTGTACCTTTGCTGGTGTAACCTAGACTAGAAAGGAACGTGTTGGCGAAACACGGAGTTCGGCTGTTTCCGTTAGTCCCTGGTTGAACGACGGTTACCATATAGGTTATTAATGTATTTACGAGCTTAGAAGGTGATAATTAGGATTTAAATAATGGTTGCTATGTTTGCTTTATTTGTTCTCACCTACACTTCTTGGGTAGACTATCACCTGTAGGGCTTGGTGAAGGAGATGGGGAATAGGGATGGTGTAGGTTATGCAGATTCTATTATCTTATGATTATGACCATTTATGTTGTTGGTTGCTTTAAGTAGCATATATTCTTTGAGTAAAATATATTATCTGTTAGTATATGCTAACTCTTTTACTGCAGGGACGGGTCAGGTATAAGACTTAAGCAGTCTATTTCCATATTTTGTAGTACATCTTTTGGTAGATCTTATCACTCACACTAGACTGTTGTCTGACCCAAGGTTTATGTCTCCTTTTATTATCTTGGATGTTATTCGACATTGTCATTGATTGGTTTACATTGTTGGTGACTACACTAGAAAGCAGCTCAGATTATATGGGGATGTCGAGCTAAAGAAAATCTTAGAGGAGCCACAGCGTATACAATACCTGTATATATTTACTATTCGTTATTATTAGAGTACTCTGAGGAACATTGTGAGGATGACATGTATTCGAGTATTCTAATTTCATGTACATGATTCTGTGATACAATGATATTTATGCCGTATTTGTTCACTTTGTTATGATTCGTTATATTACTGTCCATATTACTTATTATATTATATCCATGCGCCATGAGATATATGATAGGTCTTATTATGATTATCACACTTGACGGCCGACATACTAGGTTGGCTTGCTTATGCTGTGTTATTTCCTCATTTACATGCAACCGGTATCTAGCGGTAACCGTGTAGTTAAAGCGCTCAGCGGATCCAATGCCGCAGAGGTGCAAAAAGTTTTAGTAGGGATAAAGAGCGGAAATAGCAGGATAAAGCGGATGAGTCTAAAATAGCATATAAAACTCGTAATTAATGATTTTACAAATATATAAATGATAAATAAATGGAAAATTTTAACATTCAACTTAAACATAATTTGTACATTCTTAATTCTAAATAGAAGCATAAGCAAATATATGTAAACTTTTATTTAGCATGATTAAATTTAGTAGAATATTATAGCATTTTATATTCTGAAAAATACATGTTAAAAAATTATATTCAAAAACTAATTTTAATAAATTTTATAATGTATAGATACCATTTTTAAATTTGTTTCTTTTACAGAAAATACAATGAAAATAGCGCAATATAGCCGAAATAATGCGTTATATTAGGAATATCGTAATATAGTAGGGATTAAAGTGGAAAGGCTAGCTATTTCAGAGGCTATTTGGAAATAGCACAATGGTAGAAATCTGCTACAAGATATAATAGGGATATGGCGAGGTAATGGCAGGGAATTAACTACATAAGATGATCATCACAATTGGTATCATTGCTTTGACTGTACATTTTAATAAAAAAATTAGTAAGTATACACGTAAGAAAGACATATTTGTGTATAATATGGACTTATATTATATAGTAATATATATAATGGTTGCACTTGGGCGTCGTTGTTGCTTTTTTTTAGCTAGATTGACTAGTCTTGTTACAAATTAAGATGAGTCGATCCACCAAAATCGCATATAGGAATAGTTCTAAATCAGGAGTGGAAGGCGAAGGCGTGGATCAAGAGTGGCTACCATCGGTTACCAGGATATGTTCGATGCTATGATGGCGTAGGTCATAGGAATAGCTTGTTCTATTCCAAGTGTAGCTTCAGGTAATGGTGGTGCTCCTATGCCGGCATTGCAAATGAACTTTGCCAAGTACAAAAAGGATTAT
Source organism: Allium sativum (assembly GCA_030737875.1). Taxonomy (NCBI): domain Eukaryota; kingdom Viridiplantae; phylum Streptophyta; class Magnoliopsida; order Asparagales; family Amaryllidaceae; genus Allium; species Allium sativum. The sequence goes on along the minus strand of CM060909.1, from coordinate 1,056,396,576 downwards.
TCTACTTTATGAGGCAAGCCATTCAGTGGGTCTGAGTGTCTATTGATATCCAAGAGTAGTTTGATACTTGTGCTTGCACTTTTTGGAGACTTAGGGATTGATGGTGCTATGAAAAGGGAGCTTACTTCTCGACAGCTTCAAGGTAGGGTCCTGAGTTAGTGGAACTCTATAACTCTTACTATCCTAAAGGAAGAGATAACTTGGAATGATTTTAAGACTAGGTTCAGAGATAAGTTTACTCTTATGGTCCAGAAGTCCATCTTATTTAAAAGATTTGTCGAGTTAGAACAAAGGGATAAGTCAGTCTCAGAATACATATGGAATTTGAGGCACTTTCCAAATATGGACCTTCATTCATGTAACGATCCAGGGTTTTCGGCCCCGAAAATCAACAAAAATACCTTTACTGTATCTCATGCCGACCTTTCAAACACCGAGAACACCGGATTGTCAATGAAAGAAATTAGAGGGTGAGATAAGAAAGAAAGAAATATAAGAATAGAAGAAGAAGAAGAAGAAGAACACAACACAGAGTCTCACATCGCAGCGGAACAAAATATAATATAAAAATAAATCTTTATTGAGAGCTTTGAAATAAACTTACAATATCAGAGTACATCATCATCACTGGACAGTTCTAATAACCTACCCTTATATACAATACAGCGGAATAATATCATACGTCTGAATCCTTCCAGCCCATCTCTTCACAGCTTTCGAACCTGAAACTTGTACACTCCGGGCTAACCCAAGCATTTACAAAACACCGGGTCAGTCTGGTGAACCAGAGTGAGATAAACTCGCACAGTATTAAGGGTAAATCATCCAATCATGATTTTAAAGTTCAAAATCTTTCAAAAGAAAAAGATAATCGTAAGACCAAATCCACACATAAACACGGACGGTTTTTACCTTACGATAACCCAAAACAGTTTGAAACCAATATCTTTCCGATATTATAATAATGTCTAAATACAAGTAAATAACAATCTAGTGGAACGCTTGCATCTCACGCTCCACATATATAGTATACAAATCAAAACCGCAGGCGCTTATTGGAGATTGGATTCCAACTCTGACAAGGTATGGGACCACCTGCCGATCGTGTATCTCTAGAGACGAATACACTGGATTCAACAAGAACGACTTGCAACCCGGCCCACACATGACCGGCCACTCATTTCGCTTGAGTGTATAGAATGTATACCACCGACGGTTGGGATCAGCAACCGCCTCCCGAAAAGGGACAGCATCGAATATAGATTAAAGAAACAAATGGAATTCCTCTAGATAGGTGATCATACATCCTAATGGGAGCGACCCACATAGCCATGTTTCCTGCCCGATTTTTGTCAACTCCCGGTTGATGAGGCTTGAGGTCAGAATTTCCTTTACTGCACCTAGCCACCATTCACTTAGAATGCCACATCGTCAGATCCGCCAGATATCACACTTATTGACGTCCAAGAAAATACTCTAGTTTATTTGGCTAGAGAATAACCATTTCTCCGCCATCGACCATGGTATGTTTGGAGAAATCAACATATGTAATTCCTTTGGAAATACTCTGTCAGACACTCGTCCATACAAGTCATTCAGGAACAGGATGAACCGAAGGCACCCTCCTACTGCATCCTAGGAATCACCCTACAGATCAGTAACGAGAAGTCCTTGCAATCCGTAGATTTCAAATCACGACAGAATCACTATTGAAATATCTCCGGCCGCTAAACCAGAGAAATCCAAATCAGTAGTTCTTCCGCTCATGAAGGTCAACGGTCTTCAATTTCTCCATCTTTAATAATCTTCTTTCACGTATTCGCTGGTCGGAATGGTTTTTGAATATATATTCGATCCCGGTCTTTCCGTACCAACGATCGTATGGGTCAACTTTGATAGTCAGTGATTTAACTATCAAATAAATAATTGTGTGAGTAACACGAGTTTACTAGTTCAGTATTAACACTACAGGCCTTTTTAAAATGATTACCGATATTTAATCTTAAACTCTTTAAATATTTCATCATTTCAAATATTACTCATTTGATATATAAGATTTCAAATTTTCGAAACTATTACACTTTCATATCAAATTCTTTATTTTCTTATCGTTTCAAAACCATCTACTATTTTATTACATATATTTGGAAAGCCAACTCAACTTATCGTTTATAAATTACTGTTATGGGATCTAATTTGGTTTGATTACTTGTATACGTTAATCCATACTCCTTTCTGTAGAACAAATCTATTTTTCGAACTTCACTTTCCAATTCCCTTTAACCTCGAAAGTATCACTTTAACTTCCCACCATCTTCCTTACTTTGGACATTTTATATGAATGCCAAATCCTTTCACTCCCGGCCCTTGGGAAATATTCTCAACCCTTTTATTTACATCCCGTTATTATTTTTCATATAAAAATAATGGATTGTTTCTCTTCTTTCACATCTACAACTAATATCATCCTTAGATGATCCCAAGGTCGTTCAAGTTGGGGTATTTATTTACCTCTCAGACCTTGATCAACCGCGTTCTCATCTTCAGATAAACACCAGTTGTAATTCAAAAAACCAACCTTTATATTAATACCAACATATCTCATCTGACTGCTTTATAAAACTTCTTACTTTTAAAAGGTCTCTTCCTTGAATATAAATATAATTTCTTAAGGAAATATCACCTTTTCTTTTACTCCTTAAAACAATACATTTTATCTCTTTGGATTTTTGTAAAAAAACTAGCTTTTCACTTCACTTCCAATCCCTCTCCTCCTTGCAAATCCTTCTTCCCTAATTCCTACTTAATTTCATTAAGTAACGCTATTCCATGCTTTGGCAACTCATCTCCCTTTATAAAATTCTGGTTTTAATGAAAAATCCTTTTTCCTCAATTTCTTAACTCTAATGTTAATCATTTATTTAAGAAATCATATTGCCTAAAATTCTCTTTTTAAATTAAAATAAATATTCTTTAACCAATCTTGTTGATTCAGAACAATTGATCAACATGGTTAAATACTAGACTTCGTCAATTTCAAATACGATCACATAGTTAACCAGTTTCAAATAATTCCTGAGTTAAATAATGAAACTTATTTAAATAAATTCCCTTTTTATTTCACTCTCAACGATTATATTAAGTTAATTTCTACTTATTCACTTAAGTATCAGAACCCTCCCTTTATAAAATTATTCAATAATCCATTATTAGCTTAATTAATAAATAATAAATAATCATATTCTTTATGCAAACTTTTATTAAGAAATACATATTTAAAAATCTGTCTTCAGTTATAAAAATAAATTTTATAACTTTACTTCGTCGATATACCTGACAATAGATCGATGTTTATATAACGGTTTATTCATAGACCATTTATTGTCAATTACTCAACCGATGGTACTCATTGATTTAACCAAAATAAATGTTGAATTCCAGGTTAATAACCAATAACCAAATCAACCATTAATCCAACAATTCCATTCATATAAATAATGACCTCTTAACAGTCAACACCGTCAATCCAAACACAACCCTGGCAGTTCAAACAACCCATCAGATCGGGTTTACTTTATAACGTGGTCAATCAGGTGGATTACCTTTACTTTGACCAGACGTTAAAATATTGGTTTTGTTTATCGCTGAAATTAAACCGTGTTTAATTTCAGAAATCAAATCCATACATACATGTAACAAACAATCGCAGTCAACCATGAACAACAATAACATAAGATAAAAACCAACTTATATAAAATACAAGTGGAGAGATCTGAGTGAGTTTAACTCACCTCGAGTCTGATCTGTCAATAAAATCGGCCCATTCCAGTCAAATTAAACTGCGTTTAATTTACTTGAAAATTACATCTGTTGTCTGCCCTGCTCAGTCTTTATCCATCGCGTAGTACTCATCTTCACGGTTCCGACGTTTTTCATTTCGTCGGAATCTGATTTCGTGAGCGTTCGAAATCAATATTTGAAATTTAATAAAACATAAGTAAATTTTAAAATAAAAATAATGGGCCTTACCTCGTCCAACCCAGCCCACCCAAAATGATTGAAGCCCGCACCCTTTTCCTACACTTAAAACCCTACAACGTCGGCTCCTCTCTCATTTCTCAAACAAACCCGCCGCCACACCAAAAGAAAGAGAACGAAACCCTACCATGCCGTAACTCTCTTCCATCCTCTGACGCTTCGCCACCCAAACCCCTCGACCTCCATCAGCAACCGCCGCGCCACCCCAATTCCCACGACCGAAGTCTCCACCCCAAAAAGCTAAGTAATTTTACCCAATTTAATTTCTGTTTTGATTTCTTTAATTTGATTTTCTATAGTTTCGAATTGGGTTTACTTTGTTCATGGTTTGTGCTAGAAAAATTGTGATGCGCGACCCCTATTTATACTAGGATGGATTACAGTGATTCATGACTTGTTAAATCCTAGCTTAGACTTAGTTGTGCCTAAACCCTAGGTGCCTCGGTTCTGCTATGATCTGTTTTGTGATGGTTTGCGTGTGATGTTTTTAACAGTGAAGATGTAGATTTGCAATAGGATTTTCATGTATTTTCTTGCTTAGATCTATGAACTGTTTATACATAGATTTGGTATAGCTATGACAACCTTGAGTTGTTTATTCCCTGCGTCCCTTATCTGTAAGGATTTGATTCAAATATTTGATTTCCTTCTAGCTGTCTGTATTGTCTGTTCACATTAAAATTTTAGATTTCTTCCCTGTTCATAATATTTATTCAGCTTTATAGATTTTTTTTTTTTTTTGAGGCTAAAATAGCTTCATATACATAGTTGTATAGCTATTTTCCTTAGCTGATTTGATGTAGAAAACATATATCAATAATTCAGTTTCCTTTTGAACAGTTCATATATTGTTCTAGTTTGATCTAGTTGTGTACTTTTGTGGTTTACATGTGGTCTCTTTCTGATTGGAAATCTTCTAATTTTAAATATATTTACCTATACCGATTGAACTATTTAGGCTTAGATTTATTGAAGCTATGAATTGTCACTTCATTCTGAAACTGGTGAATCCATCTCTTGTAGATTCCTGTATTTGATTTTTAAAAGTAGGTAGTACCTTGTCTGAGATTTTGCATACAAATTGGTATTTTATATACATGAACATACCTAGCTGTTCATACTGGGTACCCTATTGTTTCTTGAGTTGTTGAATCAATGTTTGTTTCTATTATTACACTGTTGATTCACTGTCTCATTTTTTCTTTCTTTTTTTCTCTTCTTTACAACCTGAAATATATTTATACTTATTAGCTACTTATAGTTGTTCTCCTCTACTTTCTTTTCAGGTTGATTTCACGGTGATGAAGGCATGATGTTATGAGGAGATTATTTTGGGGTTTGCGTTGGATTATCAGCATCTTTGGCCTGTTCAAAAAGGGGTTTTGGTCGCGATTTGTACATGAGATTGTCTTGAAGATTTTCTTTCTTTTTTTTATATAACAATAATGATTGTATATGAAATTTTCTGTACATATATGTATTGATTTGTTAAATCAAATGTAAATTTTCTTCTTTACTGCCCTGTGCGAATTTTATATTTCAATGACCCCCCATCTCTTTCATCTAATTTCTTGCATAAATTCAAACGTAATTAATACTTAGTATGTTATCCAACTTTGTTGATTACTGGTCTACATGTACTGTAAAAAAAATGATAAAATTATGTATTCCACATAAAATAAATTTAACTATATACAGGTAGTGGTATCATACACATATATGATGAAAAAATGAAAAGAAACAGAGCGCAAGTGCTCGGGGTGCCCAGCAAAATATTGATACTGAGGCTTGGATTAAAATACGCTCTACTCTAATGTAAATAATATACATTGTTTTAAATCGGTACTTAAATTATACTCTTATATCGTTGTTTATTCTTAACTAATATTTTGTATCGAAACACACGTACTAAAACCGAAATGAAAATTGGTATATCGTTATGTCGTTACGAATCCAACGAAGTAAATTCCATCAAAACGCACGTCGTTTGAAAGGAAAATTATTTCTAATGCATATATAATACCAAATAAATTTAATTAAATTATTATTATTATAATCGTAAATGTCCAAATAAGATATACCTACCGCCTCACTTATAAACTATATGGATTATATTATTCACATATTTTAAATATTCAATTTAAAATGGTCAATCCCATCATATAAATTCAAATCAATATTTTAAATAAATAAAATATTTCAAATAAATGGTCAGAAAATACGGGACATTACATTCTTCCCCCCTTAAAATAATTTCGTCCTCGAAATTGCTAAGCTAAGAAAAATGTTGCAAATTCTATTAACTTTAAAAATATATTTTATTTCCAATCAAAACCCATTTATTGTGGTAAACAAAATTTTCAAAAATAACGAAAATATTCTTAACATTTTAAATTCTTGGAAAAATTCAGCAGTTTACTTAACTTTTTATTAATCCATGGATGGATTATATTCAACCTATCTAACAAACAGTCAATAATGAATCAACAACCAGGGCATAACAAATTCAATCAACTGATTCCACATTCGTAACATATTTGAACATTAACCGATTAATATTCGATTATTATTCATTAAATTTCCAAATTCAAATCAATTTAGTTTGATCTCAACATTACTATTAGTTTAATTTTACTTAACCAAATTGATTTCAATTCAATTATTTGAATTTCATTTGAATCAATCAACACACAATATCCCAATAATTTCATAAATTATTTCTTTTCTATACAAAAATAAATTTCGGGTAAAATTATTTCATTTACCCCTTCTACAAAACAATATTGTGTTCCTTACCAGTTTAGTGCTTTTCAACACTTGAACCGATCAACAACACAATACAAAACCTTTGTATATATAAAATTTACAAATACGCTCTCATATATATATACACTCAAACTCAATCTAGGGTACTAACCTCATCACTATCGAGTTACGTCACAGAGCCAAGGTCATCACTAAACCAATAGCTCTGATACTACTGTAACAACCCAGGGTTTTCGGCCTCGAAAATCGACATAAATACCTTTACTGTATCTCATGCCGACCTTTCAAACACCGAGAACACCGGATTGTCAATGAAAGAAATTAGAGGGTGAGATAAGAAAGAAAGAAATATAAGAATAGAAGAAGAAGAAGAACACAACACAGAGTCTCACATCGAAGCAGAACAAAATATAATATAAAAATAAATCTTTATTGAGAGCTTTGAAATAAACTTACAATATCAGAGTACATCATCATCACTGGACAGTTCTAATAACCTGCCCTTATATACAATACAGCGGAATAATATCATACGTCTGAATCCTTCCAGCCCATCTCTTCACAACTTTTGAACCTGAAACCTGTACACTCCGGGCTAACCCGAGCATTTACAAAACACCGGGTCAGTCTGGTGAACCAGAGTGAGATAAACTCGCACAGTATTAAGGGTAAATCATCCAATTATGATTTAAAGATTCGAAATCTTTCAAAAGAAAAGGATAATCGTAAGACCAAATCCACACATAAACACGGACGGTTTTTACCTTACGTAACCCAAAACAGTTTGAAACCAATATCTTTCCGATATTATAATAATGTCTAAATACAAGTAAATAACAATCTACTGGAACGCTTGCATCTTACGCTCCACATATATAGTATACAAATCAAAACTGCAGGCGCTTATTGGAGATTGGATTCCAACTCTGACAAGGTATGGGATCACCTGCCGATCGTGTATCTCTAGAGACGAATACACTGGGTTCAACAAGAATGTCTTGCAACCCGGCCCACACATGACTGACCACTCATTTCGCTTGAGTGTATCGAAGGTATACCACCGACGGTTGGGATCAGCAACCGCCTCACGAAAAGGGACAGTATCGAATATAGATTAAAGAAACAAATGGAATTCCTCTAGATAGGTGATCATACATCCTAATGGGAGCGACCCACATAGCCATGCTGCCTGCCCGATTTTTGTCAACTCCCGGTTGATGAGGCTTGAGGTCAGAATTTCCTTTACTGCACCTGGCCACCATTCGCTTTGAATGTCACATCGTCAGATCCGCCAGATATCACACTTATTGACGTCCACAAAAATACTCTAGTTTATTTGGATAGAGAATAACCATTTCTCCGCCATCAACTATGGTATGTTTGGAGAAATCAACGTATGTAATTCCTTTGGAAATACCCTGTCAGACACTCGTCCATACAAGTCATCCAGGAACAGGATGAACCAAAGGCACCCTCCTACTGCATCCTAGGAATCACCCTACAGATCAGTAACGAGAAGTCCTTGCAATCCGTAGATTTCAAATCACGACAGAATCACTATTGAAATATCTCCGGCCGCTAAACCAGAGAAATCCAAATCAGTAGTTCTTCCGCTCATGAAGGTCAACGGTCTTCAATTTCTCCATCTTCAATAATCTTCTTTCACGTATTCGCTGGTCGGAATGGTTTTCGAATATATATTCAATCCCGGTTTTTCCGTACCAACGATCGTATGGGTCAACTTTGATAGTCGGTGATTTAACTATCAAATAAATAATTGTGTGAATAACACGAGTTTACTAGTTCAGTATTAACACTACAGGCCTTTTTAAAATGATTACCGATATTTAATCTTAAACTCCTTAAATATTTCAGCATTTCAAATATAACTCATTTGATATATAAGATTTCAAATTTTCAAAACTATTTCACTTCCATATCAAATTCTTTATTTTCTTATCGTTTCAAAACCATCTACTATTTTATTACATATATTTGGAAATCCAACTCAACTTATCGTTTATAAATTACTGTTATGGGATCTAATTTGGTTTGATTACTTGTATACGTTAATCCATACTCCTTTTTGTAGAACAAATCTATTTTTCGAACTTCACTTTCCAATTCCCTTTAACCTCGAAAGTATCACTTTAACTTCCCACCATCTTCCTTACTTTGGACATTTTATATGAATGCCAAATCCTTTCACTCCCGTCCCTTGGGAAATATTCTCGACCCTTTTATTTACATCCCGTTATTATTTTTCCTATAAAAAAATGGATTGTTTCTCTTCTTTCACATTTACAACTAATATCATCCTTAGATGATCCCGAGGTCGTTCAAGTTGGGTATTTATTTACCTCCCAGACCTTAATCAATCGCGTTCTCATCTTCAGATAGACACCAGTTGTAATTCAAAAAACCGACCTTTATATTAATACCAACATATCTCAGCTGACTGCTTTATAAAACTTCTTACTTTTAAAAGGTCTCTTCCTTGATTATAAATATTATTTCTTAAGGAAATATCACCTTTTCTTTTACTCCTTAAAACGATACATTTTATCTCTTTGGATTTTTGTTAAAAATCTAGCTTTTTACTTCACTTCCTTACAAATCCTTCTTCCCTAATTCCTACTTAATTTCATTAAGTAACGATATTCCATGCTTTGGCAACTCATCCCCCTTTATAAAATTCTGGTTTTAATGAAAAATCCTTTTTCCTCAATTTTTTAACTCTAATGTTAATCATTTATTTAAGAAATCCTATTGCCTAAAATTCTCTTTTTAAATTAAAATAAATATTCTTTAACCAATCTTGTTGATTCAAAACAATTGATCAACATGGTTAAATACTAGACTTCGTCAATTTCAAATACGATCACATAGTTAACCAGTTTCAAATAATTCCTTAGTTAAATAATGAAATTTATTTAAATAAATTCCCTTTTTATTTCTCTCTCAACGATTATATTAAGTTAATTTCTACTTATTCACTTAAGTAACAGAACCCCTTCCTTTGTAAAATTATTCAATAATCCATTATTAGCTTAATTAATAAATAATAAATAATCATATTCTGTATACAAACTTTTATTAAGAAATACAGATTTAAAAATCTGTCTTCAGTTATAAAACTGAATTTTATAACTTTACTACGTCGATTTACCTGACAATAGATCAATGTTTATATAACGGTTTATTCATAGACCATATATTGTCAATTACTCAACCGATTGTACTCATTGATTTAACCAAAATAAATATTGAATTCCAGGTTAACAATGAATAACCAAATCAACCATTAATCCAACAATTCCATTAATATAAATAATGACCTCTTAACAGTCAACACCGTCAATCCAAACACAACCCTGGCAGTTCAAACAACCCATCAGATCGGGTTTACTTTGTAACGTGGTCAATCAGGTGGATTACCTTTACTTTGACCAGACGTTAAAATATCAGTTTTGTTTATCGTTGAAATTAAACCGTGTTTAATTTCAAAAATCAAATCCATACATACATGTAACAAACAATCGCAGTCAACCATGAACAACAATAACACAAGATAAAAACCAACTTATATAAAATACAAGTGGAGAGATCTAAGTGAGTTTAACTCACCTCGAGTTTGATTTGTCGATAAAATCGGCTCATTCCAGTCAAATTAAACTGCGTTTAATTTACTTGAAAAATCCATCTATTGTCTGCCCTGCTCAGTCTTTATCCATCGCGTAGTACTCATCTTCACGGTCTCGACGTTTTTAGTTTCGTCAGAATCTGATTTCGTGAGCGTTCGAAATCAATATTTGAAATTTAATAAAACATAAAAACTAAGTAAATTTTAAAATAAAAATAATGGGCCTTACCTCGTCCAACCCAGCCCACCCAAAATGATTGAAGCCCGCACCCTTTTCCTACACTTAAAACCCTACAACGTCGGCTCCTCTCTCATTTCTCAAACAAACCCGCCGCCACACCAAAAAAAAGAGAACGAAACCCTACCATGTCGTTACTCTCTTCCACCCTCTGACGCTTCGCCACCCAAACCCCTCGACCTCCCTCAGCAACCGCCGCGCCACCCCAATTCCCACGACCGAAGTCTCCACCCCAAAAAGCTAAGTAATTTTACCCAATTTAATTTCTGTTTTGATTTCTTTAATTTGATTTTCTATAGTTTCGAATTGGGTTTACTTTGTTCATGGTTTGTGCTGGAAAAAATGTGATGCGTGACCCTTATTTATACTAGGATGGATTACAGTGATTCATGACTTATTAAATCCTAGCTTAGACTTAGTTGTGCCTAAACCCTAGGCGCTTCGGTTCTGCTATGATCTGTTTTGTGATGGTTTGCGTGTGATGTTTTTAACAGTGAAGATGTAGATTTGCAATAGGATTTTCATGTATTTTCTTGCTTAGATCTATGAACTGTTTATACATAGATTTGGTATAGCTATGACACCCTTGAGTTGTTTATTCCATGCGTCCCTTGTCTGTAAGGATTTGATTCAAATATTTGATTTCCTTCTAGTTGTCTGTATTGTCTGTTCACATTAAAATTTTAGAATTCTTCCCTGTTCATAGTATTTATTCAGCTTTATAGATTTTTTTTTTAGGCTAAAATAGCTTCATATACATAGCTGTATAGCTATTTTCCTTAGCTGATTTGATGTAGAAAACATATATCAATAATTCAGTTTCCTTTTGAACAGTTCATGTACTGTTCTGGTTTGATCTAGTTGTGTACTTTTGCGGTTTACATGTGGTCTCTTTCTGATTGGAAATCTTCTAACTTTAAATATATTTACCTATACTGATTGAACTATTTAGGCTTAGATTTATTGAAGCTATGAATTGTCACTTCATTCTGAAATTGGTGAATCCATGTCTTGTAGATTCCTGTATTTGATTTTTAAAAGTAGGTAGTACCTTGTCTGAGATTTTGCATACAAATTGGTATTTTATATACATGAACATACCTAGGTGTTCATACTGGGTACCCTATTGTTTCTTGAGCTGTTGAATCAATGTTTGTATCTGTTATTACACTGTTGATTCACTGTCTCATTTTTTTCTTTTTTTCTCTTCTTTACAACCTGAAATATATTTATACTTATTAGCTACTTATAGTTGTTCTCCTCTACTTTCTTTTCAGGTTGATTTCACGGTGATGAAGGCATGATGTTATGAGGAGATTATTTTGGTGTTTGCGTTGGATTCTCAGCATCTTCGGCCTGTTCAAAAAGGGGTTTTGGTCGCGATTTGTACATGAGATTGTCTTGAAGATTTTTTTTTTTTTTTTTTTATATAACAGTAATGATTGTATATGAAATTTTCTGTACATATATGTATTGATTTGTTAAATCAAATGTAAATTTTCTTCTTTACTGTCCTGTGTGAATTTTATATTTCAATGACCCCCCATCTCTTTCATCTAATTTCTTGCATAAATTCAAACGTAATTAATACTTAGTATGTTATCCAACTTTGTTGATTACTGGTCTACATGTACTGTAAAAAAATGATAAAATTATGTATTCCACATAAAATAAATTTAACTATATACAGGTAGTGGTATCATACACATATATGATGACAAAATGAAAAGAAACAGAGCGCAAGTGCTCGGGGTGCTCAGCAAAATATTGATACTGAGGCTTGGATTAAAATAGGCTCTACTCTAATGTAAACAATGTACATTGTTTTAAATCGGTACTTAAATTATACTCTTATATCGTTGTTTATTCTTAACCAATATTTTTGTATCGAAACCCACGTACTAAAACTGAAATGAAAATTGGTATATCATTATGTCGTTACGAATCCAACGAAGTAAATTCCATCAAAACGCACGTCGTTTGAATGGAAAATTATTTCTAATGCATATATAATGCCAAATAAATTTAATTAAATTATTATTATTATAATCGTAAATGTCCAAATAAGATATACCTACCGCCTCACTTATAAACTATATGGATTATATTATTCACATATTTTAAATATTCAATTTAAAATGGTCAAATCTCATCATATAAATTCAAATCAATATTTTAAATAAATAAAATATTTCAAATAAATGGTCAGAAAATACGGAACATTACAATTCATAGATACTCCGCTAAGAAAGAGCAAGAATTCATTATTAGATTGGACGAGTATCTAAGAGAGAAGCTTGTGGACCACATTGAGCTTCCATTTGATAAATTGGTTGAGAAGACTCTTAGGCATGAGGGCATGTTCCTAAAAAGGGTTGTGTACCGTCCCGTCTCTTTGACCCCTTCAAATTGGTAATTTAACCAACTTAAAACGTTCAAATCAACGGATCGTTATTTAGCTTAGAGAGTTTAAAACAGAATCAGCACAGACAAACACAGAATAAATAAATAACACGGTCTTAAACAGCAAAATAAACTTATATATTAATCAGAATTTTTGGAATACAACAATTTAGCTATACAGCGGAATTAAATACAGTTTGAAAACAATAAAGTATTTATTGGTTTAAAATCTTCAGAGTGCGTCGCCTTTCGAATCGCCAGCTTTAACAGTCTTCGAATACCAAGCTGCATCTTTAAATATGTATTCCTCGGGTCTGACCCGAGCATTTCATGCAGGATTAATCATTTGTTCAAGTAAATCAATTTGAATAAAGCACAAAAATATAATAGTTAATCCTATTAATTCATTAAAATTCCGTTGTCAAATATAAACAAAACTGACAATTTTAATCTTACCCAAAAGTGAACCAGTCCTGGTTTTGTATGCATAGCAAGGCTAAGGAGGTAATCAATAAAAAATTTAGTTTAATGGATAGGCAGCGACGCGTATACTTGATTTCAGCAAGTAGTTTAGCAATATTTGTGAACCAGTGAAACAAAGATGGCAGGGTAACAATAACATATAAACCTTATGCATACGACAGTAACAACTAAACAGTGTCAATTAGAAAATATAGGGTGCGTTCGAAATAAGATTTTGGCACGCTGGAGATTTCAGTGGCGTCCGACGCGTCGGACACCAACACATTTCTCCCCGTCCAAATGGAACGTTTGCTGGGAGTGAGAAATCGAGGTGCATGCGTCGGACGCGTCCGACGCAACGATATTAAAATGCCTAAACCTGTTTATGAATGAAAATGTGTATAGCTTAGTTGGTCAATGCATTTGCTTTGCTGCACATAGACCTGGTTTCAAGTCCTACATGCTTATTTTTCATTGTTTTGAAGTTTTGGCCTATTTATTAATGCTAACATTGGTAAAGAACACTTTGGTTAAGAACACTAATTAACCCCATTTAAAAATTAATTTTTAATTAATTTAAAACAAATAAATTAACAACTAAGTACCCTCTATTTAAAAATTAGTGTTAATTAATTCAAAACAAACAAATTAACAACTAATTGCCCCGTTCAGATACCACGCTCAAATACTCCGTTCGCTGCTAAAAACACATTCCTCGTTCGCTACAGTACCACGCTCAAACACCCCGCTCAAATGTCACGCTCAAACACCCCGCTCGCGTTGGTTAAGAACGCACCCATAGAGTAGCAGTAAGCCAGTTTGTGTCAGGTAGTGAGGAAATTCCAAGAGTGCCATACATTCAAGTGGTTTCAGGATAAAAATGCATGTGAAATGGTAACCCATGTCCCCAGTTTTTATTAAGATGAAGTAAGGTATCAATTTTTAACATGGTATGTCCTTTTGACATCAACCAGATAAGATTTGCGGTTAACTTGCAAAAGAATGACAGAAATGAACTTCGGGTATTCAGTGAACCCCAAAAAAAAAATATGGACATTAGAAGGGTACATCAAGTACATCGCAACAAGGGCAACACAGTTCAGGTCCAGCTAGCAACAAAACTGGTGAAAAGAGTAGACCAACATGACAGTGCACAGTGGTGCATGCCAGCAAGTCAGCGCCAGGGTCAATGGACAGCGAATCATAAGCATGGAAAGCAAAACCCATATGCTAAACTTACAGGTAACTCAACAAGGTAAATGTGAGTGTTTCCTATTTCATAAACTAAGGCATGGTGGACATACTAGATGTACACTCCAATTTTTCTCAAACAGGCCCATAGTTATTAATGGCGCACGGCGCAAAAAGGCGAAACATCAGTCCGGAGCCTTGGCGCGCGGCGCGGCAAATGGCGCGCGCCTTTCTGATTTACGGCGCACTTTTGTTTTTTAATTTAACATATAATAAAAAATATTAAAAATCCGGTATTTTTGCTAAAACATGTGCAATCAAAGTTTTTACTATTTTGCAAAAAGAAACATCATCATATTTGAGATCATTAGCATAAAATTTCAAGCGTCATAGGTTTCAAAATCCAATATAATAATACATATTACTAATAAACTAGAAATTTGAATCCGATTCAACAATCATATTTTCAAAATCCATCAGAACCTACAAAATAAATAAAACAAAATACAAAACGTTAGCAAACACAATAATATGATCAACATTAATCTTGTGTGAACTGCAAAAAATGAAAAAATAAACAAAAACAAGCAAAAAACAAAAAAATAAACAAAAGGCGCGCCATTTTGCGCCGTGCGCCTTTTTTGCGCCGCGCGCCTTTTGCGCCATTTCGTGCGCCTTCTCATATTCGCCGCGACATAAGCCAAAATGGCGTAGATGCTGCGCCGCGCCGCGCCGTGCGCCATGGCACGCCATTGATAACTATGAACAGGCCTGAATAGAAGATCAAGGTATCTAGTGTGCCCATGCAGTTGCTATTATTATCTAATTACTAATGCATTTCGAAATGCACATGACAGAAGGGTATGGTTTAGTATATCAAGATTTTTTTGACATAGTGATATTTATTATTGAAATAAATGATTAGCATTAAACAGGTAGGTTATTGCAAGAAATGATCAGCATTAAACACAATGAACTTCCAGACACCCAGGGTACATCAGAATATGATCAACAAGTTCAAAGAAATTAACACAACCATTCAAGTATCAAGTAGTTTGGACATCAAATCAGTATATTAAATAGTACCTAATCTATTTTAATACCCAGATGGCCAAGCATATAATGAATTCTGGAGTTTTTATAGTAAAAGCAACTAAAAGAATTAAAATAACCATTCAGTTAAATTTTGAATACTTCCGGAAAGAAATAGCTTTCAATTTGCCCAACTTCAATTTCCGTTCTACTTTCATATGGTTTACTGCTGATTGTTCCAAGCATAATATCAGGATTTATGAATTGATATTAATATTTATTTCTGAGATGAAGAGGGACATGTGGAATGAAGACAGGAATTAAAAACAGGAATTGAAAACCTAACTTATAGGCTTAATAATTTCACATGATATCTAAAGTAGTCATCTGACCTGTTCAACCAAACCGTACATATATACCACAAATTCCACTGCATTCTTAGCCTAAATCCTAATAATAATTATTGTGTTAAGTTTATCTTTGCATCTGCAGCTTTATATAATATTTCAAACATTTGGATATAACCACAGTGCAGCAAGGACAAACTGTAAAGTTGAAGTAAATGGATTTTTAAACATTGTGCCATTATCCATACACATCACAAAGATTTTTTCTTATTAGTAATGTTGTAGTGTCCCCAGTTGTTAATGACTGATTCTAAAGGTAGTAAATAAGCAATGATTGACAAATAATCATAGAAGAAATATAATTGAAATCTTTTCTGAATCAATCCAGTATAATAAATCAGTCTAATTATCAATGTTCACTAATTTAAGTCAAAGTTCAACTCGACTATCCAATTTATTATTTGGATTAATTCAAATTCATAATCTACACTTTTAATCAATTTACTAATTGGACTTAACAATTCCAGACTCTCAATACTATAAACAGATTCAACCTTTACAGTGCAAATACGCTAGTCAATGGGTAGCAATTCACAACATAGCACAGCAGATTCATGATATCAACAACCAAAAATAAAATGCCCAAATTTCCAAACAATTTTGAAATACTTGAACAAGATTAATTGTAAGAGTATTATTACCACAACGATGTAGTAGCGATGCGTTTTGTGAAGACTCAAAAATCGAGGGTGGTGCAGGTGGACCATCAACATGGCAGTTTGGCTTTTGGTTGGTGAGTGCCTCAACGGTGGTGATGAGCTAGTGAAGGCGGTGATGATGGCCAACAGGGACTCGATCGGTGGTAGCAAATTTCGATTTGAGGAGGAGGTGATTATCGTTGATCTTGGGAAGAATGATTTTAGCTGGTAGAAGGAATTAAAAGGGGAAAGGAGTGAAATTTCAGATTTGGGGAAGACGCCATTTGAATTAAAAAGAAAGAAAGGATTTTGCTGCCGAACAAATGAGAAACCGTGCTGATTTTTGTAGAAGAAAAGTAAGGGGATAAAGATGATGTCGCGTTAATAGGTTATAGAGCAGCCGCGATTATCAAAAAGTAGGTCGGTGTAGATACATCTGGATTGGGTTTAGGTAATCTGGATTGGGTTTTATTCGTTTAAAATAACTTCTCCCATAAACGATCGTCGAATGCTCAAAATTCTTATCGTCAATACATCTCAAAACACGAAAAAAATTATACGTAATATTTCGTCTTCACGTCCTGAATCAAATAAAATTAGTTTACTTGTATTCCAAATATGTCAGTTTATTATTTATCGGTTCACCAAATTTATTCTGTTTGTTCAACAACAACTCCGTTCGTGTACAAATTTGAAATGTTACGTTTCGATTCCTTTATATACAAATACCCACATATCCAAGCCAAATTCCAATATATTTTAACAAAAAAAATCTCTAATTTATTTAACATCCACTATGTTTATTTTCAAATTTAACCGTTTATATTTCCAATCAAATTTCAAATTCAATTCAAATGTCCAAATATCCAACCGAATTAAATTCAAATATTCTACAATATATATTTGATTCCAATCACCCATTCTGAATTAAATATTTAATTCAGTTCAACTCAAAACAACATATGTTAAAATTTAAATTTATAACCCCACTATCAAAATAATAGTTGATTATTAATAATTAAATCTTCAATTAAATTCATATTTCAGATGTCAAAATTTCCGAGATGTTACAGGTTGTTGCAGATGTTGCTCAGGAATTGAAGCTGCAACAGAGCGATGAAGGTAAGAAAACGTTGAACTGGAAACAGAAGCAATAATAGTATGAAAGAGTGGGCCTAGTAAGAAGGACACGTGTGAGGTTGACTGTTTGTAACAAGAAGGGTGACTTTGCTAACAAGTGCAGGGAAAATAAAGTTGAGAAGAAGTGTTATAACTACAATAAGATGTGACATCTAAAAAGGATTGCCCAGAGCTTGTGAAGGACAGACAAGTGGTGATAGCCTATGCTTTGGACGCATTCCAAAATCGTCAAATGCACCTACTGCCAAGGAAAATGGAAAGATTTTCGTAGTGCAAGGTATGCTTTCTGTCAGAGACATTTCTGTTAGAATTTTATTTAATACCGAAGCTACACATTCTTTTATCAGTGGGGATTTAATCTATGTATTAGACTTGCACCCTGAGATTATTGATAAGTCTGTGATTGTGACTAACCTAGTAGAAGGGTCTACTAATCTTTGTATGACTTATCATGGTCTTGTTTTATCAAGTCGTGGATGCTCCTCTGTTTGTCATTGTTTTTCTTGAAGTTTGCAAGGTTCGGGATTACTTTATGAATGGACTGGCTTAGGAAGTATAGGACCATTGTGGATTATTAGAGGCTTAAAGTGGCAAAGGTGGAAGGGAAAGTAACTGTGATTGACTGTTTACCGAGGGATGGTGTAATGGTCAACTATTTATATTCGCTTGGGACTCCACACAAAGGGTTGTCATCTGTGCTGCTTTTTAGCGGGTATCCAGATGTAATAGAGGAAATAAGTGGGTTTCTGTCGCATCGAGAGATTGATTTTACGATCAATTAATTGGATGGAGCCAGACCTATTATTATGCCTTTGTGGTGGATGACGCCTAGGGATCAGAGGGAGTTAGAGGTACAATAGAGACTTACCGAGGAAAGGATTCAATGGGAGGAGCATATGCGAATGGGGTGCACCTGTTGTGCTCGCGAAGAAAGCGGGTAGCTCATTGAGATTATTTCTTGACAACTGTGAGACAAATAAAGTGACTAAGAAGAACAAGTATCCATTATCGAAGTTTGATGACATGTTCGATCAACTGTAGGAAGATAAGGTGTTTTCCCAGATGGATTTGGCTATGATATCTGACCAATTGAGAGTGGCAAGTGATAGTGTATTGGAGATCGCTTTCAAGACACTATCGGGTTTCTTTGAGTAGTTTGTGATGGCATTTGGATCGATTAACATGCCGACATACTTTGTAGATCTTATAAATAGGGATATTCAGAGATTAGCTAAACAAGTTCGTGCATTTTTTTTATAGATGATATCTTTATCTGCTCTAGGACAGAGGGGAACACAAGATACACTTGAGAGTTGTGCTTAATGGGTTAAGACGACACATGTTGAAGTCAAAACTCCCTAAGTGTCACTTCTAGAAGGAAAATATGAGATTCATGGGTCATGTAGTATCCGAACAAAGGATAGCAGTGGGTCCTGTGAAGATAGCATCAATCCAAGATTGGAATTGACCTAAGAATGCTACGGACATTCGGAGTTTCCTTAGTCTAGTTGATTAGGATGCATGGTGCAAGTATGCTTTTATGGTCATGGAAGAGAGTTTTTCAAGTACACGAGTATTGGTTATTCCTAGTGGGAATGAAGAGATGACTATGTACACAGATAGTTATGGTACTTGTCTTGGTGCTATTTTGATGTAGATGTAACAATCCGGAATTTTGACAATAAATAAAATAGTTAATTAATTAGGTTTCAAAAATAGAAATTTCTGCAAATGATGGAATTTGACCACGAAACTTTAACTGTTGTGTTCATCTCGGAATTCTAGTCAACTTTCATGTTTGCAATTTCACGAACGAGGTCCGTATGAAAAAGTTACGGATGAAATACGATAATGGACGTAAAATAAATAAACTATAATAAATATATATTTTATACCAAATTTAACCGCCTTCACTGGGCGATTAGCAACCCAAGTGGTCGACCCTGGCAGTCGGCCTACTGGGTGCAAGAACGCCCAGTGACGGCTAGGGTAAATGATTTTACTTTATTTTATATTAATAAATGAATGGATGGATGTTAGTTCAAATAAATCTAACGGTTCATGGCCAATTCCATTCCTATAAATAAAGGAGTAAGGCCTCATTCTTTTCCACAAAAATCTGCATGTAACACTGAAGCTACTTTATTTCCCTTTCTCTTCAAATAAGTTCTTAATCAAACATAAATCATATGGATTTGAAAGGGATTGTCAGATTAAGTGGAAGAGGATAAGAATTGATGGCTAAGCTATTCTTCATCAGATTCTCCCTCTCTTCTTGTTTTCTTGCAAATCTATAGATATGGAAGTGTCTCCTTTTCAGAATAATTGTAGATCTATAAGAATTTGGGGATAGTAAGCCTAAAAGATTATTCAGATTTGGATGCTTTTAGGTGAGTGGGAAATTTACATACAAAATTACAATAGCATATCTATTTTGTTTGTACTAAATCTTAGATATATGCCTAACATTTACCAGATCTATTCATAACATTGTTAAATCTGAAATGATACCCACCAAATATACTTATAAATGTTGTCAAAAACCTTATAGTAGAGATTTGTGCTTTTGAATAATATTATTTTTAGGCTTACTTAATTGTTTTTACATATTGCCTACAATTTTGTTTGAGAATGTATTGCGATTATTGAAAACACGGTAGATTTGGAAATCAGTCCCATAAAACACTGTTAAGATGTAGTTTTATTCCAGATCTCTAATTTTAGTGTTAAACGGTGAATTATGTAATTTTGATTAAAAGGATACAAATCTGTTTGTACTCAATTTTGTTGGGTTTTAACTTAGTTATTATAATTTGTGCCTTTTTGTTCTTTTTAAATAAAAAGACATTATTTGAAACCACTAAGAAATAAGTCAAATATTGAAAAAGGGGAAATTTGTGTAAATTTACGTATAAATATAAATAGATATATTTGTGCGTAGTTTATATCAACTATTCCAAAACATACATAATATATATTTCTTGTGGTTTGAAATGTGTTTATTCCAATATTCAGGCATAGTTTACAAAAACTGTAGTTGATGGTCTTTTTGTAAGATTTAAAACCTTATTGCAAGATTTACAAAAGGGGACGTTTAATTATTAGTTGAACCAAATTATTAAACTTAACGATAATAATAATATAAGAAATAACTACGTTAACTGCACGAAAATATAAATATATATACATTGTCCGTCTGAACGTACGTTAACAACGATATATATATATATATATATATATATATATTAATGAATGTTTGAATGAAATTCATTTTTATGGAATTATACATGTACATGTAGTCCATATTAAATGAATATATTTGTGGTGACCATTGTAGCAATTAGTGTAATTGATTTCTATAATTAGGGTCATAAATAAATAGCCAATGTAATGGATACTGACTGAGGAAAGAAAAATTAATTAGGTTGTTGAGCCTAATGATTACAAATTATCAATTGGCTAGGATAAATGTTGTAAACCTCAATTGGGGAATTAAATTATAACCGCACTAAGACACGAGGTTAAGCTCAACTTGTGGTAGAAGTCTACCCGGAACCTCCTGGAAAATCTAACATCCACAAGTGGTCAGCTCAATGTGAGGGGTTTTGTGCATATATGTGTGTGTGTGTATATACATACACACACACATACATATAAAATAGGTAATAAATAAATAAATTAGTAATGTCTATTAGGGTACAACAAATAGATATTTCAGGACACAATTAAGGACAATTAATGTCTTAGGGAATCATGACCTTTAGGTTCATAAGTGACATTAATTATAATCAATGGGGATAAAAGGAATTTAAAGATTAATTGTTACTTTAGGAAAATATGACTGTTATGGTCATAAATGGCAATAACCCTATGAAACAGAAATAAATGAAATATAAAGGGGATTAATGAGTGTTGATTGTCGTTTTAACTACTAAGTCCAATTAGGAAAATAATTAAATAAATATCCTAGGTTAAGAAGGATATAACTTTCCTTATCTTATGCTAATTAATCTAGAACATATAATTAAAGGTTAGAATTGGACTTGGTAGGTTATTGATGTGAAATATCATTAACCATGGGTACCCATGACGATAATTAGTTGTGTATATATAGCATTTTGGTAAAAAGAAACTAAACATAAATAACTCAATAACATGCCTGCTTTGGAATTAAGGACTTAAGTGGTTAGATCCACCTATAAAAATGTATTAAGCAATCACGTATCCCACCTCTCATAAATAGAAGCGTTAAAGTCTAACTGGGTACGAGCTTGATAATCTTCATGAATAGTCTGCTTCCTTAGGTCTTAAGTGGCTTTGGGTCGAGGAGTCCACCTGGGAATAGGTCATCTAGTTAAGGGTCTTAATTGGTGTACGAGTCCTACCTAAGCCTAGATTCAAAAACGTCCGGTATAGTTATTCCATAGGGCTACCTATTTAATAGAAAGTATTAAGCGTCTAAGGAGATTATCCAATAAGGTTAGCTAGATGGTACAAGGAGATTCCATCAATAGGATGGTCATAAATTGCGAGATATCGTCTACCTAGTCCTATCGATCTTAAGCGATGAGATACCATCTCTCACCTTATGCGGGGCATGGGTTTATATGCGTGAAAGATAGAAGCTTTGATTAGTAGGATCATATAATTAGTGTCCTCTAGTTTATAATAACGTTGAGTAAATCATCGAGAGGTATTAAATGAACAAAAGGTCCGCCTAGGGTCTCAAGTGGTTGGGAGAATCCACCCTATATATCACCGATAGTGATGCGTTAAGTGGATAAGTGTACATGCATGAGCAAATAAACTCCGTGATTAGGAGTTCACTTCTCGGCTTAAATAATTGGTTTAAAGTTGCGTAAATATTCTATCTGGCTATAAATATATTTGGGAATACTACCGTGGGAAGGGTAGTTAAGATAGTATGAGTCATGTTTAAATGTTTACAAGGTTGGGTTAGAATTACTAGCCTTGGTAGGCATATACCTCGGGTTGAACCAAACGGGGTACATCTGTGTATTGTAAGTTGTGTTGTACTTTTCTTGTTCACCAGAACTTGTTGTTCTGACACCCTTCTCATTACAACCACCCAGGTTTCCAAGAGAAGGTCGGTTTCTGACAATTGTCTAAGTTTAGCGTTTGGTTCTCGTTCGCTCTCATGCTCAGTATTGGCATGGTGACTCACTTTGATAAGGTAGTTACTTGGGTTAATACTAGTCTATCCTATTTTTGTTTCCGCTGTGAGTTATATTTTTATCATACTCTGATTATACTCGGGCTCATTTATTTGCATGTACCATATTTACACGCTTCATGCTTGGATGTTTTCGAGTTTCAATTTTTGTCGAAATTTGGGCTTAGAAAAGTGTGGGTTGTTACATTAGAGGCGGAGGGTTGTCGCTCATCCTAGTCAACAGCTGAAATCGTACAAAAGAAATTACCTTACTCATGATTTGGAGTCTATGACGATTGTCTTTTCTCTGAAGATATAGAGGCACTGCTTGTTGGGAGAAAGATTTGAGCTACTTATGTATCATACGTCATTAAAGTACCTCATCTATCAAAAGGATCTTAGCCTTTAGTAGCAAAGGTAGTTAGAGATTTTAGCCTCATATGATTTTACTATTTCATATATTTTGGGAAAGGGCAATGCAATTGAGGATCACTTAAGTAGAATTCATGTTGGACTTGGAGCTATGGTTCTAAAGTGGAAACAACTAGAATATCTAGTTGAGTTTGATATCAGGTCTCGTTGTGAGTTAGAGCTTGAAATGTTGGCAAGTTTATGCATCAGACATACTCTCATCGAACGTATTGGAACTAGACAAAAGAGGGATGCTAAATTAGTAGAGATTATGGGTAAGATTGAGATGAGAGTCTATTCCGAGAATCTGAAGTGATACAAGATCGACCAAGATGGCTGGCTTTGAAAAGATGGAAGATTATATGTTCTAAATGTCGACGGACTTCGAGAGTTAAGTTTTGAGTGAGTATCATCATTCTAGATTGACTATCCATCCTGGTGGTAACATGGTGTACCAATACATGAAAAGCACTTACTACTGGGAAGATACGAAGAGTGATGTGGGCATGTTTATCTCGAAGTGTATGAATTTCTAGTTAGTGAAAGCTGAGCAGAAGAAACCAAGTGGGTTGCTTCTGCCATAAGAGACCTAGAATGGAAATGAAAACATGTATCTACAAATTTCATCGATGTACTACTATGGACTAAGGAATGTTATGATAGCATTCATGTGGTAGTGGATCACTTGACCAAACGCATGACATTCGTACATGTCAAGTCTACTAGAACATCATCGAAGTTAGCAAATTTGTATTTAAAATTGATTGTTTGATTCCTTGATGTGCATAAAGGGATAATAAGTGATAGAGATCCATTATTTACCAACGGATTCTAAAAGAGTTTGCAAGAGATGTTGGGCACTGAGCTACATTTGAGTATACGACCGAAAGAGGAGATCATAAGACAATTCAATAATTCTATTTAACTCACATGAGGTTATATCATTCTCGTATTTTGAAATATGGTTAACTAAGATGTTTTGCACGTCTATGATTTTTTTTCGAATTGTTTTATGTCCATTTTACCCTTGAGCATCTTGTTCGGACCAAAACTTTTGATTGGTGTATAGTTAGATGTTCTAATATGTGTCCACTATTTCATACCTCGATAATATCTCCCAAGATCTTCTCCGAGATCTCGTTTTGGGCTTCTTCCGAAAGAAAAGAACAAATATCACTGTAAACCTCCTTTCGAATATATCGCCCGAGATATTGCAGTATCGAACGATATATCGACCGATACGAAATACTGGAATATCATCCAAGATCTTGTTTTTTTTGTTAAGATTTAATTATATGCCTGAACCAGAACAATAATTAAAAAACTCAAATCTAGCTTCGATAATCTCCTTCTATTTTACATTTTGTATGTTAAATGACCATATTATATGTTCATATATGTTCTACAATGCTTATGATTTTCAAATTTTTCTTTTTTACATACATATTACCTATGAAATTATGTATTTAATGGTCTACTTATGCTGTGTTTTTTTTAATGTTTTGGATCTTTTTAATGTTTTATGCCTAACAATAATTCATTTTCATGGATTATATGTTTTAAGCATTAACCTATTTGCATTGTGTTATATTTCTTTTTTACCATATTAAGATTTAGAGTATGAATGATCTTCCGTAAATTAAGAATAATAAAGTGATTTTGCAATTCAAGTTTAAGTTATTATGTTCTAATAACATTAATAAAAATCATTCTATAAGAATATCATTTTTAACATATCATGTACCCCGAGATTGTTTCAATATAAACTTTCAGACTCAAGATGGAAATCCATGGCGAACCCCCAAGTTAGACTCATCTAGTTTGAGATCTACCCCGATACGAGATCAAGTCTCTAAAACCCCGAGACGAAACGCGACTGATATCTGAGATTAAAAACCTTGCCCATGTCATTAGAATGGAATAATGGATAGTTATTCCGTAGAGTGGTCATATTAGTGATTTGTACAAGGGATATACAATGATTTTTAATTTTTCAAAACTACCAGGCAGACATAATGGGTTAATTAAGCTAATGACCAACGGCTATAAATAGGGGCTAAGGAGATCAGGTTAATCTTTCTCCTCATTTCCTTAAAATCTAAAGAACTATGATTACTCTAGTTCTTCCTATTAAACCATGAATCACATTAAAACCACTTTTAATCTCCTCCAAACACATAAAAGATATTAGATCTTCATTATTTTACACGTTTTCATCATTTAAAGGGCTATTTCATTCATTCTCTTGTTGTCCCAAGCAGATCTCTTATAAATCTACATAGGTTTTTTAATTTTGTGAGTGATTTTGATCTCTCACTATGTTATATTGCATTATTTGTTTACATTAGATGTTTTCAACATATATACATGCTAAACCACCCTAAAATATGATTATATGTATTCATTTCAGTTTTGAAACCCTTAGGATAACGTAACAAGACTAAAATACAATGGATTAAAAAGATAATTTCTGGTTAATCGGCATGTAGGTTCGCATAGGTATACGTATATAAATGATTGATTCATGAATAGATGAATTTGGGTATTTGTTTATGATTATTGATTCATATGCTTGCTGTTTGGAATCGTTGAGGTGCTTGTTTTGGATGTTATGCTTCATATGTAGAATCGTTGTAGTTGGACTTGAAATGCAGATTGGAGCATATAAGGATCAAAGTTCGTCTAAATTTCACGAAACTTGGAGGATAGGCTCTGGGAGATGATGGGAAGATACCTAGAAAAATTGAGTTTGAAATACGCTAAGTATGTGGATCGACACATGTCCATGCCCTATAGGCTGGAGGAAGGGTTGGACTTGCGATTTTTGGTGAAGGCTCCAAGGGGCATATGCATACTTGTGACAAAACTTGGTGTCGACTAATAAGATACATGACCTGTGTGCTATGAAGAGTTGATTGTGACAGAAGAGGCTCATGACAAGGGGATGGTGGACCAACATATTAAAAGGGTGCTAGAGGGAAGCATAAGGAAGACCCAAAATACTTAACCAAAATTTTACTAAGTACGGGGGCCGACACCGATCCATAGGAGATGAACCAACATTGTTTTATCAAATTGACGTGAATAGACATGAAGTACATGGAGAAGGAGAAGGGGTTTCGTGATTACGTTAGAGGTTATGGCTCATCGATTGCTTCTCTGGTTTAAGAGTTATAGCATGATCAAGTAATGAACTCTTTGGTTGACGACTCAAATGTAAAGTGGGTTTGAAAGGACTTTATGATTGGCTCAAGGTGTAGCAAAGCTATGTGATGGAAAGGCATCTCGGGGAATAATGGCACTGCAAAATCAATTCAGCTCTCGGTAACGAACCTACAGATGTAGCATGTCGTGTAATAACATTATAAGAATGGAAGCACTTCATGGTGTAACAAATCCGTGTGATAATGGATTGGCTGAGGAGGATTCGAGCTTTAGAAAAAGTGAATTAACTCTGATAGTGGGTTGCTAAAGAATCATTGTAACACGAAGTATTCAAGTTAACTCAAAGCAAGGGTATCGTGGGGATGTTTTAGGATTAGAGAAGTTGTGTACCCTAATTGGTGTAACCTAGGTCGGGGAGGCACAGGTTGGTGAAGCATGGAGTTTGACTAAAATTAGGATTTCCGTTGGTCCTTAGTTAAGTGAGGATTTCCATACGGGTTACCAGTGTTTCACGACTGTAGAAAGTGATAGTTTGGACTTGGGTAATGGCTACTATGTTTGCTTTGTATGTTCTTGCCTTCACTTATCGGGTAGTCTATCACCTATAGGACTTGGAGAAGGAGATAGAGAACGAGGCTGGTGTACGCTAGATAGGTTCTATTATCTTTTGATTATGGCCATTTTATTATTGGTTGATTTGAGTAGCATATATTCTAAGTAGCATATATTATCTGTTATTATGTGTTGTGTAACACCCCGTATGTTGAATAACTTGCTATAATATAAAACAGGGCAGAATTAAATTTTAAAATCTGAATCATGGGAAACTGGCTATGCCATTGCGTTCGTCTCGGAAAAATACGCGAAATAGAGTCCGAGTTTTCGAAAATCGGAGTCCGTATGACCCAGTTAAGGCCCGAAGAAGTTTTTAGAAATTCAAAACAGATTTAAATACAAAAAATTCAAATTTCAGAAGTGGCGGGAAAATTTCCGCCAGACTGAGGGAGTCGACCTGGGAGTCGACATGGGTTTCGACCTGCCCACCAGGTCGACTAGGGTGTCGACCCTAGTGTCGACCTGGGGGTCGACCTCCCTGATCGAGCCCAGGTGACCTGGGTGCACTGGTTTGGCTTTTGGGCTGTGCTGGTGGCTAGTGACGAAATATGACGGCTCTAATCTGATTTAGGGTTAATCTAATGGCCTAAAACACCTAACTAATCTATAAATACACCCTAAGACTACCCTAATTCATACTAAAATAGATACAATGCCGTCATGCCGTCAAAATGCAACTTGAAGGAGCCTCCATCAAATTGTAGAAGAAGATAGCATCTCAAATCAACCTCTAATCAACTTTAGCAACTTAATCTTCTTCTTAGGAGTGCTAATCAACAAGTTGTGAGTTTCTATAGCCTTAATGACCAATTGTTGAAATGATTATGATAGGATATAATGAGGTTATGGCTATGAATGTGGATCAATGCAAGATTATGTTATCATATGCTATGTGTTGTGACGTTATGCAAGTTATGTGCTATGTGTTCATGATGTTATGCAAGTTATGCAAGTCATATGTTATGTGATCATGATGGTATGCAAGTTATGCAAGTTATATGCTACATGTTCATGATGTTATGCAAGTTATGCAAGTCATATGCTACATGTTCATGATGTTATGCAAGTTATGCAAGTTATATGCTATAAGATCATGATGTTATGCAAGTTATGCAAGTGTTAGGCTATGTGTTCATGATGCTAGTTATGCAAATTGCTATGATAAACATTGATCCATTATGACACCATGATTATGCAAGTTTGGCGTATGATTATATGCAAGTTCATATATGATATGTTATGCAAGTTTGGTGGTTGATTATATGCAAGTTCATATATGACATGTTATGCAAGTTTGGTGGTTGACTATGTGCAAGTAACATGTGCAAGTTTACACCTTTGGATGATATACATATATATGCAAGTTAACCCCTTTGTATGTCATACATACATATGCAAGTTTACCCCTTTGTATGGCATAAGTAACTTATGCAAGTTAACCTCTTTATGACATATGTGATTCATGCAAGTTTGGGTTGATTATTTATGCTAGTTGGGTTTGAGGCTATATGCATGTTGACACCTTTAAAACCCATGTTGATGCTAATGTTATGCAAGTTAAACCCATTGTATTTGTGATGAATCTTCCCTTTTATGTCATGTTAGCGAATTACATGGGGAACGATGGGGTTAATATTCATGTTAATGAAATAGTTGGTATGATTATGCATACCATAAAGTGGATGGACATAATTGAGTCAATTATGTACATCGTTAAATTTGTAATTAATTAGGGATAATTAATACAAATTATGGGAGGATTAATTAGGTGTAATTAATCGACTAAGACACGAGGTTGGACCCTTTTGTAGCATAAGACTGCCCGGAACCGACCGGCAAATCCAGCGGCTACAAATGATTGGCCCAATGTGAGAGGTCTTAGGCATAAACTAAATACGTGACAAGTGTAAAGACACGAGGTTAGACTCGGTTATGGCGTAAGGCTGCCCGGACCCGACCGGCAAATCCAGCTGCCATAAAAGATAGTCTAATGTGAGAGGTCTTTACAACGGTTACGTTCTTAATTAATTAAGAAACACTTAACCAGATAAGCATGTAGTGGGGCATGAGGGGTTAAGTGGGTGCCTTGGGTGGCATGTGTAAATCAAGTAAGTGCCTTGGGTGGCATGTGGAAATCTAGTGGGTTGCCTTGGGTGGCAATAGAAAATACGATTAGAATACTTAACCAAGTGGAAACATGTAATTAAACATGATTAAAGGGTTAAGTGGGATGCACTAGATAAAGGGACAAGCTTAGGTGGGCAGCTTGTGGGGTCCATTTCAACCAGTAACCCATATGTATCTTATTGGGCTCGACCCATGTCGAGGACGGGACACGCGTACTGGGCTTGACTATAAGAGGCCAAAACGGGTTAGCGGTGGCAACGCAAGTCCAACGGGTTTCATATGCGTGTGTGGACCCGGGCTGGTAGGTAAGACGTTGTTGCATCGTGTAGGTATAAGCCGTGCACCATTGATTGTATCGGGTTGCCACTTTGGGGAGTGATACACCCCACTGTGGGGCCAGCACGGGTATCTACGATAGGGAGCCGATCGCTTGGGAAGTAGTGGGTACACCTAGTGGAGATAGGGGCAGATGGCACCTATGTAGTCAGCTAGGGGTACACGAAACTACTGGGTAAATTTTCTAAGTCCTTGGGTGGGATCAACCTTTAAGTAGGAATGACTGGTGTGGTGCAGTTAGTAATTATCCTTGGGTGGGTAGATGCGTCTTTACAGTTATCTTAGTTCATCCTTTGTCTAGTTGGCTACTTAGTGTAGTCATTTATCCCCAGTCATCCCGTACCAAGTTTATATCATACCCTAATTACTTTAATGATTGTGTTGTTAAAGTTATAGGGCTCACTCAGACTTATGTCTGACCCCGTTGTTTTTATCTTTTTCCCCCTCAGGTCCCCAGGTTGGGCCTAGCACTAGTGGGCTTTGATCAGATTTCTTTATCTAACTTTTGGAGCTTGGACCGTGATGTAAAGCCCAGCTTATCTTTTCTATTATGGCTATTGTTTATGTAGTGGGATTATGTACTTATGTTTTTATCAGGATGGATATTTAGTACTTGACTCTTTATGGTGTTGTAACTAAACATGTTTACCTTCTGCTGCAATGAAATGATGTTTTAGATTTTCAAGTATTTATATCTGTCTTGTTGTAATTTTTCTGTTCTATATTCACTTAAAATGCTCCACCGAAGTTAAGGCATTCCCTTAGTGAGTGACCTTAGCGGGTGTGGGGTGTTACACGTGGTATCAGAGCTAAAGGTTACTGGAACAGATAAAAATTTTAGAAAACTATTTTTCTAAAAATATTTTTGGAAGAAGTATTTTCAAAAACATGTCTTTTAAGAGAAAAGTTTTTGAAAGAAAAGCTTAATCCCCAATAGACATATCTTTATCTTTCGAATTCTCCGTTTTGAATCTTTCCTTTTTCGTTTCAGCATGGCTGAAGATCTTAACTTTCCGTAGGGTGTGGCGATACCAGTATGGTATAGGAGATTGATGAAGGCTAGGGCTGCCACTGCGGGTCCAGCAAATGTTCCTCCACCAACAGTAGCACCCGATCTTCCTCCTCCCCCTCCTCCTCCTCGCACGGATACTTTTGCTAAGACTTGCAAGGAATTTAAGGCTATGGGAGGGAAACCTTTTCAAGGATCAGAAACTTTTGTGGAAGCTAGAGATTGGCTTAAGGAGGTGGAAGAGTTGATAGATATCTTTGAGATGGAAGAAGGAAAGAAAGTCAAGTTAGCTGCTTGGTTAATGAAGGGAGAGGCCTCATTCTGGTGGGAGGTCACTAATGGAGAGCGCCCCGTTGACTCTTAGGCGGATTTCAGGCAAAGATTTGTGGCAAAGTTTCTCTCAAGGGCGGAGGAAAACTTGTATATGGAAAGGTTCTTGACTCTAAAGCAAGGAAACCTCTCGGTGAAGGAATATGTCAACAAGTTTAATCAATTGGCAAGGTTTGGCATAGACATGGTGAATACACCGGAGAAGAAGGCTTTGAGGTTCGTTAAGGGCTTGAATGAACCGATGCATGGATTGGCTATGACTCACATCCCTATGGGGGCCACCTTTAAGAAGCTAGTAGACATGGCACTCATGCATGAGGAAGAGAAGGGTCCCAATACTAATAAGGCACCCGAGAAGAAGGGAGATCAGAAGAGACCTCAACAGCAACAGCAAAACAAGGGTGGGAAAGGCAACGGTGGTAAGGGAAAGAAGAAGTGCTTCAATTGCAGGACACCAGGCCACCTAAGCAAAGATTGTCGGAAGAAGAAGAAGACTGGCTGCTTCCACTATGGCGAAGCAGGGCATCTAGTGAAGGACTGCCCTAAGAAGGGGCAAAGGACGGGATCTACCTCAGGAGGACAGGTGCAAGATCTTATGGCACCGGGTCAGGCAAGGGGGCAAGTTCAGGCTCTCGCAGTTCCACCGATTCAGGAAAGAGGTAGAACTATTTCCGTTGAAAGTCTGGTTTTTCTGTTTGATCATCCTGTCCGTACATTGTTTAACTCTGGCGCATCGCATTCGTTTATCTCATCATCATTAGTTGAGTCACTGCACTTAGACACCAGTCTAGTAGATGATCCCTTGATTGTTTCAAACCCAATTGGGGGCTCCACTTATTTGTCCATGATATGTTTGGGTTTGAAGATTTCTATACTTAGCGTTGAGTTTAGATGTGATGCTTTTGTTTTGGGCTTTACGGGCTATGGGTTGATTTTGGGCATGGACTGGTTATCCAGTAATGGTGCCGTTCTAGATTGTGAAAGGAGAGTTGTTAGGCTCATGACCCGCTTGGGTAACACTCTCGAGATCTCTTATAATCCCATGGATTCTGTTATGCTAAGTTATCTTGAATCGCTTGACGCTTCGGTCGAGAGTTTGCGATCTGTTAGAGTGGTCCGAGAGTACTCGGATGTGTTTGAGGAGGTGAAGGGCTTACCTCCGAAGCGGGAAATAGACTTCCGAATATATCTGGTAGACAATGCTAAACCAGTATCTTTACCAGTGCGCCACATGGCTCCTCGCGAGAGGAGGGAACTCCATAAGCAAGTAGGGGAGTTGCTTGAGAAGGGGTTCATAAGACGAAGTATATCGGAGTGGGGTGCTCCAGTAGTTTTGTCACGAAGGCGGATGGGTCCCTCAGACTTTGTGTAGACTATAGAGAACTCAACAAGCTCACAAAGAAGAATAGACACCCATTGCCGAGGATTGATGATCTCTTTGATCAGTTGGTTGGCGCTTCAGTATTTTCGCAGTTGGACTTGGCCACAGGATTTCATCAGTTGAGAGTGGCTGAGGATAGTATAGACAAGACTACCTTTAGGACTCCGGATGGTTTCTATGAGTGGCTGGTGATGCCATTTGGTTTGACGAACGCCCCTGCATACTTTGTTGATTTGATGAGTAGGGTGTTCAGGGAGTTCCTTAATAAGTTCGTGGTGGTCTTTGTGGATGACATCTTAGTATTTTCTAAGAGTGAAGAAGAGCATGCCCTACATCTTAGGGAAGTGTTGGAGACTCTTCGAGCACATAGCCTTAAGGCTAAATTCTCTAAATGTCACTTCTGGAGGAAGGAAGTGCGGTTCTTGGGGCATGTGGTCTCCAAGGAGGGGAGAGCTGTGGATCCCGCGAAGGTAGTGTCCATCCAAGGTTGGAAGGTTCCGAAGAATGCTACCGAGGTAAGGAGTTTCTTGGGGTTGGCTGGCTACTGTAGGAAGTTTATCAAGGACTTCGCGAAGATATTAGCCCCATTAACTCGCTTGACGAAGAAGAATCTAGCCTTCGTATGGGACGCAGATTGTAATGATGCGTTCCGACGATTAAAGAGAGCTTTAACCACAGCTCCAGTCTTAGTGTTGCCAGATGGGAGTAAGCCATTTGTTGTCTATACCGATGCTTGTGGGACTGGACTGGGCGCAGTCTTAATGCAAGAGGGAAGGGTAATCGCCTATGGTGGAAGGCAGTTGAGAGCGCATGAGAAAAATTACCCTACCCATGATTTAGAGTTGGCCGCTATTGTATTTGCGCTTAAGATTTGGCGCCATTATCTTCTTGGAGAGAGGTTCGAATTGTTCACTGACCACAAATCATTGAAATACTTGTTTTCTCAGAAGGATTTGAACTTGAGACAGCAAAGGTGGATGGAGTTCTTAGCATCCTATGATTTCGAGATAGCGTATACCCCTGGCAAGGGTAACGTGGTGGCGGACGCCTTGAGTAGAAAAAGGTTGTCCTTGAGTCCATTGTTCGTGGAACGACGAAGCTTGGAATTTATCTCGATTTTTGATTTCAGACCTTCCGTTGACTATATACCCGGTTTGCTAGCATCCTTGGAGGTCAGACCTACTCTTTTGGGGCGGATTGGCGAGGCACAGCGGGACGACCCACAGTTGGTTGAGTTGGTAGAGAGGCTCATAAGGGGGGAGTCGTCCAGCCATTTGAGTAGGTACACCCTAGACGATAGGGGGTGCTTGCGTAGAGACGGTAGACTTTGTGTACCGCAAGACGAGGGTTTGAGGAAGGCTATTCTTGATGATGCACACCGTTCTAGGATGACCATTCATCCCGGTGGGGACAAGATGTACCAAGACATGAAGCGAGTTTTCTTTTGGGCCGGTATGAAGAAAGATGTGGCCGAGTATGTCGCTAGATGCTTGGTGTGCCAACAAGTGAAAGCGGAGCAAAAGAAACCAGGTGGGTTGCTTCACCCATTGGAAGTTCCGCAATGGAAGTGGGATAGCGTCTCGATGGATTTTATTGATGGGTTACCAAGATCGAGGAAGGGTAATACGGGAATTCGGGTTATGGTAGACAGACTTACTAAGAGCGCCCATTTTATACCCGTGAAGAGCAAGAGGACTGCTCCATGGCTAGCTTCACTTTACCTTCGAGAGATAGTTCGATTGCATGGGGTACCCTCTAGCATAGTGAGTGATCGAGATCCTATCTTCACTAGCGAGTTTTGGAGGAGTTTGCAAGAAGCAGTGGGGACTCAATTGTGTTTGAGCACCGCATATCATCCTCAGACGGACGGCCAGACCGAAAGGGTGAATCGTGTTCTGGAAGACCTCTTGAGGCTTTGTATCTTAGATTTTGGAGGTACATGGGAAGAGCATCTTCCATTGGTGGAGTTCGCGTATAATAACAGCTTTCAGTCCAGTATTGGTATGGCTCCTTTCGAAGCTCTTTATGGAAGGCCTTGTCGATCACCTACATGTTGGTGGGAATCTACGGATAAGATCTTGCTTGGGCCCGATATGGTTAGAGAGACTTCGGAAAAGAATGATTTGATTTGAAGAAGGATGAAAGCGGCGCAAGACAGACAGAAATCTTACGCAGATAAGAGGAGGACGGATCTGGAGTTTGATGTTGGGGACATAGTCTTTGTCAAAGTATCTCCATTACGGAATGTAGTTCGCTTTGGGTCCGTTGGGAAGTTAGCTCCAAGGTTTGTTGGGCCGTTTCCTATTAAGGAAAGGATTGGACGGATGGCATATAGAGTGGATTTACCCGAGAGACTTAGTGGGGTACATGACGTATTCCATGTGTCACATTTGAGGAAGTGCCTACATGAGACCGCAGAGGTGGTAGAGCCGAGCTTGCTTAGGGAAGTGGAGGTAGAGCATGATGCAACTATTCGACGAGCTCCTACCTGCATCCTTGGGTCAGAGATTAGGAAATTGAGAAACAGAGAGGTTCGACTGGTCAAAGTGCAATGGGGAGAGGATGAGAGCAATGCTACTTGGGAGACAGAAGCGAAGATGCGTTCACTGTACCCATTCCTTTTTGAGGGTATGTCTTTTAACTTCTCCTTTACCGTTTGTCTAGTACTTATCTTATCTTTAGTATGTCCTCTCATTAGTATCTTTGACCTTTAGATAGGGTAAACCTATGGTTGAAACATGTGTTTGAGACATGTTATGTTTGATGGATGCGTGTGGATGCAAGTGGTTGCTAGTGGTTGCTCGTGGATGCATATACACACACTTTAGACACTAGATCGTCTCAGTCACTTCATATTGCATATTGCATATAACTGTGTGTAGGTAGCTATATTAATGGATGTATAACGGTTGTGTTATCATATGGATGATGCATTTTGGTGAATGATTGTGCACTCATGTAGAAATAGTATGTGTCGATAGAGTTCTTTCGCATACATATTGGATGCATGGCACTATCATGGTTTGCATTAAGGAGGTCAACTGAATCAGTAGACCGCCTGATTTTGCATTAGACAGGGAACATATACACACACTCTTTGCATATGTTCATACAACATTAGAAACTCTAAGGACAATGGATGCCAGTGTTTGATGGTTTGAGTAGATGGTTGTTTGGTTGGTAGGATACGTTCTTCTTGACTTAGAGATTTCGGGGACGAAATCCTTTAAGTAGGGGAGAATGTAACACCCCGTATGATGAATAACTTGCTATAATATAAAACAGGGCAGAATTAAATTTTAAAATCTGAATCATGGGAAACGGGCTATGCCATTGCGTTCGTCTCGGAAAAATACGCGAAATAGAGTCTGAGTTTTCGAAAATCGGAGTCCGTATGACCCAGTTAAGGCCCGAAGAAGTTTTCAGAAATTCAAAACATATTTAAATACAAAAAATTCAAATTTCAGAAGTGGCGGGAAAATTCCCGCCAGAATGAGGGAGTCGACCTGGGGGTCGACATGGGTGTCGACCTGCCCACCAGGTCGACTAGGGTGTCGATCCTAGTGTCAACCTGGGGGTCGACCTCCCTGGTCGAGCCCAGGTGACCTGGGTGCACTGGTTTGGCTTTTGGGCTGTGCTGGTGGCTAGTGACGAAATATGACGGCTCTAATCTGATTTAGGGTTAATCTAATGGCCTAAAACACCTAACTAATCTATAAATACACCCTAAGACTACCCTAATTCATACTAAAAATAGATACAATGCCGTCATGCCGTCAAAATGAAACTTGAAGGAGCCTCCATCAAATTGTAGAAGAAGATAGCATCTCAAATCAACCTCTAATCAACTTTAGCAACTTAATCTTCTTCTTAGGAGTGCTAATCAACAAGTTGTGAGTTTCTATAGCCTTAATGACCAATTGTTGAAATGATTATGATAGGATATAATGAGGTTATGGCTATGAATGTGGATCAATGCAAGATTATGTTATCATATGCTATGTGTTTGTGATGTTATGCAAGTTATGTGCTATGTGTTCATGATGTTATGCAAGTTATGCAAGTCATATGCTATGTGATCATGATGTTATGCAAGTTATGCAAGTTATATGCTACATGTTCATGATGTTATGCAAGTTATGCAAGTCATATGCTACATGTTCATGATGTTATGCAAGTTATGCAAGTTATATGCTATAAGATCATGATGTTATGCAAGTTATGCAAGTGTTAGGCTATGTGTTCATGATGCTAGTTATGCAAATTGCTATGATAAACATTGATCCATTATGACACCATGATTATGCAAGTTTGGTGTATGATTATATGCAAGTTCATATATGATATGTTATGCAAGTTTGGTGGTTGATTATATGCAAGTTCATATATGACATGTTATGCAAGTTTGGTGGTTGACTATATGCAAGTAACATGTGCAAGTTTACACCTTTGGATGATATGCATACATATGCAAGTTAACCCCTTTGTATGTCATACATACATATGCAAGTTTACCCCTTTGTATGGCATAAGTAACTTATGCAAGTTAACCTCTTTATGACATATGTGATTCATGCAAGTTTGGGTTGATTATTTATGCTAGTTGGGTTTGAGGCTATATGCATGTTGACACCTTTAAAACCCATGTTGATGCTAATGTTATGCAAGTTGAACCCATTGTATTTGTGATGAATCTTCCCTTTTATGTCATGTTAGCGAATTACGTGGGGAACGATGGGGTTAATATTCATGTTAATGAAAAGGTTGGTATGATTATGCATACCATAAAGTGGATGGACATAATTGAGTCAATTATGTACATCGTTAAATTTGTAATTAATTAGGGATAATTAATACAAATTATGGGGGGATTAATTAGGTGTAATTAATCGACTAAGACATGAGGTTGGACCCTTTTGTAGCATAAGACTGCCCGGAACCGACCGGCAAATCCAGCGGCTACAAATGATTGGCCCAATGTGAGAGGTCTTAGGCATAAACTAAATACGTGACAAGTGTAAAGACACGAGGTTAGACTCGGTTATGGCGTAAGGCTGCCCGGACCCGACCGGCAAATCCAGCTGCCATAAAAGATAGTCTAATGTGAGAGTTCTTTACAACGGTTACGTTCTTAATCAATTAAGAAACACTTAACCAGATAAGCATGTAGTGGGGCATGAGGGGTTAAGTGGGTGCCTTGGGTGGCATGTGTAAATCAAGTAAGTGCCTTGGATGGCTTGTGGAAATCTAGTGGGTTGCCTTGGGTGGCAATAGAAAATACGATTAGAATATTTAACCAAGTGGAAACATGTAATTAAACATGATTAAAGGGTTAAGTGGGATGCACTAGATAAAGGGACAAGCTTAGGTGGGTAGCTTGTGGGGGCCCATTTCAACCAGTAACCCATATGTATCTTATTGGGCTTGACCCATGTCGAGGACGGGACACGTGTACTGGGCTTGACTATAAGAGGCCAAAACGAGTTAGCGGTGGCAACGCAAGTCCAACGGGTTTCATATGCGTGTGTGGACCCGGGCTGGTAGGTAAGTCGTTGTTGCATCGTGTAGGTATAAGCCGTGCACCATTGATTGTATCGGGTTGCCACTTTGGGG
Organism: Allium sativum; assembly: GCA_030737875.1. Taxonomy (NCBI): domain Eukaryota; kingdom Viridiplantae; phylum Streptophyta; class Magnoliopsida; order Asparagales; family Amaryllidaceae; genus Allium; species Allium sativum. The sequence continues at coordinate 1,056,358,458 of CM060909.1, read as the reverse complement.
AGTGATACACCCCACTGTGGGGCCAGCACGGGTATCTACGGTAGGGAGCCGATCGCTTGGGAAGTAGTGGGTACACCTAGTGGAGATAGGGGCAGACGGCACCTATGTAGTCAGCTAGGGGTACACGAAACTACTGGGTAAATTTTCTAAGTCCTTGGGTGGGATCAACCTTTAAGTAGGAATGACTGGTGTGGTGCAGTTAGTAATTATCCTTGGGTGGGTAGATGCGTCTTTACCGTTATCTTAGTTCATCCTTTGTCTAGTTGGCTACTTAGTGTAGTCATTTATCCCCAGTCATCCAGTACCAAGTTTATATCATACCCTAATTACTTTAATGATTGTGTTGTTAAAGTTATAGGGCTCACCCAGACTTATGTCTGACCCCGTTGTTTTTATCTTTTTCCCCCTCAGGTCCCCAGGTTGGGCCTAGCACTAGTGGGCTTTGATCAGATTTCTTTATCTATCTTTTGGAGCTTGGACCGTGATGTAAAGCCCAACTTATCTTTTCTATTATGGCTATTGTTTATGTAGTGGGATTATGTACTTATGTTTTTATCAGGATGGATATTTAGTACTTGACTCTTTATGGTGTTGTAACTAAACATGTTTACCTTCTGCTGCAATGAAATGATGTTTTAGATTTTCAAGTATTTATATCTGTCTTGTTGTAATTTTTCTGTTCTATATTCACTTAAAATGCTCCACCGAAGTTAAGGCATTCCCTTAGTGAGTGACCTTAGCGGGTGTGGGGTGTTACATGTTGACTCACTGGTTGCAAGGATAGGTCAAGCATAAGACTTAACTTGTCTATTTTCATATTTTTTAGTACAACTTTTGATTGATCTAACCACTCACATAGACATTTTTCTGATTTAAGCTTTTGTGTCCCCTTTTATTATCTTGGGTACTCTATGGCATTGTCATTGATTGGTTGACATTATCGATGAATATATTAGATAGCAGATCAAGTTATATAGGGATGCTGAGCTGAAGATGAACTTGGAGTAGTTATAACATACACCGTACTTATATATATTTGCCTCCCGTTATTATTAGAGTACTCTGTGGGATGTAGTGAGGATTACGTATATACAGATATTTGGATTTCATGTACATGATTCGGTGATATAATAATATATCTACTGCTTTGTCCACTCTATCATAGCTTACTATATTACTGTCTATATTTCTTATCATATTTTATCCACGGTCTGTGAGATAAATGATAGGTTTGGTTTTGATTATCACACTTGATGGCAGTCCCATACTATCTTGGCAAACTTACAGCACATTATTTTCTTATTTACATGCAAGTGGTATGGAGCACCATTTAATATCCATGTCAGTTTATTTCTTTAAGAGATTAACATTAATGTTTCTTTATACTGCTATAGACACTTTAACACCCATATAAAATGAAAAATAATACTGAGATCTCAATACTTTTGCGGGTTACAAGAATACATTTACATAGATTCTTTTTCCCATCTTGAGCTCGGCTCGAATTTTCAGGGCAGTGTCAATTCTGTGCCTTTGTGATTGCAACGTAGATCTTCATTTTCAATCTTTCCTACTTCTTGCTCTGACTTCAATCAGAGTTAGAATCATCGAAGAGGCTCATGTAGCGACCCAAAGAAAACATCATTGGAAGATGGTCCATAATCCTATATGACACCCACTGAGGGTTGCTCTCAATCTTGGTTTAGGCTCTGGTCGAAGATGGGCAGTGGATCTGCTTTCCTGAGATGGATTTTTTGTCTTTAGTTTATAGAGGCATCTTTTAAGATATAGAATTTTGTTGTCCTCAACCGTTAAGGCTTCATCCCACCATGTTGTTTGAGTCATTATATCAAGAAGTAATATGATCCATGTTTTGTTGGTCAAAAGCCCTAATAACCTTATAGTTAAAGGACTGTCACTCTCGCTTTTTTGCTGTATGACATATACAATAAGTACGCTTCAGTAGTGGGTTATAGAAAGTGGACATTTGGTTATACGTGATATTGCATATTGGATTATGGCTTCTTATTCTTCTCCATTCCTCTGACTCTTTGACTTGGTTGAGAACCAAGGTAAAGGTTTGACAAGTGTCAATGTGGATTTCACTTGAAATTATTTCCCCTATTTTTAATGCTTCGAAAGACATTTCAACTGGGAATACCCCAAAGTTGAATAAAATGAAAATATGGATTTAAGAGATTCGATCCCTCCTTCTAGCACCAAAAATGTCAGTGAAATTTTTCATCCCACTAGCACTCAATTGGGTTTTTCAAAGTAACTGAATCAAACAAATTTAATTTTTCATTTCTAAAACAATGATGTTGCAGTTCGCATCCATAGTCATAGGGAGCATATTTAGGATCATTGTCAATTAAGAGATATACAAAAGAAACAAATATAATATAAGTATAAGGGAGTAAAGATACGTAAAAAATTTTTGCATGGTTCAAACCTTAACTGATACTACATCCATAGGTAATCCATTGTGTATGATGCTTCTTACAAGCATACAACATTATATCATATATGGGTTATGAGAAGATATCTCTTGTTTTTTGGGAGTTAAGTCTCACTTTTCATCTTCCAATATCTTCTTTTATTACCTAGAAGGTCTTACGTTGTTCGCCTCTTTTGTGCTTTGTTTTCCGACTTTGTTTTATTCCAGATTTAGCTACATGTCAAGTGCCTATGACGCTTGCCTATTGTATTAGGATCGTTGACATATTTCTTAGTGGGAGACATTTGTTTAGGTGAATTTTTTTGGTAATCTAAGCAGGACGATTGAATAACTTTTGCAGCATGCTTATTGTTTGAGTAGTCCATTCACTACTTCGCCAGAAAGTCCAGGTCGTGTTAGGTATTGTTACATAAAGCTATCATATAATAGGTCCTTTATGTGATCTAATATGTGCCGTTTTGCCTTGGATCTTGAGGTTGTGGATTATAAGTAGTTTAACATTAATAGAAGATATAATGTGAACCGATGTCAACTTATTTGCCTCACACTACTTTATATATCTTTTACATTGTATTGGGAAGGGTCGAGCATGTTTAGCCTGTCGTTGTTTTATTTTTCATTTGTTAGCTGCTATAAATATATAGTTAACATTTGTAACATACATTAACTCAATTTTTACAATATTCAATACATCAATTCTTTTAGTAAATTTTGTTCAGACAATTCTATCTCCACATTATTTCTTCACTTCAATCTATTCAGAATTCAACATGGTATCGGAGCTATCCAGCGTGACTGTGTCATCTTTATCCTTCTATGAACATTTGTTATGTAAGAATTTACTCATCATAAAATTATCATCATTTGAGTATTTCTCATCAGAGATATTTTACTCATCATTTGAGTGAGAATACCAAATCATTAAATCTGTGCCTCACCTCTAATCCAAACCAAATCAAGATTGGGCTGCATTTGATCTATGTATAGTATTCTCAGTAAAAACAGCAGAAAAGATACCAGGGAATCAATCAAGAAATCACCAAAATGGCCAGAGCCTCGCCAAAAAAGTTTCCAAAGAATCGCCTTTCAGTATAAATCTTATCATCAAACCATTTATGGCTGCTACATACCATTTTAGGTAGTAAATCTTTCATTCTTGATCATTTCGGACGCTTTATCTACTTGTTGTGTTTGAATTCTGCACTGTCATCATCATTTTAGCATTGCAATAGGCATTCAAACCTTTTCAATTACCTTCAATTCAAATCCTGTCAATCCAAACACATTTGTACAATAATCAATTAAGATTGTTATTAGCGAACAATGTCAACTAATAACTGTTCACTTAGAAGAAGACAATTATCTTCTTTGGAAATTACAATTGGAGACAACTGTACAAGGATATGGCCTAGAAGGGTACATCTTAAGAATTGTTGATGTTGCAGCCAAATATATCACTGTTCAAACCTATCTAATAGTGCCAAATAAAAATTATATTAAGTATCACAAGCATGGAAGACTAATAAGTTCTTGGCTATTATCATCTATAAGGGCCAATCTTTTACTAGAAGTAATTGAATGCAGTTCATCTAATGAAATATGGACAACTGTTGAAATGGAATTCAACAGTCAATCACCAGCCAAAGTATTACACTACAAGAACCAGCTACAAAGCATCAAGATGTGCAAGTTATCAACAAAAGAATATATTTCAAAGGTCAAGAAATTACATGACCTGCTAAATGCAATAAAGTGGCCACCTCAGATTAAGTTCTCTACCTAGTTAATGGATTGAGCAATGAGTATGAAGCTGTAGTGACAGTTATTACATCACAGAAAAATGTTCCACTAATTGATGAAGTAAATAGTATTTTGTTATCTCATGAAGCCATAATCAATGCAAAAAGAATTCAAGAAACAAACTTCGCTGCCAATATGTCTACAAGATATAAAGGAAAGAACCAAGGTTACATTAAAAATGAACAAGCATACCAGAGAGGTGGCAGTTTAAGAAGAGCCAGAGGAAGAGGTAGATGGAACAGTGGTAATCAACCTAAGTGCCAAATTTGCGAAATTTTTTGTCATACAACTGTGAATTGTTATTTTAGGTTCATTTCAAACTATACAGTAAGTCAGAACCAAAGAAATAACAACAATTCTAATGCTAACATGGCTCAAGTTCAATCAAATATCATCAGTCATGACAATCCTAATAGGAACAACATTCCAAATGACACAGCAAAGCGGTAGGCACTATAGGATGATAGATGATATCCTGATTTAGTAGCAACTCATCACTTAACCAATAATCTTGACAATTCAAACCTTGATGGAAAGGAATACAGAGGCAACCGATCAATTTCTATGGGCAATGGTAAATGTATTAGTAGCACTCATATTGGTAATGCATGTTCGAAAGGTAATATGGAAATTATTTTACAGGGTAATATGGTGAGAGTCCTGTACAGGTTTAACTTTGTTAAGTGCAACAGTGAAATTAATGAAGATAAATGTTGTAACATGAATAAGATGGACAAAGTTGATAACAATAAGCATATTTTTGATCTCTGACACTATAAACTTTATCATTCAAGTACTAAAATTGTAATGAAGGTTATATCTGATAATAGCATAGCCTATGATCCTATTGCTTTAACATATATATGTGATTTCTGCCAAATGGGAAAGATTCACAGACTTCCTTTTATTGACACTAGTACAGAATACACAGAACCTTTGCAATAGATTTATTGGATCCTACACTCATTTTCTTAGATTTTGATTATGAACACAACATATCCTTCATTGATGATGTTAGGGATGAGAATCACGGATCTTAAGGCAAAATTAACACTAGAGGGAGGGGTAAATAGTGTTTTAAAGAGATTATGGAAAACTGTAAGAATTAAAGATTATTCAAACAATTATCTGAATCACAGAATGAGTATCACAACAGAAACAATCACAGATGCAAATATAAACAGAAATAAAATGTAGAAAAGGAAAGAACACGCCAGACTTTATACTGGTTCGGATTACTCCTATGTCCAATCTCAAGCAACGCTGGATTGCGCATATTTTTATTAATACTAGTATCACACCCATATTTCATGGCTACAAGATTAACACTGATTCCACACCCTTGATTTCATGGCTACAAGGTTCATACCGATTCAACATCTTTGATTTCACGGCTAGGAGGTTCACACCGCTCCCTTTCTTTGATTTACAGGCCACAAGAAACACACCCTTTCCTTAACAATTACAAATAGTCCTAGAACTCTTGAATAGCACTTCCAAATAGAGAGTATTTGATAGAGATTGAGAATAGAAAGAGAATGATATAATTTGTATTGGAATTGGCAGAGTATAAGTGTAGAAATAAAAAATTAAAAGTAGAATAATGGTGGTAAGAGGAAGGATGAAGAAGGAGAATACTAGTTGTACAAAATTTCGAAAATGAGGCTTTTTGTGACGAAAAGGAATTTCGCTCGGACCGAACCAGTCGCTAAACCGACCCAGACCGTTCGAGACGCCCTATCGTTTGAGAACATGACAAAATAGAACGCATACAAAAGAACATTTCACTGTATATCACAACAATACATCAAATTACAAGAATATACAGAGTATAAACAAATAAATATTACACAGAAATATCAGAGATTTAAATTACACTTAAATACATCGTAGCGGAAAATAATACAATACACAACTAGAAGGAGATATACGGATACAAAGCTTTCCGGATATCGTTCCAGCTGTAAACCAGGATCCTGTGAATATAAATCTACAAAACCAAAACTACTAGCTGCCCGTGTCAAAATAGGGGCACCCAGAGTTTAGGTTAAAACAATAAACTCTAGGTCAGTCATGTGACTGGTGTGAGAACTAAAACAGTTATTTATCTTTATTTTCAAAGTAAGGTAAATCAAGGGACCACGCCGTATAACACGGAACAGGTTTCCTCCCAAGAATACCAGTGCATAAAACAACAGCGCAATGCTAAATAAGGAAAAATGAAGCTGTTATAAGACCCAAGTCCTATCACACAATGCAACGCAAGCCGGGGGATAGAGTTTTCCCTTATAACAGCCAAAGAATGCTTGATACGTTTTAAAACAAATCATTTGATACTATTATAAGTGCATAGTGTATAAAACAACTTCAAATCATAAGTATCAATCATAGGCGGCATGGGTACCATATATCATGTCGCCATACTAGGCTCTACAATCAAAACCGCAAATGTCACGTATTTGGAAATTGGATTTCCATCTATGAACTGAGGCTAGGGATCGTCCTCTACCGATTCGAGACTCTCTAGCCCGAGCCTCAGGCAAACGCACAGGCAAGCCTTTAGATCGTCAGGGTCGGTCCACCGATGTGGATTATTATGCCTGAACACTACGTTTCCCCGCCCTTTGGGGCGTAAATGAGCCAACGATTGGCTCCATCGGACCCGGATCGTCCGATCTAACCGAGGCGCCTCGCAACAGCAACAACCATATAAGTCAAACTCGTCAGGGCGTGTAAATCCACTGACGCCACTTCTAACTAGAAAGAAACGCATGCCCTCCCTGAGGTCCGTCTCCCGTTTTTGGTTCATACCGGGTGTGAAACTCGCGAAGTAAACGTTACACAAAGCTACGCCACAAAGGCCGTGCTTCGATCATCAACCACAAGACTTTGCTTTTCAACAGAAGCCTTGATCATTCGCCACTTAGGCATGCCACACCGGCAGTTCACTCTATGCGTTTGATATCCATCAATATATAACCTCTGAGCTCGTACGTCTCAGAGAAGAGCGTTAAGAAAGAGAATAAATTCTCCGCCGCCAAACAGATATATATTTAATAGAAATCAATCACACAGACTAAAATCCAATGTCAGACACACAGTCCATTTACAAGTCCGTTCTGGGTCTGAACGAAACCGGAGGCACCTAGTACCCCGCATATCCATCGATCTCCAAGTACGTCTGGACGATCACCAACTGTTTCCATCTTCTTGGGTGTACAGCCCAATCAAGATCATCAGTAATCACCCAAACGACGTGAAGACCTCCGGTCTTCGACCATCGTCTTCAACTTCGACTTATCGTCGTATCAGTTATTCAGAATGGGATAAACCCGGTCTTTCCAAATAACTCGCGTATACTTTAAATAAGTGTTACACAAACACAACATACGCCTCATTCCAATTCATCAGTCACTAACCGTAAATTAATCAAGAGAATAATTCTCCAAATATTAACCCCGAAGGCCGAAACCAACATCAGATCAATATCCAGAAAACCATTCTACTTAGCTAACCGACAGTTAGTTTCTAAATTTCACATTCATAGGGAAAGGTTCCCATTAATTTTATCAAAGATAAATTCTTTAATTTATTCTTGAATCTACCTTTGAATATCAATTCAAATTAGTCGGGATTAACGAACTTTACCGAAGTAATAATTTGTTTTAATTTCCCAATCCCAACCTATTCATCCCATGAGCTAAAACTGGTTATACTTCATATCTAACACCACGGTGTTATCGGTAAATTCAACTACCGTTTCACGTTCAAATCTAATTAAAGATTTAACTATCGCCTGGAGCAAAACTGGTGATACTCCATTTTCGATCTTTTCAATCTAATTAAAGATTCATTAAAACTCCACTTAGTTTTAATCTGTGACTGGGTTAAAGAATCAGTGTCATTTGAAACACGGTTCATGATAAACCCAAAATCCCATTCCATTAATTATCGGGTTAAAGAACAAGTGTTATTTAAAAACACTGTTCACGATAAACCCATAAATCAATATCAATTCAATTCCAATTAAATATTATTTAATTGGTACACTTCATTAAATCTAAATAAAAAGATTTAATCTTTTCTCAACTGGGTTCAAGAACAGTGTCAGTGAAGACACCATTCACAAAAAACCCAAATCACATTTGATATTCAATACGAGGCTCTGAATAGAAAATATATCGGCTTATGTTCAATATCAAATTCTACGATTAACAAATGTCGTATTGGAAATAACGATATAAATATATATATCTTTCAAATTTCCATAACAACATCTGTATAATCATGAATTCCAACATCGAAATATTCCGAAGACAATTTCGATTCTAATCCACTCCAATGCAATCATTGGAAATTCTGGTTATTTTCAAGACCATTTCTAATCCAGTTTATTTATTTTAAAAATAAATAGAATTATAATTCGTTCAAAAGTAGTTCATTTCGATAAAAATCTACTTTTATCTTTTCAAATATGGAGTATTTCATCCCAATTCTTTCTAAATCATTTCTTATGATTTTACACAAATTATTACTATTTTTAATAATTTTATCAAGGCCCGTACAGTCGATTTCCATCAACGGTCATCGAACTGCACTTACAGCGACCTTTTTCAAATTTGATTTGGACATAATTCCAAATCCAACCTTTAGATTTCAAATTTCTAATATTCGTCAGAAAGCTCTTTTCGATACGAACCCTACGGTTCCGGTTTCAGGAGAATCCGACGGTCGGATCTCCCGTAATATCCGTTCGAAGTCAATGGTCGAAATTCGCGAACTGCCGTGGCGCGGCGCGTTCTATTCAGGCCATTATATTATATATATATAATATATATAATATATATTTCGTCGATTTATATTCAAAACGTGCTTTATAAATCGTTTTAAATTCATTTTCAAATTGATTTCAATTCAAGTTGATTTCTAATTCAATTTCAGTTCGTTTTCAATTCAATTTCAATTCGAATTCATTTCTATTCCATTTCAATTCGAATTCATTTATATTCAATTTAAATTCGAATTCGTTTATATTCAATTTCAATTCGAATTTGTTTCTATTCAACTTCAATTTGAATGCGTTTATATTCAATTTCAATTCGAATTTATTTATATTCAATTTCAATTCGAATTTATTTATATTCAATTCTTTTCAAAATATCAGATTTTGAAATCACTTTCGATATTCATTATAAAATGAATAAAATCGATATAAATATCGTTCACGTCAAAATGGCGTCAATCTAATCAATACGGCTTCATATATTCCTATTTTCAAATTTTCTTTTTCAAATTTTCTTTTTCAAATATTTCTTTTTCAAATATTTCTATTTTAAAACTGGAATGAGGCCCAATCAATTACCATATAATGTTAATTACATGGATTTTCTACAACACATGTATATATCAACAACGATGAATAATCAACCATCTTCCAAAGTGCATTCTATACTGTATAAGCATCAAATATAAATATTCAACGCTTATAACAGCCTGTCAATCAATCGATCGACATACAACTAAACAATCGGGATTAGTGTGCGTCAAATATCATCCCAATACCCGTGTGGGGTTTCAAGCAATCAAACATAGATTTTTATTTGTGCAGTTGGACGATGTGTAAAATTTATCGTCCCAATCAATGTCCTTCAAATAGGTGTACATAAATAAACCGTCCGGTTTGTAAATGAATATTTATTTATTCACATTCACGTTAAAAATTATATTTTTAACGATCAAACTATTCTATTCAACCTATGAATTTTCTATTAGATTCATTTATTAAATAAAATGTTATCTTTATTTTTCTAACTTATTTTTAGAAAATTTCGGCGGCATAACGGCACGATACTAGAAACGGGACAAGGCCTAGCCTTATCCCCGGTCTAGTGAAGGCTCACGCCATTCACACATCAATCAAATCAATTTCATTTCACCAAACAATTCAATTCAAACCAAAGAATCTAGCCAACTACACAACCAAACAATTAAACAAACAAGCCATCCATGGTCTGTGGATGACTGGTGTCGGGTGCTACTAAACACCGTCTGCATCCTAGTATATATATATATATATATATATATATATAACTAGAAAATTAAATCAAAGAGTGAGAAATTCTCACAAATAGCTATCCTAACTCCACGGCACTTCTAATGCAGGAAATCTTCATCGTTATCGCATCTTTGTCAACTTCGTTGCCCGTAGCCACTACATATATAAAAATCATATTTTTACTTCGCTATTCAATATATAAAAATCACATTTTTATTTTGCTATTCAATTTATAAAAATCGAATTTTTATTATGCTATTCAATATATAAAAATCGAATTTCTATACCGCTACTATATAGATAAAAATTATATTTTCACATCGATGTTCTTATAGTAAAGATTATATTTTTATCACGCTATTCTTCATATAAAGATTTCGCCTTTCCAAAAATAAAGTTTTTGCCTTTTCAAAAATAAAGTTTTCGCCTTTTCAAAAATAAAGTTTTCGCCTTTTCAATAATAAAAAATCTAATCTTTGTTATAATAAAAATCGCAACTTTGATAAGGTAAAAATCATGTCTTTGAAATAAATAAAAATCATGTCTTTGAAATAAATAAAAATCATGTCTTTATTTACTATGATAATGAAAACTGATTTTGCTTTAACTAAACAAATTAATTAAATAAAACAAATAAAAATAAAACACAAAAAAAAACTTACAGGGGGGTCTTCGTCGCGATTCGACTTCGAGGAGGGGGGTTCACCACCGTCGGAGGGGCTTCGGGTGGCTCGAGGGTGGGCGCTCGGGTAAGAAGAAGAGGGGCGGAGGTGGAGGAAGGAGGTGGCGCGGCTTCAAGGGGGGTACGGTGGTCTCGGGTTCCAGACGAAGAAAAAAGGGGGGTTCGAGATTGGGGCTCGCGGCTTATGTGGGTGGCGGCGCTCCGTTGATGGGAGGTGCGGCAGTCTCAGGCGACGGGGCGATGGGGAGCTAGGGCACAGTGGCGGCGGCTTTTTTTTTTATTATTATTTCTGTTCGATTTTTCTGAAGGAGGCGGGGAGAAGGAGAATAAAAGGAAGGGTAGGGGTTTAAGTGTAAATACATATTAATATTTTTATTTATTTTATTTTGCAAAAAATTGACTTTCACATACGACCTCGAAACGAGGCCCACCGCCTGTCGTCTATAGCGTTTTACCCCCATTTCGAACACAATGGGATATGTATCATAGGCTGATTCGGCTGTTACAATCAGTTTCCGTTAAAATCAACATATAACTCTATATATTGAATTTGAACGCGCATTTCATTTTACCGGTGTCACATACTAACTAGAAAAATTCCAGAAAAATATTTTCTAGCTTCGTATTGACGATACGGTCCTAACAAAACTAGTTTCGTCAAATTCTGAGATCGTTGGAAAAATGGCCATTTTCCAGTCGATTAAAATCAACTGAAACTGGTCAAACGCGTTTTCCTTTGCCACGCTCACATATTGATTCGAAAAATTATGAAATTTGGAATCTAGCAATAACTTTACATCACGGACCCAAAAAAAGTGGTTTCGTCGAAATCCGAGGTCGTTTGCAAAATTTCCATTTTTAAGGACCTGAATTCCATAGTGACTATTCAGAATTTTCAACTGGACATATCTTTTGATTCCCGCTATGAAATTTCGATTTGTCGGATTCGTTGGAAAGATATTCTCAATTAGGTTCTATTATTTTTGGTTTCACTGAAATCCGGATTGTTTTGCACCCGGTACATTCAATTGAAGTTTGAAATCGAATTATCGAACTACCGCGCCATTTTCAATTCCTTTTATATATATAAATAAATATTTATATTCTAACGACGACGTATATAATATATACGTTCGAATTATATTCAAAATAAATTTCTCATCGATATTATTTAAAATAATTCATTTTAAATAATCAAAATTCGCTAAAATTGCCAAAATAAAATTTTTAAACTGGCCCAGATTTTCGGGTTGTTACAATCTCCCCCACTTAAAACTTTTCGTCCCCGAAAAGGAACAAAGTCGAAAGTGGTTTGATTAATCAACTCTACGTTCGATCTGGCTTGCATTCTCCAACTTTTCAGTTTCTGAGAATTTTCAAATTTTCAAAAATTTGGCTAACACCCTAAATTTTCGAAAAATTTCGCCATAACCTCCCCTGCACCGGGAGCCACGGGAAAATCCCGAAATTGCCATATAGGCCTTCTGATCTCAAAAAGAAAAAGAAAAAGCCAAGCGGCTAGCCAATAGGCCTTCTAATCTCAAAAAGAAAAAGAAAAAGCCAAGCGGCTAGCCAATAGGCTCATAAAATCATCATCACCCAAACAAAACAGTAAATTATGTAGTAAACATGTACCTATTTGTCGGGCAAACAAATTTTATTCTCTGGCTCTAGCCTCCTTGTTATGACCTGTTCAATGTAAGCACATGTATATGCAAGAAATGCGACCAAATTTCAATACAATTCAATATTTGATTCAATTATGCATAATGGTTCAAAATTATCAAACAAATAAACAAACAACACAAACATCAATCAATTAGTGGATTAGCTTTTCAAATGCATAACTTTGATATATAGTCAAAAATCAGATTTTTGATGCCAAATCACAACAATAAGCCCTATCTAGTTTCGGTTCTCACACCAGTCAATTGGAAATATATAGAAATCTCACTTTCGAAACTCGAAAATAAATACTGACGACGGTGCCCCATCATCAGAATTATCCCCGGGCAACTAGAGTATGATTCTATAACTATCCAGTATATTAAAACTTCGAATACACGTTTGCAAGACATATATGCAAAATCTTTATATATCGGATTGTCCCGATCAATACAGAATAAATAATCAAATACGAATAGTTGATTTAAATTTTCAAAAAAAAATTGGTTTTCATTTTAAAAATATACTCTTCACACCCGTTCTAGGATACTACTGATCCCATCTCTAACGAGTCATTCCCATTGGATATTACTAATCCAATATCTGATGAATTCTTTCGTATGGTTCTAAGGTGTCTTGTTCTCTAAGCTTTGTAAACCAAAGCTCTGATACCAAATGTGACGAAAAGGAATTGTGCTCGGTCCGAACCAGTCGCTAAACCGACCCAGACCGTTCGAGACGCCCTATCGTTTGAGAACATGACAAAATAGAACGCATACAAAAGAACATTTCACTGTATATCACAACAATACATCAGATTACAAGAATATACAGAGTATAAACAAATAAATATTACACAGAAATATCAGAGATTTAAATTACATTTAAATACATCACAGCGGAAAATAATACAATACACAACTAGAAGGAGATATACGGATACAAAGCTTTCCGGATATCGTTCCAGCTGTAAACCAGGATCCTGTGAATATAAATCTACAAAACCAAAACTACTAGCTGCCCGTGTCAAAATAGGGGCACCCAGAGTTTAGGTTAAAACAATAAACTCCAGGTCAGTCATGTGACTGGTGTGAGAACTAAAACAGTTATTTATCTTTATTTTCAAAGTAAGGTAAATCAAGGGACCACGCCGTATAACACGGAACGGGTTTCCTCCCAAGAATACCAGTGCATAAAACAACAGCGCAATGCTAAATAAGGAAAAATGAAGCTGTTATAAGACCCAGGTCCTATCACATAATGCAACGCAAGCCGGGGGATAGGGTTTTCCCTTATAACAGCCAAAGAATGCTTGATACGTTTTAAAACAAATCATTTGATACTATTATAAGTGCATAGTGTATAAAACAACTTCAAATCATAAGTATCAATCATAGGCGGCATGGGTACCATATATCATGTCGCCATACTAGGCTCTACAATCAAAACCGCAAATGTCACGTATTTGGAAATTGGATTTCCATCTATGAACCGAGGCTAGGGATCGTCCTCTACCGATTCGAGACTCTCTAGCCCGAGCCACAGGCAAGCGCGCAGGCAAGCCTTTAGATCGTCAGGGCCGGTCCACCGATGTGGATTATTATGCCTGAACACTACGTTTCCCCGCCCTTTGGGGCGTAAATGAGCCAACGAATGGCTCCATCGGACCTGGATCGTCCGATCTAACCGAGGCGCCTCGCAACAGCAACAACCACATAAGTCAAACTCGTCAGGGCGTGTAAAACCACTGATGCCACTTCTAACTAGAAAGAAATGCATGCCCTCCCTGAGGTCCGTATCCCATTTTTGGTTCATACCGGGTGTGAAACTCGCGAAGTAAACGTTACACAAAGCTACGCCACAAAGGCCGTGCTTCGATCATCAACCATAAGACTTTGCTTTTCAACAGAAGCCTTGATCATTCGCCACTTAGGCATGCCACACCGGCAGTTCACTCTATGCGTTTGATATCCATCAGTATATAACCTCTGAGCTCGTACGTCTCAGAGAAGGGCGTTAAGCAAGAGAATAAATTCTCCGCCGCCAAACAGATATATATTTAATAGAAATCAATCACACAGACTAAAATCCAATGTCAGACACACAGTCCATTTACAAGTCCGTTCTGGGTCTGAACGAAACCGGAGGCACCTAGTACCCCGCATATCCATCGATCTCCAAGTACGTCCGGACGATCGCCAAATGTTTCCATCTTCTTGGGTGTACAGCCCAATCAAGATCATCAGTAATCACCCAAACGATGTGAAGACCTCCGGTCTTCGACCATCGTCTTCAACTTCGACTTATCGTCGTATCAGTTATTCAGAATGGGATAAACCCGGTCTTTCCAAATAACTCGCGTATACTTTAAATAAGTGTTACACAAACACAACATACGCCTCATTCCAATTCATCAGTCACTAACCGTAAATTAATCAAGAGAATAATTCCCCAAATATTAACCCCGAAGGCCGAAACCAACATTAGATCAATATCCAGAAAACCATTCTGCTTAGCTAACCGACAGTTAGTTTCTAAATTTCACATTCATAGGGAAAGGTTCCCAATAATTTTATCAAAGATAAATTCTTTAATTTATTCTTGAATCTACCTTTGAATATCAATTCAAATTAGTCGGGATTAACGAACTTTACCGAAGTAATCATTTGTTTTAATTTCCCAATCCCAACCTATTCATCCCATGAAGTAAAACTGGTTATACTTCATATCTAACACCACGGTGTTATCGGTAAATTCAATTACCATTTCACATTCAAATCTAATTAAAGATTTAACTATCGCCTGGAGCAAAACTGGTGATACTCCATTTTCGATCTTTTCAATCTACTAAAGATTCATTAAAACTCCACTTAGTTTTAATCTGTGACTGGGTTAAAGAATCAGTGTCAATTGAAACACGGTTCACGATAAACCCAAAATCCCATTCCATTAATTATCGGGTTAAAGAACAAGTGTTATTTAAAAACACTGTTCACGATAAACCCATAAATCAATATCAATTCAATTCCAATTAAATATTATTTAATTGGTACACTTCATTAAATCTAAATAAAAAGATTTAATCTTTTCTCAACTGGGTTCAAGAACAGTGTTAGTGAAGACACCATTCACGACAAACCCAAATCACATTTGATATTCAATACGAGGTTCTGAATTGAAAATATATCGGCTTATGTTCAATATCAAATTCTACGATTAACAAATGTCGTATTGGAAATAACGATATGAATATATATATCTTTCAAATTTCCATAACAACATCTGTATAACCACGAATTCCAACATCGAAATATTCCGAAGACAATTTCGATTCAAATCCACTCCAATGCAATCATTGGAAATTCTGGTTATTTTCAAGACCATTTCTAATCCAGTTTATTTATTTTAAAAATAAATAGAATTATAATTCGTTCAAAAGTAGTTCATTTCGATAAAAATCTACTTTTATCTTTTCAAATATGGAGTATTTCATCCCAATTCTTTCTAAATCATTTCTTATGATTTTACACAAATTATTACTATTTTTAATAATTTTATCAAGGCCCGTACAGTCGATTTCCATCAACGGTCATCGAACTGCACTTACAACGACCTTTTTCAAATTTGATTTGGACATAATTCCAAATCCAACCGTTAGATTTCAAATTTCTAATATTCGTCAGAAAGCTATTTTCGATACGAACCCAACGGCTCCAGTTTCAGGAGAATCCGACGGTCGGATCTCCCGTAATATCCGTTCGAAGTCAATGGTCGAAATTCGCGAACTGCCGCGGCGCGGCGCGTTCTATTATGGCCATTATATTATATATATAATATATATTTCGTCGATTTATATTCAAAACGTGCTTTATAAATCGTTTTAAATTCATTTTCAAATTGATTTCAATTCAAATTGATTTCTAATTCAATTTCAGTTCGTTTTCAATTCAATTCAATTTCAATTCGAATTCATTTCTATTCCATTTCAATTCGAATTCATTTATATTCAATTTAAATTCGAATTCGTTTATATTCAATTTCAATTCGAATTCGTTTCTATTCAACTTCAATTTGAATTCGTTTATATTCGATTTCAATTCGAATTTATCTATATTCAATTTCAATTCGAATTTATTTATATTCAATTCTTTTCAAAATATCAGATTTTGAAATCACTTTCGATATTCATTATAAAATGAATAAAATCGATATAAATATCGTTCACGTCAAAATGGCGTCAATCTAATCAATACGGCTTCATATATTCCTATTTTCAAATATTCTTTTTCAAATTTTCTTTTTCAAATATTTCTTTTTCAAATATTTCTATTTTAAAACTGGAATGAGGCCCAATCAATTACCATATAATGTTAATTATATGGATTTTCTACAACACATGTATATATCAACAACGATGAATAATCAACCATCATCCAAAGTGCATTCTATACTGTATAAGCATCAAATATAAATATTCAACGCTTATAACAGCCTGTCAATCAATCGATCGACATACAACTAAACAATCGGGATTAGTGTGCGTCAAATATCATCCCAATACCCGTGTGGGGTTTCAAGCAATCAAACGTAGATTTTTATTTGTGCAGTTGGACGATGTGTAAAATTTATCGTCCCAATCAATGTCCTTCAAATAGGTGTACATAAATAAACCGTCCGGTTTGTAAATGAATATTTATTTATTCACATTCACGTTAAAAATTATATTTTTAACGATCAAACTATTTTATTCAACCTATGAATTTTCTATTAGATTCATTTATTAAATAAAATGTTATCTTTATTTTTCTAACTTATTTTTAGAAAATTTCGGCGGCATAACGGCACGATACTAGAAACGGGACAAGGCCTAGCCTTATCCCCGGTCTAGTGAAGGCCCACGCCATTCACACATCAATCAAATCAATTTCATTTCACCAAACAATTCAATTCAAACCAAAGAATCTAGCCAACTACACAACCAAACAATTAAACAAACAAGCCATCCATGGTCTGTGGATGACTGGTGTCGGGTGCTACTAAACACCGTCTGCATCCTAGTATATATATATATAACTAGAAAATTAAATCAAAGAGTGAGAAATTCTCACAAATAGCTATCATAACTCCACGGCACTTCTAATGCAGGAAATCTTCATCGTTATCGCATCTTTGTCAACTTCGTTGCCCGTAGCCACTTCATATATAAAAATCATATGTTTACTTCGCTATTCAATATATAAAAATCACATTTTATTTTGCTATTCAATTTATAAAAATCGAATTTTTATTATGCTATTCAATATATAAAAATCGAATTTCTATACCGCTACTATATAGATAAAAATTATATTTTCA
Source organism: Allium sativum (assembly GCA_030737875.1). Lineage (NCBI taxonomy): Eukaryota > Viridiplantae > Streptophyta > Magnoliopsida > Asparagales > Amaryllidaceae > Allium > Allium sativum. Next base: position 1,056,340,443 of record CM060909.1, on the reverse strand, counting down.
CATCGATGTTCATATAGTAAAGATTATATTTTTATCACGCTATTCTTCATATAAAGATTTCGCCTTTCCAAAAATAAAGTTTTCGCGTTTTCAAAAATAAAGTTTTCGCCTTTTCAAAAATAAAGTTTTCGCCTTTTCAATAATAAAAAATCTAATCTTTGTTATAATAAAAATCGCAACTTTGATAAGGTAAAAATCATGTCTTTGAAATAAATAAAAATCATGTCTTTGAAATAAATAAAAATCATGTCTTTATTTACTATGATAATGAAAACTGATTTTGCTTTAACTAAACAAATTAATTAAATAAAACAAATAAAAATAAAACACAAAAAAAAAAACTTACAGGGGGGTCTTCGTCGCGATTCGACTTCGAGGAGGGGGGGTTCACCACCGTCGGAGGGGCTTCGGGTGGCTCGAGGGTGGGCGCTCGGGTAAGAAGAAGAGGGGCGGAGGTGGAGGAAGGAGGTGGCGCGGCTTCAAGGAGGGTGCGGTGGTCTCGGGTTCCAGACGAAGAAAAAGGGGGGGTTCGAGATTGGGGCTCGCAGCTTACGTGGGTGGCGGCGCTCCGTTGATGGGAGGGGCGACAGTCTCAGGCGACGGGGCGATGGGGAGCTAGGGCACAGCGGCGGCGGCTTTTTTTTTTTTTTTTCTGTTCGATTTTTCTGAAGGAGGTGGGGAGAAGGAGAATAAAAGGAAGGGTAGGGGTTTAAGTGTAAATACATATTAATATTTTTATTTATTTTATTTTGCAAAAAGTTGACTTTCACATACGACCTCGAAACGAGGCCCACCGCCTGTCGTATATAGCGTTTTACCCCCATTCCGAACACAATGGGATATGTATCATAGGCTGATTCGGCTGTTACAATCAGTTTCCGTTAAAATCAACATATAACTCTATATATTGAATTTGAACGCGCATTTCATTTTACCGGTGTCACATACTAACTAGAAAAATTCCAGAAAAATATTTTCTAGCTTCGTATTGACGATACGGTCCTAACAAAACTAGTTTCGTCAAATTCTGAGATCGTTGGAAAAATAGCCATTTTCCAGTCGATTAAAATCAACTGAAACTGGTCAAACGCGTTTTTCTTTGCCACGCTCACATATTGATTCGAAAAATTATGAAATTTGGAATCTAGCAATAACTTTACATCACGAACCCAACAAAAGTGGTTTTGTCGAAATCCGAGGTCGTTTGCAAAATTTCCAATTTTAAGGGCCTGAATTCCATAGCGACTATTCAGAATTTTCAACTGGACATATCTTTTGATTCCCGCTATGAAATTTCGATTTGTCGGATTCGTTGGAAAGATATTCTCAATTAGGTTCTATTATTTTTGGTTTTGCTAAAATCCGGATTGTTTTGCACCCGGTACATTCAATTGAAGTTTGAAATCGAATTATCGAACTACCGCGCCATTTTCAATTCCTTTTATATATATAAATAAATATTTATATTCTAACGACGACGTATATAATATATACGTTCGAATTATATTCAAAATAGATTTCTCGTCGATATTATTTAAAATAATTCATTTTAAATAATCAAAATTCGCTAAAATTGCCAAAATAAAAATTTTAAACTGGCCCTGATTTTCGGGTTGTCACACTTTTGTATAGTGTTCCAAAGGTCACAACAATTCTGAAACGTTTCAAAATATGAAAAGACACTTCCTTCGAAATTTGAAAACGTGACGGTTATATGCCGACATGTTTAAAATTGCATGTCGACATATGCTTGTATTTTGAATTTTTTTAAAACCATTTTCAAAGTCTTTAAACCAATATATATATATATATATATATATCCTGGAAATTCTTGAATTAAAACTAGTTATTTAAAATATATATTCAAAAGTATAAAAACATAATAACATATAATTTAAACAATAATATAAAAACCATGATATAAAACTATATAATAATAATTATATATAATATAACTATTCAACTTTATAATATATATAAACTATTTATAAAAAACATATATATTTGAAATCATAAATAAAAACCTTTAGATGATTTAAAATTATTTTGAAAAGAGTTTGAAATAATTTGAAATCAATTTAAAAATGATAATTTGAAAATAGAATTTTGAGAGTGTTAACCGGAGTTTTAACGTACTAACTAGACTCCATTACTTTGATAATCTTAAACTCTTGAAATCTTGATACTTATGAGTCTTGAATCTTCTTTGAAATCTTGAATCTCTAAAAACTCTTAATTATACTATCTTCGGTATTTTCTTCCTGCATATAAATCTTGTATGTGTGTGTATATATATATATATATTCTGGATAAAGATGTTAGTATATATTTTATAATCAATAATGTTAACAAGGTTGTTGTCTTCAAAATTCCATTCTCCAACCATCTCCCCCCTTCGATGATGACAACCTTGGTTTATAAAATATTCATACATGATATTACTACTGATCTGATTCCTTGAATACTCCCTCTTTCACAATGAATTCCTTCTAGCTCCCCCTTAAACTATGAATATCTTAAATATGCTCTATTTCATAACTTCTTCCCATTTGTCATCAACAAAAAATTATACTAAACTATACTCCCCCTAAATCTATGCTATAAATGATCCTAATAACTCACTCTAGATATATAACTTCCTTGGGACTATAATACTAAATCTAAATTTTTATATCTTCCTCGAAATTAATGACTAATGTAATACTATTAAATACAAACAAGAAAATAAATAATTTATACAAGCAATTCAATGAGTCAATCCAAACATATTTACTAATAAATCACACAATGACAATTCATATTTACGTACATTACAAACACACAAACTACGAAATCGTTAAACGTGTAGCGTTTCTTGACAATCGAGGATTTGTGAATTAGACAATGGGGATAATGAAGACAAAATCGCCATTTTGTTCAGTTACATTCTCATCCTTGTCAAAACACACTTCGCCTATGCAAATAACACTATCGCCTTCGTCCATATTTTTGTTTAGAACTTCTTCCTCTTCTTCTTCCTTTTCTTCTTCCTCTTCCTTTTCTTCCATTTGATTATCATCTTCGTTAATGATTGGATTGATTTGATTATAAATTACAAACTTTTACAAATTTTCTCATAATCTTTCCATGCTTCTGTTGCTCTTTATTTATCCTTATTTGTAAGACTTGAGTTTCGGCCACCATTTGCAGTATATCTTTCACTGATTCCTCCAATTTCATGACTGTCGCAAGTGTAGTTCATTGAAATGGACCTTCGGATGGTCTCGAAAATGAAATAGGGCTGTTTTGGTTGATATTATTAGAGGAGGCCATTGTTAATTTTATTTTAGAATTTTTCTAGAGAGAAAATGAAGAGATGAAGAAGGAATTTTGGAATAATGAGTTTAAATATAGGTTTTAACTACCTTTTGGAGGGAATTTATTTTTGAAAATCTGGCAGTTATATGTCGACATGTACAAACTTGCATGTTGACATACATACATTTTTTTTTAATTTTTCTGATTTTTATTATATTTTATATTATATATATATATTTACTTATTTAATTACTCTAATTCACTTAAAAAACAAATGCCTAATTCTGTTCAAAATTCAGTAAATATTGCTTCGTAAAATGGTTTGATTAATATATCAGCTATTTGCTTTTCTATTTCTATGAATTATAGTGAAATATTTTGTTTACTTATGTTATCTCTTAGGAAATGATGTCTTATATCTATATGTTTAGTTCTCGAATGATGAGTTGGATTTTTAGATATATTTATAGCGCTTGTATTATCGCAGTAGATTGGTGATTTAATTATATTTAGTCCAAAATCTTTTAGAGTTTGTTGCACGTATATTACTTGTGAACAAACCAAAACAGTAGATATATATTCTGCTTCAGTTGTAGACAAGGATACATTATTTTTCTTTTTACTAAACCAAGAAACTAGAGAATGGCCTATGAAGTGACACGTTCCACTCGTGCTTTTACGGTCTGATTTACATCCCGCGTAGTCAGCATCACAATAGGATATTAAATCAAATGAATCATTTTTTAGGATGAAATAGTCCAAAATCTAATGTATGTTTTACATACCATAGAATACATTTTACGGCTTTTAAGTGAGTTTCTTTAGGTTGAGACCGATATCTTGCACATAGACATACACTATGCATTATATCTGGTCTATTAGCAGTTATATATAACAACGATCCTACCATTCTTCTATATAATTTTTGATCGACGTCTTTTGATGAATCATCTTTACTCAAGGCAATATTAGTTGCCATAGGTGTAGCTCTTCCATTAATTGTAGATAAATTGAATTTATTTATTAAATCTTTGGCATCCTTTTCTTGATTAATAAATATTCCATTCTTTGGTTGTCATATTTGTAAGCCTAATAAAAATGTGAGTTCACCCATATGACTCATCTCGAATTTTCGGGTCATAATATATGAGCATTCTTTATTCATTTGATTATTTGTTGATTCGAAAATTATATCATCAACGATATTTGTACTAATTGAATATTGTTTTTATTCCTTTTAATGAAAAGTGTATTATCTACATTACCAATTTCGAAGTTTTATTGTAATAAATACGTTCTTAATCTATCATACCATGCTCTAAAAGCATGTTTTAGTCCTTATAACGCTTTCTTTAATTTATATACGCGGTTTGGAAGGTTTTCGTCTTTAAAAAGAGGAGGTTGCTCTACATATACGTCTTATTTAACATAACCATTTTAAAAAGCACTTTAACATCCATTTGAAAAAAAAAAAATTTATTATGATTAGCGAAGGCTAGTAAAATCCTAATTGCTTCTAGTCTTGCTACATGAGGTGAATGTTTCATCATAATCAATTCCTTCTTTTTGACCATATCCTTGTGCAACTAATCGAGCTTTATTTCTTACGACCTCACCGAGTTCATACATATTTTGTTTTTATAAACCCATTTAGTTCCAACTACAGTTTTATCCTTTTGTCTAGGAACAAGTTTCCGTACTTTATTCCTGGTAAATTTATTCAATTCCTTTTGCATAGCAAGGATCCATAAATCATTGGATGATGCTTCTTTTGGATTCTTAGGTTCAATAGTTGAAATAAATGCAGAATTACTCGTATTATTTAATTGGTTTCTAGTCCTAAAAGCATATTCAATATCTCCTAAGATATTCTCTATTAGATGGTCTCTTAGAAGTCGAATTCTTTTGTTTGGTTGATTAATTTCATTATTTACTCATCAATCTCATTTTTGAATTCAACTTCATTATGTTGTGTTGTATTCTTATAATTTTTGTCAAAAGATACATTTAAAGTTTATTCTATTGTATTAGTTCTTAAATTAATAACTCTATATGCTTTACTTCCTTCTGAATATTCAATAAATATTCATTTATCAGATTTAAGGTCAATTTTTTTAAAATTTTCTTTGGTGTTAAGAATAAAACATTTACTTCCAAATATTTTAAAATACGATACCTTTGGTTTCTTACTATACAAAAGTTCATATTATGAGTTAAGGGTCTTATTAAAATTCACTTTAATATATAAAAAGTTGTTGCAACTGCCTCAACCCAAAAACTTCTTGGTAAGTTACTATCTGGTAACAAGGTTCTCGTACACTCTTGAATTGATCTATTTTTACGTTCAACCACTCCATTTTGTTGAGGGATTTTGGGAAAAGAAAATTTATGTGTTATCCCCTTTTTGTTAGAATTTTTTTCAGAATTTTCATTTTCGAACTCTCCACTGTGATCAATACGTATAATTTTTATTTTTAAAGATAATAAATTTTGAATTCTTTTAGCAAAAGTTTAAATTGATCAAAAGCATCACTTTTGTTTTTAAGAAACATAATCCAAGTATATCTAGAAAAATCATCAATTATTACGTAAACATATTTATTGTGATTTATCAATTGAGTTTGGGATGGACCGAACAAATCCATGTGAATTAACTCTAATGGTTTTGAGGTTGTAATTTTTTCTTTTGTTTTAAATGAACTTCTTTTCAGTCTTCCGAATTGACAAGCGTCGCATAAATTATTTACTTTAAACTTCATCTTGGGCAAATCTCTAATTGAATCTAATTTTGAAATTCTTGAAAGATGTTTGAAATTTATATGACCGAATCTCTTATACCAGATCTAAATGTCACTTGTATTGGCTATAAAACATAAATTATCGCTATAAATTTTCATACTTAGTATATAAATATTTTTCTTTCTATCTCCTTCGTGTATTATTTTTGAATTTTTCTCTTCTATAAAGCATTTATCTTTTTCAAAATTAATTTTATAGCCTTTATCGCATAACTGACTTATACTTAGTAAGTTATGTTTTAAATTCCTAACTAATAAAGCATCAGAAATAGTAAGAGTTTCAGAATTACTGACATTACCGCTACCAACCACATATCCTTTAGAATTATCACCGAAATTGGCCATTCCTCCATCTTCATATATTTGATTATTAAGTAATTCTGAATTTTTCGTCATATGTCTTGAACAACCACTATCCAATATCCATTTGTTCTTTTTTATTTCCATCATTTGACCATCAAGGTTTGAATTTTCAACAGCCATGTGACACACATTTCCCCTAGTATAACAATAATTCAGTAGATAATCTGATTTTTCAATAGTATGTAATTCAGACTCATCTAATACCGATGCAATGCATAAATTTTAAATATTGTTATAAATCATTTAAAAATTGGCCATTTAATATTTCCAAAATTCATATGATGAAATTTTGAAAACCTATGTTGTGATACCAATTGTTAGGGATGAGAATCACGGATCTTTAGGCAAAACTAACACTAGAGGGAGGGGTAAATAATGTTTTAAATAGATTATAGAAACTGTAAGAATTAAAGATTATTCAAACAATTATCTGAATCACAGAATGAATATCACAATAGAAACAATCACAGATGAAAATATAAGCAGAAATAAAATGCAGAAAAGGAAAGAACACATTGGACTTTATACTGGTTCGGATTACTCCTATGTCCAATCTCACGCAACGCTGGATTGCGCAGAGTTTTACTAATACTAGTATCAATTTACAACACCCTTAATTTCATGGTTACAAGGTTAACACCGATTTCACTCCCTTGATTTCACGGATCCAAGGTTCACACCGATTCGACACCCTTGAATTCACAGCTACAAGAGTCGCACCGCTCCCTTTCCTTGATTTACATACTACAAGGAACACACCTTCTCCTTAACAATTACAAATAGCTCTAGAACTCTTGAATAGCACTTCCAAATAGAGAGCATATGACAGTGTTCCAAATGTCACAGCAGTTCTGAAACATTTCAAAATATGAAAAGACACTTCCTTTGAAATTTGATAATGTGATGGTTATATGTCGACATGTATAAAGTTGCATGTCGACATATGCTAATATTTTGAATTTTTAAAACCATTTTTCAAGTATTTAAACCAATATATATTCAGGAAATTCTTGAATCAAAACTAGTTATTTAAAATATATTTTCTAAAGTATAAAAACATTGAAATATATAATTTAAACATATAATATAAAAACCATGATATAAAACTATACAAATATAAACATATATAATATAAATATTAAACTTTATAGTATGTATATATAAACTATTTATAAAAAACCATATATATTTGAAATCATAAGTAAAACCTTTAGATAATTTAAAATCATTTTCAAAAGAGTTTGAAATAATTTAAAATCAATTTAAAAAGGATATTCTGAAAATAGAATTTTGAGAGTGCTAACAAGAGTTTTAACATACTAACTAAACTCTATTACTTTGATAACCTTGAAATCTTGATATCTTGATACTCATGAGTCTTGAATCTTCTTTGAAATCTTGAATCTCTAAAAACTCTTAAGTATACAGTCTTTAGTATTTTCTTCCTATATATATATATATATATATATATATATATATATATGTGTGTGTGTGTGTGTGTGTGTGTGTATATTCTAGATAAAGATGTTAGTATATACTTTATAATCAATAATGTTAACAAGGTTGTTGTCATCAAAATTCCATTCTCCAACAAATGCATACACAAGATTTACATGGATTTATTTCCTAAAATCAAAATATAAGACATATAATGTTGTTATTAACTTTATTGTCATGATTGAGAAACAAATCAATGCTCGTGTTAAAGTATTGCAGACTGATGGTGGCAGTGAATTCAAATGTTTAAATAATTACTTTCAAAAGAAAGGAATTATTCAGAGGACTACTTGTCCTTACACATCTAAACAAAATGGTTTGATTGATTATAAAAACAAACATATAGTGGAAACTGATTAAACACTTTAGCTCAAGTTGCCTCTAAAGTTCTAGCTAGAGGCCTTCAAAACACTAGTTTATTTGATTAATAGAAAACCAACTAAAGTATTTAAGGACCTCACACCAATTGAAAAATTGTCTGGTGTTAAGCTAGATTATCACAGTCTAAATACATTTGGATGTATGTGTTTTCCAAATTTAAGGCCATATAACACTAATGAATTGAATTTCAGGTCCAAGTCATGTAAATTCTTAAGCTATTCTACTAGCCAAAAAATTTACAAGTGCCTTGATGATACATGGAAAGTATATATAAGAAGGCATGTGGTGTTCAATGAGAAAGTTTTTCCTTTAAGCAATAAAGAAATAAAGATCACAACAAAAGTAAATAATGCCAAGGACTCAATACGTGGAATACCAACATTCTCTGAAATATGGCAACACACGGATGATGATGGGGCTGCTGATGCTGTGCAATCACTACCTCCAAGTCATGAAGGCCATGAGTACTTCCAGCCACCCAGACATGCCTCTCATACACCTGAACAATCAAAAGGACAAAATTCAGATAGCAGCTTAAATACTCAGTCAACAAGATCAGAATATTCATCTAAACATGAAAACAATGACAACTCATCACCAAATGAGCCTCAAACACAGACTGGTCATCCAATGATCACAAGATCAAAAAGTGGTATTTTAAAACCAAAAGTGTTTGTTGTCCAATCAAGTTGTGAGGAACCTGATTCTTTTGAACAGGCTATAAACAACAAAATCTGGAAAGCAACAATGGATGATGAGTATAATGCTCCCATCAAAAACAAAACATGGGAACTTGTATGTCCACCTGCCAATAAAAACATAGTTGGCTATAGATGGACATACATATTAAAGAGAAATACAGATGGATCCATAAAAAAATACAAAGCTGGACTTGTAGCAAAAGGTTTTGCACAGGAATTTGGGTTAGATTTTAATCAAACATTTTCACCTGTTGTAAAACCAACTACTATAAGATTAATTCTTACTATATCTTTATGTAAAAAGTGGCATATTAATCATTTTGATTTAATAATACATTCCCAAATGACATTTTAGATGGGGAAATTTATATGAAACAACCTTGGGCTTACTTCCAGAATGATAATTGTGTTTGTAAGCTCAATAAAACTATTTATGGTTTGATAGACTGAAAACGCTTTACTAAAGTTAGGTTATCAGTTTACCAAATCAGATAACTCACTATTTGTTAAAATAAATAGCTCATCAACAATCTACATATTAATTTATGTACATGATTTAATAGTTGCTAACAATATTTCTACTGATATTGAAAAGTTAACACAGCACCTCAATCAACAATTCTCTATTAAAGATCTGTGTGAATTGAGTTACTTTAACAACCCAAATTTCGACAGACCGAATTTTTTTCAAAATTTTAATCTATCGAAATTTGTATTGGTTTGCTCTGGTATCCTACAGAAAATACAGAGACATAAAATATGTCAGAGCTCAGAAAATATCTTATAGCGGAATGGACAAAATATAATATAATCAAAGTATAGCCTTACCGTATTAATAATACTGCCTAACCAGTATCCAAAGCTATCATGTCACATGTCTCTGTCACAAATCTAACCTGCGAGTATGTTATGAGGAGGGGGTCAGAACACAAGTTCTGGTGACTGGATTTAAACTATACACTTTGGATAATCCTACATATACCGTTCAATCACATTTTCTTATTTATTAGGTTATTGGGTTAACAACACTCAAGGCTTACACATACGTCGTACTCAATTACTTCCTAGTGGATTAACCTAATAAAGTATATATGTAACTACCCCCAATATTGAGGTACACCCCATGGTACCCCACTTGTAGGTTCTCCATCGTAATGTCATAGAAATGAACGCAGTCCCTCATCCTACGCCAGAGTGATGTATGGATCTCTACGTAACAATGTTACATTCCACATATTTCTGTCATTACTATGCTACGTAAGTGTACGGACTACCAACTTTGATCAAACTAGATTCCATACCATAGTAATGCCCTCAAGTGTACGATACACCACCCAGAGCAGATATGCATGTATCTAGACTTCCCACGTACATATTGTCAATCGTATTTGATGCCTTAACCACACATAACGTGCACCGAGTTCCGTGGCAGGATTATACAAGAAACACGAGACTCGGTCGGGAGCTTTCCCATACCTGTACAGGCCCGCCTTTAAGAGCCTTAAATATACAGATGTCCCTCGGGTCTGTTTTTCATGGTGGCTATGGCCTACCTCGGCCCCTCCCTCAACTAGTAAAGACTACAAGAGCTAAGTGACTTGCCCCTAACAAACAATCTAAACATCCAGTTGGCATCTCCCCTCAACCACCGTACCTCGATAATGAAAGGTGAATGGTCTATCAGGTTTAGCTCTATTCTTTTCGCATCCCACTGGCTGCCAATGACGGGTACCCGACGATCTACTATCTCTATTGGTCCTGAGCTCTGCCTCCCCGTTGAGGCGACCACCGAATCACCCTAGTGTCACCACGTCGCAACATTCTGACTGCAAAGCTACTTTTGCAGTCAAGGCCCACCCACCTGGTAGTAACGCGTAGACCCAACCTCTGCGGGCACAACCTAAATATCTGCCACTACACAGAGGGCTACCAGGAGTACCTTACATATCTCAAAAAGCCACGTGCTTCCCCTTCCAGTCCTTCGGAGCCGTCAAAATAATCAGATGACGTACGCTCCCCTCATGCCTCATGACACCACGATGATCTACCCTATTGGGTTATTCACCCTCAAACATGCAGATTCGTCCATGCGCCTCCTTTTAATATGTTATTAGGCCCTATGTCTAAACATTCCTTTATGCGCTTGCTTTACCTCATCAGATTTCCATTTAACTTCGTTATTCCCTTTCACACTGACTTCTTATTCAAGTTACAAAGTTCCTCCTGCATATTAATTTCAATCATATAATTTAGCCCATTCAAGTTTATTAATAAGCCCACAACATGTTATTCTCTAAATTATGGTCCAAGGTCTATAATCCACAATTCCTATTATATTCTTGTTTGATTCAAGGTTACAATAACATGTTCTACTTAATCTGTAATTAAATATATCTCAATTCACATGTTTTCTATTTAACATGTCAGTCATTATTTATGATTAAATATAACTTATTTTATAAGTTTGCCTCATTCTTTATTATTTAATCATAATTCCATCTTATACTGTCATTATAACTTATCGTTGTTTACTTATTAACTTAGTTCTCTTAACTAAGGTTTACTAATAGGTCTCCTTTCCATTTATTATAACCTATTTTATAATTTCCACTTATCTCTAGGACAAGCCTTAACATGTTATCCTTATCAGCAGATTTCATATTTCCAAGCTTACAGATTACTTAATTTATAATTAAGTACAACTTCTTGCAATTCATAAATTTTTCCCCTTTTCTCTACTTATTACAAACAACTGGTTTCAGGTTTCCCCATTTACTGATTACTTAATTACAATTAAGTGCCACTTATCTCATTCCACCAGTTATCTCATTTCCTTACTAGTTTATTATAACCTAAGTTATAATCTTCACTTGTCCCTAGGACAAGTCTACCTATTATACAACATTCTCATTAATGTAATTTATTTATAATAGGTTGTTATCATTCTTCGTTTATTCCAATCCTTTTACTGTTGTATCTTTCATTCAATTCCATTTATTTCCATTAATTCTAATTAATGATGTTTATCAGTCCTGCTATTTACATATATTTATATATATATATATGTATATATTTATGCATTAGACCTTTCACATTAAGTCTACACCTGTGGATGCTGGATTTGCCGGGCGGATCCGGGTAGGCTTCTACCACAAGTTGACTTAACCTCGTGTCTTATCACCATTACATGTTTTATTTATGCACTTAGACCCCTCACATTAGATCTACCACTTGTGGATGTTGGATATGCCGGGCGGTTCCAGGCAGACTTCTACCACAAGTGTAATCTAACCTCGTGTCTAAGCGCATTACAGTTTCAAATTATTGTGAATCTAGGCATGTTCATTCTTTAACAATTATTCCTATTTCATTATAGGTTTTTATGCCCCTTTCCCAAGTCACATTTATCATGTACCATATGCGCAAATTAAGATCTTTAATCATAATTTGATTTAATTTATGCCCAAACCCATATTCATGTATTCAATTCTATGCTAACATGAAACCATTTAATCATATAACTATTCCAATTCATACAAGTAAGGGTTCATGTATATAAATGTGACAAGTTAACATGTAAAATGAACGACAGTAGTTGCTCCCATATTCTAACAAGTTATATTTCAACATATGAACTTTCCAACATATTAATATCTTAACATATTAATATTCCAACATGTCACTTCAGTCGTTTTAACATACATTTAAACATTTCAACATATCATATTTCAATTTGTCATATGTAACATTTCAATGCTTTTAGTTATTCTAGCAAATTCACATCATATAATAACGGGGAATGTTAAACGATAATATGTCATTATCAAAAATGATATAACTTAAATCCACTCACCTCGTATGCTTTCCAAATCCTGGATATGGTCCAGATCTATCATTCCACGGTTTTATCCCCTAATTGGATTAAGAACCTAACAACCATGGATTCTAATTTTTACTAAAAGAAAAAGGGAAGAAATAGAAGAGAATTGAAAATAGACCAGATCTAGGAATTACCTCACTTCGATAAGTTGTTTAAACTAAAGTATTCTCTTCATTTTTAATGACACTTAAAAAACTTAGAAAGATCTTTTTTATAAAAAATAAATATAAATTAAATAAATAGGATTATTTTATACATATCAAAATATGATTACTAAATTTAATAAATTAAATTAGAAATTTAAAGACTTATTTTCTAAAAATTTTGTTTTTAACCTACTTTTTAATGTATTTTATGTAATTTAATTAATTATTCTAATTATATAGAATATATATATATATATATATATATATATATTGAACATCCATTTACAAACGTACGTTCCTTCCCTTCAGATCTGTATTCAGTTTTTTTTTCCTAAACAAATAAATCTTAATTTTCTGAATGGATTTAAAGAGGAAGAGGAATGGCAGAGCTTCTGTGTTGTCTCATAAATATGAGATTTACAGTAGGCTCTACGGGCTTATTTATAGGTGTTCAACAACGTATTTAGTAAAATAAATAGTCCATGTTCGCGTAGAAGAATCTGCCCAGATTTGCGGTAGGGGGGTCGACCCCTCCTTTGGTGTGTCGACCCAGGGATCGACACCCCCTTGATGGGGTCGACATCCATGGACGGGAATTTTCCCGCTTCCCCCTGTGGCTCGAATTTTGAACTATTTTGAATTATAGAGCTTATTTTATTCATATATATTTCTCTTATGTGTATACAAATTTCAAACCTTAATAACTTCTTCGTACGGTGTCCATTTTACGCAAACCAGGTGTCTATTTTGACCAGAATTCTGAGATGAACGCAAGGCGCAGTCCGTTTCACTTAATTCTGAATATTTAATTAAGTTATCCTTATTTTATTATCTTGAGTTAAAAATGCGGGGTGTTACAGTTACTTTCTTGGCATAAAGGTAAACAGATCAGATACTGAAATGATGTTATGCCAAATAAAGTATATAACCGAGCTGCTTATCAAGACAAAAATGATCAATGTTAATCCCCAATCAACTCTTATGATAAGTAATCAACGTTACTCTAAATATAAGGGGAAGCAATATCAAATATTACACAGTACAATGTGTTGTAGAAGCATTACAGTATGCCACTATAATACGACCAAATATTGCTTTCAGTGTTAATAAAGTTTTTCAATATATGCAGGAACCCATGGACTTGCATTGTAAAGCTGTAAAGAGAATCCTACGTTATCTTAAGGGGACTGTTGACTTTAGGTTAACATTGAAGATCAGTCAGCACCTAAACATAATAGGGTATGCAGATGCCGACTGGGCATCCGACCCAGATGACAGAAGGTCAACATCTGGGTATTGTGTATACTGTGGTCACAGCTTAATCTCATGGCATCATAAACAGTAACCTACAATCTCTAGATATATTAAGCTGAGTACCAAAGTATAACATGCTACATCAGAGATTAAATGGATATAGTCATTACTGGGCGAGCTTAATCTGAAATCAAAAGTGAATCCTACACTGTGGTGTGATAAACGAAGTGCAGTTTACATGACATAGAACCCAACAAAACACAGAGAAATTGATTTTCATTTTGCCAGAGAATTGGTTCAAAGAGGTGAGATTTAAGTAAGCCATGTACTTGACATCTACCAGAGGGAAAATATATTAACCAAAGCCATATCAGTTAATAATTTTGCCAAGTTCGGAATAGATCTGAATGTTACAACAACAACAAGTAAAGAATTAAAGATCACAATGCCTCCAACATAGCTGCTGAAGAACATGTAAAGTAAGGATCTCGATCTCACGGAACCCTAAAGCCAACACCTCAATCGGCACAACAAAGCTCACGAATTTGGGGTTGTCAAGTAATTAATCGCTCAAATCTATGGTTTTAACTCTCAATGAACTCTGAGCAATGACCTTTTGAAACAGGTCTGAAGATTATCACTAAAAATCGAAACTAAGGTTTCACCAACCCTAGCTTTGAGGGGGAGTAATAAAATATATAATGTGAACTGATGTCGGCTTATTTTCCTTACACTACTTTAAATATCTTTTACATTGTATTGCGTTGGGCCAAGCCTATTTAAACTGCCGCTGTTTTATTTTTCACTTGTTAGCTGCTATAAATATATAACTAACGTTTGTAACATACGTCAATTCCATTTTTACACTATTCGATACATCAATTCTTTCAGTACATTTTGTTCAAACAATTCTGTCTCCACTTTATTTCTTCACTTTGAATTATTCATAATTCAACAAATATGTTGTGGAGGTTGCTCTTGTTGGTACCCATGTCAAGGAGCCTTGATTATAGTCTATTCGATATGCACTTGGCGTTATAGAGCCTTACCAAGGTTGCCTCTCAAGTCCCCTTAATGTAAGCCTGTAGTATGGCTTATGTCAATATAGGCTCTGCTTGCACTAGGTTTATTCATTCTATGACCAAAATCTTGATGTGACACTTGCTGTCCTTTTTCTGGTTTGCTACTGGGCTTAGGGTCTTTGATGTTCTTCATACTGGCTCGGATTGTAATTTCCTGTAATTGTTCATGGTAGAACGTGGGTGTAACAGATTCTTTTCTACTTTATGTTCAACTGTTTTTGGATTTAATTGTTTACGCAACATGTATTTCAAATTTTGAGTTACAACTCGAAATATCTTTACACCTTAAGAATGTATTAGGAAACATTTCAGGTTACCAAGCTAATTAGGTGGAGTTGAATTTGTGGGATTCTTTTCATTATTTTGTAAAGTACTTATTTATTCCTTTAGTTGTTACACACGTATACTAAAATGAAGAATAAGTTATTTTTTGTGGCTTTAAGTTATAATCAACAAATATGGACATGTTTGTTGTTGTTGTTGTGATGCAGTTTGTCGGGTGCGGTGATTACATTGTGGAATTCATTTTGGAAACAAATATATGGTCTAATTGTCCTGATAATTACACATGTAAGATTGATAGCAAAATATCTAGTGTTTTCTGTTTTAATTCAAAAGACATCTTCATCTGGTAAAATATATATCTATTATGAACCAAAGAGAAATACTTTCTTTTATTTTTTATATTTTCCTTTCCATTTTTCATTCAAACTTTCTAATGTTAAAAGGGAGTAGTAGTGACAGAAAGAAATAAAATAAGAAGGTAGTTGAAATCTTCATGTTATAGGTCAAATTATTGGAAATAATAACAAAATCATGATTTTCCCTTCTGTGGTTTAGGCCACCAAATGCTACCATATATCGACAAAGCCTTCAATGTTCTTTGTCAATGTAAGCCAAACTGAAGTGTTGCGCAACAACATCATAATCGACATTGATCACAAAAAAAAAAAAATTGCATCATAAAAAAAACTGACACTTGCTCTTGTATATAACGGTGTTGTATACACAATTATATGATTTTTGTTTGATGACAACAAACAAGTACATATTTTTTTAAATGTGTTTGTTATTGTACTGTTACACCACATCACAAACAGAAATAGAGTATTTATATTTAAACAGAATACTACAATACACGAATTTAAATATTCAAACAGTATTTTTTTTAAATATAATATTATATTTCAACATTCAAACCATACAAATTATATTGCTCCACTATTTGTACACATTCACATATATTACACATGATATTGTACTTGTAAATAAACTGTATATAATAGACATGGTTGTTTGAACAAAATAAAATGATATTTTATTTCAAACAAATTTGTTTAATACAAACATCAATACAATTCTGTTGTTACACAGCTCCTCACTCTGTCGATACATCTCATATATATATACAATCACTCAGTTTACATTTCAATTTATAGACATATAGACACATTGACACTGATACATTGACATGTCTTCATATTGTCTTCATCTTCAATCTTTTGTCTTCACAACTCAATCGATCCAGTCTTCATACCTATCATATACAGAAACACACACACAGTATATGGAACAGAAATAATTTTCAAAATACATGCAAATATTATTTTATTTTTAAATTTTTTTATTTGCCTTAGTTTTCTGGTGCGTTTCTCATCATTTTTCATGACTTGATCTGATTCATCTGTGTCTAGTCTGTTTGTATATGTATAGTACAGGGACATGAAATATTGTCTGATGCCTGCAAATACACACGTGTATAAATATACACGTGTGCACTGCCTCGCCAATCAGTGTGCAACGTAGGAGTAGCCGCGTGGACCATCTCGACTCAGTGCACAGTCAACAGTGGGAAAATCAATACAATGGACAACTCAAATAAAATGACAAAGCAGCATGAAGTTCAAAAACAACTCAAGTGTAAGTGGAGATTCATGCATGTGTTCAACAACAAGTTTTGTGCATGTGTGCACATTAAAATGATCAGCAAGTGCATATGAATATGGTCAAGCTACTTCATGTGTGGAACAGCAATGAAAAGTGGTTTAGTTAAATTGGCAGCACAAATTCAGAAATGAGTGCAACCAAGTCAAGTGTGTAGCTCAACATCAATGCAGCCCAAAATGCTAATGGAAAGTGGCAACTTACAACAATGTTGAGCAGCACATTCAGGGCCGATACGACCCAAACAGCAAGTATCATAAGCATCAAAATGAATAGTTTGTCAAAACAGAATGAAGAACAAGTGGAGCATAGGTGTATGTAGTCAACCCAGTCATGTGTTCAATGCAACATACATGGCTCAACATGGTGTATGGTCAACAAAATGGCACAAGTGAGCCTGAGGGTCAAGCACACATGGAACACAAACAAGTTCAGCAAATATTCAAGAGCAACATACAAGGAGGTCGAGCATATACATAGCAGCATTCATGAATATGACAAATCATTCAAGGGTCAATACAGTGTGAACAAGTATGAAGTTAAGGTGAAGCATGGTTCATGTATATGATCAATTTCAGGTTCAGGTGAAGACATATATGCAGTGTACAAATGCATGCATGGTTTATGTAAACAACATAGAGGGAGAACCACTAATTTTTCTAGCATGAATCAAAGTAGGGTACAACTCATTGCTGAATTGTCCAAGACTGAGAACATAGGCTCAAGACAAAATTACAATGTGACCAATACAAGTTTTAGTTACAAGAATGCACAAGCTCAAATGCATTAAAGTCATGGCTCGACAAGTCCAAAGAACATGGCATACATGCAAGTGTTAAAGCAATGGTTCAAGTCTGTGTGTAAATGGTGGAGAAACAGCACAGCAATGGATGTATGAACAAGTACAACCAGGTTTACATGAGCATAATAATAAATGGAAAGAACAACTCAAATATTGCAAACATGAATGAGACCAATGAAGAATATTTCTTTCATCATATATGGAATGCAAATTAAGGATGAATCATATTCGACAACAAGATTTTTTTCAAATAGTTCTTTGGCAAGTTTACATTCCAATATTGGATAAGACAGAGCAGAATTTATGCAAGGGGCCATTGTATATTTCCAGAAATGAAATAAAACAGTGAACGAAAGTTGGGTAAGAAAACAGCAAGAAATCATTTTGGGAACGAATTCAATTTAGCCAAAAGTATTTTCCAGAAAATGTTTCAACTTATTCTAGGGACCACAATTCTTTTGTTTCCAGTTTTGTTCTTCTGGAAATCCATCAAGTTTAATCACGCAAGGATCCAGAATTCTTTCAAAGCATTTCAAAAATCAAGCAATAAAACAAGAAACAAGTCTGAAATCAATTCATGAGAATTTCTTTTTAAATAGCAACAAGGCAAGCAAGTTTTTGGAAAACTTTCAGTAAATTTGGAGATTTATTCAGGTTCATCACAAATCATTCAAGTAAGGAAATCAACAAATCTTTTAAGGGACAATATTTCTTTTGGCAAGAATTCATTTTCCGATATTATCAAGCCATTTCAAAGCCGTGAATATTAGAGCAACAATCAACGAAATTTCAAAAGGGAAATCATGCAATCAATTAGTGGAAACCACTAAAATCAATGCATATCTTCTCAAACCACTTTCACGAAATCAGAGGTTTTTTATAGGATTATATAATCCTATTTTAAACACCATTATCATCACAGGCTTGAAAACCGAAAACCACGAATTCGAATTCAAGAATAAAATTGAAACCACAAGCATCAGATTTCAAGTAAAGATTTAAGACAGAAAACTCACAATTGAAATTAGGGTTTCGATCATTTGTTTCTCACGCCGCATCCCAAATCGAGGCTTCGGAGATTAACTAAGATTTGAGCATCAGAAGATTATCCAGTATTGAAGAACCATCGCAATTCGATTTGAGGATTCCAGAGAAAACCCTAGCCCTGAATTTCCATTCGAAGCCGCCATTCTTTTTCAAAGCAAAAGACATCGGGTGGAACAAATAAAAAAAAGGGGCCGGTCACTTTTGTGTTGGGCTAGGCTTGGCCTTCTTGAAGATAAAAGGGGGGTTTTATATTTCTTTGTTTAATTAGGGTTTCTTATTGTTTGTAATTTTATTTATTTGTAATTTTCAATTTCTTTTGTAAGTCATCGAACAGTTTCTAGGTCTGTAAAATCCAGGGGATCCAGTCAGGGTGTTGACTGACAGTTGCTAGAGTCTGTAAAATCTAGGTTACTGGTTACAAGGTCGTAATTAGGGGAAATCTGATCTAGGGGTTAGATTAGTCTACGGTTTTGAGCGTAGGGTTAGAATAGGAGTAAGATTTGCGAGTGTACATGGTCTTGTATGCGGGATCTGTTCTATCACCTAGTAGAAACCTTAGAAATGCAGCAGTAGGCAGAGTTTTGCCGAAGCTAGGTATATCTGTGTGTGATTTATTTTCTGTATTTCTGATTCTGCTATATTCTGTGATCTGTTTATTATTATATATCTCGTAAGATTTTTAATTCATCTAAAAACTGTGATAAACCCTATTCACCCCCCCCCCCCTCTAGGGTTAATCTAGATCCAACAAGTGGTATCAGAGCAGGTTATTTCCTTAACTCTAGAGTCATGGGTCATCCTAGTTGTCAACCGATAGAGAGTCAGTCCAGTTCATCTCCAACTATTTTTGATGGAACAAATTTTTTAAACTGGAATTTTATTTAAAATATGTTAATATTAAATGTTTGGATGTTGTTATCAATGGGTTTAATAGTGTAGATATTACTTTCAATGCTCGTGCTATGAAAATTATATTTGATTATCGTAGTACCGATTAGTTTAATCTTATCTATCATTGTTTATCTGCACAGGAAATTTGGGATACTCTCAATACGAAGTATGGAAGATCTGACTACCACAGCTCAAAACCCCAGAGTGTCAACTCTGATTCAGATCTATGCTTGACAAATCATTGAGACGAAAATTCAGATGGATCAGATGATGGAAAATCAACAAATGCTGAAACAGAAAATCTCTCATATGAAGATTTGGTTTACATGTGTCCTGATTTAACGAAATCTGTTGATAAACTCAAACTGAAAAATAAGTCTCTGAAATCTAAGAATTTTGAGTTGACCAGAAAAATTGATAATTTGGAATCACAACAAGAATATGTTAAAAATTCTTCAAATTCAGTTTGCAAAAATTGTTTGAAATTGAAAACCAATCTTGTTCATCTCAATAAAAATATTCAAAAGTTTGAAAATGAAATTCTGAGCTTAAATGAGAACAAGACTGAGTTATCAAATTTGAATAACCTTCGGCAAAAGGAATTAGAAAAATTTAAAATAGATATAAATTCCAAATTTGAAATTGCTGAAAAGGAGAACTTGTTGAAATCAAATTTGATTTTAGAAGAACTTGAAAATGAGATTGAAAAATCCAAAAAATTTGAGTCTGAAAAGAAAAAACGATTTGAACTTGGGATTTCTGAATCCCAAGCCAAAATTAAATTGCTTGAAAATGAGAATTTGGTTTTGAAACAGTCCAATGTTGAATAGAAGATCGCTATAAATAATTCCTCAAATTTATTAAAAGAAAATAGCGATCTAAAATCCAAAATTCAACGATTAGAATCAACTTTGGATAAATTTTCTAATGGGGAAAAATCGTTGAATATGCTGTTAAAAACCAAGTTTCTATTGGAAATAAATTTGGTCTTGGATTTGGGAATATCAATCGTTTTGATAGGATGAATTCAAATGATTTTAAAGACACTTCAAATTATCTTAGAAAAGATTGTTTTGAATTTTTAAACTCTGGCAATTCAAAAGATTTTTTGGAACATAAACAAAATAAGAACTTGTTTTATAACAAACCATTCTATCATTCTTGGACCACAAAAAGAAGTAAAGTGAATTCATCTAATTTCAAACAGATTTGGGTCCCTAAAGGTACTTTGGTCAGTTCTGATGGATTGTTATATAAACAAGTTTGGGTACCTAAAGCTGTGAACAAAATTGTGAGTGGTTTTACAAATTTTATTAGACCACCCGATTCTCTAAACTGGTAGGTACCAGAGGTGGCTGAGGAACTACTAAGCAAAAGAGATTTGGATTCAAGCTTCTCAATACTTCTGTAATCATTCACAGTTCCTTAAGTCAAGACTGCTGAGTTAGAGATTAATTTACTCACGTCAATTTCAGGTATAACCTCTAAACTCATCTTTGTAAATATTTATTTATGTATTCCTTCTTCTACCCCTTCTTTTTCTGTTTTCTGTTTTGTCATTGTCATCTCATTGTAACTTCTTCTAGGCTTCATTAACTTCCAATTGTGGAAATCATATTTTTTTTTTAAAATTTGCTTTAGTTGAATAGAACTTTGATGTTTTTAATCATTTCCAGATCTTGAATTTATTTTTGTAAATATCTGCAATTGATTTGAAGTTTGTTTTCTGATTCTCTGAATTCATAACAGTGTTGATGTATTCTTGTCATATGAACACTGTTGATTAGAATCCTAAATTTTTGAAGATCTGAATAATTAATGGGATTTCACACATCTCTGCTGTTTTGAGTTTCTTCTAATTCATTTTAGAAAATCTTGAAATAATATACTCATTACAGCACATTGCTACTTCTTAGTTGTGATAATTTCATTGATTCTCAGAATGGCTTGGAAATTTTAAATTGTCTAGAATCTCAGTGATACATCTTGAATATCATCGTTATTCATGATCATTATGGTTAGAATTTGTTTGTTTGAAATCATCTGAAAT
Organism: Allium sativum; assembly: GCA_030737875.1. NCBI lineage: Eukaryota > Viridiplantae > Streptophyta > Magnoliopsida > Asparagales > Amaryllidaceae > Allium > Allium sativum. The sequence goes on along the minus strand of CM060909.1, from coordinate 1,056,318,310 downwards.
TATTAATATTTTGAATAATCACACACCTCCTAAATTTGAAATGATCAACCTTGTGTGAATGATTCATTATATTTCAAAACTTAACATTGATTCAAGTGATTTCAAATAAATTATTTTGGATCATGAATATTTATCAAACCTAATGTAAATGATCTGAATTTTTCTTTGGGCTTGTCAGAAATACTTGTGAAAATTTCTTTGAAAATATGGTTTTAAAATTCTCTGTTATTTCATGATAATTTCGTTTGAATATCTGTTTGTTTAAAATCATTTGAAATTATTGATTTATTGAATCTCACACATATCTTGAATCTGAAATTAATAATCTGGTGTGATCGACTCATTGAATCTTGAATTTTTCATATTCCTCAAATGATTTCAAATAAACGGTATTTTTAATCTTGGATCATGAATGATCTTTTGTGACCATCATTCTGACAAGTCTGATTTGAACTGATTCTTGTGTTGCTCTGATATTGGTTTGAAAATATTTTGTAAATTACTTGTTTTTTGATCTAATTGTTGCTCTGATACATGTGCATAATCTGTTATCTTATCTGACTGGGCTTTGTGATTAACGTTCTATTTGTCTGTGATATCCTAGTTGTCTTCAGTGTCTTGTTTGAATCCTCAATAATGGAGACACCAATTGGTATCAGAAGTGCTAAATTTCTTTTGTATATATTTTAATCCCTCCTGTTCTGTATAGCTATTCATACTCCACTTGTAATTGATTTTCAATTTGAAAATTATTTATCGATTATTCATTCAGAAATTGAAATCAATATCCAAATTGAACTGTATTTATAATTCATCAAAATTATTATCAGACTTTGAAATTGTAATGAATTGTGACTGCAGTTTCACAACAAGAGGAGATTTTATTTAGATTTTTCTTGATGGTTGAACATTTATTATAATATCTTTGAATTGACAATTATTTCACGACCATCTTCATTATCTTTCATCTTTCTACCATCCATCATGATTTAATAATAATGTGGAGAGTTTATTTTTAAAAAAAAATTGAATAAACAGTGAAAATATTTGTGATAGAAATTGGACAATGTTATTATTCAGAATTAGTGATAATTGAAAATTTTCAATGATCCCGGTACAGTCGAGCATATTTCATAATATAATTAATTTAGAAATTTATTTCACAGTCCATTTCTGTATCTACCATATTTCTATTATCCATATTGGTTGTATATACTGAGGAGTTTTTTCTATTTTAAGCTGAAAATAATAAAATATATAATTAATACATAAGTGTGTCTCTAACCTCATTTAAAAATCCAAGCTCTGGTTATGCATGGTTACGAGACAACTTATAATTTAAGCTGCGACTGACCTCATTTAAAAATCCAAGCTCTGGTTATGCGTGGTCAGTGTGCTCTTAAATAAAATAAAAGAAAAAGGAAATAGTGCGCTATAAATTAAAATTAATATGAAATTCTCCTTGGTGTATAAAAATCAGTTTATCAATCCATTTTCTAATCTGTGAAATATATTGAAATTTTATGACGTATTATGATATGTTGATTGATAGATATTAGGATTGGAGATTATACGTTTTTTTTGTCACCTAAATTGAATTTATAATTATAGTCCAAATCCGTCACTGTTTTTGAACTTAAATTTTATACAACCTTTTGAAAATAATTGAAATTCATATTTTTATAACTCTCCTCATTTTTATTAAATTCATTGTAAATCCGTCGTTCTACAATGTGAAATATGCCACCTGTTCACAGTTTATTATGATTTTTGTTCGACTGATTGAGATTTATGATGACTGTTCTTCCTCTTAAGCTGAAATTATATTTTTTACTCATTCTTCATATATATTTTAATTTATGTATCCTTTTGATGATAACAAAAAGGGGAGAATGGGTTGAGATTTTGATTTATGAGTGAATATTTTATAGATATTTTAATTTTGAAAATTATTTTTTTTAACACTCTATTCACTCATGCACAGTTCTAGGGGGAGTTTTGTTCTAGGGGGAGCATTCAAATAGAGGAGTTCCACAATTCATTATCAAACACATTCAACATATTCAAAATCTTTTATTTATTTGTTTGTCATCATCAAAAGGGGAAGATTGTTGTATATAACGGTGTTGTATACACAATTATATGATTTTTGTTTGATGATAACAAACAAGTATATATTTTTTAAATGTGTTTGTTATTGTACTGTTACACCACATCACAGACAGAAATCGAATATTTATATTTAAACAGAATACTACAATACACGAATTTAAATATTCAAACAGTATTTTATTTAAATATAATATTATATTTCAACATTCAAACAGTACAAATTATATGACTCCACTATTTGTGCACATTCACAGATATTACACATGATATTGTACTTGTAAATAAATTGTATATAATAGACAAGTTTGTTTGAACACAATAAAATGATATTTTATTTCAAACAAATTTGTTTAATACAAACATCAATACAATTCTGTTGTTACACAGCTCCTTGCTCTGTCTATACATCTCATATATATACAATCACTCAGTTTACATTTCAATTTACACACACATTGACACTGATACATTGACACGTCTTCATATTGTCTTCATCTTCAATCTTTTGTCTTCACATCTCAATCAGTCCAGTCCTCATACCTGTCATATACAGAAACACACACACACAGTATATGGAACAGAAATAATTTTCAAAATACAAGCAAATATTATTTTATTTTTAAGTATTTTTATTTGCCTCAGTTTTCTGGTGTGTTTCTCATCATTTTTTCATGACTTGATCTAATTCATCTGTGTCTAGTCAGTTTGTATATGTATAGTACAGGGACATGAAATATTGTCTGATGCCTGCAAATACACACGTGTATAAATATACACATGTGCACTGCCTCGCCAATCAGTGTGCAACTGAGGAGTAGCCGCGTGGACCATCTCGAATCAATGCACAGTCAACAGTGGGAAAATCAAATACAAGGGACAGCTCAAATAAAATGACAAAGCAGCATGAAGTTCAAAAACAACTCAAGTGTTAGTGGGGATTCATGCATGTGTTCAACAACAAGTTCTGTGCATTTGTGCACATTAAAATGATCAGCAAGTGCATATGAATATGGTCAAGCTACTTCATGTGTGGAACAACAATGAAAAGTGGTATAGTTAAATTGGCAGCACAAATTCAGAAATGGGTGCAACCAAGTCAAGTGTGTAGCTCAACATCAATGCAGCCCAAAATGTTAATGGACAGTGGCAACATACAACAATGTTGAGCAGCACATTCAGGGCCAATACGACCCAAACAACAAGTATCATAAGCATCAAAATGAATAGTTTGTCAAAACAGAATGAAGTACAAGTGGATCATGGGTGCATGTAATTAGCCCAGTCATGTGTTCAATGCAACATATATGGCTCAACATGGTGTATGGTCAACAAAATGGCACAAGTGAGCCTGAGGGTCAAGCACATATGGAACACAAACAAGTTCAGCAAATATTAAAGAGCAACATACAAGGAGGTTGAGCATATACATAGCAGCATTCATGAATATGACAAATCATTCAAGGGTCAATACAGTGTGAACAAGTATGAAGTTAAGGTGAAGCATGGTTCATGTATACGATCAGTTTCAGGTTCAGGCGAAGACATATATGCAGTGTACAAATGCATGCATGGTTTATGTAAACAACATAGAGGGAGAACCACTATTTTTTCCAGCATGAATCGAAGCAGGGTACAACTGATTGCTGAATTGTTCAAGACTGAGAACATAGGCTCAAGACAAAATTACAATGTGACCAATACAAGTTTTAGTTACAAGAATGCACAAGCTCAAATGCATTAAAGTCGTGGCTCGACAAGTCCAAAGAACATGGCATACATGCAAGTGTTAAAGCAATGGTTCAAGTCTGTGTGTAAATGGTGGAGTAACAGCGCAGCAATGGATGTATGAACAAGTACAACCAGGTTTACATGAGCATAATAATAAATGGAAAGAACAACTCAAATATTGCAAACATGAATGAGACCAATGAAGAATATTTCTTTCATCGTATATGGAATGCAAATTAAGGATGAATCATATTCGACAATAAGATTTTTGTCAAATAGTTCTTTGGCAAGTTTACATTCCAGTATTGGATAAGACAGAGAAGAATTTATGCAAGGGGCCATTGTATATTTCCAAAAATGAAATAAAACAGTGAAAAAAAAGTTGGATAAGAAAACAACAAGAAATCATTTTGGGAATGAATTCGATTTGGCCAAAAGTATTTTCCAGAAAATGTTTCAACTTTTTCTAGGGACCACAATTCTTTTGTTTCCAGTTTTGTTCTTCTAGAAATCCATCAAGTTTAATCATGCAAGGATCCAGAATTCTTTCAAAGCATTTCAAAAATCAAGCAACAAATCAAGAAACAAATCCGAAATCAATTTATGTTAATTTATTTTTAATTGGCAACAAGGCAAGCAAATTTTTGGAAAACTTTCAATTCAGAAAATTTGGATATTTATTCCAGGTTCATCAAAAATCATTCAAGTAAGGAAATCAACAAATCTTTTAAGGGACAATATTTCTTTTGGCAAGAATTCATTTTCAGATATTATCAAGCCATTTCAAAGCCGTGGATATCAGAGCAACAATCAAGAAAATTTCAAAAGGAAAATCATGCAATCAATTAGAGGAAACTGCAAAAATCAACGCATATCATCTCAAGCCACTTTCACGAAATCAGAGGTTTTTTATAGGATTATATAATCATATTTTATACACCATTATCATCACAGGCTTGAAAACCGAAAACCACGAATGCAAATTCAATAAAACTGAACACAAGCATCAGATTTCAAGTAAAGATATAAGACAGAAAACTCACAATTGAAATTAGGGTTTCGATCATCTGTTTCTCACGTCGCATCCCAAATCGAGGCTTCGGAGATTAACTAAGATTTGAGCATCAGAAGATTATCCAATGTTGAAGAACCGTCGCAATTCAATTTGAGGATTCCAGAGAAAACCCTAGCCCCGAATTTCCATTCGAAGCCGCCATTCTTTTTCAAAGCAAAAGACATCGAGTGGAACAAAAAAAAAAGAAGGGCCGGTCACTTTTGTGTTAGGCTAGGCCTTCTTGAAGATAAAAGGTGTAACGTCCCGCATTTTGAACGGTTTGAATTTGAATATTTAAAATTGTTTAAATATTGAATTCAGAATATAAATGGATTTATATTTTAATTAAAACAAAGTTGAACGTATATAAATATATATTAATTATAATCGAGCTCAGAACGACCCTGCAGTTCGTTAATTAACGTTCTGAACTTCAACTGAGTGTACCGGACTCGTTTTGAATCGGATTTCTTCGAAACAAAAAGCATTGAAATCTGTTGAACTGTATCTTTCCAACAGAAGTGGAAAATGGAGATTTCGTTGTGTAGATTGCAAGATACGTCCAAATCAAATAATCAGAAAGTCGTTGTAAAATCGTATATCGACCGTAACGGTTATTTGAATATAACTTGATATCGGCTGCAAATCAGGACAAGGTTCTTTTGAGGCGCAGCGATAATTTAATTTTTAGAATTTTACTGTAATTTTTAATTAATTAAATATGCAACTTTTTATTTGGAGTATTGTGCACCCTGTATCGGTATTTCGGGATTTCAAAATATGAATCAATCTACCGGTATTATTATATTTTTAGGACCGTGACACCTCGTTGAGCACGACTGTACTCTTACTTCTGTCTGTAGCAGCTACGGCATGAACGAAAAATCTAAATAACGGAGTACGCGTATTTATAAAGTAAACATATATATATATATTTATACATTATATAAATCGGTTTTTCTTCCATGTGAAGTCGTTTTCAAATTTAATGAACGCATGACCTAGTTAAGAAGACCATTCCCTCAACCACACTATATTCCTAGCTGCTACCTACCAAGGAAACTCCATTCCAAAGGAAGTATACAGTCGCCTATACTGTTGTTCCTACCTACCTAGCACCCACGACATGCATTAAAACAGACCATACCCTTTCTAATCACATTTATTTAACCATACTTGCGCAGTGCCCTAATCTAGCAGAGACCATTACCTAACACATACCCCTATTGCTTAAGGGTTAAGCTTCTCAACAATATAAATACATCATTCCCTCTCCTTTGTTCTGGACGTAAAAAGCAAACCAAATGGAAGAAAATCAAATTAAAACCCCTCTTAAAATATGGAAGTGCGGATTTATATGAAGGATCTGTTAATGGTGGGTACATGAGAGCAAGAAGCCGAAATACACAAGTTTCATTCGAGTTTAAGGGTTTGGGATGGAACGGAAGTATGTGTGCGAGATGAAGTGGTAAGGACAGGGAGTGGATACCGGCAACAAGTGATAACCAATGTGAATGGCGTGTGGGTGGAAGCATGCGTGTTGAGCATGTGAACACAACATGAAAATCAAAGAGGGGTGGGATGTGGAAGGTGCAAGGATGCATGGACAGACAAGTGGGCGAAGGGTGCAAAGCAAGGAAGCATAGAAGAAGCGGGGCTGTACACTGGAAGTGGGAAGCTTGCGTTCTGATGTGGAGTTGTGGGAGGTGTGTGTGCGCAGTAGTGATTTGTTGAGGGTGGACTGATGCGTGTATGGAGCAAGACGTGAAGAAAACAAACATGAAGAAAATGGGAGTGTTTCGGTGATGACGTCGGAGACTGGGAGTGCGATGGTGCATGGGTTCACATGGTCTGAAGTGGAGTATTAAGGGAACGTGAATGTTTGAGTGGATGGTAATACATGCTTGACGTCCAAACTAGAAGCAACCAACGTGGGAAATTGTAGTAGTGTCTCGATGATGTGATGAGGAGGATGTATATGTTTAGTACTGGGAATTCCATACAGTGTTCGAAAGCAGGAGCGAGGACGCGAGTCGTTTTGGGGCAAATGCTGTGTAGCGAAGGTTATGACACTGAGAAGCATGAGGAAATGGAACGTTTACCGGAGCATGTGTCTCCATTCTTGGAAGATGCCGCTGTACAAATGAACGGCGTAGAAATGGTCGACATGCCTGGGTATTCACCGTGATAAGAAGCAGGAGTGAATGACCGACAAAGTGAAAATGGGCAGTTGAGTTTGGTTATCTAGAGCAGGCTGAGCATACGGACTTAGATCGGCGAACCGTCTGTCACATGAGGACCAAGTGGACGCATGTATGTTATGAAGCTGTGGTAGAACAATTTGAACGTCTGGTTTTATCTGAACTGACGCAAATCGTTATTTAACGGTTAACGCGCGAAGGTGAGTAAAATCACTCACTCTGATCTATTTAAAATATTTTAATTATATTTTAAATGTTGTTTGAATGCTGTATGATGGTCGATTAGGTAGATTTCAATTAAATTGGTTAAATATTTTACATCGTTGCATATGTACACATCATCGGTTGGACACTGATTTCATCAATTAGAATATCCCCTAGTATAGAGTTAGTGTAAATTGTGTTGACTGACATTTGTCGATGCGGAAACCGGTTGGAGGAATCCGACCGGATTCCTTGATAATTATATTGCTGTTTGTTTTGTATGAACCCGAATTGTATTTAAAACCCCATGTGAATATTGATGTTGAACGGAAATTCAACATCTGTTTCGATAAATCAATAAACAATATCAATTTAGGAAGTGATAACAGCCGACTGTAAACCCGTCGTTTTGTAAGAAACTGATTTACCGTCAGGCAAATCAATGAAGTTAATTATAGAAATTATATTTTTATAATTAAAGTGAAGTTTTAAATTATAATAGAAGTTCTATTATAAACCAGTATTTTAGAGTTCGTTTTTATAAAGCAAATAAAAGCGATTGTTGATATTTAAACAAGTTTATAAAGTAAAAACTATCCGACGATTAAATATTTGGATAATTATATTTAAGATAAATAATTTAGAGATATCATTAGATTAATTAGATTAATCTAATGTTAAGAAGTAATTAAAATCAGTGAACGAATTTACTGATGGAAATAAGTTGATTTAATCAACTGTTATTTGGGAACATGATTATTAGATTAATTGGTCTTTAATTAATCTAATGAAAACAGGTGAGAAATAAGTTTATCGAAATTAATGAGAGTTAATTACCATTTAAGAAGTTATAGATAAGAAATGGTAAATGGAGAAAGCAAAGAGTTAATGTTTAAATTAAATATTCATAAACCACAGAGATTCCAAAGTAAGAATATGGTGTTGTAAAACCATATTCCAAAATATAACAAGGAAATACGATTTAATAAATATATTAAGTAATAAGGAATTTGAATACAGACTTGTATCGGTTCTAAGGTAAGAACGTTGTCGATCAAGGTCTGAGAGGTAAATAAAATACCCCAACTTGAACGGCTTCGCTATTACCGAGGAACGATATCAGTTTGTAACGGAAAGAGATGTCAAGATTTTTGGTAACAGAAAGAGATGTCAAGATTTTTGTAACAGAAAGAGATGTCAATATTTTTGTAACAGAAAGAGATGTCAAGATTTTTGTAATGAAAAGAGATGTCAAGATTTTTGTATAAAAGGAATATGGCAGCGTATGCAAGTCTTAGAATTATAGCGATAAAATAACGCTGTTGATAAGATAAGTGTGACTTTTATGTCAAGATTAGTTATAACAAAGAATATTACAGCGTATGACAAGTTGAACTATAGCAATAAAATAACGCTGTTGATAAGGTAAGTGTGACTGTAATTAGTTATAAGGAGAATATTACAGCGTATGACAAGTTTAGAACTATAGCGACAAATTAACTGTTGTTTATTTGACTTAAGCATGACTTTTATATATAGCAGCACTTCCTAGGAAATGTAACAGTTTGGTTTGAAATCCAATTATTCTAGAGTAATAAGTAACGACGTTTGTTCAAAGAAATATAAGAAAGAGTTTAGAAAAAGAATTGGGGAATCGTATTAGAAACGGATGACAGCATTTCGATGTTCGAAATGTGATTAGAATTAAACCATTAGGATTTGTAACTAGAATTCGACGATGTCGAATGTATTAAAAGTAAACTATTTTTAGGGATTATAATCTGATATAACAATTAACATTTAGTTGTAAACAAATAAATGTTAAAGAGGATAGGAGTCAGTACTTAGTTTAAACTTGATATCGATTTGATAAGAAGTTGACTTAGAAACAGAGTTTACAAAGTGGAATAGGAATATATAAAGTATGAAAGAGATTTCGATAAACGGGATCATGGTATTGATTTATTTAATAAAGATGTTCAGATTTCTATAATAGAAATGATATTCACATTTCAAAGTGAATAATGTTTTAAAAGTGAACGTTGGGCCGATTAAAAGATTAAAATGAAATTGGAAGTATTTTCCAATGCAAATAGGATAGATTGTCCAAGGGTAGAAAATAAAGAATGTGAAATTAATGAAAATAGTTCGAACGTTAATAACGTATGTTTTCTGGAACATGAAAGAATAAGAGTTTATAATAACTGGAAATGTTTTCCAAGAAGTATGGAAAGGCTAAAACGGGATTTGAGAAATATCTGGTAAGATATGAGAATTCGAATAATAAAGTCGAATGTTAAAATTAAAAATACCCGTGGTTGTGTGATGTTAATTATACATTAGAATGAATGTTGTTTTTACTTCGATAGTTAAATAACCGACTATCGAAGTGTTTGACCATCGTTGTCGATATGGAGAGACCGGTTGGATACGTTATCTGAAACCACTCCGTATAGGCATAAGCGCTGCGAATTAGATATGCTGAAGATGATAGAAGACGGAGTTAAATGCAAGGGTCGTCCAGTTCTAGAATAATGTTTTTGTTTGTCCAGCCCAGGACAACTTGTATGGACGAGTGTCTGACAGAGTATTTCCAACGGTCATGCCGTTGATTTTACGAATATACCAAGTTGGTGGGGAGAAGGTAACTTCTCTTTATTCTACACCCAGTGTGCATTTGTATAATCAATGTGTGATTACGGATTTGACAATGTGACATTCAAAGTGAATGGTGATCAGACGTTCTGAATATAGACGTAGCCTCTAGCCTCACAACCAGAAAGTGACAGAAGTTGGGCTAGGCAGCATGGCTAGTTGGGTCATCCCCAAGCAGGGTGTATTGTCACCGATCTAGAGAAAATTCATATTTATACTTCTTTTCGATTCTGTATCTTCGGATGACGGTTGGATGGCCTACAACCGGGGTGGCAATATATTCGCGACACTCAAGCTAAATGAGTGAGCGGTCATGTGTGGTCGGGTTGCAAGACGTTCTTGTTGAACCCTGAGTGTATCCCCTCTAGAGTACACTATTCAGAAGGTGCTCCCATGCCTTGTCTGTTGGAATCCATTCTCCAATAAGCGCCCTGCGGTTTTTGATTTTATACTATATAAATGTGGAATGTGAGATGCAAGCGTTCTGCTACTTGATTATTAAATTGAGTAGACATTATTATAATATCACTGAAGTTTGATATCAAAGTATTTTGGGTTATAGTAAGGTAAAAGCCGTCCATGTTTATGTGTGGGCCGGTCTTACTATTATCTTCTTATTTGAAAAGGATTTTCAAAGTAAACAGTATGGTTGGAATTTACTCACACCAGTCCCATGACTGACCCAGAGTTTATTTTGTTTGTTTTCCCTAAACTCTTGGGTGCCCAAATTTGTATGGGCAGTCAAGTGTTTCAGGCTTTTACAGATTCACTTGGAGGAGCTGGAAACAGAAGGCTTCACCATTAATTAGTTAGAGAATATTTCCGCTGTGATATGATGTATTGTACTCTGATATATGGTATGTATTTATACAAATTCAGATTTGTATTTCAATGTTATGTTATAATAAAATTTATTCATTCCGCTGTGAGTTTCGTGTTTTACTCTGATTATGTTCAGCGTGTTCTTCTTCTTCTTCTATTCTATTAGTTCTATCTATTTCTATCTCACCCTCTAAATTCTTCTATTAATGTCTCGGTATTTTCGATGCTCGAGAAATTGACAGTGTATTTATGTTGATTTTCTGGGTCGAAAATCCCAACCGTTACAGTTGGTATCAGAGCATAAGGTTAAGTGATTACCATGGCTCTGTGGCGTAACTCAATAGAGATGGAGTTAGAAATACTCTAGATTGAGTTGAGTGTATATATATGAGCGCGTATTTGCAAATTAGTATAAAAACTGTTTTATACTGTGTTGTCTGGTCAGTCGAGTGGTTTATAAATTCTGGTCGAAACAGTAATGCAAACTGCGTCGATAGGTGTTTCTAAACTCTTGAAGAGAGTAATTCGACACAGTATGTTTTGAAAAGGGGTAAATAAAAATATTTTACTCGAAAAATATATTTTGATATTAAAGAAATATATATCTTGAGATTATCATAGTATTGATTGTTGTTATGATCAAATAAGATATATAATTGAGTTGGTTATATAAATAACCGATCGAAATATTATATTAGTATAATATGAAAAATCAGATGAACCGAATCTGAAGTTAAAACCAGAATTGAAATAAAACTCTAAAAATTTGGAAAAGAGTTGGAAATAATATTTGGATTAAATATATGGAAATTTTAAGATCCTGGGTGAATTTAGAAATGTTTTCTAAACGTTGTATATTTTGTAGGGATTTCAAAATGAAAATGTTAGAAATTGTTTTCCAAGTGTTGTGAAAGATATTTTGAAGTCAAATTGAAAATGAAGGTGTTGTAAAAATGAATCTTGAAAGTGATATAGTATTGAACTCACTTCGACCACTAGAAAATAATTCTGATGATGCTGGCCACATCATCAGTGTCATTATTGAGTTTCAGAGTGACGGATTACTACCAAAAGATTTTATTTTTGAATTATAGCGAGGAAACAAATTGTTCAGAAATTCAAATGTTTTGAATAAATATGATTTCAAACTGATTTGAATTAATATCCCAGGAATTTGAATTCTGAAATAAAAATTTAACTTATGGAGTTAAAATGGTAAAAGTGGAATTTAAACGAAGATAACAAAACTGGACTAAATTTGGAACAATCCAGAATGGAGATTGTAAAAGAGAAATATTGGAGATTCGAGTTGATTCGTGGAGAATAAGAATCGAACTTTGAATTTGGAGATAAAGAAAAACTGATTTGAGAAATAGATCAGTAAATGAAATTGGAGTTGAAATAGAATTTGGCTTGGGTATAAAAGGTTTTAAATTTGAGATCAAATTGGAATGTTGGAGTATAGATTGGGTTGGTAGCCAATAGGAGAGGCAGAGTTGAATACCCAACAGGGAAGTTACACGTTTATATACGAGATGAGATTTTATGAGTCGGTTTTGGAAAGCCGCTTGGCTGTTTGATTTTCTTTTGGATTGGAGAAGGCTCAGAGTGGCAAGTTGTTGTAGTACCAAGTGAGCCGTGCAGAGGAGATGCTGGCGATATTCTCTGAAAATTTAAGCTGTTAGGAAATTTTCAGAAATTTTGAAAATATTCGAAATAAGAAGGAATTAATATTTTAAATTGGAATTAATAAGTTCAGTTGAAGCTGAAATTATGAAGTAAACCAAAAAAGATTTTTAACCTGTTTATAACAGAGATTGTAGCATCTTCCCTATCTTAGCAATTTCGAGGACGAAATTATTTTAAGGGGGAAGGACTGTAACGTCCCGCATTTTGAACGGTTTGAATTTGAATATTTAAAATTGTTTAAATATTGAATTCAGAATATAAATGGATTTATATTTTAATTAAAACAAAGTTGAACGTATATAAATATATATTAATTATAATCGAGCTCAGAACGACCCTGCAGTTCGTTAATTAACGTTCTGAACTTCAACTGAGTGTACCGGACTCGTTTTGAATCGGATTTCTTCGAAACAAAAAGCATTGAAATCTGTTGAACTGTATCTTTCCAACAGAAGTGGAAAATGGAGATTTCGTTGTGTAGATTGCAAGATACGTCCAAATCAAATAATCAGAAAGTCGTTGTAAAATCGTATATCGACCGTAACGGTTATTTGAATATAACTTGATATCGGTTGCAAATCAGGACAAGGTTCTTTTGAGGCGCAGCGATAATTTAATTTTTAGAATTTTACTGTAATTTTTAATTAATTAAATATGCAACTTTTTATTTGGAGTATTGTGCACGCTGTATCGGTATTTCGGGATTTCAAAATATGAATCAATCTACCGGTATTATTATATTTTTAGGACCATGACACCTCGTTGAGCACGACTGTACTCTTACTTCTGTCTGTAGCAGCTACGACATGAACGAAAAATCTAAATAACGGAGTACGCGAATTTATAAAGTAAACATATATATATATATATATATATATATATATTTATACATTATATAAATCGGTTTTTCTTCCATGTGAAGTCGTTTTCAAATTTAATGAACGCATGACTTAGTTAAGAAGACCATTCCCTCAACCACACTATATTCCTAGCTGCTACCTACCAAGGAAACTCCATTCCAAAGGAAGTATACAATCGCCTATACTGTTGTTCCTACCTACCTAGCACCCACGACATGCATTAAAACAGACCATACCCTTTCTAATCACATTTATTTAACCATACTTGCGCAGTGCCCTAATCTAGCAGAGACCATTACCTAACACATACCCCTATTGCTTAAGGGTTAAGCTTCTCAACAATATAAATACATCATTCCCTCTCCTTTGTTCTGGACGTAAAAAGCAAACCAAATGGAAGAAAATCAAATTAAAACCCCTCTTAAAATATGGAAGTGCGGATTTATATGAAGGATCTGTTAATGGTGGGTACATGAGAGCAAGAAGCCGAAATACACAAGTTTCATTCGAGTTTAAGGGTTTGGGATGGAATGGAAGTATGTGTGCGAGATAAAGTGGTAAGGACAGGGAGTGGATACCGGCAACAAGTGATAACCAATGTGAATGGCGTGTGGGTGGAAGCATGCGTGTTGAGCATGTGAACACAACATGAAAATCAAAGAGGGGTGGGATGTGGAAGGTGCAAGGATGCATGGACAGACAAGTGGGCGAAGGGTGCAAAGCAAGGAAGCATAGAAGAAGCGGGGCTGTACACTGGAAGTGGGAAGCTTGCGTTCTGATGTGGAGTTGTGGGAGGTGTGTGTGCGCAGTAGTGATTTGGTGAGGGTGGACTGATGCGTGTATGGAGCAAGACGTGAAGAAAACAAACATGAAGGAAATGGGAGTGTTTCGGTGATGACGTCGGAGACTGGGAGTGCGATGGTGCATGGGTTCACATGGTCTGAAGTGGAGTATTAAGGGAACGTGAATGTTTGAGTGGATGGTAATACAAGCTTGACGTCCAAACTAGAAGCAACCAACGTGGGAAATTGTAGTGGTGTCTCGATGATGTGATGAGGAGGATGTATATGTTTAGTACTGGGAATTCCATACAGTGTTCGAAAGCAGGAGCGAGGACGCGAGTCGTTTTGGGGCAAATGCTGTGTAGCGAAGGTTATGACACTGAGAAGCATGAGGAAATGGAACGTTTACCGGAGCATGTGTCTCCATTCTTGGAAGATGCCGCTGTACAAATGAACGGCGAAGAAATGGTCGACATGCCTGGGTATTCACCGTGATAAGAAGCAGGAGTGAATGACCGACAAAGTGAAAATGGACAGTTGAGTTTGGTTATCTAGAGCAGGCTGAGCATACAGACTTAGATCGGTGAACCGTCTGTCACATGAGGACCAAGTGGACGCATGAATGTTATGAAGCTGTGGTAGAACAATTTGAACGTCTGGTTTTATCTGAACTGACGCAAATCGTTATTTAACGTTTAACGCGCGAAGGTGAGTAAAATCACTCACTCTGATCTATTTAAAATATTTTAATTATATTTTAAATGTTGTTTGAATGCTGTATGATGGTCGATTAGGTAGATTTCAATTAAATTGATTAAATATTTTACATCGTTGCATATGTACACATCATCGGTTGGACACTGATTTCATCAATTAGAATATCCCCTAGTATAGAGTTAGTGTAAATTGTGTTGACTGACATCTGTCGATGCGGAAACCGGTTGGAGGAATCCGACCGGATTCCTTGATAATTATATTGCTGTTTGTTTTGTATGAACCCGAATTGTATTTAAAACCCCATGTGAATATTGATGTTGAACGGAAATTCAACATCTGTTTCGATAAATCAATAAACAATATCAATTTAGGAAGTGATAACAGCCGACTGTAAACCCGTCGTTTTGTAAGAAACTGATTTACCGTCAGGCAAATCAATGAAGTTAATTATAGAAATTATATTTTTATAATTAAAGTGAAGTTTTAAATTATAATAGAAGTTCTATTATAAACCAGTATTTTAGAGTTCGTTTTTATAAAGCAAATAAAAGCGATTGTTGATATTTAAACAAGTTTATAAAGTGAAAACTATCCGACGATTAAATATTTGGATAATTATATTTAAGATAAATAATTTAGAGATATCATTAGATTAATTAGATTAATCTAATGTTAAGAAGTAATTAAAATCATTTAACGAATTTACTGATGAAAATAAGTTGATTTAATCAACTGTTATTTGGGAACATGATTATTAGATTAATTGGTCTTTAATTAATCTAATGAAAACAGGTTAGAAATAAGTTTATCGAAATTAATGAGAGTTAATTACCATTTAAGAAGTTATAGATAAGAAATGGGAAATGGAGAAAGCAAAGAGTTAATGTTTAAATTAAATATTCATAAACCACAGAGATTCCAAAGTAAGAATATGGTGTTGTAAAACCATATTCCAAAATATAACAAGGAAATACGATTTAATAAATATATTAAGTAATAAGGAATTTGAATACAGACTTGTATCGGTTCTAAGGTAAGAACGTTGTCGATCAAGGTCTGAGAGGTAATAAAATACCCCAACTTGAACGGCTTCGCTATTACCGAGGAACGATACCAGTTTGTAACGGAAAGAGATGTCAAGATTTTTGGTAACAGAAAGAGATGTCAAGATTTTTGTAACAGAAAGAGATGTCAATATTTTTGTAACAGAAAGAGATGTCAAGATTTTTGTAACGAAAAGAGATGTCAAGATTTTTGTATAAAAGGAATATGGCAGCGTATGCAAGTCTTAGAATTATAGCGATAAAATAACGCTGTTGATAAGATAAGTGTGACTGTTATGTCAAGATTAGTTATAACAAAGAATATTACAGCGTATGACAAGTTGAACTATAGCAATAAAATAACGCTGTTGATAAGGTAAGTGTGACTGTAATTAGTTATAAGGAGAATATTACAGCATATGACAAGTTTAGAACTATAGCGACAAATTAACTGTTGTTGATTTGACTTAAGCATGACTTTTATATATAGCAGCACTTCCTAGGAATTGTAACAGTTTGGTTTGAAATCCAATTATTCTAGAGTAATAAGTAACGACGCTTGTTCAAAGAAATATAAGAAAGAGTTTAGAAAAAGAATTGGGGAATCGTATTAGAAACGGATGACAGCATTTCGATGTTCGAAATGTGATTAGAATTAAACCATTAGGATTTGTAACTAGAATTCGACGATGTCGAATGTATTAAAAGTAAACTATTTTTAGGGATTATAATCTGATATAATAATTAACATTTAGTTGTAAACAAATAAATGTTAAAGAGGATAGGAGTCAGTACTTAGTTTAAACTTGATATCGATTTGATAAGAAGTTGACTTAGAAACAGAGTTTACAAAGTGGAATAGGAATATATAAAGTATGAAAGAGATTTCGATAAACGGGATCATGGTATTGATTTATTTGATAAAGATGTTCAGATTTCTATAATAGAAATGATATTCACATTTCAAAGTGAATAATGTTTTAAAAGTGAACGTTGGGCCGATTAAAAGGTTAAAATGAAATTGGAAGTATTTTCCAATGCAAATAGGATAGATTGTCCAAGGGTAGAAAATAAAGAATGTGAAATTAATGAAAATAGTTCGAACGTTAATAACGTATGTTTTCTGGAACATGAAAGAATAAGAGTTTATAATAACTGGAAATGTTTTCCAAGAAGTATGGAAAGACTAAAACGGGATTTGAGAAATATCTGGTAAGATATGAGAATTCGAATAATAAAGTCGAATGTTAAAATTAAAAATACCCGTGGTTGTGTGATGTTAATTATACATTAGAATGAATGTTGTTTTTACTTTGATAGTTAAATAACCGACTATCGAAGTATTTTGACCATCGTTGTCGATATGGAGAGACCGGTTGGATACGTTATCCGAAACCACTCCGTATAGGCATAAGCGCTGCGAATTAGATATGCTGAAGATGATTGAAGACGGAGTTAAATGCAAGGGTCGTCCAGTTCTAGAATAATGTTTTTGTTTGTCCAGTCCCAGGACAACTTGTATGGACGAGTGTCTGACAGAGTATTTCCAATGGTCATGCCGTTGATTTTACGAATATACCAAGTTGGTGGGGAGAAGGTAACTTCTCTTTATTCTACACCCAGTGTGCATTTGTATAATCAATGTGTGATTACGGATTTGACGATGTGACATTCAAAGTGAATGGTGATCAGATGTTCGTAATATAGACGTAGCCTCTAGCCTCACAACCAGAAAGTGACAGAAGTTGGGCTAGGCAGCATGGCTAGTTGGGTCATCCCCAAGCAGGGTGTATTGTCACCGATCTAGAGAAAATTCATATTTATACTTCTTTTCGATTCTGTATCTTCGGATGACGGTTGGATGGCCTACAACCGGGGTGGCAATATATTCGCGACACTCAAGCTAAATGAGTGAGCGGTCATGTGTGGCCGGGTTGCAAGACGTTCTTGTTGAACCCTGAGTGTATCCCCTCTAGAGTACACTATTCAGAAGGTGCTCCCATGCCTTGTCTGTTGGAATCCATTCTCCAATAAGCGCCCTGCGGTTTTTGATTTTATACTATATAAATGTGGAACGTGAGATGCAAGCGTTCTGCTACTTGATTATTAAATTGAGTAGACATTATTATAATATCACTGAAGTTTGATATCAAAGTATTTTGGGTTATAGTAAGGTAAAAGCCGTCCATGTTTATGTGTGGGCCGGTCTTACTATTATCTTCTTATTTGAAAAGGATTTTCAAAGTAAATAGTATGGTTGGAATTTACTCACACTAGTCCCATGACTGACCCAGAGTTTATTTTGTTTGTTTTCCCTAAACTCTTGGGTGCCCAAATTTGTATGGGTAGTCAAGTGTTTCAGGCTTTTACAGATTCACTTGGAGGAGCTGGAAACAGAAGGCTTCACCATTAATTAGTTAGAGAATATTTCCGCTGTGATATGATGTATTGTACTCTGATATATGGTATGTATTTATACAAATTCAGATTTGTATTTCAAAGTTATGTTATAATAAAATTTATTCATTCCGCTGTGAGTTTCGTGTTTTACTCTGATTCTGTTCAGTGTATTCTTCTTCTTCTTCTTCTTCTTCTATTCTATTAGTTCTATCTATTTCTATCTCACCCTCTAAATTCTTCTACTAATGTCTCGGTATTTTCGATGCTCGAGAAATTGACAGTGTATTTATGTTGATTTTCTGGGTCGAAAATCCCAACCGTTACAAAAGGGGGTTTTATATTTCTTTATTTAACTAGGGTTTCTTATTGTTTGTAATTTTATTTGTTTGTATTTTTCAATTTCTTTTGTAAGTCATCGAACAATTTCTAGGTCTGTAAAATCTAGGGGATCCAGTCAGGGTGTTGACTGACAGTTGCTAGAGTCTGTAAAATCTAGGTTACTGGTTACAAGGTCGTAATTTGGGGAAATCTGATCTAAGGGTTAGTTCAGTCTACGGTTTTGAGCGTAGGGTTAGAATAGGAGCAGGGTTTGCGAGTGTACATGGTCTTATATGCAGGATCTATTCTATCACCTAGTAGAAACCTTAGAAATGTAGCAGTAGGCAGGGTTTTGCCGAAGCTGGGTATATCTGTGTGTGATTTATTTTCTGTATTTCTGTTTCTGCTATATTCTGTGATCTGTTTATTATTATATATCTCGTTAGATTTTTAATTCAGCTAAAAATTGTGATAAACTCTATTCACCCCCCTCTAGGGTTAATCTAGATCCAACACTTGCAAGCTCATGGTGTTGAAGCATGTTATCATAAACATAACAGTACGAAAGATCCATCAATATTGATTCTACAGCATTACCCAAATCAGGTGTTTTGTTGTAACCCGTGTGGTTAATCTATTGACTTGGATTTCATTGATGAGAGTATGATGTTAACTTAGATGTGACGAGTGACTCAAATTCATGAGGTAGAATGCATTGGGATATGGTTCAGATCTTCTTCCGCTCCGTCAGCTCAAATTGGAGAGAATGAGATTTATAAATGTGAATTAAATGGATGCATGAAAAAATATTTTGCTTCACAACACATAGGTATTAGATATGGCGAAACGGTTCTTTTAGTTAGATGAATGCTATTTTGTGCATACGCAAAAAATTTTGAGTTTCCTAAGTATTTTTATTCTAAAGTATTATTCACTAGCCAGTTTACTTTTGTGCTTCTCATATATTTCTTTAATGATATAATCTAAACGAGGAGAATTGTTATATAACGTATAAAAATATAAATGATGAATAACTTTTATGCACACGTGTAACAAACGTGCATGTGTAATGGTTAACCGATAAATGGTAATATAAGTATTAATAATTTAAAATTATAAACTTGATGTAAAGGAGAAAATGGTGCCAATGGACAAGTGGTAAAATTAGAAATTATTTTTTTATGCTAAAAGCATCCAAGTAATATTTGAATTAGTATTTAAGTTCTCGTTTTATTACTTTGCTTCCTAGTCTTTTTTAATTATTTTTTGTTAACAGAAATTTAAAATCTGTATTTAGAACCCATTTATTTTTTTTCTTATTTTTTAGTATTTCAAAAAAATAAAAAACAAAAAACAAAAAAATGCCTTATTTGCTGGAGAAGTGAGGATTGCAGACATTTTAATTGGACAATTCTATTTTAATTTAGGATTTCATTGAGTTCACCCAACAAATTTAATGACAAATTTGTCTCTATTTTTCTATATTTACGTATATATATATATATATATATAATTTTTAAAATACCTCGCAGAGTCTCTACATGGTGCCCTAAAGGCACCGCGTAGGGCTTGCACGAGGAAGGGCAAAAATGTTATCTATTATATAATAATAAAGCGGAACCTTTTAAAGTTCTCTCCTTAATTTTCTATGTTATCTCTATTCAACTTAAACTCTCAAGATATTTTGTATTAGATTTAAAATTTAACACCATATTCTCCTTAATTTTCTATGTTATTCTCTATGTTATATCATACGACACCTGTCGTTTAAAACAAAACAAAAAACGTCATTTGCATTGTTCATATTTAATTGTATAAATAAAATTTCAAGCTAACGAACAATTAGATGTTACAACTTAGAAATAAAAATTTAGATTAAGTACACATGATTTCAACATAAAAAATATGGTTAAATATTTGTACAAATTGTTCTCCTTAATGTGTTAATCATATATAATTTATAGAAAAATAATTCAGGCATGAAGCATGCGTAATCATCAGTGCAAAGCGTGTGTCGTAACGCTCATAATAATATGTGACTTTTATCCAACTGTTAATTTGATACTCAAAAGCAGAAAAAATTTATGTTCTCTTATTAATTTAGAAGTTTTCCACTTTCTCCTTGATTGTCTCAGGGTATTTTATTTAAAATCTTCGATATTTGTTCGTTATTGTAATTATAACAATATTTATGTTGATTCCCTCTTTTAATGTTTTACTTTTGAATACCAACATTTAATAAGTTTTATAATGTAAATATTTCTTTTAGTTTTCTTCTGCTATTTGACAATTAAGTGCATGTTTAAAAATTAATTAGGTGATCTTAAGTTAAAACTATTCAAGTAAACAACAAAGAACAAATATTTGTTAACGGGTATAATAAATTCTAAAAAATGAAAATTCAATGTAACAACCTTGAATTTTGGAACCAATTTAAAAAAAATTAATTTTGATTTTTTTAATTGATTTTAACGGATTTTATATATTTAAAATGATTTAATATAAAGATTTACGATTTATAATTTATTTAAATACGAAGTTTGAGCATATAAATTTAAAATTTAATTAAAACGAACTTGAAAATCACAATAGTTTGAATATTTGGTTTTGAACTTTAAATGAATACACATAATTCAAAATAACTCGAATTTTAATAAAACAAGAAACGATAGAATATGTTTGATAATATATTTCTAATGAATGTGAGAAATGAGTTTTCATATTATAAATTGTAAGTTATGACCAAATTAAAATTTAAAATAGTAGCTATGGAATTTATTAATATTTTAACATTATATAAGGCCTTAAAAATAACCATTTTAAACGACCTCCATTTTTTGATGAAATTAATTTTGTTAGATCCAGAATGTGAAATAATTACCAGGCTTAAAATTTCAAGTCAATTGGAACTAGTATGTGAGCGTAGTAAATTTAAACGCGTGTTGTAAATCTAGTTGAATTTAATAAGCTAGTTAAAAGGCCATTTTTCAAGTGGTCTCCAAATTCGACGAAATTAATTTTGTTAGAACCGTATTTGTAAATCATAGTTAGATTTCAAATTTCATAATTTTTGGAGTTAGTATGTGACCGTGGTAAATTAAAATGCATGTTGAAATTCAGTTTTGAACGTTATATTGATTTATATTTATATTTTGATAAAAATTGATCGAAATACTCGGACTGGCTTACGAAATATATTCCATTGTGTCCGAAATAGGGGTATTTGGCTGAAGGATAAATTTGTTGGGGTCCGTTTGGAATTCGAAGCAATAAACAAGTAATATTGAAATTAAATAATATTAAATTATATATATAAACATATAAACCACGTTGACCCTAATCTTCTTCCCCATTTACCCAGTGTGCCGCCATTCCTCATTTAATGGCCGAAATGCTCCCACCTTCACCCTCGAAAATCTTTCAAAAAAAATTCAATGTGAAAGTTAATCAGCTCCTTGAGCTCTAGAATACCAACGGTGAAGATCGTATTTCGTGATTTATTTTGTTCGATTTGTTGCCTTGAAGAGCTCACGTTTGATCCGCATTTCAGCGCGCTACAAGGCTTTGAGTTGGGTCCCACTCACGGCGGTGGGAATATTAATAATAAATTAGCTAAGTTAATTTAAATTTTTATTATCTTGAAATGTAATTAACCTTTAAATGGTTATGTCTTTATGTATGGAAACAGAATTGCGCAAAATCAGCTCCGTTAGAACCGTGAAGATGAGCACTACACCGTGTAGATGAGCACTACATTTCAGAGTGGATTGGAACAGAAATGGAGCACATTACAAATTATAGAAAAATTAAATATCTGATCAGATATGTCGAACGACAACTGTTTTACAACAATTTCAAAACCAATCGAGGTGAGAAACTATTTACTGAAAAAGGGCTTGACTAAATTTGACTATTTTTTTAGTTAATTGTTGAATAATATTCTGAAATATTTGATCACATATTAATGTTATTGACTGAATTGAACAGTAAATGGTTATTTATAGATTGAGAAATTTAATTAATTAGTCATAGGTTTTAGATATGATCACCATTACTACTGAACGATATTATTGAGTTAATATATATTGATTGTTGATGATTGATTTGCGGTTAATCTAATGATTGACGAACCTATATAAGCGCTATTGGTTTAATTCTTACATGGTATATACCACAATATGTGTATTGGATGGTATAATTGATTGTTGATGTGATATGAAATTTATAAACAGTTTGGAATTATATTCGATTTTATTTATAAATCGAATTTGGCTTGAATAAGACGAGTCGCGCAGCGACCTTCGAGAATTTCAACCGTTAACTTCGAACTGACGTAACAGGAGATCCGACTGTCGGATTCTCCAAAACTAAAAATGTCGGACTCTTAATTAAAAGAGCTTTCAAATAAAAAGAAAATATTTGAAATCCAACAGTTAGATTTCAAGATAAGTCAAAATGAAGTTTTGAAATGGTCATTGTAAATGCAGTTCGATGACCATAATTGGAAATCGACTGAAATGACAATATTAAATGTTTTAAAAATATGGATAAATTATGTTAAATCATAATAAATGATTTGAAATGGTTTTTGGATTAATATTCCAAATTTTAGAAAGATAAAAGATAATTTATCTGAATGAAAAAGTTAACAACTAGAATAAATAATCAAAAGGAATATGCGATGATTCCTCAGAGTTTAGTCTAGTATCACCTGTGAGATCTAATTGAAAATTATTCCGTTAGGCGAGGGGTGGGAAGAACCGAAAGGAACAACGGATATTCGACTAAGATCAGACGATGTTTTCTAAAGATTAGTAATCCAATGTTTTTAAATAACCAATTGGATTGTGAATGATTTTGATATAACCAATGTTTTCCAACATATAAATTGGAATGGATTTAAATGAAAATAATCTTCGGATATTTTGATACTGGATTCCGTGATTATATGGATACTATTGAGGAATTTGAAAGATATCGTTATTCCCAATATGATATTTGTTTGTTTTCAGAATTTGATGTTGAATATAAGTCGATATGATTTCTATCTAGAGCCTTATATTTAATATCAAATTAGATTTTGGGTATGTCACAATGGTATCTTTAATAATACTGTTCTTTAGCCCAGTTGAGAAAGGAATAAGTCTTTTAATTAAGACTAATGAAGTTTTCCAATTAATAAATATAATTAGAATTAAAGGAAAGTTGATTTTGGGTTCATTGTGAATGACGTTTTAAATAACATTTGTTCTTAAATCCAATTAATAGAGAAGTTAAGATTTGGAATTTATGAATATTTTAGTTAAGATTTAATTTAATTTTTCCAAAGTAAAGTTTTCCAATTTAATACATTAAATTGGAATTGAGTGGAATTCGATTAATTAATAATCGAGGTAAGATTCTGTAAAGGAAGACCTTTATTATTTTTGGAATTTAAAAGGCTTCGCCATTATTTCATTTATAGTATTAGTCTGATATGGAAATTTATATCGATTACGATTGATCTGATTTCCGTGAAGATTCCATTTCAATGGAAGATGATTTTGGGTTTATCGTGAATTGTGCTTTAAATAACATTTGTTCTTTAACCCAAGTAAAGGAAAGATTAATGTCTAGAAAGTTGAATAATCATTAAGCAATGATTTTAGAGATCGAAACTAAGTAAAGTTTTGATAAATCTTGAATTAGATTTGAAAGTAGACGGTAATTAAATTTACCAAAACATGAGATAAACCAAAAATACATGGTTGTTGATATTTGTTGTTGATTGATTATTTGGATTGTGCTCGGCCAGTTTATGAGCAAAATATGCTTTTATATTTAACATTGGGTTGGATAAAAATATTTGTATGCTAACACCTTGTGAAACACTTCACGATTTGACTATGAGGTGTTTAGTGATGTTTGATTCATTTCAAATTTAATGAATGATTTTGAAATGAGATTTTCTTAAGTGAAAAGAAATGTTTTCCGATTTTGGACAGAGAATGTTTGATAAAAACGGTTTATAAAATAGAAAGGATTTCGAGAATTAAACCCGACGTTTCCATAATTTTTTAGGAATATATTGTATGTTTGACATTGTAGTTTATCACATAATGGATTAGTTGTTACTGATGATATATCTGTTTGGTGGCGGAGAATTTATTCTCTTGCTTAGCACCCTTCTTTGAGACGTACGAGCTCAAAGGTTATATGATTAACAACGATCGATCATATGTGTGAATTGCTGATGTGAAGTACTATAGTTTGAAAGTACTTGTGAGTATTATGTTGTGAAATGATTTTCCCTATTTTTGGATATAAAAATGATTTAGTATGTGGCTAAAGATTCGGGTAACCTTGAGGACTAAAAGTATGGGTAGGACCCAGGACCTTAAGACCTGGTCATTTTTTAGTGTAGCTTACTCCATGTGTGGGAGGTGCACATATACATATCGGATGACTAAGAAACGTTCCCATGACTGACTCATAGTTTGTTTTTCCCTTGCAAACTCAAATGCTCATATTTTCCATATGGGCAGTTTTGCAGATGTTTATCTTGAGCAGGATTCTGGATCAAAGCGTAAAGCTGTGTCCAGAGCATTGACAGTCTTCCGCTGTATAATTTTCGATATACTCTGATATTCTGTACTCTGATGTAACATTATTATAATGTTTATAAAAGTCTTCTGTTGTTTGTTCTGATGTGTTGTGCACCCACATTTAGCGTATCCACCTTTTAGGTTCAATTTAAGTCGGTTTAACAATCAATTTGGATCGCCCGAAATGGAGGATCACTACAGTTTAGTATCAGAGCTTTGGTTTACAAAGCTCGATAACAGGACACATTAGAACCATCTCTAACGAGTTTCTCATTCTAGGATACTACTGATCCTATCTTTAATGAGTATTCTTATAGGATATTAATGATCCTATCTCTAATGGGGTTAGTAACGCCCTATAATGAGTTGGAAGAGTATTATACATAGAAAAGAATAATTTTGTTTATTTGTAAAAATGAATTTAATTATGAAAGATTATATTTTATAATAAGATTTGAGTATTTTATTTTGATGTCGAAGTCGGATTATCGAGTATAAGAAGATTTTGCATATACGCC
The DNA here is from genome assembly GCA_030737875.1 of Allium sativum. NCBI lineage: Eukaryota > Viridiplantae > Streptophyta > Magnoliopsida > Asparagales > Amaryllidaceae > Allium > Allium sativum. The sequence continues at coordinate 1,056,292,623 of CM060909.1, read as the reverse complement.
TTGTAAACGTATATCTGAAGTCTCGAATATACTGGATTGATATAGAATCACATTATAATTGCTTGAGGATGATTTTGTTGATGACCATGGCATCATCAATGTTTATTTTCGAGTTTCTAAAGTGGGATGACTATATAATTTCAATTGAAACGTCGAATTATACTTAAACCGGTTTAAATAAGTATTTGGAAATGATTTGAGATTTAAATTTAACCAATAACTAGTTGAATTGGTTGAAATCACGAAAGTAAATCAAATGAATTAAAATTTAAGTTAAGTCAAGTTAAATAAAATTGGAATAATAAAGCCAATATGAGAATAAAAGATAAATTGAGCCAAATCAAAGTTAATGCTAAATTAATTTGAAATTAGTTGGAACAAGACACACACACACACACATACATATATATATATATATATATATGTGTGTGTGTGTGTGTGTGTGTGTGTGCGCGCGCACACGCGCGTTCGAGAGGTTATTGTATGTGAGCTAAGGAGAGGAATAAAATTGCATGCCCGACAAGAAGGTAAATATTTACTGTATTGATTGGGTTTAATGATTTTATGAACCGATGGCTAGCTACTTGGCTTTTGGTTTTTCTTTTTGACTGGTGAGGGCCCAGAGTGGCAAGTTGTAGTTGTATCGATCAACCCGTACAAAAGAGGTTACAGCGAAATTTTTCGAAAACTTGAGGCGTTAGCCAAATTTCGAGAAATTGGAAAGTTCTTAGAAATTAAAAAGTTGAAGAACTTGAGCCAACCGAAGGTTGAGTTGGTTAATAAAACGTCCTTCGAGTTCCGTTCCTTTCAGGGATGAAATTTTTTTAAGTGGGGAAGATTGTAACAACCCTGAATTTTGAAACCAATTTAAAAAATTTAAATTTGTTTTTTTTAAATTGATTTTAATGGATTTTATATATTTAAAATGATTTATTTTGAAGATTTACTACTTATAACTTATTTAAAAACGAAGTTTGAGCATATAAATTTAAAATTTAATTAAACCAAACTTGAAACGCCGTGGTAGTTCGAATATTTTCTTTGAACTTTAAACGAATATACATAATTCAAAATAAGTTGGATTTTAATAAAACGAGAAAGATAGAATATGTTTAATAATAACTTTCTAACTAATGTGAGAAATTGAGCTTTCATATTATAAATTGTAAGTTATAACCAAATTAAAATTTAAAATAGTCGCTATAGAGTTTATTAATATTTTAATATTATATAAGATCATAAAAATAACCATTCTGAAACAACCTCCGTTTTCGACGAACTTAATTTTTTTGGATCTGGAACGTTAAACTATTGTCAGACATAAGATTTAAAGTCAATTGGAATTAGTATGCGAGTATAGTAAATTTAAACGCATGTTGTAAATCTAGTTGAATATAATAAGCTAGTTAAAAGGCCCTTTTTCAAACGGTCTCCAAATTCGACGAAATTAATTTTGTTAGAACCGTATTTGCAAAACATAGCTAGATTTCAAATTTCTTAATTTTTAGAGTCAGTATGTGGTCGTGGAAAATTAAAATGCACGTCGAAAATCAGTTTTGAACGTTATATTGATTTATATTTTAATTTTGATAAAAAAGCTAATCGAAACAGTCAAACTGGCTTACAAAACTTACTCCATTGTGTCCGGAATGGGGTATTTGGCTAGGGGCGAAAGTCATTGGGGTTCGTTTGGAGTACGAAGCAATAAACAAGTAATATTCAAATTATATATATATATATATATATATAACATATAAACCACGTTAACCCTAATCTCCTTCCCCGTTTACCCAGCGTGTCACCATTCTTCATTTAATGGCTGAAATGCTCCTGCCTTCTCCCTCAAAAATCTCACCAACCTTTCACCAGTTCAAAAAAAGTTCAACGTGAAAGTTAATCAACTCCTCGAGCTCTAGAATACCAACAGTCGTATTTCATGGTTAATTTTATTCGATTTGTCGCCTCGAAGTGCTCACGTTTGAGCCGTGCTACATGGCTTCGAGTTGGGGCCCACTCACGGTGTGGGAGGTGGCGACGAGGGCTACGTCATGGGCACGACTGATCTTGGTCTGATCGCTTCTGGAGGGTGCGTCGTTGGTTTCTTTCTCGCGATGGCGAATTCGAACGGCTACTGGAATGATACGAAGAAGAAACGTGATGAAGGGAAGATTAATAATAAATTAATAAAGTTAATTATAATTATCTTGTAATGTAATTAACCTTTAAATGGTCATATTTTTACATATGGAAACAAAATCGCGCAAAATCAGCTCCGTTAGAACCGTGAAGACGAGCACTACATTTCAGAGCTGATTGGAACAGAAATTGATCACATTACAAATTATAACAAACTTAATTGTCTACTCAGATATGTCAAACGATAATTGTTTTACAACAATTTCAAAACCAATCGAGGTGAGAAACTATTTACTGAAAAAGGGCTTGACTAAAATTAACTGTTTTGTTAGTTAATTATTGAATGGTGTTGTGAAATATTTGATTATATATTGATGTTGTGAACTGGATTGAACGGTAAATGGTTATTGATAGATTGAGAAATTTAACTATTTAATTAGTCATCGGTTTTAGATATGATCACCATTATTATTGAGTTAATATACACTGATTGTTTATGATTGATTTTCGGTTAATCTATTGATTGACGAACCTATATAAGCGCTATTGGTTTAATGCTTATATGATATATACCACAATATGTGGATTGGATGGTATAATTGATTGATGATGTATGATATGAAATTTATAAACAGTTTGGAATTATATTCAATTTTATTTATAAATCGAATTTGGTTTGTATAGGACGAGTCGCGCAGTGATCGCTCGCGAATTTCAGCCGTTAACTTCGAACTGACGTAACGGAAGGTCCGACCGTCGGATTCTCCCAAAACTGAAAACATTGGACTCTTAATTAAAAGAGCTTTCAAATATAAAGAAAATATTTGAAATCCAACAGTTAGATTTCAAGATAAGTCAAAATCAAGTTTTGAAATGGTCGATGTAGATGAAGTTCGATGACCGCAATTGGAAATCGATTGAAATTGCCATATTAAAATTATTAAAAATATGGATAAGTTATGTTAAATCACAATAAGTGTTTTGAAAAGGTTTTTGGATTAATATTCCAAATTTTAGAAAAACAAAAGATATTTTATCTGAATGAACAAGTTACTAACTAGAATAAAGAACCAAAAGGAATATGCGATGATTCGGAGTACAGTCTAGTATCACCCGTGAAATCTAACTGGAAATTATTCCATTAGGCTAGGGGCGGGAAGAACCGAAAGAACATCGAATACTCGACTAAGATCAGACGATGTTTTCAAAAGATTAGTAATCCCATGTTTTTAAATAACTAATTGGATTGTGAATGGTTTTAATATAACCAATGTTTTTCAACATATATATTGGATTGGATTAAAATGGAATTAATCTTCGGATATTTCGATATTGGATTCCGTGATTATACAGATATTGTTGAGGAATTTAGAATATATATATATATATCGTTATCCCTGTACGATATCTGTTGGTTTTCAGAATTTGATGTTGAATATAAGTCGATATGATTTCTATTTAGAGCCTTATATTTAATATCAAATTGGATTTTGGGTTGTCGTGAATGGTATCTTTAATAATATTGTTCTTAAACCCAGTTGCGAAAGGAATAAATCTTTTAATTAAGATTAATGAAGTTTTCTGATTAATAAATATAATTGGAATTAAAGGAAAGTTGATTTTAGGTTCATTGTGAACGACATTTTAAATAACATTTGTTCTTAAATCCAATTAATAGAGAAGTTAAAATTTGGAATTTATGAATCTTTTAATAAAGATATAATGGAATTTTCCCAAAGTAAAGTTTTCCAATTTAATACATTAAATTGGAATTGAGTGGAATTCGATTAATTAATAATCGAGATAAGCTTCTATAAAGGAAGGCCTTTACTATTTTTGGAATTTAAAAGGATTCGCTGTTATTTCATTTATAGTATTAGTCTAATATGGAAATTTGTATTGATTATGATTGATCTGATTTCCGTGAAGGTTCCATTTTGATGGAAGATGATTTTGGGTTTATCGTGAACTGTGTTTCAAATAACATTTGTTCTTTAACCCAAGTAAAGGCAGGTTCAATTTCCATAAAGTTGAATAATCATTAAGTAATGATTTTAGAGATTGAAACTAAGTAGAGTTTTAATAAATCTTTAATTAGATTGAAAGTAGACGATAATTAAATTTACCAAAACATGAGATAAACCAAAAATACATGGTTGTTGATATTTGTTGTTGATTGATTATTTGGATTGTGCTCGACCAGTTTATGAGCAAAATATGCTTTTACATTTAGCATTGGGTTGGATAGAAATATTTGTATGCCAACACCTTGTGAAACACTTCACGATTTGACTATGAGGTGTTTAGTGATGTTTGATTCATTTCAAATTTAATGAATGATTTTGAAATGAGATTTTCTTAAGTGAAAAGTAATATTTTCCCGATTTTGGACAGGGATTGTTTTATAAAAACGGTTTATGAAACAGAAAGGATTTCGAGGATTAAACTCGATGTTTTCAAAATGATTTAGAAACATATTATATGTTTGACATTGTAGTTCATCACATAACTGATTAGTTGCTATTGATGATATATCTGTTTGGTGGCGGAGAATTTATTCACTTGCTTAACACCCTTCTTTGAGACATACGAGCTCAAATGTTATATGATTAATAGTGACTGACCGTATGTGTGAATTGCTGATGTGAAGTACTATAGTTTGAAAGTACTTGTGATTATTATGTTGTGAAATGATTTTCCCTACTTCGGGATATAAAAATGATTTAGTATGCGGCTAAAGATTCGGGTAACCCTTAGGACTAGAAGTATAGGTAGGACCCAGGAGCTTAAGACTTGGTCAGTGGTCAGTGTAGCCTGCTCCATGTGTGGGAGGTGCACATATATATATCAGGTGACTAAGGAACGTGCCCTTTGCCTTATTAACGGAAGAAACATCCTGATATTTGATTGCATACTATTTATATGCATTGTGATATTTTGGAATTCACATTTCCAAAGATTTTGGTTGAGATCCCGAAGTGAAATCTAATTTGATATGAAACTAGATATGTATTTCAAATGATTTGAAATAAGAAATCAGAAAATAAAGTCCAAAGATAGAATTTTGTAAAGTGAGTTGGATTTTGAAATCTAATTTTGGGGATTAAGCCTAAATGGTAGATTGAGGAATTGCATGTTGTCTGATGCATTGTAGATCCATAAGTTTATTTATGGTAGTTGTTTGTGCACTGACATTCATGTGGAGTAAACCCGTTCCGTGGTATACGGCGTGGTCCCGTGATATGCCTTATCATATATAAATTGTTATAACTGTTAAAGTTTCTCATATCAGTCCCATGACTGACTCATAGTTTTTTTTCCCTTACAAACTTGGGTGCCCATATTTTCCACACGGACAGTCGAGTGGTTTGTATTACAGATATTTATTTTGAGCAAGATTTTGGATCGAAGCGCAGATATTTATCTTGAGCAGGATTCTAGATCGAAGCGTAAAGCTATGTCCAGAGCAGTGATAGCATTTCGCCGTGTTAGTTATATTTCCGTTGTGCGTTGTATTGCATTTATTGTAAATGTATCTTTCGCTGTATAATTTTCGATAGACTCTCACATTCTATACTCTAATATAACATCACTATGATGTTTATAAAAGTCTTCTATTGTTTGTTCTAATGTTTTATGCGCCCAAAGTTGGTGTATCCGCCTTTTTGGTTCGATTTAAGTTGGTTTAACGATCGATTTGGATCTCCCGAAAAGGAGGGTCACTACATTCAACATCCATGTCACATTCATATTGTCAAAATGGTAAAGCTAATCTTTATTTGAAGTCCGCATAGTTTAAAGTTTTGACAATTATATATAAATTATTACAATGTTGTCATTTTACCTTTAAATATCAATATTCAATAACCATTACAATTATTTTCCGACTTCTCCTAAATTTTCGTATATTGATTTACATTCGTGTTCATATACGAATTTATCAAGTGGTCTTAAATTTAAACATTTTAATAAATCAAGTTAAATGATATTTATTTTTTTGACTAATAAACCGTGAAAATGACAATTCACTATGTTTACACTACATTCTTATAGATAAAAATGGTTAAATCATTTTTTCATTAAGGTCCGCAAAATTAAAATATATAAAAAGTTGTATTATATATTCAAGTTCATAAATATCCTTTCTTAAATTTAGGATTTAATACAAAGATATTATCTTTTCATTTAGAGTCTGAATTTCATTACATACAAAATATATACGGAATATTTGCTTCCTAAAATGGTATTTCACCACTATAAATATATATAATGTTTTCTATTCAAAATCTGTACGTACAGTGGATTTTTTGTCATTAACAAAATTTATTCTAAATAAATGATAAGAGTTTGTATTTAATAATATTGAAAAATAAATAAAGGAATTCGGTTATGTTTTTGTAGAAAAGTGAAATTTCAATTATTTACATTAGCAATTTCTGTTAACCTGCAATATGCAAAATTTATATTATATTTTGATTGAAAATGTTTTCTTTTGTATTTCATTGTCCTTTTAGGCAAATGTTAAATATATTTAAAAGGTTTTATTACAAATTAAAATTACTAAGTTATGAAAAAATAAATTAAAACTACTTTTTTTTTACATAACTAAAATGGCAACATGGTCCATATTATTTCATATCTTAATTTCATTAAAATACTTTTTATCTATTAAGCAAATATTTCATTTATCGCTTTGATGATATCATATAATCATTTTCGGCAAATGTGCCGTAAAATTTGTCAATGCATATAAATATACTGATTCATTTATATTATACTCCAATATTTAGGTATTTTTGTTGTTGTCTCAAGCTATATTTTAAATTTAGTCTGTGCATATTTTTCTTTTAATAAAATATACCAAAAGCTAAATATTAGGTTCAAATTGATATATACGAATATTTGTCTACAATTTTATTAACATTTTGATTTAAACTTAATTGACGATACCAATATTTAGTTATTTTTTAAAAAGATATTGAATCCTAAAAAATAATAAATAAAGGTATAACATCTTTTATCAAAAATGCTAAAAAAATTCGATATGAAAATCATTCTTATCAAAGAAAAAATAATATAGGTTTTATTCAAATGTAGAAACACACTACATAAAAACAATTTTTATTTTTATTTAAATATAAAAGTTACTTAGAAATACTATAAATTCAATTTATCACATTTATTCTAACAATTTCACCATAAATTACATAATAAATTATGTTGTAAATATATTTAGCATATTATTTTTATACGTTATGTCGTGTGCATCACACCTAGGTTAGACATTAGTTTTCTTGACTATGCACCCATAAACCCAGCAAAACGCCATAAACGCTCGTACCTGGAAATTCAGGAAAAAAAGAGAGGAAAAAAAGAAAAAAAAAATGTTCAGAAAATCAGTACTAGGTTCCATCTTTACTTCAACAAGATTCCACAGTAGGTTAAGTCATTGCTTTATTCATGGAAGCAGCAGCGGAACCAAAAGAGTAATTGACTTGGCAGCTCGAGATGGCGAGCTCCGTGTATTCATGGTGGCTGGCGAAGTTTCGGGCGATTCGATCGGTTCTCGGCTGATGTCTTCGCTTGAAAAGATATCACCTTATCCTGTTCGCTTTAACGGGGTTGGAGGGTTTGTTGATTTTCTCCAATTCTTCAATTCCTTTATATGAAAATACGCTCACAAGTGCCAATGCCCAATGATAATAGTGGCAAAACTTTGGTTGTGTCGTTCAACTCCCGGACGTATAATCCCGCCAAGTTAATAAAAATGGCTCGAACTCCTTTCTTTCATGGAGATTATACCATGTTTTAGCAAATATAGCATATACCATCTCAATTTTGACAGACACTTTGGATTGAAGTTAAAAACCTCCTATGTTGTTTAGATTATTATGTACCGAGCAGTGATTGAAGTATATGATTGATTTATCTAGTTTTAATCAGACCAACTGATCTGACTAATGGTGAAAAATAAAACCGGTTCATTTGTTAGAATGGCTGAATGTTGATTGCCGAATGCTCAATATTTAGAATGTTCTTCGATTGCTAGCTGATAAAAAATATAGTTTATTGTACTATTTGTTTTTTTTTTTACAAACTTGCCCTCCCTCCATTGTTAATATCATTTATTATTTGAATACTTTGGTTTGTGCACTTGCAATAATTTATTAGTAAAAATAAAAAATAAAAATATATTCATCGGTCTTCTAAAGCAACTTAAAAACACACTTCCGCTCATTTATTAACAACTACAATAAATTCATCATAAATTAAAGAAGATCGGTAGTTTGAGCACTTAAACTTTACTATAAAAGCTTGCGACTCAGATAAAAACACTTCACTGCTGCTTGGTGGGCTCGTGTTGGTTCTTGATTATCATTTCCATTGTTTGATCAAGTGTAAACATTTATAATATCTTCATCTTGTTCAACTTCCAAAAATAGCTTATGGAGTGAAATAGGACGTGGAGAATTGCATAGTCATACATGTAATAATCATATCTCTTTGATAGCAAAATCCGAATGCTAAAATGAGAATCTTTTTTTAGCATGTCAAAATTTGTTCATTGGCATTTCTTAATTGAACACATGCATGGTTGAATCTCTCCTTATTTGTAGGGGTGTTATATCTATAAATTTTCAACCAATAAGGTGTGTTTTGATAAGGACATGGAAAATTTTCAGTGCTTGTATAAACTGCATCACAAATGTTACACACACATACACACACACACACACACACACATCTCTATCTATATTAAAGTAAGAAGTTAAAGCAATACATTAACATGATCAATGTAACTTAAATATTTGAATTTACTTACATAAGGAGGAATTGAAAAATTATTAGCAGGATTATAAACTGTTTCATTTACATCCAAATCCATGACAAATTTCGTACAAAGTCCGGGGTCGAGATAATTGCAATTGCTATCAAAATGTCATGATGGTGTGTGTTTTCAATAAAATTTACTAATGTGCTATCAAAAACCTCAATCGCACCTTTAAAAAGTCATTGCTGTAGTTGTACATGCAATCATATATTTTCAATAGGTTTGTCAAAATATGGTGCTATCATGAGGAACATCTGTTAAAACTCCACAGAAATACTACCTGCTAACTGTTGGACCTGAATGTTGGTGGTTACTTGCAGTACGACTTCTACAACACGACATATAATGGATAAAAATATTACCGTTTTTTCTTTAATTTTACATGTTTACTATCTCGAAATCAGTTATTTCCTTTAAAGTAGCAACCTTGCAAAGTATGATTTGTCCATTTTAGCAACTTTGTAAAGTACGATTTGTCCATTTTAAATTTATCATACATCATGATTGAAGAACCATCGTATTTTTTCTGCATAAAGCGACAGTCAAAACTTTTCGTCAACATTTCTGCAATGTGCTCCATCTTAAACAATATTAAAATTGACAGCAATCTCACCGTTAACCATTTTTGGGATCAGCCTATAATATGATAAAGTGAAACTTAGAACATTTTATGATACATCATCTGAAAGGATATTTAAACTTGAATTTAGTACACAAATCAAAGAAAGACAAAAAAAACATTGAATGTATATTTTATTTATAAAAACAAGCTAAGATATAATCTTGTACATACAAAATATCAAATGAGAACACATAACTATTGTAGTTTGTCAAGTTATTGAATTAAACACAAAACAACCCCTTCCCAGTAATCAAACGTCAAATTTTATTGAATGTCGTACGCATAATTCAGAAATTCAGTTTTGTCACCTACAGTCTCTTCATCAATGAATGATATTCTTATTTTTGGTTTCTCACTAAATAACACTTTCGTTTTGACATGCTTATGTTGAGATAGAACAGTCTTTTTCAATTTTTTTAAAGCAACAATTATGTCATTTAGTGAAGGTCCCTTGACAGCTGCCTTCTTGTTTATTTGTTTTTTTAGAACCCCAACTAAATTTTCAATTTGTTTCTCTATATGTTCATTGTTTGAGCTCCTAGGCTTTTTATATTTAAGGGACGAGGTGTAGAAGGGTCAGTATCTCCATTGAGTGTACCGTCATTCTTGATTAGCTGCAGTCCCATCAAAAAACTCATTTTCCGTATATGTAAGCATTCGAATTCCTCTACCTATGCATTCACTTCTATTACTACAACATCGTGTGCTATCCATATAAGAGGTGGTCATGCATGTGCTCCTTTTGCAAATGTAGCTTCACAAATCACCTTTAACATCTCAATATTTTCTAATAGATTGTTCCAAAAAAATTGAACTTTAGGATGTTGCCGTGTAATGGAAGTACGTATTACAAATAGATATACAAATACTTGGTAAAAATGTTAATAATTCTTCAACTGCATATAGTGTAATCGAACGATATCATTCCATTTTTCAAGGGATTATAGTATGGCATTCACCTCGGCATTAAATTCATGTCCAGACGATCCAATCGTCTTTATCCAAAGCGCATAATTGTCTCTTAAGTATGACAAATTTTAAATTGTTTATGTTCATAGTTGACAGCCCACTTTTTATTGAATTCTTTTATTTTTTTTTACGAATCTAAAGGAAGTAAAGCTCCTTTATGTCCATGGTTACTGACCTTTCTCACACATAACTCAAGGAAGTGTATTTTCATTTCAGGATTTTCAGAAGAAGAAAAACATTACTCTTAAAAGTTACATTTGTTGCTTCACCCCACACATATATACAGCGTCCACATGATGTCGTTCCTACGGGTTTTAGAGATATATTATAACTGTAATGCTTATTTTAAGAAAAATGATTATGTATATCTTTTCACCATACATCATTACTCAGCAATAAAAAAAAATAAAAATAAAAAACCAATATAATGACTAGCACCTAATTTATCATGTAAACAAAAAGAAAGCATGTGTACGCTGGTCACAACTTGAAAACAGTGTATTTCCTTTAACTAGGCATATTCTTTTGCTATGAAGATCACATCATGTCTGTTGTTACTGCATAAATTTCTTACGCTGAATTAACCAACATTCATTTCATCTGTAACCATATTAGGTTAGGCACTATGGTTTCATCTGTAACCATATTATTTCTTTAGTGCTGTAAATCACACTTTTAAAACATAAAGCCTTATTCAAGCTTCGATTGATTGATTTAATCAATTCTCGATCATTATGCCAACTTGTCAATTATAGCATAAAAAATTTGATGTAGATGTAATTGCTAAAAGATAGTGAATGCGTGAATTCAGTTGAATAGACTGACATGCAAAAGGGGTGCTACACACTCATATTATGTGACGTGAATGGTCTGTAACAAATTATCATTGATGAACAGATGCTATAACCGAACAAAATGTAAGATCATTATTTGTATTATGAATAGTTTAATTATGATGACTTTTTTCTCACACATCCAAATAATAAATTATGAAAATGGCAATTGGCACCACAAAGTATCCTAAAGTATTGTAACAATCACAATCCTAGCTACTGCACAGATTTCATTACATTTTCGCTCATACCATATGAAAGAGCTAATATCACATCAAAAAGATGCATTATCTCATTGCTTACAAAACACACAGTGAGCGTAAAATATCCATTGGCTTAGTTGAAGTGTAGGTGTAAGAACTACAGTATAACAAGTACTAACAAGTAGGGTGAACAAATGGTTGACTTGACTTGAAACCGATCAAAAATATTGAAATCAAAATAATGATTCATGAAACATAATTCGAACCAAATCAAACCGGTATTTTATTATAATCAAAACCAACTAAACCGATAGTATTTGGTTTGGTTTGGTTAGTTTATCTTAAAATAAAATAGTTCTTCCAATTGTTGATATACCATAGCATTAAAACAACTAATTGAGTTCATATACAATGCCTATATTTTAAAAATTAAACTCTTCTTCTAAAAATGTTAATACAAAATGAAAAAAATAATGTTGATATGAAATCTTGTAATTGATAGAAGTGTTAGTGGTAATTTTTTATGCTTAAAACAAATAAAATTTTAAATTTGGTTTAATTGATTGGTTCAGTTTTCAAATATTAAAAACCAAGCCTGATCAATAAACCGAAGTAATATAAAAATAAAAACCAAACCAAACCAACCAATTAACTTACAAAATTAAACCAAACTGATCAAATTTAATTCGATTGGTTGGTTTAATTGGTTTTGACTAATAAATGTTCACCTAGGTTTTAAATCTCCGATATCGGTCACGTTTCGTCTCGGGGGTTTTAGAGACTTGATCTCGTATCGGGGAAGATCTCGGATGAGATGAGTCTAACTTGGGGGGTTCATCTCGGATTTTTATCTCGGGTCTGAAAGTTCATATCAGAACAATCTCGGGGTACATGATATGTTAAAAACTGGTATTCTTGCAAAATGATTTTTATGAATGCTATTAAAACATGGTAACTTAAACTTGAATTACAAAATCACTTCATTATTCTTAATTTACGAAAGATCATCATACTCTAAATCGTCATATGCTTAAAACAAAAACATAGCACAACACAAATAGGTTAGTGCTTGCAACATATGAGCCATGAACATGAATTATTGTTAGACACAAAACATAAAAAAGATCCAAAACATTAAAAGTTCAGTATAATTATAACATAAAATACATAATTTCATAGGTAACATGTACGTAAAAAATGAGGAATATAAAAATCATAAGCATTGCATAACATATATGAACGTACAATATAATCATTTAATATGCAAAATAGCAGGAGATTATCGTGCCTAAATTTGAATCTTTTAATTATTGTTCTAGTTCTCGACACGAGTTTAAATTTAAACCAAAAACAACCAAGATCTCAGACGATATTCCAGTATCACGTATCGGGTGATATATCATTCGATATCGTAATATATTGGGTGATATATTCGAAATGGGATTTATAGTGATATTTGCTGTTTCGTTTCGGAAGGAGCCCAAAACGAGATCTCGGAGGAGATATCGGACGATATTTTCAAGATTTGAAACAGTGATGTTCACCCCTAAATACAACTACTTAGCTAACTTTCTGTACTCTATAACGTTAACTTTCTGTACTATATAACATTATTAGTTGTAATCTATACAAACAGAGAATTGGTGCAGCTTTGTACTATGACGAAGAAAGACAAGTGTGGACAATGTTATTCATAACAAGGCGTGTATAAAAGTTACCTCATATAAATAAATGTGAGACTCAATTTCTACAAAGCTGCTGCTGTCCTTGCAAATAAGAAGATGGCGGATGATGCTACTTACAAAGGAGAAGGACATTTATATAAATCAGCTGTCGTTTGCAATCAATAATTTAAAAGGCTAACAATATTTGTTTATGATTGTTCGATTGATTTGATCGATTCTTGTGAATGAATTATCTTAGCGAATGCTCAAAAGCACCAAATATATTCGATATTTTCTATTCATCAACTGGAAAAGTGTTTTTTAAGGAAAAAAAGTAGCTTATGAACTAAGATCCAATGTTACCTTCAGTTTTTAGAAAATACTGCAAATCCATTATAAACAATGACCCTAAGCCAGGTGTAAAAAAAAACTGATTAATCACACAAGACAACTTAGGCAAGTCATTATTGAATTGCTATAAGGCCTTGAAACATTTGAATGAAAATCTTTTAAGAATGAAATTATTGGAGTATATCTAAGTCTCCTATGTTACCCAAATCAATTTCATGCCTTTTAGCATTTCTTTGAGAAAAGTATATTCGAATAAATAGTCATCAATCAATAGGAGAAAGATCCAAATTATCGTATGTGTTAAATTTTCTCATATGTCATTATAAACTATTTCAATATACTATTCAAATATTAGATTTCACAGTAACGAATTTCTAAGAAAATTAGCCCAGTGTGAAATTAAAAATAATAATCAGTTAACCTAACATTTTTCATAAGTGTGAAAGAATATCAAATGCACACATTATTTTTTTAGATGGAAAATATCAAAATAGTCATATACATACATGTTACATTCCTTATATGGAGATTTTTTTTTTTGAATAAAGAGAAGAAAAATGCTTATTTAAATTTTTCATTAACAGTTGGAACAAACACAAATATTTTGGTCTGACCACAAAGTTCTAAAAATACCCTTATTTGTATACAAGAGCTCAGGAGTTCAAATCTCACCAACAAATAATATAGACATATATTTTCAAGTGTAAGTTTTGTATGTAAACAAGGTTACACGTTCGAAAATCTATTCTGACAAAAAAAAAAAACATTTTAAAAAAAAAATATTTTTGGACTTTTTTAAACCAAAATAACAGAGAAAATTTTAAGTTTTATAATAATTATTTGTATGCACGTGCCATATAAACTTGTTACCATAATGTTCTTTTCAATTGGTCCAACTGAATTATATGCAAGATTTTAAGTCCTGAATTTCTGTCGCGTCTTGTTTTGGAATCACAGTATATATCTCATATCAGAGGAGATCCTGTGTACATCAGCGTATCTCAGGTGCACATCTCAGACTGATGTATCAGATTAACATCTTCGATTTTAAAACTCATCTCGAGAGTATCCCCAAGTAACTTAGGCATTTAAAATTGAAAATTTGAGGCTTATTATAGTAATACAGAAATTTTAACATAAATGATTTACACAAACAGTATTGTCTATTTCTTGAGGAGTGATGAGATGATTGATTTGATATAATCGAATGAATTCTACTCATATAAACAAAAATAGCACTTTTTTGTTTTTTGTCCCGTCAATAAAAATAAAATAAAAAATCAGGGGTAGGAAGTAAAAAGTCATCAAAGTGGAATTTCTTTTGGATCCATATAAAAAGTACAAGAAATATGTAAATGGAAAAAACATAACTTCACATGAGATCTTCTATTGAAATCCTCCTTCAGAATTTGGTTGAGTTGTTAATATCTTGAAATAGATGCATGCCAAATAAGCTATAAACAAAATTGTGGATGTTTGTAAAGTTATTTAAAGTTTCTGGAACACGTTTTCATTGCACATTAAAAACCGTTGAAGTCCTAAATAAGTCGGTATTATGTTGATATATGTGAAATATAACCTATTGAATAACAAACTAGAAGATTGCAGAGTGCTGACTACAAATAAAGAAGTAGAATTCTACATTATTATTATTTTGACAAATTGAAGATAAAATATATTATTAAAGTTGTAATAATCTTGAATAACTTGTAATTTACAATCAATTACGAGTGCTGAAACATTGAAAGGTGAACTAGGGAACTATGAACACTTTTTTTTGACTGCTGGGGATATAACTATAACACGTATGCTCATTTTAAATCCTTGATTTAGTTAGATACTCATTCCATTTAAATTTCAATTGGAAAACAATTTTTTGTTGTTTACTTTCTCTTTGTTTTATAATGGTTGTTTAGTTTGTTTCTCTTTGTTTATAATGATTGTTAGTTTGTTTCTCTTTGTTTTATAATGATTGTTTGGTTTGTTAGGTAATTAGATTATCTTGTACTTTCTCTGCATTATTTTAAAGCTTAAAATATGTTAGTCTTCTTTGGTTTTATATAACAAGGATGGTTTATGATATGTTAGTTGAAACATAACTTGTATATTTTGCATTGCTTGGGTAGATTATCAGAGAAAACAAATACAAAACTAATATGAAATGATCTTTTTTTTTTTTCAAAATAAAGCCCAAGAAATTTCTTTTCTGAATCCCCAAGTGATTTTATTTCATCATTCAGAATCTTGATGTAATTTTTTATCATAAAAGCGAGTAAATTCATTATTGAACAAAAGAAACTTAAACCATCACAATACTTCACCTTGTCGGATGTAGTAAGTTAATCTTTTCCAATCATCTACCAAAGAAGACCGGTTTTCTCTGCAGAAAGGAGTTAGGTTCAGTTTGTTGCCTCCTCGAGGAGTTTATTTGTTTATTACGAGTACGCCATGCACGTCCATTGGATATGTGCAAAGAAACAAAGAGCAAAATTAACGTTTCGGTATAACTATGATACTGAAATATGGTTATGTTTACCCCTTACCATTTATCTTACAGGGCCTTGATGTGCAAAGAAGGTTTCCACTCTTTATTTCCAATGGAGGATATTGCCGTGATGGGAATATGGGAACTAATACCACATCTAAACAAATTAAGGGCGAGTACCCTTCCACTTCAATTCTGTCAAAATTATCAGCCGCTCATGGTTTTGTTGTTGAAATCCTTATACTGATATATGTTATTCAGGATGACAGATCAGGTTAAAAGAAACTGTACAGGCAGCTTTATTGTTTCGACCTCATGTTGTGTTGACAATTGACTCGAAAGGGTTCTCCTTCCGCTTGTTGAGGCAATTAAAAGGTACCCACCTTTTTGCAAGCTACATTTTAAGTTGCCATATTTTTTGGCATACTCTAGTGTAAGTGTGATGTTGGATTGATTCAATCCTTTCCCATAACATTTACAGTAAATGGTAAAGTTTGGTATAAAATTTGAGACATAAGGTGGTAATTATAATAGATGAACCTAACATTTCAGTCAACATTAGGGGTTTGAGCATGCCAGTGGTTATGTAGCAACTTTGAGTAGTTTCCTATGTGGTGCAAGTATCACTACCCTGATGCTCCCCACCGTAGCAGCGTTTGAATAGACAAAGACTGAGTAAAGGACTGCCATTTGCAAAAGCAAATGTTGACCCATACAGCACTTAGAAAATGTGGAATATCATTCTTTTTGCAAGCAGAAGGGACCCAAGCTTATAAAGATATATACAAAAAAAAAGCCTCCATTCTCATTTTTCTCGGTTTCCATCTATCTCTTCATTCTTTTAATTTTTGTATTTACTAAAGAAATAAATTGGTAATGAATAGTGAAGATTTGCTTGATATATGGAAACACCCAAAAAAAAAAAAAAAAAAAAAAAAAAAAAAAAGAAAGAAAGAAAGAAAGAGAGAGAGAGAGAGAGAGAGAGAGAGACCAGAGGATTTGCCCAAAAAGGTCACAATGCATTGTGCAGTAAATTATATTCACTTGCACAAGCTTTTGAATTTTGAATAAATACTTACCCGAACTTCCAAAACTCGAGTAAGTGCTTGTTACCGGGTAGTCAACAGCTGCTACTCGGTAGCAGAATCTTGGTATAATTTAGCAAGGTCATATCTCTACTGTGGTATCATCTGGGTGTTAGTACCCAGAAAATACCCCTATGGGGATGCTCTTATGTCAGTATATTCCATAAGTTAATGGCACGGCTTACTGAAATTATGGAATGTGAATGTTCGCAGCTATATCTACTTGCAATGAAGATGGTCCTGTACATGTCCATTATGTTGCACCATCTTTTTGGGCATGGAAAGGGGGTGAACATAGGCTTAAGGGACTCATAGATGTTGTTGATCATGTTTTGTGTGTGCTTCCATTTGAAGAACAAACTTGCATATCGAATGGGTTAACCGCTACATATGTTGGTCATCCTTTACTGGAAGATGCTTTCATGTTGAATCCGGTATGAGTTCACTGGATCAAGCATTGCTGTTTTTCTTTTTCTTCCAAATTGAGCGTCCAATCCAATTATATTAGTGCCTAATAAATTAAGGCAACGGTCAATGACAATTGTATATGTGCATGTGTGTAAATTGTTTGTAGGTGAGAAGTATATAATAAGTGATCGTCAGAATACTTGATGTCCAAATATCGATTGGGAACACCATCAAACAATCACTTGCAAACGTAATATTTGATACTGTAGGCGTAAAACCGATGTTGATGACAAATAAACAAGTTAAACCACTTGATTAATCTATAATATGAAATATTGGATTAGAACACATACTTCAGTTGATTTCTGCATCCTAATAATTTTGCTTATTTCATGGATCTGGATTTAGGTTAGATATAAACAAACTAACCATTTTTGATGTATCCTTAATCCCAAAATATTAATTTTGCAAACAACTCCAACTCATCTATTTCCTAACACCATCACTGATTTCATAAATTTACTTGTCATTATCTTGCTTTTTGTTCAATGTTTGTAATCACCTTGTTCTGCAGGAGGTGAATCCGTTGTCAAATGATGGGAATTCGCACAAAGACAGTGATGTTTTTCTTCGTAAATACAGAATTTCCCATGGTGAGTTCTGCTCTGTCAACTTGCAATTTCGGTATATTTATTATTTATATTATTTTTTCTGATTATTTATCTTATCATTACCTTCCATATAAAAATTACACTGCCAACGAAGTTCGTCAATTTAGAACTTTCATTGCTACGAACCGCTGACATTCATGCTTGTCACTATCATCCAAGCTAATTCCTTTAAGGGCGCCTTGGGACCATTTGATGATGCACTCGGTTCTAGCCAAATTTCCCTTAAGAACCACCATTTGGATGTGAATGATATACGGTTACAGTAGAAAAGTATGGCTACTGAATTCCAACCTAAACTGAAATCCAACTTCAATTGTGGTGACATCTATATCTATTCAATAATCAAGACTGATAAAATATACTACTGAAAGCAGGCAATGTCACTGAAAATACAACTGTAGCACGTTGCATGATTGTCCGACTCCAATTCGTTGGTATTTGTATCCTAATCTTGCTTAAACACACACAAATACATGCACAACAAAGACAAGAATAAACTACAAATCGTTGTACGAAATTTGCTTGCTGTCTTCGGATGCTTCTCCATTGAATAACCTACCCTCTCCCAAATGGTTTCCTCCATCACCTAGATTACTGGGTCCACATACCTCAATAACCACTATACCACTTTTAGCACTAGCCTGTATGAGTATTTATATTCTGCGTTGCAGCCTTTATCAACATGATTAAACATTTGTTATCCCTGCCCATTTAAGGTGTTAACTGAAGGGATCATCTCATTTACCCTGATGGTTACCATAATTGCAATCCAACACACGATCGAACTGTACTTGTGTTTCTACACCGTTGGAAGAAATAATGGACGGTAAGTGGTAACTCACAGATGAATATTTCTCTTATGGTGATTTTCAGATGCGTCCAGAGAAGGTTCGAGCACAACAGAATCTCACCAACCGCCGGTAGCTTCTGGTTGTCTAAGAAGAAATAATGGACGGTATAAGTGTGATTCAGGAAACTCTCTCAACACTCAACTACATCCAGAAATCTATCTCTGTTTGAAGCTGTGACCTGTTCTCTCCCATCCATAAACAACATCCCTTAATTGCACGTCTCAGTTAACAAGATAAGGGTTCATGTTGATTCAAAATCCCTATTAGGAATCAGCGGCTGCAGAAAACTTGACTGTGCCTTGCAATTGCCAAGAATGGGTTCATGGCAAATTCATTGTTGCGGTTAGAATGATAAATTTTCATTTTTCTTTATCGGTTCTTCCATCTATCCAAAGTAGGTTATCCTCTATTCACGTCCATGAGTGCTGGATAATTTTTAAAGAAATATACGCGTCCCTAAATTTTCTCCAGTAATCAATGCCCTTTCTGAGAAAGTCTCTTTTCAAAAGTGAACTTTGTGTGCGCGCGCCTACACACATACACAGCAAAATGAGTCTGCGCACTACTTCTCCGTTTAACTGTGCCAAAATGTTAAATGTACAATTCTATCCACCTGCACCATTACTAGAGGACCAAGTTCAAAATTTTGTCAAGGATAATTTTCTAAAACATAGCCTAAGTAATTGTTGTGCTCAATGTGAAACTCATACACACCTTGTGTGTTTTTGTGTCTTATGTCTTGGTGAGTAAGTTTTGATTGTGCAAGTTTTTGAATAACCTTGTGAGGTCAGGATAAGAATGTTATTTTGTTGTCTAGATAACGTTTTTCTGGAGTTTCTAAAGAGGATATTGTTTATTACACTGGAACAATTTTGATGTTTTTTTTAAATACTTTGTTATTATTTAGCTGCCATCGTTATTATTCAATAATTTATGTTTTGAATAAGTAAATGTTGTTGTCATTATGCATTCTTAAAAATATTAATATCTTGAACTTGAAAGATATTTTACCAATGAGATGAAGTATTTAGATAAATAGATCACAAACTACACAAAATTCATGTAGTAATATATTTGACGATCTTTCCTCCTATGATTATTTAGGTCCTTACACGGGAGATACAAGATGACCATAGCTGTGAAAGGCGCGTACCATGGCGCATGGTGCGATGTTTGCACCATTTTTGTTTGTGGCGCGGCGCATATGAAAAGGCACGCCAAATGGCTCTCGGCGCACACCACGGAATGGCGGGCCTTTTCTTTATTTTATGTTTTTTTTTGGGCATTTGTGACTACAATAATTACTATAAATACGCTTACTATCACTACAACCACTATCACTAGTACTATTACTATTATTTATAATAATGACATGAAATTTGAGTAACTTTGTTAATATCTTTTTCCCAGTTATATGAAAATATAATTACATCATTATTATTTTCTATTCGATTATCATCAGCGAGTTAATAACCTAACAATTATGTAATTGGATGACATTAGCATGTCGACATTTAGAACCGACGTATTTTTATTATCCAACATAGTTTAGATTCATTTTAATATTGTCAGAATTATACAATGTAATGTATAAAAGATCATAAAATATTGCTGCATGATGTAAAAGCAAACGAACGAGACTGATACCCCGTGAAACATTGTTTTGGAAATTATAATTGCTGGATTAGATTTAGATTTATAGTTCATCAATAATGTGTATTATTATTTTGGATTTGAAAACTATTTTGCTTGAAATTTTATGCTATATGTTTTTGTTTTTTTTTGTAAAATGCATAAAAATCTTTGTTGCATATGTTTTAGCAAAAGATATCGAATTTTTTGTTAAAATATTAAATTTATTTAAAAAAATAAACATGCGCAGTAAATTAAAAAGGTGCGCGTCATTTACCGCGCCTTGTGCCAAGGCTCCAGAGAGGGTGCGCATTTTCGCGCCGGCGCCATTAATAACACTGAATTGATGACTATTGACTAACATCTTTTGTATTAATTAAGGTTGCAAAAATGCTAGGTGAACGCACTAAGCAGGAAGTGTGGACTATGGATTAATCAAAACTAGGCATTTTTGATAAACTCGGTCATTTTGGATAGAACTCTAGTATCTTGTTTGACATTTACTGATTCAAAATGAATTTATAGGTTTTCGATATTTTTGGAAGTAATCATGGAGGAAAAACTAGTTCAACATTTTGATGCTACTGAGAGGAACCAAGTTAATATGCTTAGGTAATGCAATAAATCTCATCTGGGCGGATTAGACAAAAAGTTAAGACTGTAAAACTAGCCTAGCGCTTAGGTGAGAGGCCTAGACAGTAAGGCTAGCCTATGAGCCTAGAAGGATTTTTACAACAGAGGTATTAATACGTATGGTGGTAGGTATATAATAACAAATTATTTTACAAAGCAATTAAGCTATTGCATCAGTTTTGCATCGACAGTTTAAATTATTAAATTTTAAGAACTTTTGATTTATCTTATTCTAAATTTAGTCAGCCTTTTGTAACAAAATATCAGTATACCCTAAAATTAATTCTTTTTATTTTAATTTATTTGATTTTTATTTTCTAGATACAATATCCAAAAAGGATTGAAATTGTAAAATCAGTTCGCATTGTATTCAAAATCGATCCAGGTATCTCTGGATTTGATTTGCATTGTATTCAATGCTGCCTTGCATTGTACAAAACTCAATCGTCGCGCATTTTTATGTTGACTTGCATTGCAATTGTTGACAAAATATTCAGATCCCATCAATTTTCACTCTCATCCACCTGCTTCTTCACCCAATCTAATAACTTCCTACTATGAATTTTCCATGAAATCAAATTTTCTCCTTTGAACGGTAAACTACAAGCTGCTGGTGACAAAAGTACAATTCAATGTAAATAATCCAATGCTGCAGCTAATTAAGGAAAAATTAAAATTTCGAAACAACTGTCGAAGTTGCAAGGCCTCAAATTTACGGTATGTACAATTTGAATCAGATGAGGCACTTTATATCTGGTCTCAAACTCAAGGCTTTACAGTGCACAAAATTTATATTATGGCCTTGATGTGCCAAGCCAATGAAAATTTTCTTCTATCAATTTATTCATATTGAATGTACATAATCGTACCAACATGTTTCAAGGGTCTACCCATAACATTGTTATTTCAGTCATCTAAGATCGGTACAATCTGACTTGGGACAAAACCAATGTCAAGGTTTTGGTGCAAGAACGAAGGAATTTAATCAATTATCATCATTTTACATGAGCAAATCAGTAAATGCGCAGTTTAGGACTTCGTTCTCGGACAATAATTCAATGAGCGGTGGTTAAGTGAATCGTTGTTCAATGAAAATGCATCTTGAACACTTTGAACCATGGAGTTTGGTTTGGATATAAGGTTTTATTATTAGTAATTTCATTTAGTAAATAATAGTTAGTAATTTTTAGTTGATAATTAATATATTTTAACCAATAATTAATACCTAATAAAGTTTAATTAATTTTTGTTCAAATAATTCATGTTTAATAATAAATAAATCTTAGTTAATAATTAATGGTTCATACATTTCCATTCAACTTTTTAAATAAATTTAAATTAATAATTAGTAATTATTAGACATTAGTTCATATTTATGCATTAATAGTAGAATTTGCATTAATAAAGAGTCCACAATTTAACAGTAAAAACAAATAATAACATAAAATTCATTACATCTTTTTTTGATACAAAGAAGATGATAATTTATCAAACAATATGAGGCTCTAGGCCTACTATAAGAATGGACACATCATATGTTTGCCCCCTGATGAACCATCATCTTAGCTGCTATATGCGATGGTTTTCCTTCTAGTGTGAACTCAATAGCATTAACAATGACACTGTTCAGTGGGCCATGCATTATAAAGCATATGGTTAAAAACTATCATCTGATGGGCGATTGCCTTTTGAAGTAGAAGCAAATTTAACGTGGCCGTTTGCCAGCCATCTAGAACAGATCATTGCAATATTAACTCCCAATGTAGGATTACATCCAGCGTTCATCGGTAATAATTTTAGAATTTCTTGTAATTTTTTATTTAAAAATAAAAAACAACCTGTCGAAGTTTCAAAGAGAAATCAACAAGCTGCCCCTAATTACCTGTGACTCTTTTATTTTCATCTTACTTCGGGGATTTATTCGTGTCAACCTAAAATGCGGAGGTGATGAATCCGAACCTGGGTTATCACACCAAATGTTTTGTGCAGATTCCTCCCCAGACCCCCTCACACACTCAGGCTTTTAAATCTCCCCGAGATCGCCGAGATGAAAAATCCGAGATATAATCCAAAATCCGAGATTTGGAAGCTAGTTTAGTTATAAGTGTTTCAAATATCGCCCGAGATAGCCGAGATATTTTTTTCGAGATATTGGCCGAAATTCGAGATTTAAAATTTTGCACACACCCGGTTAGTAATGATAACAAATTAAAACCTATCGACCACAAAAATAGCAACTATTGATGAAATATTTAAATCTCATCAGTTTTCACTCTCGTCCCTCCTACTACAGCACCCAATCTAATAACTTCCTACTATGAATATTCCATGAAATCCAGTTTTCTCCTTGTACATCAAACCAAAAGCTACTGGTGACAAAAGTACAGTTCAATGTAAAATAATCCAATGCTGAAGCTAATTAAGGCGAAAATAGAATTCTGATTCGAAACAACTATTGAAATAGAAAATCAAGGCCTCAAAATTGCAGCATGTACAATTTGAACAAAACGAGACACTAACTCTGATCTCAATCTCAAGGCTTTACAATGCACAAAATTTATATTCTTGCCTTTGTTAAAATTCAAAGCTTCGAACTTCAATTTCAATTGCAAGATCCACATACGGCAGATCAAGGTTTTGAAAATAAGATCCAAATCGTAAAATTCAAATTTGTACTCGAAACGGGATTTAAATCATAAATCGTGGATTCAGTAAATCTTTATTTAAAGTTTTGAACAGACTTTGAAATCAGTTTTGATGATTGAACTTCTTCTTCTAAGCCAAAAACTATATTCTCTCTTGTTCTAATTTTATTTTATTTGAAAATAATTAGAATTGATATCGTAGATCCTAGTAAGTATAATTTTGGATTGAACGGCTTTTTCAAATTGCAGTATTTGCCGGGTTTGAATCGAAATATAAATCAAATCATAAAGGGAGAGATTCGATTTAAAACGGGATTCAAATCGTAGCATTTTAAGATTTTTGACAACAATGCAGCAGATGAGTTCCGCTAGGGAAATTTTGTAAGTTTTAATCAAAACAGAAACTGAAACAGTCATGATTTGGATAGAGTAATTAAGGCACTCACAATTTTATGTAGGAAAGTGTAAAGAAGGGAGAAGAGAATTAGAAATGTTCTGGGTTAATCATCTGGTTTGTTGGAAAGGGTTGGTTTCTATTATTAGCAAGGGGAGGATTTATGAAGGAACAAATAATTAAAGAGCATAAATATATATTCCCCCTGTTGAGGCCTTGATGTGCCAAGCCGATAAAAACTTTCTTCTCACTTTAGTCATATTGAATGTGCATAACCATACTTACATATTAAACATGTATTCAAGGTTCTACCCGGAACATTGTTATTTCAGTCATCTAGGGTTGGTACAGTCTGAGTTGGAACAAAATCATTGTTAAGGTTCGTGTACATAAACCAAGGAATTTAATCAATTATCATCAGCATTCTCGAACACTTTGAGCAGTAGAGTCTGGTTTGGATGGAAGGTTTTATTATTAGTAATTTTAATTAATAAAAAAGAATTAGTAAGTTTTAGTTAATAATTGATATATTTTAACCAATAATTAATATTAAATACATTTTAATTCATTTTTGTTCATAATTTATAAGTTATGTTTAATAATGAATAAATCTTGTTAATAATTAACGAGTTATACATTTTTATTCAGTTTTTTTTTTAATAAATTTAAATTAATAATTGGTAATCATTAGACTTTAGTTCATATCTTTGCATTAATAATAGATTTTGCATTAATAAACGGTTGACAAAATTAACAGCAGAAACACATAATAACATAAATTTCATTACATCAATCTTTTTTAATACCAAAATAGAAGATTATGTATAAAACAATATAAGGCGCTAGGCTTACTATAAGAATGGACACATCATATGTTTGCCTCCTAGTGAACCATCATCTTAGCTTCTATATGTGTTGGTTTTCCTGCTAGTGTGAGCTCAATAGCGTTAGCAATGGACACCGTTCAGTGGACCATACATCATTAAACCTACAGATAAACAACTATCATTTGATGGGCGATTGCCTTTTGAAGTAGAAGCACATTTAACTTGGTCATTTGCCAGCCATCCAAAACTGATCAATGCAATATTAACTCCCAACGTGGAATTATATCCAACTTCCATCGTTAATAGTTTAAAAATTCTTGTATTTTTTAGTCTAATTTTATGAAAACAACTTGTTGAAGTTCCGAAGAGAACTCGACAAGCTGTCCCTAATTACCTATGACCCTTTTAATCCGTCATACTTAGGGGATTTATATGTATCAACCTAGCCAGCGGAGGTGATGAGATTCAAACATGGGTATCACATCAAATGTCATATGCAGATGGCCTCCCCCGTCACCCCTCTCTCCTCCAAAAAAAAAAAAAAAAAAAAAAAAAAAAAAAAAAAAAACAACACCCCCCCCCCCCCCCAAAAAAAAAAAACCCCAAACACAAAACGAGTCTTATATGTTCTTCTTACCAAACTTATTTACTGTATGTGCCGACCAATATTTTCTTGAAAGCAAAGTCCGAATATCAAGATATAAACTTACCGAACACCCTCTAGCTTTTACTTCTTGGATCTTATAATAAGCGTCAACAAAGGCTGAGGGTAAGCTCACGGACGAGGAGTATGCCATTTTTGTTTTCTAGTTGATTTTCTATCTATTGTATTGTGATTGATACGTACGTAGATTTTGAGGAATGTGAAGCTCTGCTTATAGCTAGAAGTAAAAAAAAAGAAATCCTTGATCTTACGTGGGTTGTGCTAATGCTTATGTGGGACGTAAGTTTTATGTCTGTTGCAGCCTCTCATCTTTTTGTCGGTTGAATGGGTCTTGCAGACTGCATTCTTAATCCATATGTTCAAGGTATCTATGCTTACGTCATATGTGAGGGTCAACGATTATGATAGTCAGACTGTTGCAATTCCAAATCCGGATGTCCAAGAATGGGGTTACTTTAAGTACATATGAAATAGGGTGTAAGTTATCGATAAAATAAAATAAGAAGTGTAAAACAAACATAAGAACATAAGAATGCATCATGCCAAAAATAAAGGTGCCTTGAACTTATGGTAATAAATCATGAAGATTCTAATGTATTTTGTTCTGTCCAAGATTCAAACAATTGGGTTCCTTTCTATTTTTTCCCATTTGAGATTTTTCTAAATTTTGAAAATACTAATAACAATTTTGGTTATAGTTTATATTATTTTTTATAAAAATTGTTTAATAGTGGTGCTGTGCATGTGTATTTTAGAAAATAGAATATTTATTTTACTTCGAAAATTTTATTTGCCTATTGTTATTTTTTGAAAATTGTTGTTCACATTTTGTCAGCTGAATAGGATTGAAACCGATGACTTTTTTTGATCGTTTGTGCATTTTATGTTATATTGTAGGATTTATTACTTCTTTTATTCTTTTACATGCTTACTAAATTTTTATTTTATGTACTACATAATTTATTTTACAATTTAAAGACAAAACATCAGAATTTGGACAGATTAGAATTCTCTGCGGTCACTGGAACTGAAACAGAAAAATTGGAATTTCGATTGGTATTGTGAAGGTCTGTTCTTTCTATCTTGCTAGTCTTTAGAGCTTAGAATTTTTTTTATCTGATAGCCATGTTCCATTGTTGGAGGGGAAAAAAAAGAGAACTTTACTGTAGTTTTGAACTCAAGGATTTTTTGTTTTGTTTTGTGTTCGGTTGATTTGGTATCATCTTTCTAGGGTCCAATTGCTATAGTAAATCTACTTGTTCTTAATGGTTATGGTTTGTTATTACTTCTGGTTGTCATTATTTTCTAATAGCTTTCCATGAAAACAAAAGTGCCCACAAGTAAAAAAATGCTATCTGCATCATAACTTTCGAAATTAAAACTCAAACAAACTGCCGGTTAAACTTTAGATACATACACATTTGTCAAATGTAACAGTCATGGACTTGTTGACTTGTTGTTTCAACTACCTAATAAGTTCACCTGTGTAATGTTACTTCTGGTTGTCATTATTTTCTAATAGCTTTCCATGAAAACAAAAGTGCCCAGAAATAAAAAAATTGCTATCTGCATCATAACTTTCAAAATTAATGAACTTGTTTGAAATTTCTAAAATTCAAACAAACTGCCGGTTAAACTTTAGATACATACACATTTGTCAAATGTAACAGTCATGGACTTGTTGACTTGTTGTTTCTACTACCTAATAAGTTCACCTGTGTAATGTTACATACTCTGCACTTTTAAGCTTATGGACCCTTGAGTGCTTCAGTCTCCCTTCTTCTGCACATAAGGTGAAGCCATACTTTGAGCCCATTTCGTAAATTCTACTTTGTAAAATAGCTAATGATTTGTTCTCGCAGCCAGAGTTCTGCAAAATAATTTTTCTTTGCTGATCAAGTCTATATTTCAAAGAACTGCACATGTTGTTTTTAATTATTTGAATATTAAACAGTCCTCTAACCTTTCATTAAACTCTTACAGAAGCTTCAGTAATCACCTTACTTCCTGGAAGCAGATTGCAAGAGGTAAAACGCATGCTTCCACTTTACATGAAAACAATTGAAATGATAAAAGACACATGCAACGCCGAGCTTGCAGTCGCTATTCCAATAGCATCTAACTCTGATGTGAAGACCTACACTGAAAAAGAAATCCAGTCATCTTCATTCTCCGAATCAACTATATTGTTGTCTGGGGGATGCATGGACGAAAAATACAGTGCATTTCGTGTGAGTCAATTGAAATGTTTCCATTAGTCACTGCATTATACAACAATTTTCCCAATTTATTTCAGAAACACAACTTTTTCTGAGTTGTTTTTTCTTATGGAACATTCGCAGGCAAGCCATGCAGCATTATGCACCTCAGGAACAGCTGTGATGGAGCTGCAGCTTGCAGGTTTACCATGCATCGTAGCATATCGAGCACATATCCTTACTGAATGGATAATCAAACTGAAAACAAAGTTGCAGTACATTTCACTTCCAAATATTATGTTGAATTCACCAGTTATTCCAGAAGTTCTTTTCAGGGATTGTACATCAAAAAATCTAGCTGCAGCTCTTAGAAAAATAATGGAGGACAAAGATGCTCGTGAACGACAGATAAGTGCTGCTAGAAACATGTTGAATCTCTTGAAGATCCCACTCGATCCGTTTTTTGATAAAGGGCTTTGTTATCCTAGCATGATTGCTGCATCAACCATATTGCAAGCAAAGAAGCATTAGCAAGGCTTAATGAAGTATCCAATGCATGGAAGTTTCACTAATACCATCTTCTTTATATTAATCAGTGGATTCGTTATGTACTTGAAACGTTTGCCTACTGAATTAATAGAAAACAGTTTGAGTAAAAGTTGCCAATTGAATATTTTGGAGCTTGTCTTGTTTATCTGTAAGTTTGTGTGGTTAAACACCCCCCCCCCCCCCCCCTCCCTCTTCCCGATGTTCCCCTTTTCAGTTGATTATCATTTATTTACCTAGTGATTTTGCAGTTTGCACTAGAAACAAAAAAAAAGAGCAGTAAATGACAATTATTTTGTTGTTAGGCATGTTTATTGTGTTTGTTTTAGGAAGTTGCTAAGCGTGTTTGTCACAAGTCTTGCTGTCCACACCAAATTATTTGCTTGCTTTTACCCCCAAAGAAAATTTCCAGTTTTAATTGGTGGTAAGTTGCAAGTAAATGGACAATAAATTACACATGAGCGATTCACCGTTCAAAAAGGTTGATTATCAATTGGTTTGTCCTAAAAATATAAGATGCAGAAAATCAAATACAGATCTCGCAGCGAAATGACAAAATATAATATATAAAATGTACCAAGCACATAAACAATTCATGAAGTTGTTTACAACAAATTAATATTTACATTTACACTATAATTAGTATTATACATTTAACATGTAGAATAAACTAATGCTATATAATACTAATAATAAACCCGATCTTCAACTCCATCTTTGTCTTCAGAAATAAAGGTCTTCGATACACTAGATTACTCGGTCTGAGCTGTGCGTATAATAAAACAACACTAGAGTCAGAACTAACATTATTATGCAAGTAAATCAAATCAAGTTTAATTTTCAAATTAAATTTAAATTTTTTCATTAGATCAAATTAATCGAAACAATGTAAATTTCAGAGTTTAATCTTTTCATTAAGTTGAATTAAACTAAATCATTTCATTAATTCAATTAAATCAACAAATTTAATATTTTAATTTAAATCTAAATTTCAACAATTTAATTTTATAATTTAATAAGCTAATTTATCAAACCATATCTTCAAGTCTAAATCTCAAAAAATATATTTTAATTTAAGCTCAAAATTTTCCGATTAAATTTCTAAATCGCGTTATCTAATCAAATCATAATTATACAAATTTGTGTATATATCATTTCAACTCATAACCTACTTTAAATTTCATAATAATTTCATAAGTATTTCGTAATGCTAGGAACTTACAAATGTGATAGCAGGGATGATGAATAATCTAAATATAAAACATAGAACAAGCAGAACAATTACAATACATGAATCAAACGTTGTTATTTCATGTAATTAACAACTATCATTGCATATAAATTACCAACTATCATTTCATGTGGTAACAACTAACAAGTTATGTAACTGTCAACTAATATTTTATGTTATTATCAATCATTCAACCACACTATTAACCATAATAATTTCTATCATTTCGTGTGTATCGATAAACTTGCAATCAAATATTAATTATGAGTGAGAAGCTTACCTTTCGTGGATTGAGAGGTGACAAGCTAGGACAACAACACGGATACAAAATCAAGGCAAGACGAATCAAAGCAGCAACAACAAGCTTTTGTTTGTTTGTTTTTTATAGAGGAGGAGGAGGAGTAGCAGCAGCAGCATCATCCCCGATCAAAGGATCTGCCTTTTGCATAAAAAATAATCATAATCCTTGAAATCATGCACTTAAGTAAACACTCGTCATGATATCTTATCTACCACCAGTTAAATATAAAAGTAAACCAATCATACTACGATATACATTTTGATCGAAGACTTCCATTTTCATTTCTATTTGGATGCAAACTAGTGTTCATTAGAGTTGGGTTATCAGAAGTTGTCCATTCCAAAACATTTTAGTAATTCCTTACAATATTTTTCTTGAAATTTAAATATTTCTTTACTTAGTTTTTTAATTTGTAGACTTAAGAAAAAGTATATTTTTGCCATTTGTGACATTTCTGATTTATTTTTCATTATAAAAAAAATTAACATAGTTTCTCATTAATTGATCTAAAAATATATCATCGAACTAAATTTAAACTATCATTATATTATTTTTTTTGTTTTATAATGAGTAATGTTGTATCTTTTTTCCAAATTAAATACCAAACTAAGTAAATGATTTTTCAATCTTTCGTATCAAGCACGAGGGGCATGTTTAATCCATATAAAATATTTTAAGTTTAAAAACACTATTTAGATATTTTTCATGTATAAACAAAGAAGATTGTTCAGTATAGACATTTTTCTTTTAAGAAACCATTTAAAAAAGTTTTTTGACATCCGCTTGAAATAAAATTTATGGTGATAAGCAAAAGCTTAGCAAAGTTCGTATAGCTTCAAGACCTGCTACCAAAGAAAATATTTCTTTATAATCAATTCCTTCTTTTTGATTGTATCCTTGAGAAATTAACCTTACTTGACATATTTTCTGTTTTCATCTTATTTACTCTTGAACTCTCATTTAGTTTCAGTGCAGATTGATCATTAGGTCTTTGTACGAGTTCTCATTCATCATTTCGTTAAAATTAATTTGATTCTTCTTGCATTGCTGAAATCCAAAAACCATCATTTGATACTTCTTTATAATTCTTCACTTTAAAATTGGATATACATATATATATATATATATATATATATATATATATATATATATATATATAGTATGTGTGATGCTAAGGGCACCCGATATGTTCTTCCTAACACCGCGACTAAAATATACCACAAGAATTAGTATTACACTCTTCTTAATACCACACTTAAAAAATAGGGGCTACCACACTGTTTTACCCTATTTCTATTTCGCTCGATATTCGTTCGTCTTCATTTGTAAAACCGATCAATGAGCTAAACTCTAGATCTATAATCGATCAACAAATTCGACGCCACAATATACAAAAGTCGTGAATAAGGTTTGAATTAAGCAAACTAGAAGATGAAGTGAGAGAGTAGAGTTTTCAGATCACTAAACAATTGAGAGATTACCATACGAATTTGGATTTTCCTGCGAGAGATGCGAGGTAGGCAGTGATTACGAGATATTAGGGTTTTTTTAATTAGCTTAGTAGGTGATTAGTTCGGCAAATAATGATTGAGTGAGAGATTAAAATGGAGAGATAAGTGGTATTAGGAAGCATATAAAATTTAATAAGTTTTATTTTTTTACTTGCGGTATTATGAAGAACATATTGGGGTGCCCTTAGCAGCACACTATATATATACACACACACAACATGACTCATCTGATTTAATTTTGTGTGTGTTGATACTCTAGTGTTTATATCACCGATTATATTATTAATAGGATGTTCTCTTAGAATTCTTAATGGTGACTTATTCCATTAGTTTCAATATTATTGTTATTATTTCTTCATCATCATTACTAATTTTTCTGGTTACAAACTCTTAATCAAAAGAGACAAGAAGACTTTCTTTAATTAAAGATGTTCGTTTGTTAAAAGATTTATATGCTTTGCTACGATTTAAGTATCCAACGAAAATCTAAATATTTGTTTTTAGGTTAAATTTCCAATATCATCATTAGTATTTAAAACAAAGCATTTTGTTCCAAATATGAGAATATATGTTACTTTAGGCATTTTATCAAAAAATATTTCATAATAGGTTCTTTTTAATCGTAGGTCTCAAAGAAACATGATTTAGGAGATAACATGCGGTAACAATGGCTTAGACCTAAAAATGTTTTGGTAAACTATTACTATTCATAACGTATTTGCACAATCTTGTATAGTATGATTTTCCTTTTTACAACACCATTGTTGTGATATTTGTGGAAATAAAAAATTGTGACTAATTCCTGTTTTAATGCAAAAAAATTCAAAGAGCTCATTTTCAAATTCATCACCATGTCCACTTCATATATATTTTTATTTTGCATCCATCAAGTTCTTAATTCTCTTAGCAAAAATGTTAAACACTTCAAAAGTATCCTTTTTATGTTTTAAAAATAATATGCCATAACCATGGATCGTTATGATTTGTTAGTTAAGCACAAATCATTGTCTTTCTTAAAATTCATATTTAGTAAATATTTCTATTTCTTATACCTTCGAATGTCAAATTTTTGTTTTGATAAAATATGTTACATTTTCCTTTTTCAAAATCTAATCTTGAATCATTTATCACATAATTAACTTTTACTTAATAAAGAGAGAATTAGGCTGAAGGAAAAACCTGAGTACAATTTTAGTCTGAACGACACAACTTTTAAATTTTAGTTTGAAGGACAATAAAATGATATATGCATATAGCATTAGACATATATAATGCTATATTCGTATAGCATTACACATGTAATGCTATGAAATAAATTATTGATATCTTTTTTTTGGACTAGACGGTTGTGTAGAGGGGTTCTACATAGCCGATTTGTATATATTATAGTACTAAGATAGCATAGCGGTCAACGAGCCTGACCGATGGCCAAAATACAACAAGTTGTGCATGTGGCATGCATGCAAGAGGAGTATGTAGCGCTAAGCGCAAATATAAAGTACAAAGCTAATAAAACAACCAAATTGTTGATATATAATTTGTAAGTTATAACAATCCGTATTTTTCGACTGTTTAAATTATTGGTTTAATATGATTTTTGAATACTGTATGGTTATAAATGAAATTTAATGTTTTAAGTGTAGAGATTTATAATGTAAACTTAATTTAATAGTTTAAGCAATGAAATTCAACTTGTTATAACAAGAATAACTTGTATTGAAACTATGTTTTGGTTTGTACTGTTAATTATTGAGATTTGGAATCTAACATTAAAATATTTGAATTAAAGTGAGTTAGTAAATTTATAATTAAAAACTTAATGATTTAATTTGTCAATTTATGGTGTGAACTTATATAATTGGTTAAATAATGAAATTCAAGCTATTATGATAATAGTAACCTGAATTTGATTGTAAATCAAGTTACGAATTAGTTTATATTCATGAACATTGAAAGTTGAATCATAAATATTGAAACATTTGTAGACATGGATTTGATTAATTTATAATTGAAATCCAAATTGAATTTGATTAATGATTAAAATTGGAATCTAAAATAAATGAAATTTGATTTATAAAGTTATTTTGAATTCTATTTCGATGTGAAACAAAGTTAATACACTTTTGAATTTCATTTGAAGTGAATAAACGAAAACTGAATATTTTAATATATATATATATATATTAATGAACTTATTAAAATAGCCATTTTGCAAATGATCTCGGAATTCAGTAAAATTAGTGTCTTGGATCCGAAATTGTAAATTATTGTAAAATTTCAAGTTCGCGTCAATCAGAGTTGTTATGTGGTCGTGCGCGATATAAACGCATATCGATTGACGATTTGAGAATAAAATAGCTATTTTTCAAGCGGTCTCGGATTTTGATGAAACTAGTTTCATTAAACCCCGAATATTGAATTATTCTAAGGTTTTAAATTTCGTAGCTATCAGACATATCGTTTGATCGTATGAATTTAAAACGCATAGAAATTTATGTGTACAATTTAGTTAGGATAATGGAATTTTATGTGCAACTGCTATAGATGATGGAATTGGGCTTTGGCACTATTTTCATGCATTCAGAAGGCCTTTAAACCTGTAGTTCGGCTATTAGCAAGCTTGAATTGGACATAACCCGTTTTTGGCCTTAAGGCATGCAAAACGAGACATTTTATTGATTAATTAATACTCAGAACCCTAAATCAATGGCCGCCGTTTCTTTTTTCCCAAATGGCCACTGTTCTTCGAGACTTCACCTCTTAATATCTTCAAATCAGTTCAACGATTCGAGAAATTTCCAAGTAGAGAATCGTAATGTTTCGCAAGGTCTTCAAATCCATACAGTTCATCATTGTTCTTTGTGTGTCAAATCACCAGAAATTATCTTCGAATGGGTTGCGGTTTTGGTTCTTGGAGGGCGAAGGGGATCACCAAGGAGGCTCGTATTCAGGTCGGAGATGGAGTCAGGGGGGGGGGTGCACATTGTGGCGGCTCCTGATCTTGGTCCGGTCGAGGATCGGGGGTTGCGTGATTCATGGATTGGAACGGATTGTTGGATTTTCTGCTCCTGGTCGTGGTCTGATCGAGAATTGGGGGTTGCGTGATTCATGGATTGGAATGTTTTGTTGGGTTTCCTGTTCGTGTTTTTACCAGGGACGTGTTTTCTGCACAAAGAAGAACATTTGAAAGGGAATATTGACATGGTGATTTACAATTGGGTGAGGAGTTTTAACTATTTTAGTTTTAATTTGAATTGTAAACGTTCAAACATGAATACATTTCTCATACGACCTCGGATTGACTTGCAGTTTGTTTCGTTAGGTTTGTATCGGAATTCCGGACGACATGGAGTTGGTTTGATTATATTTGGAGATAGTTAAATTTTGGGCCTTCGTTTTGGATTTCAAAGGCGTTTGAAACCTAAGGTGAGTGATTAAACTCACTCACGCTTAACTAAAGTATTGATTGTTAGTTAAATTAAAATCATGTTATAATATTATTGTTGTTTGATAGTTAAAAATGCATATTTATGTTGATTGACATCGATATTGCAAATTAGCTCGACTGTTAGTTTAATTTTTTACAATTAAATTTGACCTTTAAATTACTAGTTTAAAACCCGACACCTGATCTTTTTAGTAAATGAATCTGATATCGAACAGTTTGGATGGACTGATGTTGATGCATGCCTTGGATGGATAGGTTTGATATATCGATGTTTAATTGTGTGAATTTATCGGTTATTCACATTTATTATATATAACTGTTTGTTTGGGTTAATTAATCCTAACCATTTACTCTAGATGTTACGGTATCAAGCAAATTTAGGATTAATCATTAAAAAGAATTAAGAACGTAGGATGAAATGATAAATACCTATGATCCTGATTTGGATTGAAATGATATATATCCTTTCCTAGAATACTAAAATGAAATTTTAAGTATTACTTGGCCATATGATAGAAAATTTTATACGGACACTGGTTGGTTAAATAAATTTTGTTTTAACCTTTAATCTTGAAATCCTGTTTTAAAAATAACATAAACAATGTTTTATAAATCAATTTCCTTTGAACTTGAACTTTGGATTTTGAAATATAGAAGCTAAAGGAAATTATTTAATGTTGTAAACTGAAGCTAAAAAATAAAATTGAATATGAACTGAATCTATTGAAATTGAATTGTTTATCCATCTTTGAAATTTACTTCGAATTAACTCGATTTAAAGTGAAATTTGAATCGTGAACTCGAGCTTATTATGAATTGGAATAATTCAAAGTGAGAATTCTAATTGAAAACCTCAAATATTTGAATCGAACTGTTTGAATTGAATTTAAATAGGAAGTTCAATTGATTTGAAATCGAAGTCGAGTTGATTTGATTTGAAATAGGAACATGACTTCAAGTTTAAATTGAAATTTGGAAAAAACAATTCTAAGTTCCAACTATACTAACTTTAACCATTATATAAACTATTCTGCTTAGTAACTGTTTTACTTTATAAATCACTCCATATTTACAAAGCAACTATTTTAATAAAATACTTAAATAAATAACTACTTTACATCATAAACCATTTGTTTTTA
Source organism: Allium sativum (assembly GCA_030737875.1). Lineage (NCBI taxonomy): Eukaryota > Viridiplantae > Streptophyta > Magnoliopsida > Asparagales > Amaryllidaceae > Allium > Allium sativum. Next base: position 1,056,256,344 of record CM060909.1, on the reverse strand, counting down.
ACTTATATATATATATATGTATATATTAACTATTTTAAACAAACTATTTTAATAATCAATTATCTATTTTTCAAACTACTTTAATATTTAAACATACATATGTATTTTATCGAACTTTGTTAAATCCTAGTTCAAATTCAAACTCTTTATGTAAAAATTTATTTTCCTAACTATTTATTTTCAAAATGTTTCAAATATATATCTAAATCATTCTAATATACTATTTAACTATTTTAATTATCCAAACTATTTTAGAATTGGAATTTGTTTTAAGATTCTAAGCTTGGTTTTAAATGGAGATTTGAATAGGAAGAATATTCTATCTTGACTATTGAAATGATTTGGAAGCAAATCTGATATTTTGATATAAAGTATGAACCGTTTGAAATGTAGAAATCCGACCGGCGTGAAATAAGCGTTTGGTTGTTAAAGAGATTGGGATCGAATATTGTCATACTCTATGCCAATACCGAAAGCCACTTTAACAACTGTATACGTGGTGGATGAATCCAGAATAAAGTAGGTTGGTTGACAAACGCTATGGAATGAAGTAAGAGAACGATTATGGATGTCCTTGGCCTCTGGGTCATAACTAAAATGACTAAAACAAGTGTTATATCGTGACCAAGTGGGGTTAGCTACCCCCATCGACAACACTTTTTATTTTATTACTATAGTCCCTTGGTTTGATTGATTCGATTTGATGCACATCCTTGATTTGATAATGTTGTTCCGAGGAGGGAGGTAGTTGCGATTATGCATTACCACCAGTCCGGACATGTAACTGGTAGATTCCTACCCTAGGTATTCCTCGTGTGCCTTATAATAATATCCTGATCCCACTACGACTTTGTTTCGCATTTTACCTATAGAATGCTCTCTGATAGCCCACCGGTTTGGTGGAGTTTACAGGAATGTATAGACTACAATATTTATAAATGGTGTAAGAGGAAAAATGTAATCCCACTTATGCTATTTTGATACTTTACTGAATAGACACTATTATAATAGCATATTATATAATATCCAGTTTAACGAATCCTTAGAAGATGAAAATTCATGTAATATCTCTTAAGTTATTGCACTCGCGAACACATTAGATATGAGATGTGAACTACTGTAAGCATCTCTGATGCTGTGACACACATATTGTTGCATGGTTTTGATTTAACCGATATGAGAATATTTTAGTTCTGATCCGAGTACTTTTGTATTTTCACTGGCGCTCGGGTCAGCCTGAGTTTTTCGTTTAGCGAAGACCGCATTATGTTGAAGATAAAGATGGAAATTGACAAACGCAATTACTAGTATTATTCCGCTACCTATGTTGGTATGTTTTATGATAGTTAACTCTGATGTATTGTTGTAATGTATAATCAAATGTATAATTTAATTGTTTCATGAACTGTTATTTGATTATTATATTTTTGTCCTCCGTTGTGGAATTTTATGATTGTTTCTTCTTTCTTCTTTTTCTTATATTAATAACGATAACTATCTGTATTCTTGATTTGTTTGAGTCGAGATTTGTGGATATTCGTCGATTTGAACGATTAAAAATCCAGGTCGTTACAGTTGGTATTAGAGCTTTGGTTTAGCGATAAACCTTAGCTCTATTTGGGGTAAACTCATTAGTGATAGGGTAGTAAAACCCTAGAATGAGTTTGAGTGTATATGAGAGAGCGTACTTGTAATTTTGATATAAAATGGTTTTGTAATGGTAAATTTATTCCGTTGAGTATTTATGAATTCCGGCCGATATTTGGGACGCTAGGGTATCGATATGGATTTCTAGACACTCGAATAGGGATGATCGACATGATATTGTTTTGGATTATATTTCATATATATATATATAAGAAATTATTTTGAAAATCTACTAATTTTGATTTTTTTTGTTGATTAAGGGGTGATAATATTATATTTTCATCATTTATTGTTCGATTAGTCAATATCTCTAAAGTGTTGACTATTGAATAATTTTAAGGAAAATGAAATATTGAAATTAATTGATAGTGAAATAAGATGAATCTGAATATGGAATTGAGAATTTAAATTCTGGTGCTTTTGAAATATTGATTTGCAAAGTTTTTGAAATAACATAAGTATAATATGGAAGTCGTTTCAAATAGAAATTGTTTTCAAATGATCTTAAAGGAAGTAAGCGTGTAGTCCCTCTTATCTCTAGGAGATGATTTTGGTGATGAGTGCACACATCATTGACGTTTATTTTCGAGAGTCTGAGTGGGGAAGACCACTTAGAACTTTATACTTTGTTTTGAGAAATTGAATTTCATTTTATTCTTTTATAGTACGGTTTGATATAAAGGATAATATATATTTATATATTATTTTACAGTTGATTTGGAAATTTATCCGAAATTGAATTATTAAGTTCTCAAGTATTAATTAATTCTCAAATTATTGAAATGAATTAAAATTTATAATTTTAGAAAACTTTTGAATTAAATAATAAGAACATGAGCATAAGAGAAATATAAATAAAAGTTGAGACTCTTAGAAAAGTGAAATAGTGAATTTGGACCAAATTAAAACTATTAAACCTGTATAATGATCAATTTATTTTCTACAACATATATAACTTACCAAAAATATCTAAAAGTTAAAATGTTATAGGAATTAGCAATTGAACAACATACATGTATTGGTATGAATAATGAAAGGTGAAATAAAATAGATAGTTTATAAATATGAATGGAACTATAGTTATGACAATAAATGATATGTACTTAGTTATGTTATGAAATTTAATTCAACTAAGTAACACAAATAACCAAATCAATGAAATAAGCTAATAAAGTGAATTGTTTGGTTATAAATTAAGTGTATTGGTATTAATGGTTAGATGTTCGACGATTTAGGATAGTCGATATTTCCAAGTTGAATATGAATTTTAACTAGTTTATGTGGAATATAAGTGAATAGGTTTATAATTTATAAACTTAACGAATGTTGAACGAATTAATTAAATTAATTAAAACGAGCTCGTCGCATAGCGACAATTTGTAATTTTCTGAATTGAAGTTTAAATGAATGTATATGATCCAATATGAGTCAGAATTCTTTGAAACAAGAATCTTCCGGATCAATTGAAATATAGTTTTCTAATAAAAGAGAAAATTTTAGATTTCAGCTTGTAGATTTTAAGATCTGTGTAAATTAAAATTTCAAAAAATATTGCGGTTTGGTAGTTCGCAATTCAGAACTATAATATCAATGAGATATAAGTAATGAAATTGTTCAATTGAAATTTTGGATCAAGGAAGTCATTATAATTATAAATTAAGAAATGAAATTGAACTTGAGTTGTTAAAATAAATAATACTAATTGAAATAGATAAATTTGTGTGATACTCTATCAATTTCTAGAATATAAATAAGATTTACCAAATCGTTTAAGAAGTTAAAAATGTCAATGTAAATAAGTAATAGAATATCATACAAATCATTGAAATTTAAATAGTAAGATTTGGAAGTTGTTTTAAATTAAACTGAGTGAAATGGAAATAAAACCAATACACCTTAAGTGAAATAACTAAGTAGAACTTTGGAATATAAGTTAGCCTAAGAAATGTAAAGTGAAATTGCTTGTAAATTTAAATTTCATATGAAATTGAGATATAATCGGCTTAATTTAAGCAATGGGAAAATGGAATGAACCAATTGAAATTGTATAAATTATATTGTGACACTAAAATTTGTTATTGTGCTTGTTTGGATGAATACGATTTTGGATGATTTATTTATTTCTTTGGTTGTATGTTCTATTTCATGTATGACATTCGCAGATATATGGATTTATTTCTTTTATATATATGTTCTTATTTGGTTGTTGAGTGTTTTAGTAGGTACCGATGGCACTTGATTGCTTTGGAGCTGCTTGCACATAATATTGTTTTTGCTTGCTTAAAAATAAGCTAAATTGCTAATAATGCTAATAAAAGGTACATATCTCGAATTTTATATACTGTGTTTGGGTTATATATATTGTTTCCCTATGTTTGGGAATGCCTCGTCATTGAGATAAGATGTATATTTATGATTTTATATGTGTTGTGGTTTGGTCCTGACCTAACCATACAAAGGAGACTCTGCCAAAAAAAATCATCGATTTAGGGGTTAGAAAATTTTGTGGAAAATTGGAGTTTCAAATCTATATGAAAATTCTTGTGTAAACCAAATGTTTTCTAACTTGGCTAGGAAATTATATGATGGAATATACTAATTAACAACTTCCTTACTACGCCCTTTTCGAGGATGAAAAGTTTTGAGTAGGAGAAAGTGTAACAACCACATTTTCAACTATTTAAATTATTAGTTTAATATGATTTTTGCATACTATGTGGCTATAAATGAAATTTAATGATTTAAGTGTGGAGATTTATGATGTAAACCTAATTTAATGGTTTAAGTAATGAAATTCAACTTGTTATAACAATAACTTGTGTTGAAACTATGTTTTGGTTTATACTATTAATTATTGAGATCTGGAATCTAATATCTAAATATTTGAATTAAAGCGAGTTAATAAATTTATAATTAAAAACTTAATGATCTAATTAGACAATTTATGGTGTGAACTTATATAATTGTTTAAATAATGAAATTCAAGCTATTAGGACCATAGTAACCTGAATTTGATTGCAAATCAAATTACGATTTAATTTATATTTATGAACATTGAAAGTTGAAAATTAAATACTAAAATATTTGAATGAAATGGATTTGATTAATTTATAACTGAAATCCAAATTGAATTTGATTAATAATTGAAATTGGAATTTAAAATAAATGAAATTTGATTTATAAAATTATTTTGAATTCTATTTCGATGTGAAACAAAGTTAATACACTTTTGAGTTTAATTTGAAGTGAATAAACGAAAACCGAATATTTTAGTATATTAATGAACCCGTTAAAATAGCCATTTTGCAAACGATCTCGGAATTTGATGAAATCAGTTTCATTGGATCTAAAATTATAAATTATTGTAAAATTTCAAGTTTCGCGTCAATCAGAGTTATGTGGTCGTGCGTGATATAAACGCGTATCGATTAACGATTTGAGAATAAAATAACTATTTTTTAAGTGGTCTCGAATTTCGATGAAACCAGTTTTATCGAATCTGGAACATTAAATTATTGTAAGGTTTTAAATTTCGTAGCCATCGGACTTATAGTTTGTTCGTGCAAACTTAAAACGCATATAAATTTATGTGTACAATTTAATTCGAATAATGGAATTTTAAATGCAAATGCTATATATGATGGAATTGGGCTTTGCCACTATTTTTGTTGTGTTCAAAAGGCCTTTAAACCTATAGTTCGACTATTAGCAAGCTTAAATTGGACACAGACCCGTTTGGCCTTAATGCACGCAAAACGAGGCATTTTATTTATTAATTAATACTCATAACCCTAGATCAATGGTCACCTTTTCTTTATTTCGAATGGCCACTATTCTTCAAAACTTCGCTTCTTAATATCTTAAAATCCGTCCAACTATTCGAGAAATTTCCAACTAGAGAACCAGTGTGTTTCGCGAGGTCTTCAAATCCATAAGGTTCATCGTTGTTCTTCGTGTATTAAACTGCCAGAAGTTATCTTCGAATGGGCTGCGGTTTTTGGGTCTTAGAGGGCGAAGGGGATACTAAGGTTGAGATTCGGGTCAAAGATGGAGTCAAGGGGGCACAAATTGTGGCAGCTTCTGATCGTGGTCCGGTCGAGGATCGGGGGTCTCGTGATTCATAGATTGGAATGGTTTGTTGGGTTTCCTGTTCCTGTTTTACCAAGGACGTGCTTTTTGAACGTAGAAGAACATTTGAAAGGGATTGCTGATGTGATGCTTTACAATTGGGTGAGGAGTGTTAATTATTTTATTTTTAATTTGAATTGCAAACGTTCAAACATGAATAACTTTCTCATACGACCTTGGATTGACTTGTGGTTAGTTTCGTTAGGTTTGTATTGAAATTCCAGATGACATGGAGTTGGTTTGGTTGGATTTGGAGATAATTAAATTTTAGGCCTTCATTTGGATTTCAAACTTGTTCGAAACCAAAAGGTGAATGATTAAACCCACTCATGCTTAATTAAAGTATTCAATTGTTAGTTAATTAAAATTATGTTATGATATGATTGTATTGATTGTTGCTTAATAGTTAAAATTGCATATTTATGTTGATTGAAATCGATAGTGTAATTTAACTTGACTGTTAGTTTAAATTTTACAGTTAAGTTAGATTTGACCTTTAAATTACTAGTTTAAAACCCAACACATGATCTTTTATTAAATGAATACGATATTGAACTGTTTAGATGGATTCATTTTGATGGATGCCTTAGACGGATAGGTTTGATATACCGATGTTTAATTGTGTGAATTTACCCGTTATTCACATTTATTATATATGACTATTTGTTTGGGTTGATTATACCTAACCATTTACCCTAGATGTTATGGGCATCAAGTAAATCAGGGATTAATCATTAAAATGAATTAAGAGTGTAGGTTGAAATGATGAATACCTATGACCCTGATTTAGATTGAAATGATATATATCCTTTCCCAAAAAACTAAAATTAAATTTTAAGTATTTCTTGGTCATAGGATAGAAAACATTATACGGAAACCGGTTGGTTAAATAAAATTTGTTTTAATTTTGGATCTTGAAATATTGTTTTAAAGATAATATAAAGGATGTTTTATAAATTGATTTCCTTTGAACTTGAACTTTGGATTTTAAAATATATATAAGCTAAAGGAAATTATCGAATGTTGTAAACTGAAGCAAAAAGATGATATTGAACATGAACTGAATCTATCGAAATTGAATTGTTTATCCATCCTTAAAATTTACTTCAAATTAACTCAATTTAAGTGATATTTTAATTGTGAACTCGAGATTCTTATGAATTGAAATAATTCAAAGTGAGAATTCTAACTGGAAACCTCAAATATTTGAATCGAATTGTTTGAATTGAATTTAAATTGAATTGAAATATCGAAGTCGAGTTGATTCGATTTGAAATAGGCATATGACTTCAAGTTTAAATTGAATTTTGGAAGAAATGATTCTAAGTTCCAACTATAATGTCTTTAACCTTTATATAAGCTATTTTTCTTAGTAATTATTTAACTTCATAAACCACTTTATCTTTAACTTGTATATATATATATATATATAGTAACTATTTTAATAAAATACTTAAATAAATAACTACTTTTCATCATAAACTATTTGTTTTTAACTTACATATATATATATATATATATATATATATTAACTATTTTAACAATCAATTATCTATTTTTCAAACTACTTTAATATTTAAACGTACATATGTATTTAATTAAACTTTGCTAAATCATGGTTTAAATTCGAATTCTTTATGTGAACTTTTATTTTCCTAACTATTTATTTTCAAACTATTTCAAATATATATATATAAACCATTATAGTATACTTTTCAACTATTTAAAATATTCAAACTGTTTTAAAATTGGAATTTATTTCAAGATTCTAAGCTTGGTTTTAATGGATATTTTAATATGAAGTATATTATAGCTTGACTATTGAAATGACTTGGAAGCAAATATGATATTTTGGTATGAAGTATGAATTGTTTGGAATGTAAAAATCCGACCGGTGTGAAATAAGTGTTAGTTGTTAAAGAGTCCGGAATCGAAAATTGTCATACACTCTGCCAATACCGAAAACCACTTTAACAATTGTGTACGTGGTGGATAAATCCAGAATGAAGTAGGTTGGTTTGACGAATGCTACTGGAAGGAAGTAAGAGAATGATGATGGATGTCCTTAACCTTTGTATCATAATTGAAATGACTAAAACAGGTGCTATACGGTGACCAAGTGGGGTTAGCTACCCCCATCGACAAGACTTCTTCCTTTTTTTTTACTACAGTCCCTCGATTTGATTGATTTAATTTGATGTGTATCCTTGATTTGGGCATGTCGTTCGGATGTGGGTGGTAGTTGCAGCTATGCGTTACCACCAGTCCATACATGCAACCGACAGATTCCTGCCGTGGGTATTCCTCATGCGCTTTGTCATATTATCTTGATCACGCCCTCTATGACTTTGTTTTGCGTTGTACCTATAGTGTGCTCCCTGATAGCCCGCCGGTTTGGTGAAGTTTACAGGATTGTATATACTACAATGTTTATAAATGATATAAGGGTAAAAATATAATCCTGCTTATGCTATTTTAATACTTTACTGAACATACACTAGTATAATAGAGTATTGTATTATATAATATCTAGTTTAACGGATTCTTAGGAGATGGAAATTCATGTAACATCTCTTAAGTTATCGCACTCTCAAACACGTTGGGTAGGAGATGTGAATTACCGTAAGCATCTATGACGTCGTGACACTTATATCGTTGCATGTTTTGATTTAGCTGATATGAGAATACTTTAGTTCTTATTCGAGTATTTTTGTATTTTCATTGGTGCTCGGGTCAGCTTGAGTTTTTCAGTTAGCGAAGACCACATTATATTCAAGATGAAAATGGAGCTTGACAGACGTAATTACTAGTATTATTCCGCTGCCTATATTAGTATGTTTTATGATTGTTAACTCTGATGTATTATTGTAATGTATAATTTAATAGCTTCATGAACTATTATTTGATTATTATTATTTTTTTCCGTTGTGAGATTCTATGATTATTTTTCTTCTTTATTCTTTTTCTTATATTAATCCCAATAACTATTTGTATTCTTGATTTGTTTGAGTCGACATTAGTGGATATTTGTCGATTTGAATGGTTAAAAATCCAAGTCGTTACATAAGTTAATGTTTATTCATAATCAATTTTATTCTTGTTTTTACATGATTGCATTATTGATTATTGAATTTTTAATACAGTGCATGCATATGCATGCACTAGTTTATAAATACATTATTTTAAGTTGGCCTCTAACAAATGATGTCTTTGTACTCAGTTGAGATCCCATAGATTATGCAACTAAAAGTTTCTTACTTGTAAAAGTGAAGTAGTATCTTTTCATAACATTGTATATGTGAAATGCTATATGAGTATTGCATTATATTTTCATAATGTTATATGAATATATTATTTTGTTGTCCTTCAGGCTAAATTTTAAAAGAGGTTTTTCTTTTAAAGGCCAAACTTTGAAATTTTTTTGGTAAAAAGTATGGAAAATTTCAAAATTAGGGAGAATGACACATTTAAACTAAAGGTGGAATTCAGGGGAACCACCAACATTTTTCCATTTACACTATCATTTGGCATTCTCACTAAATTCTAAACTATTCATACTTTTCACCAAATTTTTTGTTAAGTTTGACCTTCTCCTTATTTTCCACATTTTAAAACTTTCCTTCATATTAAAATTATTCTCAGGATTTTTTGCTTCAGCCTAATTTCCTCTATTTAATATCCAGTAGCTAAAATTTTAGATTGTCACTACTTAATACTCCGTAAGGAAAAAAAGTGGGTCTCCCGATTACTTAATACCTAATAAGAGCAGATCCTTTGACCACTTCCTATACTCTCCAAGATAAAGCCATAAGGAAATGGATGGATCTTAATCACTTAATATCCATAAAGGTATATCAAATCACTTAATAAATAGACTCTGAAGTGGGCCCTTTCGTCGCTCCATGACTTGTAACATTATGATATCTCACTAGTTACATATCATGAAAGATTTCCCCTGACTTAATCATTTAAATCATCAAAGTCTCACTAGGTTTACTCTTTCTATAGGGAGACATACCTTTTGGCTACTTAAACCTTAAGGAGATATACTCAACGCTTATTTATATTAATAAAGGCATGTCATAACTATCAAGTGATCACGGGTTATTGCATAGTGATATCTCACATCAGTAGTAAGTGCACCCGACTGTTGATAGCTTCAAACAGAAGGGCAGACTTCTGTCAAATAACTACACTGACCCCGCATCACCGATCCTTGGGTTATTACTATTTTAGTTTAGCACTGTACTTAGCTGAATATTAGTTTCCCATTAATCCAATTGAATTTTATACCATAAATGTCAACCTAAGGCATTTATGCATAAATTATTAATTTATAATTAGTAATTATAACTGTGACATTTATAATCAATCTCATTGATACATTTGTCCCCATTTAAATGGACTTTCCAACTTACTTTCATTTATTATTCTAAAGTTGGAAATATTTAGTATGTTCAAATTGACTGTAACATTTTTGAATTTCAAATCACATTTATTATGGCCTCAATCACATATTTCCATTTGGTATCTTAAATTAAACCACAATCTTTTTAATTCAAATCCTCAGATTAACCAGAGTTTCAATCTTCTCTTTCCTTTAATTGATTGGCGACTTCCAATTAATATGAATTAATAACCTTTTCATAATTTTAAGGGATTTATTTCTTAAAATATTAATTAACTAATTAATTGATATCTTAAATGAATTACTATTAATTTATTTTACTTTTATTTTTGTTAATATAACTTCCTATTATTTACTTATTCAAATTTCTTTCTTTTTGTTACATATTTATTACGCATCAAATTCCATTTTTATCCAATTTTACGCATTTTAATTACAATTTAAATAACTAGAATGCAATTCTATATTCAATCATTGAAACCACATTTATGGGAAGATTTTACATCTAATTTCTGTAAACTTAACAAACCAAAAGACTCTAACTTCGTTCGAAATCCAAATGATATATTTTTTGGAATAAATAGTGCAAAATACGAAAGAAGTCTTGTACTTTACGCATATCTTCTTTTTATTAATTTATTTTCCTTGTCAAATCCAACGTCGTATTCTATGAGGAAAAAGTAAAGGAAAAAATAAATTTATAAAAGTTAATGGATCTTCTTCCTGTTAGAATTTGATATAGAGAGGAGAGAGAGATTAAGCGGTAAAATATAAAAGACTACATTGTTATTTCTTTATTGATTGATTAGTTAGAAAAGATACTTTCTTACATTGTCAATCCTTGCCTCTATGTATACATAATTTATCCTTATCTAAAAGAACATTCTAAATAAGAATATACTAGAGTATATTTGGGTCTATTATAATAAAAAATTCAATACCAAATATAAACCCAAATCAATGCAATTATATAAAGGCAACATATCTTCTAGCATATTCTCTAACATTAAATAAAGACAACATATATTCTAGCATATTCTCTAACATCCCCCTCAAACTCACGATGCGAAAGATCGTTAGTTTGCCAAATATAAGCTGCAAACCGAAGAGTAGCAAGATCGAGTAACCATTTCAATATTGTTAGAGAGTAACACCAATCATCAAACATTCAACTACAACTCCAAACAACTCAACAACTCCAATCTGAAACTCCAAAACAACTCAACCATATTCAATCTAATCGGTAAGCAAAAGTTCTGAGCGACCAAATGACAAAACGGGTCCCGGATGTATTTGTATGTTTGCATCTCCCAAACATACAAAGAAAACAAAATAAACTAAAATGAGATGTTTGAATATGTTTGCATCTTCCAAACATATCAAACAAAAAACAAAATCAGTAGGGATGAGTCAGCATATGTTTGCATGCTCCAAACATACCTTACAATATCATCTATCACCTTCAATCAAAATCAATTTCCCTCGTGATAAACAAGGTTACTGATACAGACATCAAATGAACAACAAACAACTTCAAACTAATGTTACTCTCTAATAACTCGATCTACCCCTGTATTTCAACCAAGACGCAACGTTCACCAGATCATAGTCAACACCATACTACCATCACACGTCTGCAAACACGATCATTCCTTAAACTTCACCATAAATACGAACCATTACCACTCCAAAAACCACTTGCAGCCCCAAAATACTACTAGACAACCATTCAACAATCATACTCAACAAACCGCAACTACAATCAAACCCTCATACGACCCCATACATCCTCCCTTCCCTAATAAACTTCATCACTACCCATCACAAGTCCCAAACTTGATCAAACATCATCCGCCCATCTGCCCTCAATGGTTACCGCAAACCACCCCAACACCGTCATTCGCAAGCAGCTCCTACTTCCTACCACTTCCTTCATCATGCATAATAGACTCAAATGTCACAAATTCAAAAACCACAAGTCAACATCATCCTTCATTACGCAAACAACTGCTTCAAGCCACCATCTCACAAACTGCTCCTTCCCAAAACCAAATTATCATCGACCAACATCTCACCCATCAGTAAACTCCCCCGTCAAACCACAACCATCAAACGATATTACACATTACACAGCATTAACTGAAACTGAACAACAGCCACAATCCACTCCTCATCACACCATAGCCTCGTCTACCATTCCAGACAACATTCTCACCTCCCCCGAGTGCGCGACCGCCATCCCCGCTGCCTACAGACCCTCCAGATCCCAGTACTCACCAGCAGCCCCAGTCTCTCAACCGAATAATGCTCCAGAGATTGACGCGCCGAACCCTAACCTTGTCGACCCTTCCAAAACTCGTCCAATGACCACATCTTCTCGAACAATGCCGTGTTGCCGTCCAACTACCACCTCCGCCCATGAGTCAGTATCCTCTTGTGTAGATGTTGCACAGACAAACCAAAATCCTAGGCCCCCCTCACAACTCAGATCAAATACACCACCTTGTAACACCATTATTCCTCCATCGCCACCTCACCTGAAATAATTTGAATCCAACGAGCCTTAAAACTCAAAAGCAACCCCATTCGCATAAAATCCGGGAATCCAAAACCTTCCTCGACCAATTGCAATCACCATAACCGTTGTTCCCTTTGCCAAACTGCTGCGAGCCCCTGATTCAGCAAACCGCGACAACCAAATCCACCTTCAACTCCATCAGCACAATCCTTAAATCGAACCACCTCTACCCTTAGCCAATCGCCTCAACCTCTCCACAGTTTGCAGATCTTAATAAAAAAATCCTTATAATTTCCCCTTTTTTAGTTGCGCTTTAACCTTTTTTGTATTCTCTCTCCTCTCTTTAACCTTGCTCTAATACCACGTTAACAACAACCCTCTCTCTATCTCTTTGTATAACCAAGCTCTGATACCATGTCAGAATTTGATATAGAGAGGAGAGTGATTAAACGGTAAAACATAAAAGATTGCGTTGTTATTTCTTTATTGATTGATTAATTACAAAAGATACTTTCTTACATTGTCAACCTTGCCTCTATTTATACTTAATTTATCCTTATCTAAATGAACATTCTAGATAAGAATATACTAGAGTATATCTGGGTCAATTATGATAAATAGTTCCATACTAAATATAAACCCAAATCAATGCAATTAAATAAAGGTAACATATCTTCGAGCATATTCTCTAACATTAAATAAAGATAACATATTTTCTAGCATATTCTCTAACACTTCCTACAGACTAAAGTATGTAATTACATAATATTACCAAATTAATAATAATCTTTTAATTAGATAATCTGCCTTTTACCCAAATTTACAAATATGGACTAAGACAACTACAATTCTTTTGGGACTGATGTCCAAATCCGAGTGAAAAACAAGCAAAACAATGTCAAATTCTATTTATACACCAAAAATCACTTAATATACACCATTTTTTTGTATGAAAATCTATTACTAAATTGCCCTTTTCTCATAGTTGCTTTTTTAAAACTTTTATGTATAAATGGTCAAATTATTCTTAAAAGTATTGAAACTTGATGCAAACTAGATATAAAAATGAAGATGTTATGAATAATTTAATCATGAAATCTAAAATTTCAGTTAGGAAAACTTTCATAAATATTGGTCTAATTTAGAAATGTTGATTAATTTTGTAAAATTAGAGTAATTTTGTTGAAATTGAATTTTTTTTCAAAAAGTTTACAAAAGCTACAATACTAGTACAAGAAATAAAGTTTCATTTACTCAATTTGATGCAAAAAATTCTAATATTGGCTGTGTGTTTTAAGTTTGAAAGAGGAAAGAGAAAGAAGATGAGAACATGGATAATTTAGTAAAAGAAACAGTGTATGTAAAATAATGTATGGTGTATAGTAGTTTATTATAAATATTGTTATATGTTTAGCAATTTTTGGAGTATAAATAGAATTAGCCCAAAACAATATTTATAGATGAATATTAGGCAAATTATTTTATATTGACTTAAGGATAAGCCAACAACTCAAATAAAAGATAAATTTAGACATAAATACCAGATATATATTCCAACGAGATAGACCTTATTACAGTAAACATTAATTTTCACTCACATTTAAAGAGTTCACAAATTCAAAACCTATTTTAAATCCAAGAAATATGTATAAGAATGGAATATGCATATAATAGGATTACATAAAAAAATTAGATTAGAAACAAAAAATAGGTCGGATCTAGATCCAGAAAATATACCTTATCGCAGAGGTTGGTTGATTTAGTTCTCTTCTCTAAATTTTTGTTTCTTAATCTTCTCTGATTTTAATGAATTTAGATATAGATTTGATTCGATCAGTTTTAAGAAGAAAGTGCAGAAGAAGATATGATAGAGCTTCGGCTTTGTCTTTAGAAAATATGAGAAGAGAATGGACGGTTTGGCCTTTACTTATAGGCACTGGAATCAAAATTAATCGTTGGATTTAAATAAATTAAATTTGGATCATCAAATTAATTAAAACATGTCACACACATGTACTCAGCTAACTAAAGGTCGATCAACTTCAAATATGAAAGTAGCTCAGAATTTCACCACAAACGCAATGATGTATGTTTTATGGTAAAGTTCCATAGTTAGCAAAAATTTAATATTTAGACCATAACTAATTAATTAAAATTACGGGTTGTTGCAAACAGCTCTATGTTTGTTCCTTCATGGCAAATCAACAGTAGCCACCAGACTTCCAGCAACCTAATTATTCACATTGTACCCAGGAAGTGTATCGTCATTTACATAGGGGCCTCATCTTTGATTTTAGGGATCGGTATTGATACCTCTTCTTGGATCTGTGTCATTTTATGATCTTTGGTTGGGATCAGTCCTCGATGGTTGTCTTGGTGTCCTAGAGTTGTTTCTATCCATCCTATGTCTCATTTTATAATGATGAAATAACTAGGAACCATCTGATTCCAAATATGGAGGAGTTAGTTCTCTCATCTCGTGCAGTGGTTATCCGTTGGTTCATCAAGTCTCTTCTCTTAGGTTTGCCAATTTAACTCAGTAGCTTATTCGTCATGCATTCCATCTCTAGCCTAGGTACGATGTCAAATGGATTATGGATTTCCACGGCAATCGGCAACATAGCTTCATTACCAGCATATGAGGTGATGGCTTTGTTCCATGGAGCCATTGTAGATAGCTTCTTGTAAACTTTTGCAAATCTAAGTAGTAAAGTCACTAAGATTGAAGAAATCAGATATGTATCTCATGTCTAAGCAATCCGATAATAGTTGATGGATCTATGAAGCCTAAGTTCAACTCGCAGTGATAGTACTAAAATGTCTGAACCAAAATTGGTGCAAACACCCAAATGATTGTGTAGAGAAATAAAACTGAAGTAAACAAATTTAATCAGGGCTGACAATTAGAACCGAGAACCGAAAAACGAACCTGACCCGCCCCGAAAGGACCCAGACCCGAACCGAACACGATAGGTCTTGGGTCGGGTCTAGGTGATGAAAAATACAATAAAGACCTGATAAAATCCAACACAAATTGACCCGACCCGAAAGACCCGACCAAAAAACTTTGAAATATATATATTTTTGGTGTTGCTACCCAATAGGACCCGACCCGACCCGAACCGAAGCTCGGGTACAGATTTTGAAAATGTATGGTTTAGACCCAACAAAACCTGACCCGCCTAGACCCAAGACCCGACGGGTCGGGTCCGGGTTTATCGGGTCGGGTCTAGTTGCCACTCCTAAATTTAATTGAGCAAGATATCAACACATGACAGTTTATAATGGTTCGAATTTTTTTGTTCTATATTCACTTTATAATTTTAATGAAGATATATTTAATTTCGGTATAAATTATTATGGATCAATATAAGTATATGGGATTACAGGGTATCAGTGAAACAAAGTGCTAGAGCTAAAAAGATCATTCAAAGTGGGCATATGCCCTTCTATTTATTATTGTAAGAAGACTTGAATGGCACCCTAATATCTCCATCTCATTCTCCACATCGAAGACATGTTCTCCAGAAAATTAAATGGACATCACATCAATCATTAGGAATCGATACAAACCATAGGATGGGATAGGTACTGATCCATGGTATTTATGTGCTTCTCATATGATATCTTGATTGACTTGTATTAGTTTAATTCATGGTTAGCTTTGTGATTTCAAACTCGCTTGCATCACGATTAGCTTGTTTATGAATCCAAATGATGGGTATTGGAGTCGCTGATTCAAGTGCACGTGGATATCGATAGAGGATTACATGAAATCGATGCAACAAAACTTGAAATGGGCTCCTAATATCCAGAAGAATGGATAGGATGAGTGTGGTCCAGATTGGACAAGCCATATGGATCTGTATGAATCCATTCAGTTATATCAGCATTGATTCCTAAGCTAATATATTAAATTAGTGTTAAAAGAAGTAACTAAGGGCTGATTTGGGACGAAATAAAAATACCGGGGGCTTAATGATAGTTTTCCAGGAAATATATGGAACTAAGAAAGAGGGAAAAATGTACGGTGTTCTCACTTCTTCTTTCCCGTAGCTTTCTTCTGAAAACTGAGAAAACATTGAGAATTTTTTTTTTAAAAAAAAGGGGACGTTACATTATGGAGTGGCTCGCTCTTCGCGTTGACTTGGTCTTTTTCTTATGGCTTTGGGTGTAATTGATTTTTGGACTTTGAGGTTGTCTTTCTGGGCTCTCTGTGTCGATAACCTTTGGTTCGTTTAGTCTATCAAAATACAGCTAAATCAAAAGGACGGATAACTGTGTGTATGTTAACAAATTTTAAATTAACTTTTAGCAAAAATATTACTTTTATTTTCATTCAAATCATTTTTAAACATTATTTTTACATATTGATAACATATGTGTAATTTTTAAATTTTTATACAGATCTAGAAAAGCTTATATTTAATGGCTAGATTAAAGTGGTATGCACATGAATATTTTAGAATATTTATTGTATACACATGTATGTACATATTTTGATTTGTTTACGCACTTTAATATTCACCTATGTGTGTGCACATATATTGAAAAATATTATTTGTAAAATAAAAGTATTTTCATCTCAAAATAACTATATTTACTTATGCATTATATTAAATTACCCATAAGTACTTATTAGTAATTTTGAAGATTTTGATTCGGTTAAAAATATCATACCAAGCCTTGATAATTTTAAATGTAAAATTTTATTGAATTAATCAAAATTGAATATGAAATTTTATTTTCATTCTAGCTATTTATATAAATATGTATAATTTCGGAACATAAATGCATAATCAATTAGAATTATTTCCATGGTGTTGTTTTAAAATTTCAAAAATAACCACATCTGTCAATATAATTTCTTCATCAATTTGCAATCTTCAATATTATCCCATTTCTGCACTACCCATGAACGAAATTTTACTACCAACTTGTCATCGATATTATAACAAATGGTTTGAAATATATGTTGTGACTAACAAAATGTAATAACCCGGAAATCCGAGCCAATTTAAAATTTTTATTTTGGCAATTTTATTGAATTTTGAATATTTAAAATGAATTATTTTAAATAATAACAACGAGAAATTTATTTCGAATAGAATTCGAACGTATATATTCTATAGATCGTCGTTAGAATATAAATATTTATTTTAAATTATAAAAGGAATTGAAAATGGCGCGGTAGTTCGATAATTCGATTTCAAAATTCAAATGAGTGTACCGGGTGCAAAATAAACCGGATTTTAGCGAAACCAAAAATATTTGAATCTAATTGAGAATATCTTTCCAACGAATCCGAAAAATCAAAATTTCATAGCGGGAGTCAAAAGATATGCTCAGTTGAAAATTCAGAATAGTCGCTATGGAATTCTGACCCTTAAAAATGGAAATGTTGCAAACGACCTCGGATTTCGACGAAACCACTTTTGTTGGATCCGGGTTGTCAAATTATTGCTAGGTTTAAAATTTCATAATTTTTCGAATCAATATGTGAGCGTGGCAAAGGAAAACACGTTTGACCAGTTTCAGTTGATTTTAATCGACTGGAAAATGGCCATTTTTCAAACGGTCTCAGAATTTGATGAAACTAGTTTTGTTAGGACCTTATCGTCAATACGAAGTTAGAAAATATTTTTCGGGAATTTTTCGTGTTAGTATGTGGGCCCGGTAAATTGAAATGTGCGTTCAAATTCAATATATAGAGTTATATTTTGATTTAGACGGAAACTGATCGAAACGATCGAACCAGCTTACGATACATATCCTATTGTGTTCGAAATGGGGTAATTAGCTAGGGGCGATAGTCGTTGGGTGTTGCTCGGAGATCGTAGGAAAAGTCAACATAAATTGAAAACAAAAATAATATATTAATATTATATATATATATATAACCACCTCATCTCTCCTATCTCTCCCCTTTTACCCAGTCAACGCCACATTTAAAAAAAAAGAAAAAGAAAGAAGGGATCGGAGGAACCCGTCGCCCCCTCGATGGAGTCACGCCGCCGCTGGTGGCGTCCACCGCCCTCCGCTTCTCTCTCCAAACCACCCCCTCTTCGACCCTCCTTCCTCGCTACTCTCTCCGCCTCTGAACTAAAACCCACCGCCCCACTAAAATCTGCAGCCACGCCCGTTCCCGACCACCAGCATCGATGCGCCGTCACCTGGCGAGCTCCACCTCCCCCCACCCATTTACTGCCGTGACTCCCTACCATCGGTCTCCAGCAGCCGTCCAAAGCCCAAACCTAAAACCCCCAAATCGAAACCCTTCCCTCCACCTCCATCTTGAGTTCGACGACCAGAAAAATCAAGGGTGAGTTTTATTATATATTTTAGTTTAAATTTAATTTAAATTACTTTAAAGATCAAATTTATATATAATTAACATTGTTTAAAATCTGATTTTCTAATTATTTATAACTTTGTTTATTTTCAGTTTTTATTAAATATAAAGGCATGGTTAAAGTCAGATTTTTATATATAGACAAGTTTCGGTTTTCAAATATACAAAGGTGCGATTTTTTTTAAAGAGAAAGATGCGATTTTGATTATAAAAGAGACATGATTCTCTATATTGAAAGTTGTGATTCAAAGGAATAAGGATTATATTTTTATTTGAGATTCAAAGGAATAAAGATTATATTTTTATATAGGATTCATGTGAATGAAGATTAGATTTTCATAGTGTATTCATCGATTTAAAAAAATTCGATCTTTATGTAGTAGCGATTATAAAAATATAATTTTTATACTAGTGACATATTAAAAATATGATTTTTATATAATAGAGAAGTTAAAAATATAATTTTTATACTAGTGGCATATTAAAAATATGATTTTTATATAGGTATGATAGTAAAAATATGATTTTTATTTATGTAGGGTAATAAAAATATAATCTTTGTTAGGAGAAAAGAAATATAAAAATATAATTTTCATAACGAAGTGGAGAATAAAAATATGGTTTTTATACAAGGTAAAATAAAAATATGAATTTTATTTTTATCATGAAACAACGAGAATAAAGATTCGGTTTTTATATATATAGTGAATGCGGACGACGAAAGTAACTAGAGGCGGACACGATGAAGATTTCCTACCTATGAAGAATCACGGCGTTTAGTTTAGCTAGTCGGTGAGAACTTCTCACTTTTAATTTAATTTTCTAGTTAAAATATATACTAGGATGTAGACGGTGTTTAGTAGCACCCGACACCTGTCGTCCACAGACCATGGATGACTTGTATGCTTGCTTGTTTGATTTTGATGTGTAGTTGATTGTGTGATGTGAAATGAAATAAAATATTTATATAGTTAAAAATATTTTATAGTTGAAAATAGAATTTTTAACGTGTATATGAAATAAATATTTATAAACAAATCGGACGGTTTGTTTATATACACACATTTGACTAAATTTGATTGGGACGATAAATTTTACACATCGCCCAACTGCACAAATAAAATCTGTGTTTGATTGTTTTGAAACCCACACGGGTATTGGGATGATATATGACATACACTAATCCCAATAATTAGTTGTATGTCGATCGATTGATTGACAGACTGTTATGAGCGTTAAATATTTATATTTGATGCTTATACAGTGTAGAATGCACTTTGGATGATGGTTGATTATTTGTCACTGTTGAGATATACATGTGTTGTAGAAAATCCATATAAATAATACTATATGGTAGTTGATTGGGCCTCATTCCAGTTTTGAAATAGAACATTTGAAATAGGATATTTGAATGGAAATATTTAAATAGAAATATTTGAAATAGAATATTTGAATGGAAATATTTGAAACGAAATATTTGAATAGAATATTTGAAATAGAAATATATAAAGCCGTACTGATTAGATATGCGCTATTTTGACGCGAACGATATTTATATCGAGTATATTCGTTTTTATAATGGATATTGAAAAGTGATTTCAAAATCGAATATTTTGAGATTTAATTCGAATTAAATTGAATTGAATATAAATGAATTCGAATTGAAATTGAATTGAAAATGAAAACGAACTGAAATTGAATTAGAAATCGATTTGAATTGAAATCAATTTGAGATGAATTTAAAACGAATTTATATTGAAAATTCAATCTTGGTTTGAATTTGAAAATGAAGTTGAAATCGTTTCGAAATCGAATTTAAAACGATTTATAAAATACGTTTTAAAAAGAAATCGACGAAATATATATTATATATATTATATATATAATATAATGGCCTGAATAGAATGCGCCGCGCCGCGGTAGTTCGCAAATTTCGACCATTGATTTCGAATGGATATTGCGGGAGATCCGACCGTCGGATTCTCCTAAAATCGGAACCGTTATCGAAGAGAGCTTTCTAACGAATATTAGAAATTAGAAACCTAACGGTTGGATTTGGAATTATGTCCAAATCAAATTTAGAAAAGGTCGCTGTAAGTGCAGTTCAATGGCCGTTGATGGAAATCGACTGTACGGGCCTTGATAAAATTATTAAAAATAGTAATAATTTGTGTAAAATCATAAGAAATGATTTGTGAAGAATTGGGATGAAAAACTCCAAATTTGAAAAGATAAAAATAGATTTTTATCGAAATGAACTAGTTTTGAACTAGAAATATAATTCTATTTATTTTTAAATAAATAAATTGAATTTGAAAAGGGTTTTAAAAGTAACCAGAATTTCCAATAATTGAATTGGAATGGATTTGAATCGAAATTGTCTTTGGAATATTTCGATGTTGGATTTTGTGATGGTACAGGTATTGTTATGGGAATTTGAAAGATATATTTATATCGTTATTTACAACACGATATTTGTTGGTCGTAGAATTTGATATTGAATATAAGCCGATATATTTTCTATTCAGAGACTTGTATTTAATATCAAATGTGATTTGGGTTTGTCGTGAATGGTGTCTTCATTAACACTGTTCTTAAGCCCAGTTGAGAAAAAGATTAAATCTTTTATATAGATTTAATGAAGTGTACGAATTAAATAATATTTAATTGGAATTGAATTGGTATTGATTTTTGGGTTTATCGTGAACAGTGTTTTAAATAACACTTGTTCTTTAACCCGATAATTAATGAAATGTGATTTTGGGTTTATCATGAACCGTGTTTTAAATAACACTGATTCTTTAATCCAGTTAAAGATTAAAACTAAGTGGAGTTTTAATGAATCTTTAATTAGATTGAAAAGATCGAGAATGGAGTATCACCAGTTTTACTCCAGGCGATAGTCAAATCTTTAATTAGATTTGAACGTGAAATGGTAACTGAATTTACCGATAACACCGTGGTGTTAGATATGAAGTATTACCAGTTTTACTTCATGGGATGAATAGGTTGGGATTGGGAAATAAATGATTACTCCGGTGTGGTTCGCTAATCCCATCTAGTTTGAATTGATATTCAAAAAAGGTTAAAGAATAAATTTAAAGAATTTATCTTTGATAAAATTAATGGGAACCTTTCCCAAAGTATAAGAATATTTGAATAAAAGAATATTCTGAATTGGAATGAGGCGTATGTTGGGTTTGTGTAACACTTATTTATTATATATGCGAGTTATTCAGAAAGACCGGGTCTATCCCATTCTGAATAACTGATTCGATGTGGTGTCGAAGATGAAGACGGTGGTTGAAGACCGGAGGTCTTCACGTCGTTTGGGTGATTACAGATGATCTTGATTGGGCCGTACACCCAAGAGGAGGGAATCAGTTAGTGATCGTCCATACATACTTGGAGATCGATGGATATGCGGGGTACTAGGTGCCTCCGGTTTCGTTCAGACCCAGAACGAACTTGTAAATGGACTATGTGTCTGACATTGAATTTTATTCTGTGTGATTGATTTCTATTAAATATATATCTGTTTGGCGGCGGAGAATTTATTCTCTTGCTTAACGCCCTTCTCTGAGACGTACGAGCTCAGGGGTTATATATTGATGGATATCAAACGCATGGAGTGAATTGCCTGTGTGGCATGCCTAAGTGGAAATTGATCGAGGCTTTTGTTGAAAAGCAAAGTCTTGTGGTTGATGATCAAAGCACCGCCTGTGTGGCATAGCTTTGTGTAACGTGAATTCGCGAGCCTCGCACCTCGGTGGTGAACCAAAAACGGGAGAGGACCTCAGGGAGGACATGTGTTTCTTTCTAGTTAGAAGTGGCGTCTGTGGTTTTACACGCCCTGACGAGTTTGACTTATGTGGTTGTTGCTGTTGCGAGGCGCCTCGGTTAGATCGGACGATCCGGGTCCGATGGAGTCATTCGTTGGCTCATTTACGCCCCAAAGGGCGGGGAAACGCAGTGTTCAGGCATTTTAATCCACATCGGTGGACCGGCCCTGTCGCTCCAAGGCTTGACTGAGTACTTGCCTGAGGCTCGGGCTAGAGAGTCTCGAATCGGTAGAGAACTATCTTTTGCCTCGGTTCACAGATGGAAATCCAACTTCCAAATACGTGACTTTGCGGTTTTATTTGTAGAGCCTAGTATGGCGACATAGTGGGATGGGGCGCTTATGCCGTCTATGATTGATACTTATGATTTGAAGTTGTTTTATGCACTATGCACTTATAATAGTATCAAATGATTTGTTTTAAACGTATCAAGCATTCTTGGCTATTATAAGGTAAAAACCCTGTCCTCCGGCTTGCGTTGCATTGTGTGATGGGACCTAGGTCTTATAATAGCTTCATTTTTCTTTATTTAGCATTGCGCTATTGTTCTATGCACTGGTATTCTTGGGAGGAAACCCGTTCCGTGTTATACGGCGTGGTCCCTTGATTTACCGAACTTTAAAATAAAGATTATTAACTGTTTTAGTTCTCACACCAGTCACATGACTGACTTGGAGTTTACTGTTTTAACCTAAACTCTGGGTGCCCATATTTTCCGCACGGGCAGCTAGTAGTTTTGGTTTTGCAGATTTATATTCACAGGATCCTGGTTTACAACTGGAACGATACTCGGAAAGCTCTGTATCTGTGTATTACTTTCAGTCGTGTATTGTATTATTTTTCCGCTGCTATGTAATTTATTGTAACCTCTGATATTTATCGAATCTATTTTATTCATTCATACTCTGTGTATTCTTGTATTCTGATGGAATTGTTGTAATATACAATGAAATGTTCTTCCGTCTGCGTTCTAATTTGTCGTGTTCTCAAAACAATCAGGCGTTTCGAACGGTCTGAGTCGGTTTAGCGATTGATTCGGATCGAGCGGAATTCCCGGTCGTTACACAAAACCTTTGAACACACAACACGCTTCCGTTCATTTTTTTTATTATTTAATGAAAAGTAAATATCTTTGGATATAACATGCATGTATGTTGGTATTTTACTAGTGTATATAAGTACTTTTCTTATTAAACAATTCCAAGACAATCAAAACATATTATATAAATAGAAAACACATACGTTACGGATATAAATTCTAATAATACACACACACACACATGTACATTAACCGTGTACATATTGCTAGGTAGCACATACACATTGCATAAGAGTACATACTGATAAATTGTGAACTATATAACATTAAATTAATTAAATTACACTAATTAATTAAATCAAAAAATTAAAATAAATTTTGATCTTATTTAAGTTAATTAGATTAGATCTACTGAAAACACACATTAAACTTCATTGGTCCACTATGATCTAAATAAATATCAGTTGTTAAAATTAAATCATTTTACTTGCTACGGACTATACAAGTTCTTTTAAATAAGAACCACCTTCGACTCTATCAAAAAACAAAATCATAAATTTAGCTCTGGTTGAAACCAAATTCAACATATGACCTTACTCTTAAACGCATTTATTTATTTGAAAAGAATATTTTTAATTCAACTTCACTCAATCATGGATCGAGTAATATCCAACAAATTTCAATTTCTCCTTATTGATACATCTTTATGTAGCATAAGGATGAGTGATATCGAAAGGCGACCATCTTTCTACAAAGCACTTGTTAAGTTTGTATCCAAAATGCTCGCTTTTTCGATCAAGTTGAAGTGTCTCAACAATTTTTCATGTAAACTTTCTACCTCCACTTTATATCTAAGAACTTACATCTGACTTGTGTACTAAAAGAC
This sequence comes from Allium sativum, assembly GCA_030737875.1. Taxonomy (NCBI): domain Eukaryota; kingdom Viridiplantae; phylum Streptophyta; class Magnoliopsida; order Asparagales; family Amaryllidaceae; genus Allium; species Allium sativum. Next base: position 1,056,231,524 of record CM060909.1, on the reverse strand, counting down.
AGACCGTGTTCATATATTAGATGATACGTTGGAGAATTTAAAGAAGTAAAACCGTTGTCGGTATGTTTAAAAGCTTGGATTGCGTACATGACCATGTAAGGATTTTGTGTCCCAGAAAACTCACGTTGAGACTATTCAACTTTTGAATCATTCTTTCTTGCGTATGCCACTTGGAAAATTATCTAGAAAAATAGATTAGACTTGAGAAAATACGGAAAAACATAACGATACCACAAAGCAATTTGCAAAAATAAATTATCATCGTTTGACAGGATTGTTGATACTCAAAGTCATAGATGGTGATCGATTTAAAAAAAAAATAGTTGTGTTTTCCATGTTCAATGTACACTTTAAAATACATGCAAAATCAAAATTGACTGAAATTAATCAATATGAAAAATGGCTTTAATATCGAAAAGAAATATTAAAATACGTTTTCTCTCATCTCTTCTTTACACCGTTGGATTATCTAGGATGTTCTATCTCCTTCACTTCCACATACACGAATATTGAAATCGCGAAACACAATACTTTTCGAACCAAGCTCTGCAGCAGCATTTTGATGAAGCCTCGTACTTAATTTCACAAAGAAAAATCAAAGTTATATCATGGTAAACAAAGCGAAAATCAAAAAGTCACGAAATTTCTATCAATGGTCCACCCCTGTAATTTTTCAATAAAAAGGATCAAAACCGCTTCTTGGGGCCTATTTTTATAGATCAACCCGGCATAACGTGCGTGTATAGAACGTGCATTGATTTTCAAATTGGTACATGTAAGGATGTGCATGAAAAAACCATTGGTATAAATAATCACTAGCAATAGCTAGATACCTAAAGTAAACTCTTTAGTAAAAGTTTTCCCTATAGCTCTGTCTCCTACTAAACATTACCACCACCAAATAAAACGTGAATTATACACACTACATATACATTCACAAATGATGTACAGAAATGGTGCCATTTAAATCAAGCTGCAAGCACTAGAACTTTAATTGTCCCTTGACTATTTGCTGTGAGCATTGTAGGGCTATCACTTTTCCAGCAAACTGCACTAATGAAATACGACATTGAATCGTCATCTCCATCTTCCATTTCAGATGAGCTGAATCTATGCCATGCTGCAGGTCTTGATATAGCCTAGAACAATTTTATAAATTCACCTTAATATACAGGTTTATTACTGAGAATTGTGATGAAATATATATACACAAGTGTGCGCTAGATATGATACCTTATGGTACACATACACTTCATTTGTTTCACTTCCACATGCAATGTACTCATTGCTCACTGTAAGACCGACGAAGTTCTTCTCGTTTGTGTGCCCTTTGAACGTCCTCACCTGGGACAATTCATAAATATCTCAGTGGTGATAAAGCGCATGATAAGCACTAATAATGCAGAAGCAAAATGATAACTTCTGTAATTGCCCTTTGTATGCAAAAGAGGGGTCGGGAGTTCGATTTTTACTCGGAATAGGAAATGGAAATTTTGATACACAAAAAAGATCACATATTCAAATCTCAATCTCAGCAGGAAGTTCATATTCTTTTTGCCTTGTATTACTCAGTTTATGCTCATTAAACTATCATGAATTTTTATGATAATATATGCAAACTTAATACATGAAAAAATAATAAAATATATAATAGCAACAATATTTATAAATATAAATATTAACTATATTGACCAGCACCCTTGCCTAAATGTTTAGGAATTTAGACTTGGGCGCAAGAGGTCGTAGAATCGAAACTTGCATAGTTTGATTCCAACGTACAGTAACATGTGGTATGTTGCATAATACCTAAACTTGTACATGACTACACATGTACCCAATTTCAAATAAAAAGATAAAAAGAAGCCAATATAATAAACAATTTATTTTATATACATGTACTTCAACACTAATATAATATAATTTGATTTTAATAGTGGATATATTTTAACTATATGCAGTAAATCTAGATAAAACCAAATATCATGTAGAATCATTAAATGTCGAAAAACAACAATAAAGACAAATATAGTTGTAAGATAATTAACAATGTTGATAAGAATACACAGAAAATACGATGTCCAGAAAATATTAATGTAAATATAATGAAACGGCTGAAATACTATTTAATTTAATGCGAACATTTAATTAAAAAGATTTACCTAAATTTCAACAAAAGGACAGTGGATGGTAGGAGATAAAATCTTAAGGGCGCTTCACTTTAATAAAATAAAAAATCATATATGTATGTACATATGTGTTTTTTTGTTTGAAACAGAAAATATCATATACCTGGCAGTTCTCATTCACATCCCATAAGCGCAATGTACTATCTGTCGATGCTGATGCAAGCTCGCTGTTGGATAAAAATTTCACATACGAAACCGCTTTTCTGTGTCCCTTAAAAACAAGTAGCGGAACACTTGTATTTCTTAAATCAAAGTAGTGAATGTGATGATCAGCAGAACCAACCTGAAAGGGTAATCACTTGCACACTTAAACTACGATCAAGGAAGTGTGCTTAGAGAAAACAATTAAGAGGAGAAACTTACTGCCACATGAACGCTAGATCCAGGATTATATTTCACACAACAGATATTTGCTTTCATGTCGATATTCATAGCGCTTGCTTCTTGTTTTGTGCACCACACTTTGACCTTATTTTTTCAATGCATATAATTAAGAAAAATGAAGACAAACTCAATTGAAATCTTCGCATTCATAATATAATGGCTTTATGCACAAGTTGTGCACCCCCAATAAAGAACAAGTCGCCCCATAGAAGTATGCATATGTAGCTAGAGACTGATAGTCAATATGTTACTTTCAATTCTTCTTGTCATATACATGAGCGAAAAATGGCGAAAAGCTATACTGAGTCAATATATTTCTTCTAATTCATCTGATTATATTTCAGTACAATTTACTGACAAAAGCTTATACTTATAATTGAACAGATTATCAAGCACACTCTTTTTGACTAATAGTATACCTTACAATCGTCACTTCCAGATACTAGCATTGATGGTTCTGTTCGGGAAAAATCAACGCTCCATGCACGCTTTTCATGTTCTTCATATTCCATCACACTCTGAAGTTCACAACATCAAGATATTATTTTTTTTGCAATAAGATCACAGGTAGAATCGAAAAAAAGAAAACAAACCAACCATATAAGAAAGTTTATAATGCTACCTGGCGAGTGTTTACATCCCAAACTGTAACTATTCCTTCGTAGTCACTACTAGCAATGATGTTTTTTGAGTATTTGTTCCAACTTAAGCAGCTAAGTTTAGACCGGGTGGACATTTCTAAAATGGGGCAATGCATATCAGCTGGTTCATTTACAACCTAAATAGCAATCAGCACAATAAGTTTCCATCTGGAATACATTTTTCAAGCTCTAAATTTAATATCTTACTGAAGAAAACTCAAAAACTTTAATCCTCTTAGAGACACCTGCTGTAGCAAATAACTCATCATCACGGTCAAATTCGATACTGCAAAAAAGGTAAGAAAGAAGGGTTTCCGTCAAAACAAAGAAATAATGAGAAGCAGATGCGTGTTTTGAAAGCTCATATACTTGCTGATCTCCATGAAAATGGTCAAATATTAGAGAAGAGAAATAGGTAACAGCTTAATCACGAGGAGGCATGTCTAAAGCAACTGAGTAGGAAAAAGAATGGTTATGCCATACAGACCAGATCACTTGCCGACAAAACTCGATATAGTTATGCAGAAAAATAAGTGGATTTCAAAGATGATTCTAACCTGGATACAATATTAGCAGAATGAAATAGGTCCCCATGTCGTAGCTCCGCAATAACACGTAGTCGACTGGTTAACAACCAATTGATCAGCATAATGTACATAAATGGAAGTGTCATAATTTAAAAAAGCCTATCAGTAATATGGAGATGCATACCTGTATCTAGTGAATGTGGTTAGAACAGACTGAAAATCTTCCAGACCAGCATGATATCCTTCACGGTTAAAGGATTTTACATCTTTATCTTCTGATCTATGAGGTTGGGCAGTCTCATTACGCCTCTTTTGTAGGTAGCATTCTTGTAGCTCATTAAACTATAATGCATTTTCATGACGTAGATCAGTGATAAGACTTATAATACTTGAAGTTACCTACATTTTCTTGCTGTTTTATTTGAAGTTCAGCTTTTTTTTTTCCTTTAGAGAATGTCCAATAATTAACAGCTATGAAAACTAGTAGTTCCACGTAATAAGAGACAACAAATAATGACACCACTGGAACACTTTGAATTTAGAGAAATTCTGCTGTGCAAGTTGGACCTTTTTGTGTGTACATGTGTGCGTGTTTATATAGGCACACACTCGCTCGTTCGAATAATCACTTGATAGAAACAACTGGACATGATATAAGGTAAAATTAATAAAATAATCAATGACATTAATTTTAGTAGCTCTCCTATCATGGAAATCTGAAAAACTTCCCTGCCTTTTATTTGGTTGAATTGAAATTACATCATCCATTACCTTGTTCACTTTGTAATAAGCCTTTCTATTACTTTGAGATTAGCCATCAGTCATGTGTAACCATTCAAGGCCCAAAACCAGGATAAAATTATTTACAATCATGAGCGCACTGTGTTTTATTTACATAAGCAAACAATTTATCCAAACAGTTAAACAGTGAGCGCTCACATAAGAAAAATGTTTCAAATCCAAAATTTATCTTTGTACAATGCAGGACAAATATTATACTTAAATGACCAATTAAGGAATAAATGCACTTCGTACTCAGCAACATCCTACTAATCCAATAATGTATAGACAACTTCTCTATATCAGTGCACTTCTTTTCATGGAATAAATAATCATCTTCATATCCCAAAGCCAGATCAACGTCTTCAAATGCTGATAAAACATTTACACTCATTTTATTCTCATATAACCTTATACAGTAACTAACGAATCGCTTGTTTATTGCTAATCCTGAAATCTTTCTCCCAAATAGTCTGCTAGAGGATTGGTCCTAATTGTAAGTTCACATGCACACAATCTAAAACAAGGAGACTGCTCCTTGTACATTAAGAGAGAACATCAAAACTGCAGTATGATCTTCTAGTTTCGCACCAAACAGTATTCTTGCAACTCATCAACCTTATTAAAACATTTAACCATTCTTGACATATTTAGGTTAGATATAATAATCATAAACTTAGGTAATAACCACTTCACCCTTTAGCATACTTTCATGACTATTAACATTATTATCTGGTGCTTTCCAGACTACTTATTCTAACCAAACAAGAATAATGCTCAAATTGAGAAACACATGCATGTCAGCATGTATAATTCCACATTATCAATAAATAACAATACTTAAAACTTTAAGCATATCCAGTTCTCCAATAATATGTTTGATGACCAACACTAACCTGAGCGTGGACACGTCTCTTTCTTGCAACAGCTAATCCTGACTGTGTTAGAGAATGCTGTGAGTCAGAACCACTAAAAGATTCTTTCTTTTGATTTCCCTGATAGTTTCCTTGGATTTTTATATCTGATCTCTTCTTCTGCAAATTTTCAGAACAAGCTCCGTCTTGAGAACCATATGAACTAGAGACATGAATGTTGTTTTGCCTGTAATTGGTGGAAGATCTCATCTTTGTTGAATAAGGATCATCATGAAGCATGCGCAATTTCAGTGAGTACCTCTCTCTTGCTCTGTATAACTCTATTCTATGCCTCTCAACTGCATTTATGTCTTCTTTAATGTACCGTAGATCAGTTTGAACCTACATATATCGAAACCTTATCTGGTCACCACTTGATACAAAATAATAGAAAAGAAGTAGGTGAAGCATTTCGTCTAGCCAGATATATTATCAAAAAAAGAGAGGCAAATATAGGTTTCTACTCCAACGATGCAATAAATGATGCGCAATATAAAGTTCTTACAGTCACAGAAGAAAAAAAGAAGGAAAAAAAAAAACTAAACTTTCAACATCGTAAAGCACAAAAAAGTTGCTGTGAATACGAAATTGAAGTCATTAGCTAAGAAGCCAAGAATTTCCACCATCAGAATTAGCCTTCAAAGCAGGTCAGCCAGTATCAGCGCCTTCATGCCACTTAATTGTTTGTTTTATTACTTCAGAAATAAATTCAAGCAACATATGATGCAAGATATTATTTGATTATGATGTTTAAGTAATATGATGATGGTTAAGGTGACAACCTCATTCAACTCATCGAGCTTCTTTTTTCTAAGGCAATGTAGGAATTCCAGTAAAATTTGCATATTTGTCTCTGCCTCATGTTGCTCCATCTTTCGCTTTTTCTCCCCTAGCAGAGTAATCAGATTATCTAGATCCTTGATGGACATTTCACAACCCTGTCTATATGAAAGTGAGTATAAGTCTTCCCAAAATTTAACAAAAGGCAATCTTCAAATAGCATTAGAGCATCCACGATGAAGCTCTTAATATAAAATCCAGTGTCATAAGCTGGTTGAAAGTTGATTCACATCTACATTAGATAAGTTAATATACATGCCGATTTCACCTCATTTTTTAGACCACAACACTTAAGACTCCTTTTGTCTTATTTTAACTTGTAAAATATAATATAGGATAAGTCAACTAGTTCAGTTCAGCTTGTCCAACATATACGAAAATAATAATACTAGCCAAACTACAAAATGGATGTGGAAGTGAATATTAACTGCATGACAATATTCAGCTAGTGAAATATTATCTTATAGATGCTCTTAGAAAGGAAAGATATTAATACACACCAATACAAATTACACATAGCTGAGCAAGTATGAACATCCAATCTGGAAAAACATTACAGCATGGAATTATTTCCCAAAATGATCTGACCTGTTGCAGTGAGATTTTGAGATGCTCAATGGGTGATGCTGTTTTTGCTATTTGACGAACAGATGACTTTTTCAAAAGCTGCAATATGGTAACCACAAATAATTACAAATCTTTAAAACGATTCCTTGGTTACATCTAAAATGCTCACATATTGTAATGATTGTGGTGAATGTTGATGTATCAAGGATGCCTGATGCAAACTTCACGGTTTACTGGGATCTGCACGGAAGTTACAATCCCGTGCATGCTACCATGTTATGAATGTTCAGCTATTATACAATTACATCTCTACTTTAACATTCAGATTCACAAGTAACTATATTACCATACATGAAACTATGAAAGTAGGGTTGTTGTAGAAACTATAAATTACCCATTACCGTAACATCACCAATCAATCATTCACCATTTTCAACATGGCTAGTTCTATTCTCACCCCTATTCCTCCCTTTCACACCCCACTTATTTAAAAATAAGCATCACATATCACCATTTCCCTTTCACACCTCAGATTATTCCAAAAATATCCTTGTATTCTTAAGCCCCGTTCAGTTTTGACGTTGATTCTTTATGAACCTCACTCGATTCGAACTAGGTCGTTGCACAAACCTCACTCGATCCGAACTAGGTTGTTGTACAAACCTCGCTTGGATCGAACAAGGATTTTACATAAACATCTCTCCTTTGAAGCTTATGTATGTGATTTTTTTTAATCGTTATCTATTGTGAATTGAAGAGAGAACAATTTTGGAAAATAGAAAATAGAAAAAGTATCGGGGTGTGAAAGGAGGAAAGTGAGGTTTAAATAGAATTAAGCCTTTCAACGTAAATTGGTAAAATAATGAATAAATATGATAATGGTAAATTTATCATTTTCAACCGTAAATATCTGTAACATTTAAAAAAAAAAAAAGATGATAACATAGTATTAGAAATCCGTATAAATGGTTGTATTCCATGCAATTAGAAGCAAGCAAACACCAAATTCAAATGGTGTTAATTACACTTCATTTTTTTCTTCCTCGATGATGTTTTTAATTAAATGACAGAATGAAATGCATGTTTCATAATGATGTAGCAGCACTACATGTAAAAAATCAAGCTTGTTATTTAGATAGTTATAATTTACCATCATCCTTATGGTATCCAACTAAGCAGTAACGGTAACAGTACCGCCATGCAGAAATCGCTTACAGTAAAATAGTATGATAAATGCGTTTGTGGGGTGGTAATGATAAACTTTACCACAACAGCTCTGAAAGTGTACACAAACTCCTGATGCTTCTAAAGAAAGAAATTCATCTTCCCCTTCTCAACGATCAGCCTACGGTTATTACTTTTTACACGCCTTATCATAAGTAAACAAATTCAAGACTAATATTGAGGCATTAACACGGCACCATAACACCACTAATCCAAACGAAAGATTAAAGATTACCTTATTAAGCAGAAAGTTTGGAAACAGCTGATTTTTAGTCAAATAATGGCCACAGCAGGGACAGTCGCTCTTATTATTCAAATGAGTAATCACGCACATGTAGCAAAAGCTATGGCCACAAGCAGTCAAGAATGCATCTTTAATCAACCCCATGCAAATCGGACACAGCAAATCCTTATCAATCCCGCCAGGCTTCAAGTTCTCATCCACCGCTGCAATTTGCGGATCCGGAGAGGTCTCGGCAGGAGCTCCGGCTGCGGCGTCAGTCATCTCCGACATAGATATCGTTTGCGGCGGAGGATGACGGGACGGATCCGGCTTGGCGGCTGAGACTGAAGGCACAAGAGCGCCGATTGATGTGTCGTTCATTTCTATGTGTGATTTTGATTTAAGAAGAGAGAGATTTTTATTGTACTGTGAATCGTGTGTCTGTGGAGATTGGAAGTATGGTGGTGGGTTTATTGGGTGGGAAACGAACCACGTTGAAAGAATTATAAAAATAGAAATAATGTTGGCTGATGTTTCGTGAAAGAAACTAGATTGACATTTTGCGAGAGGAGGGATTTGATTCTCGCTCATTTGTTTTGATTCCATTGTTTAATAGGCAGGTGAATGCATCTCACTCATCACTAATGCAATGATCTGATTAATGTGTAAAGCACTTGAAATTGTTAAAATTTAAATGACCATTTAATGAAATGTAAACCAAATCAATGCTTTTTCAAATGACAATCAACCAAAAGGATAATATTTTATTTGGTTCAGTTGATTTATTTAAATTTTAAAAACAATTTTGACCTTCTGATTGTTGATATAATATAAGATTGAAACAATTAATTAGGTTCATATTACACAAATATTTTGGAAAAGGTCTCTTTTTTGAAAATATTAATAGGAATTGACAGAAAAATAATATATTGCTACAAAAAAATGTAAATGGTAGGGTTGTTGGTAGTAATTTTGTTATTTTAAATAATTTAGTTTTTAAAATTAATTTAGCTGCTGGTTCGGTTCTTAATCATTCAAAACCAAGTCTGAAAAAAGACCAAAAAAATATGAAAACAAAAACCATAACCGATCAACTAACAAACAAAACCAAACCAAATCAAGTCAGCCAAACTTAATTGATTTGGTTGGTTTAACCAATATATGCTCACCCTCAGTACGCTGAATAAATCTGATAATAATAGATAGACAGTGGACAAAGACACACATGAAAATATGAAGTTTGGGCACAAAAGCAAAACTAAAATAATGTATGGATGGTGTAGAATCAAATATTAGTCAGGACTCCTTCTTAATCAAGGAAATGCCACTGATTGTTGATATATAAGAGAATAACCTAAAATGTGCTAGCCCCAACCACTTTTGAAGTTATTTTAATGATATCCTAGGAATCTTTGTTACACTGATGCATCTTCTTTAACACAAAATAATTGTGTCAATCTTTGAATTTTGCTTGTCAATCATAATTTTAAAATGCATCATTAAAAAAATTCAAATGTTCAATTTTAGCTGGATCCATTATTAATATATTTTCCGATAAATGTTTTGATGTTTTATGTGACTCCTCGTTGGCTGTTACATCTTAAATCCATGCACAAAGCGCCATCTGAATCTGCAAATATAAGTGTCATCGTTCATAGCATAGCATAACATTAAAACTAAATAAAGCATACGTGTCACAAGTTTATAACATCTCTTATCGGAAGGAATAAAGTATAATATAGACAATACGCATATGCAAGGCTTAAAAAAATATCATATATAATTAGGAAATAAGATCCAACAACATTATACATAATACTCAAGTGGATGGAGTACAACAAATAAATAGGCTCTTGTATACAGTAAGTCTTGATGTATCTGAAATGTTGTAATAAAATACCAAATAGATATCACAACACCAGATTTATTTGTGCCTTTGAACTTGCTCCGAACAGCGATGCCTCCATTTGTTGATCAACATATTACTAAGGGAAATTTTGGCATAACATAATAACCTATCAAAAAATCTATATGATATTCTCAATGTCGAGAGATGCATCTCAGTCGAAATCACATTTCAAACCGAGCTAGGGAATGAAAAATATTATCATCTTAAAACTGATACGCTACCCAACCGATTTGGGTCCCATGTTAGAGGGACACTATCTACTTCATCCAAAATAAACATCCAAGGGCATTAAAGTGTTCTATTTGACGATACAAAGCAATCAATTCAAGTTCCACCCAATTCCGAATTAAAACGAAGAAGTTATATCATAAAAAATTTATTTAGAATCGAACATTAAGAAAGGTCTGTTAAGGAGTTGCGTCAAATAAGAAAAATAGTCTGGTGATGTTTTGTCGACCGACTCCTAAAAACCTAGCGAACTCACGGTTGAACTGAACTGATTCTCACCGAACTAACTCGCTTCTACCGAACCAACAAGACCACATATATTCCTTTGCATTCTTACACCTATAAATATTCCATGAATGAACAATAGTAATGGACAAGTTATTCTTTTTGGTTCTCAAGTAGCACTTTGCTATAAATTCTTATAACCACATTTCTTGTGTATAGGAGTTTAACAATCAAGTTCTGCATCAGGTATAGAAAAAAGCATATGGAGAAACTGCATTGAGATATTGTGACGACCCGCCACAACCCCGCACCAAAGAAGAGGAATAATGCACTGAAAGACGTGTCAGACAGCTATGGGCGATCATCAAGGTATGATAACACAAGCGGAACATGTCGTAAAACTCACAGTGCAAAAATAAAATATAATAGAACTTATACAATAGGTAGAAATAGTGGAGCATCATATAACAAACTTTTGAAAACTTTCACAACATCCAGAAAGGTTATCCATACATCATAGGAATATCAAAGTCTGTACATGAAGCCTCACAACAACACTCAGAGAGCAACTCAAACAGCGGAAATATAAATACTAAATAGTAAGTAAGATAATATGCCAGCCTCCTGCTCGCCTCTGAATTGCAACATCGTCCTCACTAAGCTATCACCTGCCAACTAGTCTGCCTATCCACAACCGGATAAACAGCCCAAGGTAATAAGAGGGAAACATAAAACCTTGAGTCAGACAACAGTCTTAGTGAGCGATAAAACTGCTATCTAACATCATCAATAAAGTATGTAACGACATTCGGCCCCGAAAATCGACATAAATACATTTACCATATCTCATGCCGACCTTCCAAACACCGAAAACACCGGAACATTTATAGAAAGAAATTAGAGGGTGAAATAAGAAAGAAAGAAATATTAGAATAGAAGAAGAAGAAGAAGAAACAACGCAATACAGAGTCTCACATCGTAGCGGAACAAAATTTAATACATAAATAAATTTTTATTTAGAGCTTTAAAAATACTTACAATCATCAGAGTACGTCACACATTTGGACAGTTATAATAATTTGCCTCATATACAACACACAGTAGAATGCACACCATATATATAATATGTCTGAACTTCTCCAGTTCGTCTCTGGACTTCGCAGTATCCGATAACCTGGACCTATACAACCCGGTCTAACCCGAGCATTTAAAAAACACCAGGTCAGTCTGGTGAACCAGAGTGAGAAAAACACACTAAGTTTAAGGGTATCACACAACCTGATTTTAAAGTTAAAATCTTTTTGAAAGAAAAAAAAGATAATCATTAGACCAAATCCACACATAAACACGGACGGTTTTTACCTTACGCTAACCCAAAACACTTTGAAATCAATATCTTTTCTGATATTAAAATAGTGTCTAAATACAAGTAAATATCAATCTAGCGGAATGCTTGCATCTCACGCTCCACATATATAGAATACAATCAAAACCGCGGGCGCTTATTTGAGATTGAATTCCAACCATGACAAGGTATGAGACCACCTGCCAATAGTGTATCTCTAGAGGGGAATACACTGGTTCAACAAGAACATCTTGCAACCCGGCTTACACATGACTGACCACTCTTCTCGCTTGAGTGTATCGAATTTATATCACCAATGGTTGGGCTCAAACCACCGTTTCCCAAAAGGGACAACATCAAAATAGATTAAAGAAGCAATAGGAATTTCTCTAAATAGGTGATTATACACCCTAATGGGAGCGACCCACATAGCCATGATGTCTGCCCGATTTTTTTCATTTCGCCGTTGATGAGGCTTGAGGTTTAGATTAACTTTTAAACATCTGGTCATCATTCACTTTGAATGCTACATCGTTAGATCTGCTAGATATCACTAATTGACGTCCACAAAAATACTCTAGTTAGGAACTAAGAGAACGGGTATTCTCCGCCACCGACTATGATTCGTTTGAAGAAATCAACATACGTGATCCCTTTGGAAATACTCTATCAGACATCTGTCCATACAAGTCATCCAGGAACGGGATGAACCGATGGCACTCTCCTACTGCATTCAATATAGGAATCACCCAATGGATCGATAGCGAGAAGTCCTTGCAATACGTAGATTCCAACCACGACAGAATCACAACTTATCTCTACTTGCCAGGTAGAGAATATTAGTGGTTCTTCCATTTATGAAAATCCACGGTCTTCGGTGCTCCATCTCGAACATCTTCTGATATCTTCACGTATTTGTTGGTCGGAATGATTTTCGAATATAAATTCGATCCCGGTCTTTCTGTACCAACAATCATATTGGATAGATTTGATAGTCGGTTATTTAACTATCAAAATAACAGTGATTCAATCATGAAAATCCAAGGAGTTCACTGGTTCAGTATTCAACATCACTTGGCCTTTTAATTAAAATTTAAAACTATTAAATATTTCGAGATTATAAATATAGTTTTCTCGCTTCTTATTTAACATAAGATTATTCTTTAACAAATCCATTTTAATACTAAGGAAAATCCTATATCATACCCAGTTTTCTATTTACACTTTCAAAACATTAGCCAAATTGTTATCTAGTTTTGAAAAATCAGCTCAACTTATTACTCGTAAAACAACGTCAAGAAATATCTTTTATTCATTACTTTAAAACAATAATATATGCTTATTCTTATAGAATAGAAATTAACTTTACATTTCCTTTCTAGCCCGAAAATATCGTTATATTTTTGGCAACCCCCTTTTACTTCCCCTTTACTTTGGAATCCTTAATATATATATTTTTCCAAATCTTCATTAAACATTGCATTATTATTCCTATAATGGAAATAATAAATTATTACTAACCCCTTTTACCATTACCAACTAATATCCTCCTCAGATGATTCCAATGTCATTCAAGTTGGGGTATTTTAATTATCTCTCAGACCTTGATCAACAACGTTCATATCTTAAGATGGATACAAGTTGTAATCAAAACCGATTATTTCATTCTAATATCAATTACAGATTACATTCAACTATTTTATTAGAATACGGGTTCCTTCTTACTTTTTGAAAATCTCTTTGTCGAATATAACCATTCTTTCTTAATTCTATAATTAAGTGATTTCTTTATAAAACACCACTCTTAACTCTGACTCTTTAACCAAACTCATTTATAATTCGGATTTGTTCACAAAATCCTACGACCCACTTCTTTCACCAAATTCACCTTTACTAATTCCTTTTCAAATCCATTCAACTATTTCCCACTTTGGAAGTCTTATTTTAATTCCTACTTCTTACTAAATCGCATTATTAAGTAAGCTAATTTAAAATTAACGATATAATACCTCAAATGTAACAATTCGGCTTTTTTCACTGTTAATTTTAAAATATTTAAATTGATTGTAAATGTTGTATTGGCAATATAAAATGATTTTTATAAGGAATATATTTATTAAAAACGAAGTTGAATGGATAATTAATAATTAAGTTAAAAACGATCTCATAACGCTACGGTAGTTCGTAGTATTCCATTTTGAACTTCAAATGGATATATATAATTCAATATAAGTCGGATTTCATTGAAACGACAAACGTTCGAATCTATTTAACTATATTTTTCTAATGGATGTGAAAAATCAGGATTTCGTGTTATATATGGTAAGTTATGCCCAAATCAAATTTTTAGAAAGTCGCTATAGAATCGTTTATAAACCATAACGATTTATTTAATAAATGGATTTTTATTTTATACTGAATGTCGTTTTAAATTAAATATAGAAATAGCGAATTTAAAATTCAAATTAGATTATTTTGAAGATATATTTATATATTCAGATTGTATATGTAATTCATTTATTAATTGGAGATTGGTTTGATTTAATTTCCAAACGATATAGGATTTTAACGAAATTAATTTTTAGAAAATCCAAAATAGATTATTCTAGCAAGATTTTCAAGGCGTAGTTATAATTTAATTTTTAGAATTTTACCGTAATTTTTAATTCGGAAAATAAGTAAGTTTTTATTTGGAGTATTTTACACCATTTAACAGCGTTTTGGAACTTCACATAATAAGTTAATTTGACTATTTTATTATATTCTAGAATCGTAGCACACTGCTTATAGCGCTGTTATATTTATCTTTGTCTGTAACGGCTCTCACATGGCTATCTACAAAATTTCCTTTACAATCTTGTATTCCTTATCCTCAATAATAATAATAATAATAATACACTTGCTTACCATATTTTAATCTGTGCAGTTACAAATCGTGCACGTCAAGGAACTTGATCCCTTGATCCACAAGCAAATTTGGTGTTGTGCCCTTCAAGCTACTTCGTTCGTGACTTCCAGTATAATAAAGAGCCATGATTGCCAAGCTAATGAAGAACCGTGCGTGCCAAATTATTTGACATTGTGCGTGCAAAGCTACCCAAACCTCTATAAAATAACAAGCTGACCCTTCCATCTTTTTCCTTTAGCAAAAACGAGATCGCCTTCCTCACAAATAATCAAAATCATGCCTTTTAATTCCAATAAAATTCCTACAATCCTAAAGTATATTCCGGTGAACTCCTGACAAAGAGAGCTTCAATCCTTACGAATGATGAGGTGCGGTTCCTGTTCGTAGCGCACGGTTTTGGGAATATTTGTGGAGCTAGGGTTATCGTTGATGGTTCAGACCAGAAGGGAAAGGAGCTGCGCGGGTTAAAGGGCCGACGAGTGACAGTCGATCGGAGTCCGGCTGTCGAGGTCAGCGTCGGTGATCAAGGGAGTGAGGCTGCATTTTCGTTAAATTGAGAGGAACCATGGATTATAACAGGGAAGACAGATTTGTTCTGAACTTAATTGGTGACTAACAACCTTAATTAGTGGTTAAAGGTGAAGTTTTGTTTTGAACTTTAGGAAGCAGAGGGTACAAACGGTTTCAGCAAGATAAGATAAATATTTATTTTGGGATTAAAGTGGGGAATATGGACGGAATTTGAGAAAAGGGTAGTTTCTGCAAATAGGTGTCTTCTTTACTAAAGCATTATACTTTGAATGATCGGCCATGGGAAGTGTGGTTCCTGGACTGTATATATATGGGTTGAGAAGTTAGAGTTTTAGATAGGGAGGAGATGACGGTGCATGGGGGATGGGAGGACGCTGTGTACTTGCGGATGTAGAAGGAAGGCAAAGTTGATGTCTGGAAGTGATAAGGGTTAAGGGTATTTAACTTGATTTTGGTTAGTTGGGGTTCATTTTTGTGGAGAACTGAATGTAGAGGGAAGATGGGTTTAACATGTTTTAACAGGATGGTTTCAATATTGAAACAGGTGGAGAAACAAGGCAAAGTGGATAAGAGCGGTGATACCAATAACCGTGTTTGTGATGGAACAAAATGTTGGAGGTGGCTTCAAAGTATACGAGGTTGAAAGTGGTACCTGGAGATAGCAAAGTATATTTATGGGAAGTGATGGAACCAGTATTCAAATTGAAGAAGTGAGAAGAAGAAAATGTGACAGATGTGATTTTTAATTCGGGTTAAGGCTAAATACACGGGTTAAGTAAGTGCTAATTAGGTATTAAAATTTTAGTTACTTAACTAATAAGCTTTGGCTATTTAATACAAATTAAATCTTATAACATATATAACTCGTTGGTATGTGGACAGAATTTCACAAAATGGATCACGTTGGGATCATAATAGCAAAATCTACATCTGTGGAACTTATATGGAAGGAAATAGAGCTACCGAAATTTCGTGACAAAATCGAGTGTCTGTTTTGTTTTAAACGAAACAAAAGCAGAATCGTCAACTGCAAACAATGTGAGTAAACTCACTTACTCTGTCTCATTTTTTTTTATATAAACGAGTTTTAAATTATTTATAGCAATTTTATAACTCGTGTGATGGTTTTGGATGAATGGTTGATAACATTGGTTGAATGGTTGATATAGTTATATCATTGATCGATTATTAATTCTGTTTATTATGATGTTTCATATTTATGTGAAATTAATGGTGATTAACATATGTGGATGCAGGGAAACAGTTTGGAGGGATCCAACTGGATTCCTCAACATTTATTTTATTGTTTATTATTCATTGTGATATATATTGTGATTGATTATGATGTGTTGAATTACACCAACCTTAGAATTTTAGTATTTTATACCTAAATTGTAACAATCCAGAAAATCAAAACCAATTTAAAATTTTCATTTTAGCAATTTTAATGAATTTTGAATATTTAAAATGAATTATTTTAAATAATAATGACAAGAAATTTATTTTGAATAGAATTAGAACGTATATATTTATTTAAATCGAAATTAGAATATAAATATTTATTTTAATTATAAAAGGAATTGAAAATGGCGCGGTAGTTTGAAAATTTGATTTCAAATTTCAATTGAATGTACAAGATTCAAAATAAACCGGATTTTAGTGAAACCAAAAATATTTGAATCTGTTTGAAAATATCTTTCTAACGAATCTGAAAAATTGAAATTTCATAGCAGGAATAAAAAGTTATGCCCAGTTAAAAATTCAGAATAGTCGCTATGGAAATATAGCCCTTCAAAATAGCCATTTTGCAAACGACCTCCGTTTTCAACGAAACCACTTTTGTTGGATCCGGAATGTAAAATTAATGCTAGAATCCAATTTTCATAATTTTTGGTATCAATATGTGAGCATGGCCGAAGAAAACGTGTTTTGTCAATTTTAGTTGAATTGGATCGACTGGAAAATGACCGTTTTTCAAACGGTCACCAAATTCGATGAAATTAGTTTTGTTAGGACCATATCATCAAAACATAGCTAGATTTATTTTTCTAAATTTTTTGAAGTCAGGATGTGGCCCTGGTAAATTAAAATATACACTAAAATCAATATTGACCATTCTATTGATTTATATTTTAATTTTGATAAAAACCAATCGAAATAGCCGAACTGGCTTACGATACAAGACCCATTGTGTTCGGAATGGGGGTAATTAGCTAGAGGCGACAGTCGTTGGGTTCGATTTAGAGTCCGAACGAAAAATGAAGTTTTTAGAATTTTAAATTAAAATAAATATATATATTATTACCTACAGTCAACCCTCCCTTTATTCCCTCCCTTCCCCTTCACTTTCTCAGATCGGAAAAAATTAAATTAAAGAAAAAAAAACCGCGCTCAGCTAACCCTAGCCACCCATTGTCGCGTCGTCGCCCACCACCTTCCCTGCAACTCTATCCGCCATGCCCCCCTCCGTTGCTCCTCTGATCTCCTCTCCCTCCTTCCCCATTTCGAGCCCCAAGACCCAATTCAGCCCTAACCCCCAAAATCCGCCGCCCGGGACTCCTAGCGCCGCCGCCACCACCTAAACCGACCCCCCCCCCCCCCGCCACCTCCTCCGCCACTCAGACCGCGGCGGCCCTCCCCTCCTCTGAAAAACCGAATTTAAAGGTGAGTTTTTATATATTTATTTATTTTATGTAATTAAAATTATGGTTATTATATAGAAATCTGATTTGTTTATATGTAATGGTTTTGAAAGAAAGGTAGAATTTTTATACATATAAAGTCATGATTTTTGCAAATAAAAATGTAATTTTTACAATTAAAAATATGACCTTTATATGACTTTGTTTTGAAAATATAATTTTTATAGCTAGCATTGATATGAAAATATGATTAACATATTAAAAAGTGATTTTTATTCATATGATTAGTATAAAGAGATTTTTTTATTTGTTTAGAGATTTGATTTTTATTTGTTTAAAGATTTGATTTTTATTTGTTTAAAGATATATTTTTTCATATGAAGTAGCGAAGGGAAAAAAAATCTTTATTATATATGCAGCGTAATAAAAATGAGATTTTTATGCATATCATAGCGATATAAAAATATGATTTTTATTTATGTAGCGAATTAAAAATATGATTTTTATCATAGGAATAGCGGTATAAAAATGGGATTTTTAAATATATAAACATCATATTAAAAATGTGATTTTTAATATGAACATCGTGAAAAAGATTGCGTTGGAATTATGGGCAAATCTAAACGGTTCAGAGATTCAAAAATAGAACTGGAGGAGTGGATCCCAAAGGTGAGAAATCCTCACTGTAATTTTCTTTATACAGTTATTTATTTTATAACTGCATATATGAACTGCTCCCCGTCGTCCACAGACCATAGACGACTTGTTTGTTTGATTGTATTGAGTTATTGTGATTGATTGTGATGTGAAATGGAATAAATAAAATATTCATGTGTTGAAATGAAATAAATATTCATTTACAAATCGGACGATTTGTTTATGTACACTCATTTTACTGATATGGACTGGGACGATATTTTACACATCGCCCAACTGCATGAATAAAATATGTATCTGTTGATTGAAACCCCACATGGGTATTGGGATGATAATTGACGTACACTAATCCCAATTGTTTAGTGGTATGTCGATCGTTTGGTTGACAAACTGTGTAAGCATGAATTATTCATATTTAATGCTTATACAGTTGTGTAATGCACTCTGGATGATGGCTGATTGTGTTTGATTATTGTTGTGTACATGGTTGTATGAAATCCATATAAATAAAATTAGATGGTAATTGAGTGTGTCTGATTCCAATTCAGAAAGAACGAATATTTTAAAATGATGAGTAATGAATATTTTAAAATAATTAATATTTAAAAGTAATAATCAGTAAAGGATCAAAATATGATTTTGATGTCCAATTTGGGATGGACACGGATATATTTAAATATATAGAGCCATGTTGATTAAATTAACGCCATCTGGACGTGAACGATATTTATATCGATTTTATTCATTTTTATAGTGAATATCAAAATGAAAATAATTTAAAAATCTAATATTTTTGAAAATATTATCATTTATATATTAATGATATGAAATATTCAATTTTGATTTGAAATTGAATATGAAGTTGAAATCATTTTGAAAATGAATTTAAAACGATTTAAAAAATAAGTTTTAAATGGAAGTCGACGAAATATATATAATATTATATATATATATGTATATATATTTAATGGCCCGAATAGAATGCGCCGCGCCGCGATAGTTCGCGAATTTCGACCATTGACTTCGAATAGACATTACGGGAGATCCGACCATCGGATTCTCCTAAAACCGGAACCGTTGGGTTCGTATCGAAAAGAGCTTTCTAATGAATACAAGAAATTTGAAATCTAACGGTTGGATTTGGAATTACTTCCAAATCAAATTTGGAAAAGGTCGTTGTAAGTGCAGTTCGATGGCCGTTTATGAAAATCGATTGTACGGGCCTTGATAAAATTATTAAAAATATTAATAATTCATGTAAAATCATAATAAATGGTTTGGAAAGAATTAGGATGAAAAATTCCATATTTGAAAAGACAAAAATATATTTTTTATCAAAATGAGCTAGTTATGAACTAGAATTATAATCCAATTATTTTTAAAATAAATAAATTGGATTGAGAATGGGTTTTAATATAACCAGAATTTCCAATATATGAATTGGAATGGATTTGAATCGAAATTATCTTCGGAATATTTCGATATTGGATTCCGTGATTATACGGATATCGTGGAGGAATTTGGAAGTTATATATATCGTTATTCCAATACGATATTTGTTGATTTGAGAATTTGATATTGAATATAAGCCGATTAATTTTCTATTCAGAGCCTTGTATTTAATATCAAATTGGATTTTGGGTTTGTCGCGAACGATGTGTTCATTAGCACTGTTCTTAAACCCAAACGAGAAAAGAATAAATCTTTTAAATAAAATTTAAAGGAGTTTACCAATTAATTGATATTTAATTGGAATTGAATTGAAATTGGTTTTAGGTTTATCATGAACGGTGTTTTAAATAACACTTATTCTTTAACCCGATTAACAATGGAATGAGATTTTGGGTTTGTCGTGAATGGTATCTTTAATAATACTGTTCTTAAACCCAATGGAGTTAAGAAAATAAGAAATTAACTGGAGATTAGCTAAGTTGAATAGTTTTTCTGGGTATTGATCTGATGCTGGTTTCAGCCTTTGGGATTAATACTTAGGGGGTTGTTCTCTTACTAATTTTCGATTAGAGACTGATAGGATGGGGTCTTCAGTAATACTGTTCTTAAACCCCATGTGAAAAGAATAAATCTTGTAATTAAGATGTAGAGAAGAGTTACCAATTAATTAACATTTAATTGGATTTGAAATGGAATGTGAATTGGGTTTATTGTGAACTGTGTTTTTAACGATATTCGTTCTTTAACCCGATTTACAATGAAATGAGATTTGGAACTTATAAATCTTTTTATTAAAGATTTAGTGGAGATTTTCCAAAGTAAAATTTCCAATTTAATATAATAATTTGGAATGGAATGGAATTCGATTTGATAATAATTGAGGTGAGCTTCTATGGAGGAAGACTGTTACTATACATGGAATTTAAAGCGCTTAGCCGTTATTCTATTTATATTATCGGTCAGATATGGAAGTTTATATCGATTATATATATTGATCTGTTTTCTGTGAAGATTCCATTTTTATTGGAATGTGATTTTGGATTTATCGTGAACTGTGTTTTAAATGACATTAGTTCTTTAACCCAGTTAAAGACAAGATTAATTTCTTAACTTTGAATAATCATTAAGTAATGATTTTTGAAATTAAAACTGAATTAGAGTTTTAATGAATCTTTAATTAGATTGGAATGTGAATGAGATAATTAAATTTATCGAATTCATGGAATGATCGAGAATGGAGTATCACTAGTTTTGTTCCAAGCGATATTTAAGTCTTTAATTAGATTTGAACGTGAAATGGTAATTAAATTTACCGATAACACCGTGGTGTTAGATACGAAGTATTACCAATTTTGCTTAATGGGATGAATAGGTTGGCATTGGGAAATTAAACAAATGATTACTTCGGTAAGATTCGCTAATCCCGACTAGTTCAGATAAACCATAATTTGGTTTGAATTGACATCCAAAGGAAGATTAAAGAATAAATTTAAAGCAATTACCTTTGATAAAATTAATGGGAACCTTTCCTAAAAGATATGAATATTTAAATAAAAGAATATTCAGAATTGGAATGAGGCGTATGTTGTGTTTTTATAGCACTTGTTATAATATACACTAGTTATTCGGAAAGACCGGGTTTATCCCATTCTGAATAACTGAATCGGCGATAAGTCGACGATGAAGATGGTGGTTGAAGACCGGAGGTCTTCACATCGTTTGGATGATTCCTCATGTCTTGATAGGGCTAAGACAAGGTAATAAGTGATGATCGTCCAACCGTACTTGGAGATCGACCAGATGTGCGAGGACCTCTCTCACACTTACGATATTGGATTATAATTCCTGAACAATGCGTTTCCCCGCCCTATGGGGCATAAACTGGTCGTAAACCGACCAAACCATCCATCGTATCGTAGTGACCGATATAACCGAGGCGCCTCGCATTCCAACAACCATATAGGTAAAAATATATAAATGCCAAGGTGTATAAAACCCTGACACCACGCATAACTAGAAAGAAATGCATGTTCTCCCTGGATCCTCCCCGTTTCTGGTTCATACCGGGAAGTGAAGCTCGCGAATTAACGTTATACACAAAGCGGCGCTATATTAAAGCTATGCTTTGATCATCAACCACAAGACTCTTCTTTTCAACATAAGCCTTGATCATTTGCCACTCAGGCATGCCACATAGGCAATTTACGCCATGCGACTGATGTCTATCGATATACAACCTCTGATCCCGTACGTCTCGGAGAAGGGTGAAGTAAGAGAATAAATTCTCCTTCACCAGGCAAGTGTATATTTAATAGAGATTAATCAACACAGAATAAAATCCAATGTCAGACACACAATCCATTTACAAGTCTGTTCTGGGTTTGAACGGAACCGGAGGCACTTTATTCCTCGTCCCATATGTCCAATGTAGGAGAGAGGCCCTCGCATATCTGGTCGATCTCCAAGTACGTCTGGACGATCACCACTTATTACCTTGTCTTGGGTGTACAGCCCAATCAAGACATCAGTAATCATCCAAACGAAGTGAAGACCTCCGGTCTTCAATGTCACCCCACCTCCGCTAGGGTCACTCACAAAGGGAATGCCCTAGTTTTGGAGGGGTATTATCTAGTAAACAGGCACAGAGATAACACAAGACAGAACATAGATAAAATAGAGTATATAAAGCAGCGGATATAAACTTTAAAACCAAATCTCATTACTGAAAAATAGAGTCAAAACTTCTTACATCAAAATGCCAAGTCATTATTTCATTACATCAAGTTCTAAAGAAGCAAAGTACTTAAAACAACATAAGTAAAATATTATTCCCCAAAAAGTGCAAGAGTGCAGCCATAGCATAGCTCAAGACCAAACCGTACATGAGTTGTCATAAAGCAAGCAAAGTCCAAGCTAAGAGCTAGAGTTTCCTCCCTGAGAACCTGGGGGGGGGGGGGGGAACGAAAGGCAAAGAGGCGAAAGAAAACGGGTCAGTCAAAAAGACTGGTAAGCCCTAGTGACTATCAGCATAGAAACTAGTAAAGTTAACAAGACATGAATAAACTGGAATTAAACATAGGAATGATGATAAGTCTGACATGATAACTAAGCTAACAAGATAACTCAAGTCTAACATTGCGTATTCAAGGTTCGCCATACCAACTATACTGGTATACTAATCCCGTGTCAATCATAAATCAAGAAATAATCCCTTGGCCCAATATCGTGAAGTGACCCAATTCGGGGTCGAACGATATGATCTAATCGATCGGCTCCCTACAAGTCTAGCTCGTCGTGTGTCTGTGTCATACGACCCTATCACGAATGTAGTCACCTGTGCAAGGTCCACCATAGGGTGTATCAAGCCCTAGGGTGCCAACCACCGACACGAATCAAGAATGCACAGATAATCCTACTGATGCCCAATGCCTGCTTTTTCAACTCCAGACTAAGTACACCACCCTAGTCCGCCTGAACCTATAATGGCGCACCAACTCAGCCGTCGTTCTGGTTGCTTACAATCAGCCCAGCAATCGTGCCCCACCCTGCCTAGCCCAGGGTACCGTGATACATCTATTGGGTTACTGCTGAAAAGGACCGCGTAACTAGGGTTTCGTTCAGCAGGTTAAGTTGTCATTTAAAATCGAGACTTAACCCCATCTATGTGTCATGTCAAATTGACTAAGTGTGTCGTTCTAGTTCAAGACTTAGTCCTACGAATCATGTGTCAGGTTGGTTAAGTGTGTTCAAGCGGTTCATGACTTAACCCTATCAAATCAACGTGTCAAATTGGTTAAGTATATTCAAGTGGTCCATGACTTAACCCTATCCAGTGGCATTAATTTACTTAATGCACCCCTAACCTCTCACATTAGACTTGGTTATGGTTACTGGATGTGCCGGGCGGGTCCGGGCAGTTTTACACCATAACCTAGTCTAACCTCGGCTTTCGAGTGCGATATGACCAACTACTCACATTGGGTCCTAATGTATGCAGTTACTGGATTTGTCGGGCGGTTCCGGGTTGATTTATACTGCAAACTCAACCCAACCTCGAGTTGGCCACATTCAAGTTATCTAAGTGTCATGTCCCAAATTCATATTTTCAAGTATAATTTCATGTCAAGTTCATGTTTCTATCCAAGCTCAAGTTATAACGATATTCATGTTTTCAAGTTCATACTAAATTCATGTTTTCCTAAACTACCCAAATCGCATCCCCAACGCTCGTGAATTCGAATCAAGGCAATAGATGTAACTAGGGAATAACATAACAAGGATGGGTATAAAGTGGCAAAGGTGATTTCAAGGCAAGCATGGTGTAACTTGAGATATGATCATAACATCACTGGCATATGAAATAGGGTGATAAACATAGCAATAAATGACATAAGATGATAATCCTAAACTTGTGACTAGCAAAAGTTTCAACATCACAACATCACAGGCATGTTAAAATAATGTTAGGGTTTAGGTTATGACATGAACATGCCCCTAAATCAAGTTCTTATCAGTATTCCACAAATCAAGGTTCAATATGAACGGTACTAGGTTCAAGGTGAATAGATCTAGGGTGAACAAGAGTAGATCTAAAATAATAGATCAAAAAGGAATAGTCATAGATCAAAGATATACAAGAGTAGGTCTCAAGTAGTTATCATGTTTATGTTCAACTTCAATTTACACATGTCCATATTAAGTTTAGAGTTTAGATCTAAGAGTAACTGGGGCTTACAGATCGTGGTTTTTTGAGAACTAAGAACAGAAATTGTCGTAGGATCGTTGTTGAGATGTTGATCTATTCCCTTGAATTGTTGTAGAAACGTTGGCCTTCGATTTGGATGTAGTTTGAATGTTTAAGCTTCAAGTTGGAGGCGGCGACCATAGTTCAAGAGGAGACTAAGCAGCATAATGGTGTTAGAAAGATTTGTTGTGGATTAGCTTAGGTCTTAGGGTGTTTTTATAGTTGCAACAACTAGTTTAGGCCATAGGATAAAACCTAGAATCGATCTGAACTGCCAAAAATCGTCACAGGCCCTCAAACAAGCCAACAGGGTCAAGCAGGAGCAACCAGGCCCAAACCAGGTTCGGGGACCAGGTCGAAACCCTAGTCGACTGCGCAGTCGACCTGGTCCTGGGGGTGTCGACTGCCTAGTCGACTCCCCAGTCGACCTGGGGTGCTGGGCGGGAAATTTCTCGCCCAGTCTGTCTAGGTTTTGAAATTCGAATTTGAACTCGAATTCGAACTGTTTTGAACTCTGAAAATTTCTGAAACTTTGGGGAGCCATAACTTGGTCATATGGACTCCGATTTTCGAAAACTCAGACTCGATTTCATGTAGAATTCCGAGACGAACGCAATGGCACAACTCGTTTCCCTTGGTTCTTATTTTAAAATTTAATTTTGCCTAGATTTATGGTTATAACATGTTATCAAAATACGGGTTGTTACATTCTCCCCTCCCTAAAGGATTTCGTCCCCGAAATCTCTAAGTTAGGAAGAACGTATCCTACCATCCATCATCCATCTACTCAAAACATCATCCACAAGCAAACATTGTCCTTAAGAGATTTCTAATGCTGTATGAACGTATGCCAAAAGTGTGTGTATGTGTTCCTTATCTAATGCAAATGATCAGGCCTGATTGATCTTTCTAATGCAAAATATGTTTAGTGTCATGAATCCAACATGTATGCAAACAAATCCTAGTCACGTAAGCACTATATGTGTGCACAAACATTCATCCATATGCAACATTCATATGATAACACATTCAATTTCATCCATAAATAAGTATAAACACTCATGCATATGCAATATGAAAATGTGTCTGAGCCGATCTAGTGCTTAATGTGTGTTATGCAACCACGAGCAATCACTTGCAACCACTTGCAACCATTCGCAAACATCAAGCATAACATGTTTCAAATACATGTTTACATTCATAGGATTCTACCTAAGGTTCTCAAGACAGGATCGAAAGGATATACAAGATAAAACAGAGTATCTAGGGAAAAAAGTTAAAGATGTACCCCTAGAAGGTCCTTCTTGCGGGGCTTGCCCTTGCTTCTTAGGTCAGTTCTTGCTGATGTGTCCAGTTTCACCGCATTGAAAACATGCTCCTATCTTCATCTTCTTCTTCCTACAGTCCTGGACTATATGCCCGTCAATACCACAGAAGTTGCATTTTCTTTTCTCACGTGACTTGTCATTCTTGTTGTTGTTGTTCTTTCCTCCTTTCTCGGAGTCTACCTTCTTGTCTTGAGACTCATTCGCCTTGACCTTCTTCTTGCCATTCTTGTCTTCTTCATGAAGTAGGGCCATATTCACCAAGCTTTCAAAGGTCACCCCCATGGGTACATGAGTCATGGCCATAGTGTGGAGTGGCTCGCTCAATCCTCGAGCAAAGCGTAGAGCTTTCTTCTCAGCCGTGTTGACTAAGTCCAAACCAAACCGAGCAAGCTGATTAAACTTATTCACGTATTCCCTTACTGACATGTCCCCTTGCTTGAGTGCCAGGAACCTCTCCATCTGAAGACTCGCTTCTGCGGATGATAAAAACTTAAGCCCAAACCTCTCTCTAAAGTCTGCCCAAGTCTCAATTGGCCTGGTAGCGTTGGTGACTTCCCACCAAAATGAAGCTTCCTCTTTCAACAACCATGCTGCCAACTGAACTTTCCTATGATCCTCCATATCGAAAATAACAAATAAGTCTTCAGTCTCTTTTAGCCAGTTTCGCGCTTCTTGTCGCCCATTCCTATAAAGTCCTTGCATATTTTGGCGAAGGCGGTACCCGGAGGAGGAGGAGGAACCGTGGCCACCGGGGGAGGAGGAGGAGGGTTATCTGCCGGGCCCGCGCCGTTGGCCCTAGCTTCCAAGTATCTTCGGAACCAGCCAGGTATGGGTACTCCCTTAGGAAGGTTAAGATTAGACATGCTGAAAAGCGAAAAGGAAAAAGATTCAAACGAGGAAACAAAGGAAAGTGATAATGGCTTTTGGGGAATAGCCTTTTCTTAAAAATAAATTTTTTTTTTTTTTGAAAAATGCTTCTTTATAAACGGTTTCGAAAATAGTTTCAGAAGGTTTTTAAAACTTTTGCCCAGTCTGGTAACCTTCTGCTCTGATACCAAATGTAACACCCCACCTCCGCTAGGGTCACTCACAAAGGGAATGCCCTAGTTTTGGAGGGGTATTATCTAGTAAACAGGCACAGAGATAACACAAGACAGAACATAGATAAAATAGAGTATATAAAGCAGCGGATATAAACTTTAAAACCAAATCTCATTACTGAAAAATAGAGTCAAAACCTCTTACATCAAAATGCCAAGTCATTATTTCATTACATCAAGTTCTAAAGAAGAAAAGTACTTAAAACAACATAAGTAAAATATTATTCCCCAAAAAGTGCATGAGTGCAGCCATAACATAGCTCAAGACCAAACCGTACATGAGCTGTCAGAAAGCAAGCAAAGTCCAAGTTAAGAGCTAGAGTTTCCTCCCTGAGAACCTGAAGGGGGGGGGGAACGAAAGGCAAAGAGGCGAAAGAAAACGGGTCAGTCAAAAAGACTGGTAAGCCCTAGTGACTATCAGCATAGAAACTAGCAAAGTTAACAAGACATGAATAAACTGGAATTAAACATAGGAATGATGATAAGTCTGACATGATAACTAAGCTAACAAGATAACTCAAGTCTAACATTGCGTATTCAAGGTTCGCCATACCAACTATACTCGTATACTAATCCCGTGTCAATTATAAATCAAGAAATAATCCCTTGGCCCAATATCGTGAAGTGACCGAATTCGGGGTCCAACTGTATGATCTAATCGATCGGCTCCCTACAAGTCTAGCTCATCGTGTGTTTGTGTCATACGGCCCTATCACGAATGTAGTCACCTGTGCTAGGTCCACCATAGGGTGTATCAAGCCCTAGGGTGCCAACCACCGACACAAATCAAGAATGCACAGATAATCCTACTGATGCCCAATGCCTGCTTTTTCAACTCCGGACTAAGTGCACGACCCTAGTCCGCCTGAACCTACAATGGCGCACCAACTCAGCCGTCGTTCTGGTCGCTTACAATCAGCCCAGCAATCGTGCCTCACCCTGCCTAGTCCCAGGGTACCGTGATACATCTAGTGGGTTACTGCTGAAAAGGACCACGTAACTAGAGTTTCGTTCAGCAGGTTAAGTTGTCATTTAAAATCAAGACTTAACCCCATCTACATGTCATGTCAAATTGATTAAGTGTGTCGTTCTAGTTTAAGACTTAGTCCTACGAATCATGTGTCAGGTTGGTTAAGTGTGTTCAAGCGGTTCATGACTTAACCCTATCAAATCAATGTGTCAAATTGGTTAAGTGTATTCGAGTGGTCCATGACTTAACCCTATCTAGTGGCATTAATTTACTTAATGCACCCCTAACCTCTCACATTAGACTTGGTTATGGTTACTGGATGTGCCGGGCGGGTCCGGGCAGTTTTACACCATAACCTAGTCTAACCTCGGCTTTCGAGTGCGATATGACCAACTACTCACATTGGGTCCTATTGTATGCAGTTACTGGATTCGTCGGGCGGTTCCGGGCAGATTTATACTACAAACTCAACCCAACCTTGAGTTGGCCACGTTCAAGTTATCTAAGTGTCATGTCCCAAATTCATATTTTCAAGTATAATTTCATGTCAAGTTCATGTTCCTATCCAAGCTCAAGTTATAACGATATTCATGTTTTCAAGTTCATACTAAATTCAGGTTTTCCTAAACTACCTAAATCGCATCCCCAACGCTCGTGAATTCGAATCAAGGCAATCGATGTAACTAGGGAATAACATAACAAGGATGGGTATAAAGTGGCAAAGGTGATTTCAAGGCAAGCATGGTGTAACTTGAGATATGATCATAACATCACTGGCATATGAAATAGGGTGATAAACATAGCAACAAATGACATAAGATGATAATCCTAAACTTGTGACTAGCAAAGGTTTCAACATCACAACATCACAGGCATGTTAAAATAATGATAGGGTTTAGGTTATGACAGGAACATGCCCCTAAATCAAGTTCTTATCAGTATTCCACAAATCAAGGTTCAATATGAACGGTACTAGGTTCAAGGTGAATAGATCTAGGGTGAACAAGAGTAGATCTAAAATAATAGATCAAAAAGGAATAGCCATAGATCAAAGATATACAAGAGTAGGTCTCAAGTAGTTATCATGTTTATGTTCAACTTCAATTTACACATGTCCATATTAAGTTTAGAGTTTAGATCTAAGAGTAACTAGGGCTTACAGATCGTGGTTTTTTGAGAACTAAGAACAGAAATTGTCGTAGGATCGTTGTTGAGATGTTGATCTATTCCCTTGAATTGTTGTAGAAACATTGGCCTTCAATTTGGATCTAGTTTGAATGTTTAAGCTTCAAGTTGGAGGCGGCGGCCATGGTTCAAGAGGAGACTTAGCAGCATAATGGTGTTAGAAAGATTTGTTGTGGATTAGCCTAGGTCTTAGGGTGTTTTTATAGTTGCAACAACTAGTTTAGGCCATAGGATAAACCCTAGAATCGATCTGAACCGCCAAAAATCATCACAGGCCCTCAAACAAGCCAACAGGGTCAAGCAGGAGCAACCAGGCCCAAACTAGGTTCGGGGACCAGGTCGACACCCAAGTCGACTGCGCAGTCGACCTGGTCCTAGGGGTGTCGACTGCCCAGTCGACTCCCCAGTCGACCTGGGGTGCTGGGCGGGAAATTTCCCGCCCAGTCTGTCTGGGTTTTGAAATTCGAATTTGAACTCGAATTCGAACTGTTTTGAACTCTGAAAATTTCTGAAACTTTGGGGAGCCATAACTTTGTCATATAGACTCCGATTTTCAAAAACTCGGACTCAATTTCATGTAGAATTTCGAGACGAACGCAATGGCGCAACCCGTTTCCCTTGGTTCTTATTTTAAAATTTAATTCTGCCTAGATTTATGGTTATATCATGTTATCAAAATACGGGTTGTTACATTCAACCACCGTCTTCATCTTCGACTTATCGTCGTATCAGTTATTCAAAATGGGATAAACCCGGCCTTTCCGAATAACTCACGTATTTTATAAACAAGTGTTAAACAAACACAACATACGTCTCATTCCAATCAAGAATATTCTTTTATTCAAATATTCTTATACTTTAGGAAAGGTTCACATTAATTTTATCAAAGACAAATTCTTTAAATCTATTCTTTAATCTTCCTTTGGATATCAATTCAAACCAAATTATGGTTTATCCAAACTAGTCAGGATTAGCAAACCTTACCGAAGTAATCATTTGTTTAATTTCCCAATCCCAACCTATTCATCCCATGAAGTAAATCTGGTATTACTTCATACCTAACACCACGGTGTTATCGGTAAATTTAATTACCATTTCACATTCAAATCTAATTAAAGATTTAGCTATCGCCTGGAGTAAAACTGGTGGTACTCCATTTTCGATCATTTTCTTGAATTGATAATGTTAATTATCACATTCACTTTTCAATCTAATCAAAGATTCATTAAAACTCCATTTAGTTTTAATCTTCCCAAAAATCAATATTAATGATCATTCAAAGCTAAGAAATTAATCTTATCTTTTACTGGGTTAAAGAACCAATGTCAGTTAAAACACAGTTCACGATAAACCCAAAATCACATTGCATCAGTCTCTAAACGTAATTTAGTAAGAGAACAATTCCTAAGTATTAATCCCGAAGGCCGAAACCAACATCAGATCAATACCAGGAAACCATTCAATTTAGCTAATCTCCAGTTAGTTTCTAATTTTCTTAACTCCATTGGGTTTAAGAACAGTATTATTAAAGATACCATTCACGACAAATCCAAAATCTCATTCTATTGTTAATCGGGTTAAAGAACAAGTGTTATTTAAATCACCGTTCACGATACCCAAAAATCAATTTCAATTCAATTCCAATTAAATATTAATTGGTATACTTCATTACATCTAAATAAAAAGATTTAATCTAATCTCAACTGTGTTTAAGAACAGTGTTAATGAAGACACCATTCACGACCAACCCAAAATCCCATTTGATATTAAATACAAGGCTCTGAATAGAAAATATATCGGCTTATTTTCAATATCAAATTCTGAAATAAAAAATACCGTATTGGAATAACGATATATATCTTCCAAATTCCTCCACAACGTCCGTATAATCACGGAATCCAATATCGAAATATTCCAAAGATAATTTCGATTCAAATCCATTCCAATTCATATATTGGAAATTCTGGTTATTTTTATAACCATTTCAAATCCAATTTATTTATTTAAAAATATTGGATTATAATTCTAGTTCATTACTAGTTCATTTTGATAAAAATATACTTTT
Source organism: Allium sativum (assembly GCA_030737875.1). Classification (NCBI taxonomy): domain Eukaryota; kingdom Viridiplantae; phylum Streptophyta; class Magnoliopsida; order Asparagales; family Amaryllidaceae; genus Allium; species Allium sativum. Next base: position 1,056,199,949 of record CM060909.1, on the reverse strand, counting down.
ATCTTTTCAAATATGGAAGTTTTCATCCCAATTCTTTCCAAATCATTAATTATGATTTTACACAAATTATTAATATTTTTAACAATTTTATCAAGGCCCGTACAGTCGATTTCCATAAACGGTCATCGAACTGCACTTACAGCAACTTTTCCAAATTTGATTTGGACATAATTCCAAATCCAACTGTTAGATTTTAAATCTCTTATATCTGCTGGAAAGCTCTCTTTGATATGAACCCAACGGTCTGGGTTTTAGGAGAATCCGATGGTTGGATCTCTCGTAACGTCAATTCGAAGTTAATGGCCGAAATTCGCTTCGGCGCGGCGCATTCTATTCGGGCCATTAAATATATATAATATATATATTATATATATTTCATCGATTTCCTTTTAAAACGTATTTTATAAATCGTTTTAAATTCGTTTTAAAAATGATTTCAACTTCATTTCAAATTTCCAATCAAATTTGAATATTTCTTAATAAATTTGTTTTAAATTCATTTTAAAACGATTTCAATTTCATTTCAAATTTCAAATCAAATTTGAACATTCCATATCATTTTAATATTAAAATGATAATAGTTTCAAAATATCAAATTTTGAAATCACTTTTTGATATTCATTATAAAATGAATAAAATCGACAAAATTCCCGTTCATGTTAAAATGGCGTTTAACTACTTAACACGGCTTCACATTTCAATACTCATAGAATATTATTTTAAAATATCCGTTAATTCTGAACTGGAATCATACACATTCAATTACCACATAATTTTATTTATATGGATTTCATACACAATATACACAACAATAATCAAGCACAGTCAACTATCATCCAGAGTGCATTACACAACTGTATAAGCGTTAAAAATAAATAAATAACGCTCATCATAGCCTGTCAACTCATCGATTGACATACAACTAAACAATTGGGATTAGTGTATGCCCAGTATCATCCTAATACCCGTGGGAGGTTTTCAAACAACACATACCAAACATTATTTGTGCAGTTGGACGATTTGTAAAATTTATCATCCCAATCAGTATCAGTTAAATGGGTGTACATAAACAAATCATCTGATTTATAAATGAATAATTATTTTCAACACATGACCATTTTATATGGTTCTTATACTCAATAAAAATTATATTTTTATTGTTCAAATATTCTATTCCATACATGAATATTTTATATACATCACAATACAATACAATACAATCAAATAAGTCGTCCATGGTCTATAGACGACGGGGAACAGTTCATATATGCAGTTATAAAATAAATAACTGTACAAGAAATTATAATGAGAAATTTTCACAGTTGATTTCCACTCCGTCAGTTTTATTTCTGCATTTCTGAACCATTTGCATTTGAATTTGCCTGAAATTTTAACTAGCTCTAAATTGGGCCCGGTTAGTCTTGTTGTGAAGCTCTCGCCCCCACGATTGCAACGAACCCAGTTTCGCACGATTTGGACCTCGTATGACAAAGTTATGGCATTATTTACATTGCATTTCATAATTATAATAATTAAAATAATTAATTACTTTATTTTCCCATAATCCTTTGTTAAACCATCTTCCTTGTTTCGTGATTTCTGTTAACCAAGAACCCAAAACATTGCACCCGCCTCTTTCACCAACGTGCCTCCTATAGATGACCGGAACCAAATCCGATATCGCTACGCCGACCGCCTAGAAGCCCTCTCCCCACTCGCTGATCGTCGATGCATTCGATGGGCCCGTGTGCCCTAGAAACTCTCCCAAACGCACCGCATTTATAGCCAAAAATCCACCTCCACGAACAACCATATTCAATCACCACCATTGGATAGCTTCATCTCACTTAAATCTTCGATTTGTCCTTCGTAATTGTTTGAAATCTTTGACTAGATTGATCGCAATGAAGGGGAGAAGGTTTTGGAGATTTCCGCCGTTGTTTTTAGGGCCTGTGGGTTTAAACGATGAATGAGGGTTTTAATTGGAGGAAAATAACTATATATTTTTTTAATTATTTTAATTTCCAAAATCTATGTTTATCAGTTCAGACTCCAAATCGAACCCAATGACTGTTGCCTCCAGCTAATTACCCCCGTTCCGGACACAGTGGGATATGTCCCGCAAGCCAATTTGACCGTTGCAATCAGTTTTTGTTAAAATTAAAATATAAATTAATTTTACATTCAAAATTGATTTTAACGTACGTTTTAATTTACTGGGGCCACATTCTGACTCCAAAAATTTTAGAAAAATAAATATGGCTATGTTTTGACGGTACGGTCCTAAAAAACTAATTTCGTCGAATTTGAAGACTATTTGAAAAATGGCCATTTTCTGGTCAATCCAAATTGACTGAAAGTGTCAAAACACGTTTTCTTTTGCCACGCTCGCATATTGATTCCAAAAATTATGAACATTGGAATCTAGCAATAATTTGACATTCCGGATCCAATATATGTGGTTTCGTCGAAAACGGAGGCCGTTTGCAAAGTTGCTATTTTTAAGGGGCTTTATTTCCATAACGACTATTCTAAATTTTCAATTGGACATAACTTTTTATTCCCGCTATGAAATTTTGATTTTTCGGATTCGTTAGAAAGATATTTTCAAATAGATTCTAATATTTTTGGTTTTACTAAAGTCCGGCTTATTCTGAATCCTGTACATTCAATTGAAATTTGAAATCGAATTTTCAAACTACCACACCATTTCCGATTCCTTTTATAATTAAAATAAATATTTATATTCTAACTTCAATTCAAATAAATATATACGTTCTAATTCTATTCAAAATAAATTTCTAGTCGTTATTATTTAAAAATAAATCATTTTAAATATTCAAAATTCATTAAAATTGCCAAAATAAAATTTTTAAATTGGTTCAGATTTTCCGGGTTGTTACAATCTCCCCCACTTAAAATCTTTTCGTCCTCGAAAAGGAACGGAGCTGAAAGTTGTTTAACTAATCAACTCAACTTTCATTCTGGCTTTCATTCTTCAACTTTTCAGTTTCTAAGAATTTTCCAATTGTTCAAAAATTTGGCTAACACCCTTAATTTTCGAAAAATTTCGCCATAACCTCCTTTGTACGGGGAGCATCGGGAAAATCCCCCAACCGCTACGCAGGCCCTCTCATTTCAAAAAGAAAAAGCCAAACTGCTAGCCAATCGGCTCATAAAATCATCCAAACCCAATATATTAGTAAATGTGCACCTATTTGCCGGGCTTGCAATTTTATTCCTCTTCTCTAGCCTCCTTGCTATGACCTGTTCAATGTATATACATGTATATGCATGGAATTCTAACAAATTTCAATTCATTTCGAAATTTGATTCAATTTAGCTAAATTAACTTTCATTCACAAATTGGTTTCAACAATTCTATCAGTCAAACTAATAATCAAACAACACAATCAGCAATCATATAGTTGATTATCGTTTCAAACACATACCTTTAATATATAATCAAAAAATCATGTTTTTGATGCTAATTCATAACAATTAATCCTATCTAGTTTTGGTTCTCACACCAGACAATTGGAAATATATAGAAATCCCACTTTCGAAACTCGAACATAAATACTGATGATGATGCATCATCATCAGGATTATCACCGGGCGACTAGAGTGTGATTCTATATCTACCCAGTATATTTGAGACTTCGAATACACATTAATTACGTGTATATCCAAAATCTTCATATACTCGATTGTCCAAATCAATATAAATAAAGTATTCAAATACGTATTATATGATTTATATTTTCAAAACAAAAATTGTTTTCATCTTTATTTAAAAACAATACTCTTCCGAATCATTCTAGGATACTACAGATCTCATCTCTAACGAGTCATTCTCATTGGATATTACTTATCCAATCTCTGATGAATTCTTTCGTTTGGTTCTAATGTGCCTTGTTCTCTAGCTCTGTAAACCAAAGCTCTGATACCAAATGAAGCGACCCAAACTTCCTGTGAAGGAAAGCCCGGATTGAGTTAAGAACACGACCAATCAGAACACAAACAAAAGAACGTTTCATTGCTTATTACAACAATTTACATCACAGTACAGAATATACAGAGTAAGAATGAATAACATACATTTGATAAATATCAGAGAATTAAATTACATTTAAATACATAGCAGCAGAAAAATAATACAAAACCCAACTAAAAGAAATACACGGATACAGAGCTTTCCGGATATCAATCCAGCTATAAAGTAGGATCCTGCGAATATAATATTTGCAAAACCCAACTACTGGCTTCCCATGTAGAAAATTAGGGCACCCAGAGTTTAGGTTAAGACAATAAACTCCAGGTCATTTATTGACTGGTGTGAGAAATAAAACAGTTATTAATCTTTATTTTAAAGTTAGGTAAATCAAGGGACCACTCCATCTACTACGGAACGAGTTTCCTCCTCCCAAGAATACCAATGCATAAAACAAATAGCGCAATGCTAAATAAAGAACAATTGAAGCTATTATAAGACCCAGGTCCCATCACACAATGCAACGCAAGCCGGAGGATAGGGTTTTACCTTATAATAGACAAATAATGCTTGATATGCAAAATTCAATCTTTTATTATTACTATAAGTGAAGAAATCAACTTCAAATATAAATGTATCAATCATAGGTGGCATGAGCGCCCCATCCCACTATGTCGCCATATATATGATTGCAACTAAAATCGAAATGTCATGTATTAGAAGTTGGATTTCCATCATGAACCAAGGTAAGGGATCGTCCTTACTGCTTCGAGACAATCTAGCCCATGCCTCAGGAACAGCCGCAACTGCACCTTAGGAGCAACAGGGTCGGTCCACACTTACGTTAGTGGATTATAATTCCTGAACAATACGTTTCCCGCCCTATGGGGCGTAAACTGGTCATAAACTGAACAAACCTTCCATCGGCATCGTAGTGACCGATATAACCGAGGTGCCTCGCATTCCAACAACCACATAGGTAAAAATATATAAATTTCAGGACGCGTAAAACCTTGACACCACCCATAACAAGAAAGAAATGCATGTTCTCCCTGGATCCTCTCCCGTTTCTGGTTCATACCAGGAAGTGAAGCTCATGAATTAACGCTATACACAAAGCGATGCTATATTAAAGCTATGCTTGGATCATCAACCATAAGACTCTGCTTTTCAACAGAAGCCTTGATCATTTGCCACTCAGGCATGTCACATAGGTAATTTATGCCATGCGACAGGTGTCTATCGATATACAACCTCTGATCCCGTACGTCTCAGAGAAGGGTGAAGTAAGAGAATAAATTCTCCTTCACCAGGCAGATGTATATTTGATAGAGATCAATCAGCATAGATTAAAATCCAATGTCAGACACACAGTCCATTTACAAATCCGTTCTGGGTTTGAACAAAACCGAAGGCACCTTATTCCTCGTCCCATATGTACAATACAGGAGAAAGGCCCTCGCATATCCAATCGATCTCCAAGTACGTCTGGACGATCACCACTTATTACCTTGTCTTGGGTGTACTGCATAATCAAGACATTAGTAATCATCCAAACGACGTGAAGACCTTCGGTCTTCAACCACCGTCTTCATCTTCGACTTATCGTCGTATCTATTATTCAGAATGGGATAAACTCGGTCTTTCCGAATAACTCGCGTATTTAATAAACAAGTGTTACACAAACACAACATACGCCTCATTCCAATCAAGAATATTCTTTTATTTAAATATTCTTATACTTTGGGAAAGGTTCCCATTAATTTTATCTAAGATAAATTCTTTAAATTTATTCTTTAATCTTCCTTTGGATATCAATTCAAACCAAATTATGGTTTATCCAAACTAGTCGGGATTAGCGAACCTTACCGAAGTAATCATTTGTCTAATTTCCCAATCCCAACTTAGTCATCCCATGAAGTAAAATTGGTAATACTTCATATATAACACCATGGTGTTATCGGTAAATTTAGTTACCATTTCATGTTCAAATCTAATTAAAGATTTAGCTATCGCCTGGAGTAAAACTGGTGGTACTCCATTTTCGATCATTTTCTTGAATTGATAATTTTAATTATCACATTCACTTTCCAATCTAATCGAAGATTCATTAAAACTCATTTAGTTTTAATATTCCCAAAAATCTATATTAATGATTATTCAAAGCTAAGAAATTAATCTTATCTTTAACTGGGTTAAAGAACCAATGTCATTTAAAACACGGTTCATGATAGACCCAAAATCATATTCCATCAGTCTCTAACCGTAAATTTGTAAGAGAACAATTCCTTAAGTATTAATCCCGAAGGCTGAAACCAACATCAGATCAATACCCAGGAAACCATTCGACTTCGCTAATCTCCTGTTAGTTTCTAATTTTCTTAACTCCATTGGGTTTAAGAATAGTATTATTAAAGATACCATTCACGACAAACCCAAAGTCTCATCCTATTGTTAATCGGGTTAAAGAACAAGTGTTATTTAAAACACCGTTGACGACACCCAAAAATCAATTTCAATTAAATGTTAATTAATTGGCATACTTCATTAAATCTAAATAAAAATATTTAATCTTTTCTCAAATGGGTTTAAGAACAGTGTTAATGAAGATACATTCACGAAAAACCCAAAATCCCATTTGATATTAAATGCAAGGCTCTGAATAGAAAATATATCGGCTTATTTTCAATATCAAATTCTGAAATCAACAAATATCGTATTGGAATAATGATATATATATCTTCCAAATTCCTCCACAACGTCCGTATAATCATGGAATCCAATATCGAAATATTCCGAAGATAATTTCGATTCAAATCCATTCCAATTCATATATTGGAAATTCTGGTTATTTTTAAAACCATTTCAAATCCAGTTTATTTATTTAAAAATATTGGATTATAATTCTAGTTCATAACTAGTTCATTTCAATAAAATATATTTTTATCTTTTCAAATATGTAATTTTTCATCCCAATTCTTTCCAAATCATTTGTTATGATTTTACACAAATTATTAATGTTTTTAATAATTTTATTAAGGCCCGTATAATCGATTTCCATAAACGGTCATCGAACTGCACTTACAACGACCTTTTCCAAATTTGATTTGGACATAATTCCAAATCCAACCGTTAGATTTTAAATCTCTTATATCCGTTGGAAAGCTCTTGAGATACGAAGCCAACGGTTCCGGTTTTAGGAGAATCCGACAGTCGAATCTCTCGTAACGTCAATTTGAAGTCAATGGTCGAAATTCGCGAACTGCCGCGACGCGGCGCATTCTATTCAGGCCATTAAATATATATATTATATATATTTCATTGATTTCCATCCGAAACATATTTTATAAATCGTTTTAAATTCATTTTAAAAACGATTTCAACTTCATTTCAAATTTGTAACACCCCGTATTTTCCGTGAACGTCAAAGTAACAAATCAAAGTATACTTAATTTTCAAGAGAATAATTAAGGGAAACGGGTTATGGTATTGCATTCGTCTCAGAATTTTTCATGAGATAGAGTCCGATTTTGCGTAAATCAGACTCGGTATGAAGAAGTTATGACACTTAGAAGTTTCAGGAATTTAAAATAAAAACCAGCCCGAATTCAAATTTAAAGTTTCGAAATTCAAATCACACACTTGGGCTGGGCGGGAAATTTCCCGCCCAGGACCAAGGTCGACAAGGGGGTCGACCAAGGTAGAAGAGGTCGACCATGGGGTCGACCTCCCTCCTTCTCCAGATCCGTTGACAGATTCGTTTTTTTTTCATTTAGACGCCCGTTCTAACCAGATTCGTTGCTCCTAAGCTATTTAAACACCCCCAAACCTCACTTTCTCTCCACACAACTTCATTTTGCCTATACTCTACCCTAATTCATATCAAAATAAATCAAAGACGGAGTTATACTGCTCAAGCTCTTCATAGAAATCAAGTTTAGATTTTAAGTAGAGATTTAAAGGCTAATTCAATGACTTCAACAACTATTTCTAGGAATCAAATCAAACCTAAATTAGAAGAACAAATAGTCTACTTTAAGGGGAGCTATTCAGTTTCAGAATACAGATTCCAGAATTCAAGACTGTTCTGTAATTTGTAAGTTCACGTTACTTTCAGAAATAAAAGTTAATTGTGATTCTGACATTGTAACAAATCTGGATCTGAGATTATGCATATTTCTATCTGTCTTTCTATATCCTTTGGATCTTTCTCATTGATAATATTATGTCCATTCTTTGTCTCTTCTTTCCTTCTTCCCTTTTTGTTTTATAGCCAGGCTACTGTGAGCCTGAGCCAGATCTCAAATGAACGTACGTTAGAAATAAAATTGGGTATAATATATGATTTGGACATGATTAGCGCTAAAATTGGGAAAAAGAATTAAATTGTGCATAATTGGGCATACCTGAGTTGTAACTGATTTGAGGACATAACACATGTTGTATTCAAAACATAAAGTGTATCAAACATATGACTTGAGATTTAAAATGAAAAGTATTGGACATATGACTTGGGGTTTGGGGCGTAAATTGAACCGTAAAGTATATGTTGTGGTCTAAGATCTAAAATTGGGACATATATGTATATATGATAATTTATGATTTGGAAGAAGAAGATTAGAGTGTATAGTGATGTATGGCTTAGGCATGAAAACAAGATTTGCCCTTGTTTTGTAAGTCAGTTACTTTTTAGATTTGAACACCTAAATCTAATTGTGACATGTAATAAAATGGATATGAGAATATGCCTGATGTAAGCTATCCTTTCATTGAAATCTGCGCTTGAGTATATATATCTTTGGGAATCATTTTTGGCTATGAAATTGGTCCAATCATATCTATCCTTGTTGTATATCGGAATTGTAATCCTTTTTAAGTTCATGATATAATTCTTATCATATCTATATGCCTGCGATGTATTCCTTACAAAACTTGTCATTTTAGTACATCAAGTTTATTGGACCAATAGTTCTTATCATCATATGACTATGCCAATCCTTACGATGTTCCATCTTGCTTCTCTCCTTATTTTATGTTCTTGGGTTGAATCTCGAAATACGTATGTCAGAATGCGGGGGTAATTGGGTATAACATGAAATTGACATTATTTGGCATAATTTGGAACATGTAGTATGGCATAACTGTTAAGATGCAATTTGGGGAAATCTGACATGAATTATGGAATATGTAATTTGACATATTGAACCTAGAATTGGCATGAAAGACAAAGTATGAAATTGGCATATAAATCATGTTTTGGGCAAAATTTGTTATTGTTGCGAATTCAGGGTAACTTGAGCGTTAAATCTAGATTGGGTGTAAAATCTAACATGACTAGTTTTGGTGAATTTGGTAATTAGCATGTAAAATCTAAATTTGGGTATATAGGATAAATGTGTAGATTAAAGATGAACATGCCTAATCCGAAATTAGATTGAGTTGTGGTGTAAAACTTCCCGGAACCGCCGGTGTAACGACCCGCCCTATACTAGCCGACATTTCCTCCGAAAGTGCGCTGTACACATGTCTAACTAGGACGGAACGGTCGTCGGAAGGAAAGAAAGAAGGTAAAGAACTAACACAGAACCTGTAGAATGTCTCACAGCGCATGGAATAAAATATAATAATCACATAACTTTGACATAAAACAGGCGAGACAGTGCATAAGCTGAAAAACTAAATCATGTCTAACATGGCAGCGGAAATCCAAAATACAGCTTATGATCCAACATCCTTATTACAACTTCAAAAATACTGTCTCTAAACAAAAGAAAGGAAAAGGTACACTACTAATGCCCAAGCAGTGACCATCGATAACATAGGGAGATAATACATAAATATCATACGTGGAAGCCTCCTGCTCGTCTCCAGTACAGGTACCCGTGCATCCACCTAACCTGTCTCTAGTCTGCTCGTGTGAGCACCCAGAGTAATAAGAAGAGACATAAAACTCTGGGTCAGACATAAAGTCTGGTATGAGCGATAAGCATCTAAACAGAATAATAACAGGTATAATCCAATCATACCTGAACCTGCAACCAAAGAGTTAGCACTACATACTGTACAACACTCTAAGGTGCCCTTTCAAATGGTGTAAAGATAACGGGGGTGGGGGTGTGCATGTCATAGTGATGTCAAACAATCAAGCATAGCAATCATCCTCACATCCCTCACTCAGTGCGTATAGCATACGATATCCACTACTTTGGTCACCTAATACTTTGGGCCATGGCGGAATCCAATCCCGTGTAACTATCACTACAAGCCCACTATCCATCTCTCAGTGGTGAACCAAAGTTATGAATACCGACAACTCCTTAGCACACGTCCCGCAGCAAAGCCCAACTATGAAGTGAACTCATTGGTTCCCAACTGGATCCTAAGCTCTAACTTCCCATATTGGACTAACTTTGCATCTCGGGTTATTGGTCAATACTGGGTCGGGTCGGGTTCCTTCTCAAGCCATCGGTTCGGGTCGGGTGTCCTTCATCTGTTCGGGTCGGGTCTTCTCCTGGTGCGGTTCGGGTCAGGTCTTCTCCTAGTGCGGTTCGGGTCGGTTGTCCTCCATCGGTTCGGTTCGGGTGCTTTACCTCGGGTCGGGTCGGGTGTCATCTCCCCTCCAGCTCGTGCCTCTGTTCCAATCTGTGCCCTCGTCCTTCACATGCTACTATCCGATCCATCCTCATGCCTTCACTCCGATCCGTCCTCCTCGATCTGATTCGTCCTCCTCGATCCGATCCGTCCTCCCCGATCCGATCCGTCCTCCTCGATCCGATCCGATCCTAGTTCAGCTAGCGTGGCCTTCCTTTTTGCCATTTTCCCCCAAGTGTTGGGTTCCGATCCGATCGGATTCTTTGCTCTGTTCAACATATCCGATCCGAGCCCTATGTCCGATCCGATCCGAACCCTGCACTGTTTTCTGAGACTGTTCCAGCAAGTGTTTATGCCATTCGACGACGTTTTCGACAATTCTAACTATTGAAATCAATCACAAAGCATTTCATACAGTCATAGCAACATGCATAATCAACCACAAACACCAAAACAACAATATGATAGGTTAAAACGGATCAAACATACCCAAAAATCCATATTTTCCCCTTAAGCATGTTTAAGAACAACTAATGACAGGATTAGTAAAACTTAACCAAATTAGCCAAATTTTCTAACAGAGGTCTAAAACAATATTTATGAATTTCTGAATATTTTTCCAGAATTTTATCACGCTTAATTTCGCTAATTAACACTAATCACCCCTTAATCCCCTAAATTCCGGGATTAACAAAATTAGTCCAAATTAACCCAAATTCATATCAGAGGCATAAAATGATGTTTTAGAATTTTGGGAATTTTTCTAGATTTTTCCGAGCCATAATTTCGCTAATCTTCGCTAATTACCCTAATTAGCCGTAATTAGTGAAAAAACTAAGCAAATCACTCACCTTTGGCACAATTAAACTTTCAGAACTGAAACTCCTCTGATATAGATCCAATCTCTATGTGTTCCAGCAACTCTCTCTCTGATTTGGTGCTAATCCCCTTTGGTTTGATGTAGTTTTGCTTAATCTTTGATTAGAAAGTGATTAGAGATGATTTGGAGTGAAATTAGAAGGTGGAGGCCATGGCTATACTTGAAGAAATGTCTTAGGCGGCTGGAAAATGAAGTAAAAACCGAAATCATAACCCTAGCAGCCCCTAAGTACCACTAATCCCGAAATCCCCTTTTGGGCCTAGCTGCTAATTACCCGGTTAAGCCCAATTAGCTGAAAATAACCCTTCAAACCTTAATTTAGTCATATCTCCCAAACGGTAAGTCCGTTTGGCTATTATGACCACTCTACGGAAAGAGAAACCATCATCCGGAGCTAATAGAAGTAGTTTAAGGTCAAAATTCCTTTCCAGTCAAAAGTTATGGACGAAACAAGATCAACTAGGGGCAAAACGGTCATTTAAAAATTGGCAAAAATCAAGAACATGGGAAATGACCCCACTAGTCGTTTCCCAAAAGTACACAACCATACGACTTACCTAGAAAAAGAAATAAATATTCTACGATCCTAGATGCGTAGAATGTGGGTTGTTACATTCTCCCCCCCTTAAGAAATTTCGCCCCCGAAATTCCTTAACTAAGAAACAACAATGGGTCCCGCATGCCTATTAACCAATTTCAAACAATCAAACATACATGATAGTACTACAAGCATATCCTAGCAAGCGGTTTTCTAACAAAGGAAGAATCATTGCCGCTAAGATCTTACCAGACAAAGAGCTTTAAATACGACCTTCTTATGTCATCCTCTACTTCCCAAGTACAGTCGTCCTCTCGCCATCGATTCCCATCTTTATCCTAGAGGCGATTTCCAATAGGTTAGGATCGTTCCTCTGACTGGAACTGTTCCACTCAATCCAGATCGATCCAATCGTCAAGCTTACTAGCGTTTCTGAATCCAATTCACACTTAGGTCTGAAGTCATGCCCCATGATATACTCTAGTAGCTTCCATTCCAGAAACATAGCCTCTAAACTGGCATGTCTTCTACCCAATGCATCAGCTACCGCACCTAGTCCGGTACTACGGCATTCGTCCGTACTGTCATCTTCTTAGGTAATCCAACCATATACGTCAAATTACCAACTACATTCCAAATGTCCTTTCAAGTCTAACCCGAATCTTGCCTACATCCATACTGCACGTCCAACGTATATTCACCTCTTAGAGGCAAACTAGATCCATCCAATGACCCTAGGCACTACATCTATATCCGTACTGTACGTCTAACGTACATTCACCTTCTAAAGGTGAACTAGACTCATCTAATGAATCTAGGTACCTTACCCATATCTGTACTGCACGTCCAACGTACATTCACCTTCTAAAGGTGAACTAGACTCATCCAATGAATCTAGGTACCCTACCTATGAGTCCAAGTCCAACTTGAATCTCCTATATCCGCGGAATCTCCAAGATCAACGGACGCTCCACAATGCCCAAACATACTTCAAGTCTAACGTAAAGTATCATACACCCATCATCTCGCTATGATCAACAAACCTATCCTATTTCCATTTAACAGGATCCTTACAGGTGATAGTCTAATCAAGAGAAGAAAGGTAGGAACAAACATAGCAACCATAGCATCCATCAAACAAATCCTATCTATCACCTGCTAAATCCTTGAATACGTCAACACCTATATGTCTGGTCCAACCAACATCAATAACTAATGGAAGCCCAGCCTCCAAACGGACTACCGTACGTCCAACGCACGTTTATCCTCCAAGGATAACTAGATCACGTCCAACGGATCCAAGGTAACGGGCGTCCCCAGATACCCCTGCTTTTAGTCCGCCTGAAACACTCGAGTCCCACCCAAGCCTATCCATTATCCTGCTGCCCTCTCGAGTCTAACTCGAGCCAATCCAATTCCTTGCAGCCTCCTCGAGTCCAACTCGAGTCAATCTATTACCCATAACTCAGACCCAGTCTTGAGTATCCATTACCTACAAACTCTAGTCCAACGTGAGTCGTCTCCCTATTCGTTGCATCTCTAAGATCAATCGAACATCTATTTTATTTTACGAGTTCAAGTCCAACTTGAATCGTCCTAACCTTCGTTGCACCTTCCTGGACCAACGAACACATCCTATTCTTTCAAAAAGAACATTAACATATGGTCCTAAACGATTCATTACTTTGCATCTTTCTTGAGTCCCACTCGAGTCATCTCGTAACCCTATCGAGTCTAACTCGGGGCAGTCCATACCATCGAATAGTCTTATCCTGTCACAACTGCCCATCACTCTTCGAGTAAACCAAGATATCATCCAATGAAAATCGCAACAACTACCTATCTCTCATGCAGACCATCCTAGTCGACCTCGACATTCCCCGAGCACAAGTCCCAAAGGCCTAAACCAATATCAGACAAGCACCCAAGGAACATCTCCTCCGAGTTCAGACGATCTACGTGAGATGACATGAGCAAAACATCCAAACACTCAAGCATCCATAACTGACTTTGGCTATCCTTTCCAATCTTACTTGAAATTATCATCGACCGCATGACCAAGTCCTGACCAACTACTGTACATCCAATGTACATTTGCTTCTCTAACTCCCGTTATCATTTTCATCATAAGGTAGGCGATCCAATACCACCCTTCATCTATTATCCACTCTAACGGTCATCAAAGGCTCTTCACAATCTACTCTCACTCTATACTTTTGGAGTTAACCAGCTCCCAAAATCAAGCCAAACCTAGTAAAGCTCAAAATAAAGCAATCACAACAAACATACATCCATGACTCGATAAGACCAAATTACGACAAATCCTACAAAGGCTAGTCAAACCACCTATCGGGTTTGTCACTACTAAAGGTCTATCGACTATCTCGGGTTCCAATTCCAACCTATCTACCAGGTCACTAGGTACGAAGGAATGGGAAACCTTGTTATTAAAAAAAAAACTCGAACAGAAACATCTTAAATAGAAAGCATACCTCGAATAACGACACCTTTTTCCTTCTGCGCCGCAGTTGGGGCATTCGACGAAGAAGGAATAGCATTGATAGCATATGCTTTCACGATCTGCTTCTCCCTAGGAGATTGTGGACATTCATTCTTGTGATGTCCCGCTTGGCCGCAATTAAAGCACTTCCTTTCCCCAGGCTTTTCTCGACAATCTCTGGCATAGTGGCCCTTCTTGCCACAGCTAAAGCACTCGCCATCTTTCTTATTCTTCTTACTCTGACCATCCATGGTTTGGTCTTGTTTCCTCTTAGTCTGGGAATTATTCTTGCCTCCGCCGCCTGCTTGCGGCTTTGGCTCCTTTGCAGATGCATTAGCGACCTCAGTCTTAGGCTTAGGGTAAAGACTTTCTGACCTTAATGTCTTTCCTACAATCGATTCAAACGTCTCATCGATGTGGTTTATAAGCCTTTCCCCCAAGTACCCATCTAAACCAGTTATGAACTTCTCGTTCTTCTTCTCGGCAGTGTCGATAAGAGATAACCCATATTTCGATAAAGTATCGAACTCAGCAACATACTCTGAAACTGCCCTTCCGTTCTGCTTAAGCTCCAGAAAGTTTCTAAACAATTCTGACTTCTGAGCAGCTGGTATAAACTTATCGCAAAAACGAGCCTTAAACTGATCCCATGTAATCTGATCCTCTGGAGTTACTGCCTTAATAGCATTCCACCAATTCATTGCTCGTCCTTGAAGCTGACGGGATGCTAGCTTCCTCTTCATGGCATCTTCAATACCCAAGTCTTCGAAGATACGCTCACAGCTATCCAACCAATCCTGAACAACCGTAGCCGACTCCGTTCCATGGAACGGCTTCCCACCAAGACTAGTATAATCCTTGTTAAGCTTGGCGAAATCGGCCCTAGGCGCCTGCACTACTGCACCACCACCGTTAGCAACATTAGGAGTTGCCCTCTGAACATCCCTAAGCATCTCTCTCATGAGGTCAGTAAACATCGTCCTCATCTCAGCAGCATTCCCATTATTGGCTCCTCTACCAGTACCCCTCACGTATCGGCTCATCGTTCAATCTGTACAGAGAAAACGATTAACTATCTTCTTTGTGGTGTCAGTGCAGTGCGACTTCATCCTTAACTATACTAATAGTATATATATATATATATATATATAGCTTTGAAAACCAGTTTTGAAAAATCAAAATAATCACAAATACGCGCTCTCATATACGTATAATATCTCTCCTTGATGACTTTCCCCAGGTTAACTATGCAACCTAGAGCTCTGATACCAAATGTAACGACCCGCCCTATACTAGCCGACATTTCCTCCGAAAGTGCGCTGTACACATGTCTAACTAGGACGGAACGGTCGTCGGAAGGAAAGAAAGAAGGTGAAGAACTAACACAGAACCTGTAGAATGTCTCACAGCGCATGGAATAAAATATAATAATCACATAACTTTGACATAAAACAGGCGAGACAGTGCATAAGCTGAAAAACTAAATCATGTCTAACATGGCAGCGGAAATCCAAAATACAGCTTATGATCCAACATCCTTATTACAACTTCAAAAATACTGTCTCTAAACAAAAGAAAGGAAAAGGTACACTACTAATGCCCAAGCAGTGACCATCGATAACATAGGGAGATAATACATAAATATCATACGTGGAAGCCTCCTGCTCGTCTCCAGTACAGGTACCCGTGCATCCACCTAACCTGTCTCTAGTCTGCTCGTGTGAGCACCCAGAGTAATAAGAAGAGACATAAAACTCTGGGTCAGACATAAAGTCTGGTATGAGCGATAAGCATCTAAACAGAATAATAACAGGTATAATCCAATCATACCTGAACCTGCAACCAAAGAGTTAGCACTACATACTGTACAACACTCTAAGGTGCCCTTTCAAATGGTGTAAAGATAACGGGGGTGGGGGTGTGCATGTCATAGTGATGTCAAACAATCAAGCATAGCAATCATCCTCACATCCCTCACTCAGTGCGTATAGCATACGATATCCACTACTTTGGTCACCTAATACTTTGGGCCATGGCGGAATCCAATCCCGTGTAACTATCACTACAAGCCCACTATCCATCTCTCAGTGGTGAACCAAAGTTATGAATACCGACAACTCCTTAGCACACGTCCCGCAGCAAAGCCCAACTATGAAGTGAACTCATTGGTTCCCAACTGGATCCTAAGCTCTAACTTCCCATATTGGACTACCTTTGCATCTCGGGTTATTGGTCAATACTGGGTCGGGTCGGGTTCCTTCTCAAGCCATCGGTTCGGGTCGGGTGTCCTTCATCTGTTCGGGTCGGGTCTTCTCCTGGTGCGGTTCGGGTCAGGTCTTCTCCTAGTGCGATTCGGGTCGGTTGTCCTCCATCGGTTCGGTTCGGGTGCTTTACCTCGGGTCGGGTGTCATCTCCCCTCCAGCTCGTGCCTCTGTTCCGATCCGTGCCCTCGTCCTTCACATGCTACTATCCGATCCATCCTCATGCCTTCACTCCGATCCGTCCTCCTCGATCCGATTCGTCCTCCTCGATCCGATCCGTCCTCCTCGATCCGATCTGATCCCAGTTCAGCTAGCGTGGCCTTCCTTTTTGCCATTTTCCCCCAAGTGTTGGGTTCCGATCCGATCGGATTCTTTGCTCAGTTCAACATATCCGATCCGAGCCCTATGTCCGATCTGATCCGAACCCTGCACTGTTTTCTGAGACTGTTCCAGCAAGTGTTTACGCCATTCGACGACGTTTTCAACCATTCTAACTATTGAAATCAATCACAAAGCATTTCATACAGTCATAGCAACATGCATAATCAACCACAAACACCAAAACAACAATATGATAGGTTAAAACGGATCAAACATACCCAAAAATCCATATTTTCCCCTTAAGCATGTTTAAGAACAACTAATGATAGGATTAGTAAAACTTAACAAAATTTTCTAACAGAGGTCTAAAACAATATTTATGAATTTCTGAATATTTTTCCAAAATTTTATCACGCTTAATTTCGCTAATTAACACTAATCACCCCTTAATCCCCTAAATTCCGGGATTAACAAAATTAGTCCAAATTAACCCAAATTCATATCAGAGGCATAAAATGATGTTTTAGAATTTTGGGAATTTTTCTAGATTTTTCCGAGCCATAATTTCGCTAATCTTCGCTAATTACCCTAATTAGCCGTAATTAGTGAAAAAACTAAGCAAATCACTCACCTTTGGCACAATTAAACTTTCAGAACTGAAACTCCTCTGATATAGATCCAATCTCTATGTGTTCCAGCAACTCTCTCTCTGATTTGGTGCTAATCCCCTTTGGTTTGATGTAGTTTTGCTTAATCTTTGATTAGAAAGTGATTAGAGGTGATTTGGAGTGAAATTAGAAGGTGGAGGTCATGGCTATACTTGAAGAAATGTCTTAGGCGGCTGGAAAATGAAGTAAAAACCGAAATCATAACCCTAGCAGCCCCTAAGTACCACTAATCCCGAAATCCCCTTTTGGGCCTAGCTGCTAATTACCCGGTTAAGCCCAATTAGCTGAAAATAACCCTTCAAACCTTAATTTAGTCATATCTCCCAAACGGTAAGTCCGTTTGGCTATTATGACCACTCTACGGAAAGAGAAACCATCATCTGGAGCTAATGGAAGTGGTTTCAGGTCAAAATTCCTTTCCAGTCAAAAGTTATGGACGAAACAAGATCAACTAGGGGCAAAACGGTCATTTAAAAATTGGCAAAAATCAAGAACATGGGAAATGACCCCACTAGTCGTTTCCCAAAAGTACACGACCATACGACTTACCTAGAAAAAGAAATAAATATTCTACGATCCTAGATGCGTAGAATGTGGGTTGTTACAGCCGGCACATCCAGTAACCACAACAACACCTATCTAATGTGAGAGGTTGTGCATCATGCCCAAGAAAAACCCGAGGTTAGATTGAGTTGTGGTGTAAAACTGCCTGGAACCGCTTGTCACATCCAGTAACTGCAACAACACATATCTAACGTGAGAGATTGGTGCATTAATAAATCAATTAATGCTAATGAACAAGATGAATGAGTAGGGTTAAGTTCATAGGAACACTTAACCAATATAACATGGATGACTAGGGTTAAGTAATGAGAAACACTTAACAGATATGACAGATGGATGACTAGGGTTAAGTTAATAAGAAACACTTAACCGGTATAGCATGATAAATGGAAAGGGTTAAGTTAACACTTAACCAATATAACTTGGTTTGTGGTAGGGTTAAGTTAACACAAGAAGGCGACACTTAACCAAAGTAACATGACATGATGAGTAGGTGGCTTAAGTTAACTTGAATTAACTGATGACACTTAACCAATACAAAAGGATGAACATGTGGGATTAAGTAATAAGAAACACTTGACCAATATAACTTGATGAACGAACGGGGTTAAGTTAATATGAAACACTTAACCAATCTAACATAATAAGTGAGAAGGGTTAAGTTAATAAGAAACACTTAACCAACATGACATGATGAATGGGTGGGTTAAGTTAACATGAATGGACAACACTTAAACAATATGACATAATGTGCAAGAGGGTTAAGTACATATTGGGTTGGTGGGTAATATTAGTACATATAGGCCCACAATACTTAACCATTAAATAAACATGCTTGAATCGATGGGAGGGTTAAGTACATCTCGTGTAGATGGGTAATATTAGTACATATAGGCCCACACAACTTAACCGTTAAATAAACATGCTAGAATCGGTGGGAGGGTTAAGTACATCTCGTGTAGGTGGGTAATATTTGTATATATAGGCCCACAAACTTAACCAATAGGAAACCCTAGTAACGGGGACCCGTTTCAGCAGTAACCCACATAGATGTATCATGGTACCCTGAAACTAGGCAGGGTGGGGCATGATTACTGGGCTGATTATAAGCAGTCAAAACAGCGGCAGGGGGTACGTCAGTGTAGGTTCCAACGGTTTACGGGCATGCACGTACTCCGTAGTGGGAAAAAGCAGGCACTTAGTACCAGTAGTTATACACTGTGCATCTTGAATTGTGTTGGGTCGCCATCATAAGGATTGATACACCTTATGGTGGGACCAGCACAGGGTATCTACATGCAAGAGAGGGCCGATTGACACAGACACTTGGAACATGAATACAAGTAAGGGAGTCGATCGATAGGGTAGTGTAGCGAACTGGGATTATCGACTCCGAGAATCAACACAAAACTACCATGTTGACTATTCAGACATCGGAAATTCCTGATCATTTATAGAAAGAAGTTAGAGGGTGAGAATAGATGAGATAGAAAATTAGAATAGAAGAAGAAGAAGATCACCAAAGAACAGAATCAAAGTAATACAAATCTCACAGCGGAACGAATAAAATATAATATATAACATAACTTTGCAATAAAACAGTATATGTATATAGAATAACATTATCAGAGTACAACACTTACACACAGCGGAAATAACAATAGCTATATAATCCTGAAGCCTCCTGCTTCAAGCTCCTCCAAGTATATCTGTAAAGACCGGAACTACTTGACTGCCCGTACAAATTTGAGCACCCAAGAGTTTAGGGAAAACAAAATAAACTCTGGGTCAGTCATGGGACTGGTGTGAGTAAACTCAAATCATTTGGTTTAACTTCTCAAAATCCTTTTCGAAAGAAAAGGTAATCGTAAGACCGATCCACACATAAACACGGATGGTTTTTATCTTACGATAACCCAAAACACTTTTGGAAATCAATACTTCTCTGATATTATAATAATGTCTAATTACAAGTAAATAACAATCTAGCAGAACGCTTGCATCTCACGTTCCACATATATATGGGACTGCTGAAACGGTATGGGACCTTATTGGAGACCGATCCACCTATTTTTCTCTGATATTATATATGGGCGCTTATTGGAGATTGGATTCCGACTATGACAAGGTATGGGACCACCTGCCGATGGTGTATCTCTAGGGACGAATACACTGGGTTCAACAAGAACGTCTTGCAACCCAGCCCACACATGACCGACCACTCATTTCGCTTGAGTGTATCGAATGTACACCACCAACGGTTGGGAGCTACCCACCATTTCCCGAAAAGGGACAGCATCGAAAATAGATAAAAGAATGAAATGGATTTTCTCTAGATAGGTGATATACACCATAATGGGAGCGACCCACCTAGCCATGCTGCCTGCACGATTTCTGTCATTTCCCGGTTGATGAGGCTTGAGGTCATAACGTATCTTTTGGAACACCTGACCACCCTTCACTTTGAATGCCACATCGTCATACACGCCAAATCACAAATTGATTTCCCCAAAAATACCACGGGTATAAAGCTAAGAGAAATGAATTCCTCCACCACCAGACGTAAATACGTTTGAAGAGATTAACTTATGCGTTCCATTAGATATACTTTGTCTGACATTCGTCCATTCACGTTGTCCTGGGACTGGAAAAACCGAAGGCACTATTCTGTAAACAGGATAGCTCTTGCATAACTCCGTCTTCAATTACCTTCATCATATTTGATCGCAACGCTAACTTCCATACAGAGTGGTTTTCAGATAATGAATCTGATCCCGGTCTCTCCATATTGACGACAAAAAATGGCCAAAAACTTCGATAGTCTGTCAGTTAACTATCAATGAAAAATAGGTGTACAACCAATGATCTTATTTCTAGATAGAAATTCGATCGATCAATCATCATTCCACATTTATCTCTTTTAATTTAATTTATCATTAATTTATTCATTTCCCATTCCTATATATTTGTAAATTCTTATTTTCTAAATTTAAAAAATATACTTTATTCATCATTTGAAAACATCTCCATATTTACTCTCATTTCTTGTTTTCTATATTAGAAAACATTTCTGATTCTTATTCGGAAAACATTTCCAAAAACTCCTTTATTTGATTCAAACAGATGTTTAAATAAAACATCACTAAGCCAATCCAAACCATTATACTCATGAACTAAATTTACTTAACCAACCTTCACTATCGAAACTTACCCATCCCTAGGTTAAAAACGAAGCCAATCAAGTTGGGGTATAATTACCTCTCAGACCTTAACTGAACAACATTTCTAACCTCGAAATAGACAATGTTCACCCTTTTAAATCTTTTAACCAACTTCCTTACGTAACTCGGATTCTATTTACGAATTCACTTCTTTATTTTAAAACATTGATTATAACTATAGCGTTATAATCCCTTCTTCCTAAATATCAAACTTCAAAATATAACTTTTATTCCTTAATTTAACTAAATAGACAATTTATGAAGAAACCATTAAATCTTGATTAAAACGGAAAGTGTGCTTTCCCGAATTCGATATAATCGAATTTCAACGTAGAACTCTCTTTCGAATAATCTCTATTCGATAACTCCTTTTCGAATAAACTATATTGATAACTCGTTCTTCAAATAACTATATTCGATAACTCTTTCTTCGAATAACTATATTCGATAATCTCTCTTCGAATGATTTACATTCGATTAATTCTCTTCGAATGATTTACATTCGATTAGTCTCCTTTCGAATAAACTATATTCGATTAACTCCCTTAATTCTATTCGAATAAACTATTTCGAATAACTCCTTTGGATTAACTCGGTTTGATTAACTCATCTTGACTAACTTAACTTAATTAACTCGACTTATTTAACTCAACTTGACTAACTCTACTTATTTAACTTACTTGATTAACTCCTATCGGGTAACTAATATTCGATTTAACTTCATTCACTTGACTCTAGATCGCAGCGATCACAATGGTTACGCCTGATTCCCTCAGGAAACATCTGACCGCCGTAGGCTATCTGCAGCCCTGCGAATTACGCTAGTAGCCGTACGAAATGGCAACTCATCCTGAATAACTATGTTTGACTAACTCTATCTCAAATAACTATATTCGATCAACTCTAATTGAATAACTAATATTCAATTAATCCTAATTCGATTAACTATGTTCAATTTACTCTATCTGGTTAACTCTATCTAATTAACTCTAACTGGTTAACTCTAACTGATTAACTCTAATCAATTACTCTAATTCGATTAACTCTAACCGATTACTCTAATTTGATTAACTCTAATCGATTAACTCTTAATCGGCTAACTCTTCGTCCATATTCAGTTTCAAATACTGATGTTGAAATCGATTCTTACTTCTCTATATAAGTCTTGACTTATATATTCTATTTATCCAATGATAACATTTTATTTAATTTATAAAAAAGTCTTCTTACTTTATCTATTAAAAAAGATTTCTCTTAATTGTTCACTTTGAATTCATATTCTGTTATACCCATGTGCGAAGCACGGGTCTAAACCTTCCTGGTGTAAAATTCTCTTTTTGTACAATCTATTCATTTTCAAGTATTTCCTTTTATAGTCTATTTATTTACGAAATAAATATTTTCTTTATAATTCTATTTATTTTCCTAAATAAATATTTCTATTTATAATCTATTTGTAAATGTTTTACAAATATTCCCTTTTCAATTCTATTTGTAAATGTTTTGCAAATACTTCCTTTTTTATTTGTTTTCACAAATATTTCCTCTTTGTATTTTATCATATTTATTTCCTTAAATAAACATTTCTTTTTATAATATCATATTTAAAAATATTTCTTTTTATGACATATTTTAATTGTTATAAATATTTCTTTTTCAATATAACATTGAAAACTTCCTTTTTAACATTCCAGTATTCCTTATGGTATTTAACGTACCATATAACAATGATCGGTATCATTCAAACATACAAAATCAACAACAGATTTCATATCACATTATATAACACAATATATAAGAAAAACAGTAAAATAAATGTTGAAGAACCCAGTTGGATCCCTCCGACCTGTTTCCCTGCATCCACAGATGTTAATCAACACAATTAGCATGAATATGGGATATTCTGATAAACAGAATCAATATTCAATTAATGATTTATATATATTGTTATCGATATTTTCAACCAATAACTAGCAGTTCAACCAAACAGCCAACACACAACAATTCAACCAATATTTATCAATTCTAAAAATAGTTTATAAAAATATAAATTGATCAGAGTTAGTGAGATTTACTCACATTGGACGTTATCGTTAAATAACGATAATTGGTCATTGATTTGATTCAGGCATTTAATTTCACCATAAATCCAAACGAGCTCCAATTCACTTCCGGTCAGTTCCATCGTGTAGCCCTCGTCCATACGATCCCAACGGATCTTGTTTCGCTAAATTCTGCTGGCGTATGTGAAAGTTATTAAAATTACAAGGTTTTATATAATTTAAATGTCATTAACTTATTAAAAATCGATTAATTATTAATACCCTAATTAATCCCCTAATCCATGTCATCTCTTTCAATACCAGCGCTCCTCCTTTTCTTCTTCAACAACAGTTCGAACCCATTCTACTCAATGAACCATGGCCGATTTTATAACTGCATTTTCCACTCCCACAATTCAAAATCATACAACCGGTTAATTACTTATCCCATTTCGCTTAATCTCCCTTGACATTAATCCTTCTTCCTCCACAACACTCGGCCCCTAACTCCGGTATATTCTCCTTCCTGACGCTTGCTTCCACCACCCTCCCGACCACCCCCTTCACGAAAAACAAAACTAACACCTCAGACAAGCTCCTTTTCCCCACCTCCTTCGTCTTGCCACCATGAAAAGGAGTTCGAGTTCAGCTAACCAATCCCGTTGCCTGGACCATTCCTATGTTGTACATAGACCCGACACCTTTAGTGTCGTAATCCCCTCAAATTCCATCAATCTGTGCGCCTTTAACCTATGATCAACACTTCAACTTCCGATTCGCCAATCGAAGCCTCTGTCACCAGATAATCGGAACCCTAGCTTCTCAGTATACATTTGAGAGCGACAGAATCATGACCGCACCCAACCAAACGAGTATATAATTGTAGAGAACTGATTCACGAATGCAAATATATGATATGATTTATAGAAATTTCCATGATTTTATATCGATTTTTGAAGATCGAGATTTCTTTCTTGGAAGGAAGTTATGTGGCGGCTCGCAAAATGGTGAATGAGAATTATCGACTAGGGTTGGGAGGATTAAGATGTTTATATAGGGTATTTTTATTATTATTTTATTCGATTTGTTTATTTACTTTTATTGAATCGCTACTCACCTATACTGTTTAAAAATCCCTATGATCACATACAACACCCAAAAATCGTGAAAATTGGCATGCAGCTACAGTTTGACATTACGGTCCCAACGAGACTGGTTTTGTCGAATTCCGACTCTGTTTGCTCGCACAGCGTATTTTTAACCGTCGAAATACTGATTGTTTTTCACATTAAAAATCCGTACGACCACACACTGATCCCAAAAATCACTATAATTGAAATCTAGCAATAATTTAATATTGCAGATCCAATAAAATTAGTTTCGTCGAAAACAGAGGTCGTTTGCAAAACTAGCTATTTTTAAAGCTCTAAATATCCCTTTTAAATATATATATATTTAAAAATAATTAAATTTAATATCAATAAATATATACTATTGTATATATTCACATAGAATATAACTCAGCTCCATATCGGGAATTATAACTCGATATTCAAATCCAGTATTACTTCGATATTCGATTTATATTTAAAATCCATTTAAAAATATAAATAAATCGATATAAATTATAAAGGAATTCCATAGCGACTTTTCTAAAATTTTATTTGGAGATAAATCAAAATCTACATGACAAAATCCTAATTTTTCACTTTCATTATAAAAATATACTTCACCAGCTCCGAACGTTTCTTATTTCACAGAAATCCGATTTAAAACGGACGCTGTATATTCAAGTGAAGTTCAAACCGCCAAATAGCGATCTGCCACGCCATTTCAAGCTCGATTATAATTATATTATAATGCTACATTCAAACTTCGTTTAAATAATATATTCGTTAATATAATTCAACTCTATACTGGATTATATATATTATAAATTGTCCAATTCACATTATATTGTCAATTTACTATTTTCGCCTATTTCAAAAATAAATATATTATTCTATTATTTAAATTAATTAAATATTTACCACTATTTAATTAAACACCATTAGATTCTCTATATCACTATTTAAATAAATTAATT
Source organism: Allium sativum (assembly GCA_030737875.1). Classification (NCBI taxonomy): domain Eukaryota; kingdom Viridiplantae; phylum Streptophyta; class Magnoliopsida; order Asparagales; family Amaryllidaceae; genus Allium; species Allium sativum. Next base: position 1,056,174,283 of record CM060909.1, on the reverse strand, counting down.
ATTATATCACTGAAAATACGGGTCATTACATTCTTCCCCCTTAAAATAATTTTGTCCTCGAAATTGCTAAGGTAGGAAACAAACCCTATTGACTGGTTAGATCTTATTTCTTCACTTCTTAACTTCAGTTTCAACAGAACCAATTTAATTTCAATTAAATGTTTATTCATTCCTACTAACGAAAAATTTCAAAAATCCTGAAAATTTTCTAATACCCGAAATTTTTGAAAAATTTCGCCAGCACCTCCTTTGTACCGGTCAATAGTTCAAACCCCTAGTCGCCTCTCTAGCCTTTTCCTTTCAAAAAGAAAATCAAAAAGCCAAGCGACTTGCCAATTCGGCTCATCAAAATCTCAAACCCATATATAACTAAACTTGTACATTTTTGTCGGGCATATCATTATATCCTTTCCATCAGTTACCAATTCAACATATACCAATGTTATTCCAATCAAATTCCAGTATGTTTTTATCCACAAATCCAAATCATCTGCTTATACAAGTCGAATTCCATTCAAACTCCAATTCCAATCTCAATTCAAATTCTTACTCAACAATTCAACTTACTCGATATCATTATATTCTAATTCAATTCAATTTTCACATAATTGATTTCAATTTAATTCCATTGCTTTTCCAACTTCCAATTCAATTTGGTTTTAATTCAACAATCTTTCCCTGGGGAATTTTAAACAGTTAACCATATCGAAAATCAAACTTTCCTTTTCAGGATTCAAACACTTGCTTTTCTCAAATAAAATAAAAAACAATGTCTTTGGCAGTAATCCGTCACTTACAACTTGAAAATGGACACTGATGATGTCATGATCATCATCAGAATCTATTTCCAGCTATCGAAGTGAGTTCAATACTATATCACTTTTAAAACCATTTCTAGACACTTTCATTTTGAAATTCATTTCAAATTATCATTGAAATGCTTGTAACAAATTTAAAATCTCCCAGGATTTTAAAATTCTCATCTACTTAATCCAAATCCACTTACAAACACTCTTTCAACTTTTAGGAATTTTAATTCCAATTTTGATTTTAAATTCAGATTTTATTCATCTGATTTCATATATTACACTTATATGAATTCTAATTGGTTATATTTAACCATTTCACCTTTTATAATCTCATTTGATTATAATAACAACCAACCATCCAACATACTATAATATTAATCATTTGTTTATATCAAAATATAATCTGGGTAAAATTATTTTTATTATTTTTTTATTTGATTTGTTTATTTACTTTTATTGAATTGCTACTCACCTATACTGTTTAAAAGTCCCTATGATCACATACAACACCCAAAAATCATGAAAACTAGCATGCAACTACAGTTTGACATTACGGTCCCAACGAAACTGGTTTCGTCGAAAACAAAGGTTGTTTGCAAAACTGGCTATTTTTAAAGCTCTAAATATCCCTTTTAAATATATAAATATATTTAAAAATAATTAAATTTAATATCAATAAATGTATACTATCGTATATATTCACATAGAATATAACTCAGCTCCATATCGGGATTTATAACTCGATATTCAAATCCAGTGTTACATCGATAATCGATTTATATTTAAAATCCATTTAAAAATATAAATAAATCAATATAAATTATAAAGGAATTCCATAGCGACTTTTCTAAAATTTGATTTGGACATAAATCAAAATCTACACGACAAAATCCCGATTTTTCACTTCCATTAGAAAAATATACTTCACCAGCTCCAAACGTTTCTTATTTCACAGAAATCCGATTTAAAACGGACCCTGTATATTCAATTGAAGTTCAAATCGCCAAATAGCGAACTGCCATGCCATTTCAAGCTCGATTATAATTATATTATAATCTTACGTTCAAACTTTGTTTAAATAATATATTCATTAATATAATTCAACTCTATACTAGGTTATATATATTATAAATTGTCCAGTTCACATTATATTGTCAATTCACTATTTTTGACTATTTCAGAAATAAATATATTATTCTATTATTTAAATTAATTAAATATTTACCATTATTTAATTAAACAACCATTAAATTGTCTATATCATATTTAAATAATTAAATAAATTAATTATTATATCACTGAAAATACGGGTCGTTACAGGTAGTAAGGGTACATCTAACATGTTCATGACAATTTGGCTAATTGAGGTGGAATCCTCACGATAAATGTACACCTGAAGGCTACCACCATTATCATTTTATACAGATTACTAGTTGGGACACTAGTAAGGTGGTGCAGATATATATATATATATATATATATATATATATCAGAATAACAAAGTAGTAGCGAAGTAGAGCGCATTCAGTTTATCTTGCCTTATCATACCCTATGCTTATCCTAAGTTATGATGTTATCCCTGTTATCACGGTATTGTCTTATATTCAGTTTATTCATGTCATGATGCTTTTGCCTGTTTATATGCTGAAAGTCACTGGACTTACCAGACTTATGTTTGACCTAGTTTTGTTTCGCCTCTTTTCTTCCGTCCTCCCCCCCAAGGTTCATAGGGAGGAAATGTTACCACTTAGCTTAGTTTTCCTTCTAAGCTCGAAGATAGTCAATGTATTGTTTTGGACTCTCTCTTCCACTGCTATGGCTGGTTCATGCTTTATTGGGGAATATCATTGTCATTTTTATGCTTCTTTTATACTTGGAAGTTTTTGAATCAAGACAGAATTTCTATGTATTACCTTTAAGTGTGACTGAGACAATTGTTGTAAAAGCTTGACTGAATTAAGTTGTTTATAAAATGACTTTATTTTCCGCTGCTTTATTTGTCTGTCTTGTAATTTATCTGCATCTTTTGCCTAAAATGCTCCACCAAAGTTAAGGCATTCCCTTTGTGAGTGTCCTTAACGAAGGTGGGGTGTTTCACTTGGTATCAGAGCTGAAGGTTACCAGATCAGATAAAAGATTTGAAAAATTATTTTCAAAACGGTTTTAAAAGAAGCATTTTCAAAAGAATTTTTTTTGTTTTAAAGGCGTATTCCCCAAAGCTATATGCATTATCTTTTGATCCTCTGTTTCCTTCTTTCCTGAGTCTCTGGGGCTCCTGTCTTTCTGGGAGGTAACCTCATTGCAGCATGGTTTCGTAGGTTCGACGAGACTGCGACACTTGTCAAAGGGCAAATAAGTGCCCAACTTCTATCTATAACCACAGTAGTTTCACCTACGGCTAATTTTTTTGAGCTTTGTAGGATTTTCCGTGCGATGGAGGCAGCTTTCAAGAGACCTATCAACAAGTTACACAAGGATGGCAAAGATGAGAATGAGGGAGTTTGGCTAAGGAACACAAACCAAGGATGAAGAACTCATGGATATAGACTTGGTTCACAAAGGAGGGGAGGAAAGAATAGTAAAACCTTAAACAAGAGGAAGCATCTTTATTATGGTATAACGGGTCGTTTAATTAAGGGCAAGGGCAAGAACAAATGACATGATTTTCAGGAGGGCAAATGCATGCTCTCACCGCCAGCATACCTGAGAGAGAGGTAGCAAGGTTTCTGCTGAAAAAGTTTAGTTTTTCTTCCTGATCATCCTGTTAGTACTCTTTTTTATTTTAGCACTTCACATTCGTCTATGTCTTCTTCCATAGCTGAGTCTCTGCACCTTAGTACTTGTATAGTAGAAGATCCCATTATTGTCTCAAATCCAATTTGTGGTTCAGCTCATTTATCTTTGGTTTGTAAGGATTTGAGATACTTACGTTTTTGGGCTATGGGTTGATTCTAGGCATGGATTAGTTAGCTAGTAATTGTGAAAGGAGGGTAGTTAGACTTTCGACTTGCCTCGGGAATACCCTCAAGATTTCGTGCGATCCTAAGGGAACAGTTAGTCTTAACTACCTAGAATCACTTTATGTATCTATCGACAATTTTCGGTCCGTTGGAGTAGTCCATGAGTACGCAAGATGTTTTGATTAGGGGTTTTCCCTCTAAAACTTGAGACAGACTTCCGCATATATCTAGTTGACAATGCGAAGCCAGATATGCGATCAACGATAGTTTTGGAGCAAGATTGGCAAGGATAGCCAGAGTCGGTTAAGTGCTTAATCGTTTGGTTGTTTTGCTACTATCATCTCACGTAAATCATCCAAATTCAGAGGAGGCATTCCTTGGGTGCTTGTCTGATATTGGTTTAGGCCTTTGGGGCTTGTACTTGAGGGATGTCAAGTTCGATTAGGATGGTTTGCGTGAGAGATATCGACCCTCAGATTTGCGACTTGATGGATAAGCTAAGTAGAAGAGAGACCTTTAATCATCTTAGTATATGCACTTGGTATCATGGTTAACATCTGTTTATCTTGAAATGATAGTTTGACTACGTTGGATACCCTCTAGCATAGTAAGTGATCGAGGTCCTATCTTTACTAGTGGGTTTTGAAAATGGAGGTCAAGAAGCTTCGCAACCGTGAAGTTAAATTAGTTAAGGTACAGTGGAGTGAAGCTCAAGAAGATGCGACTTAGAAGATTGAAGACTAGATACACGCATCACACCCTATTTGAGGGTATATCCTTGATTCCATTTTCTCTGTAATGTTTATTTGCATGCTAGTCTTTATCTTTTAAATATATCCTCTAGGTCATATCTTCGATCCTTAGGTAGAAGCAAATGGATGTAAACATGTGTTTTAGACATGTCATGTTTGGTGGATGCAAGTGGTTGCAAGTGTTTGCTAGTGGTTGCTTGTGGATGTATACACACACATTAGGCACTAGATCGGCTCAGTCACTTTCATATTGCATATGCATGAGTGAACTTTTATATATATGGATTGAAACTTGATGTGTTATCATATGGATGTTGCATTTGTATGAATGACTGTGCACTCATGTAGAAGTTATAAAGTACGATTAGGAATAATTACATACATGATGGACTCATGGCAATAACATAATCCGCATTAAGAAGGTCAACTGAATCAGTAGACCGCCTGATTTTGCATTATATAAGGACATGTACACACGCTATGCATATGATCATGAAAGCATTAGAAATCTTTTTAAGGACAATGGATGCCTGTGATTTAATGGTTGAGTAGATGGATGTTGGATGTTAGGATATGCATTCTTCTTAACTTGAAGATTTCGGGGACGAAATCCTTTAAGGAAGGGAGAATGTAACACCTCGTATTTTCTATGAACGTCAAATTAACTTATCAAAGTATACTTAATTTTTAAGAGAATAATTAAGGGAAATGTATTACGCTATTGCGTTCGTCTCGGAATTCTGCTTGAGATAGAGTCCAATTTTGCGTAAATCGGTGTAACGAACTGGGATTTTCGACTCCGAAAATCAACACAAAACTACCATGTTGACTATTCAGACATCGGAAATACAAGATCATTAAGAGAAATAATTTAGAGGGTGAGAATAGATAAGATAGAAAATTAGAATAGAAGAAGAAGAAGATCACTACATAACAGAATTAGAGTAATACGAATCTCACAGCGGAACGAAAAAATATAATATAAAACATAACTTTGCAATCTAACAGTATATATATACCATGACCTTTTCAGAGTACAACACTTACACACAGCAGAAATAACAATAGCTATATAATCCTGAAGCCTCCTGCTTTGCTCCTCCAAGTATATCTGTAAAGACCTGAACTACTTGACGCCCGTAAAAATTTGGGCACCTAAGAGTTTTGGAAAAAACAAAACAAAATAAACTTTGGGTCAGTCATGGGACTGGTGTGAGTAAACTAAAATCATTTGGTTTAACTTTTCAAAGCCCCTTTCAAAAAGAAAAGTTAATCGTAAGACCGAACCACACATAAACACGAATGGTTTTTACCTTACGATAACCCAAAATAGTTTTGGAAATCGATACTTTTCTGATATTATAATAATGTCTAATCACAAGTAATTAGAATCTAGCAGAACGCTTACATCTCACGTTCCACATATACAGTATACAACAAAATCGCAGACTCTTATTGGAGATTGTAATCCGTCTATGACAAGGTATGGGACCACCTGCCGATAGTGTATCTCCAGAGGCGAATACACTAGGTTCAATAAGAATATCTTGCAACCCGGCCCACACATGACCGACCACTCATTTCGCTTGAGTGTATCGAATGTATATCACCAACGATTGGGAGCTACCCACCGTTTCCCGAAAAGGGACAGCATCGAACATAGATAAAAGAATGAAAGGGATTTTCTCTAGATAGGTGATATACACCCTAATGGAAGCGACCCACTTAGCCATGTTGCCTGCCCATTTTTTGTCATTTCCCGGTTGATGAGGCTTGAGGTCATAACGTATCTTTGACATACCTGACCACCAGTCACTTTGAATGCCACATCGTCATACCCGCCAAATCACAAATTTATTTCCCCAAAAATACCATGGGTATAAAGCTAAGAGAAACAAATTCCTCCGCCACCAAACGTAAGTACATTTGGAGAGATCAACTTACGCAATCCGCTAGATATACTCTATCAGACATTCGTCCATTCACGTTTGTCCTGGGACTGGACAAACCGAAGGCACTATTCTGTAAACATGATAGCCCTTGCATAACCCCGTCTTCAATTATCTTCATCATATTTAATCGCAACGCTAACGTCCATACAGAGTGGTTTTCAGATAATAAATCTGATCCCGGTCTCTCCGTATTGACGACGGAAAAATGGTCAAAAACTTCGATAGTCGGTGATTTAACTATCAAAGAAAAATAGGTGTACAACCAACGATCTTATTTCTAGATAGAAATTCGATCGATCAATCATCATCCAACATTTATCTCTTTTAATTTAATTAGTCATTTATTTATTCATTTACCATTTCTATATACTCAACATTTCTTCTTTTCTAAATTTAGGAAATATACGTCATCAATCATTGGAAAACATTTCCATCTCTGTTTCACGTATCACTGTCATTCCAGTATTCTTTCTCATCAACATTTCATTTTCTATGATTAGAAAATATCTCTGATTTATATTTGGAAAAATGTTTCCAAAGTTTATTCATTTGATTTAAACAGATGTTTAAATAAAACATCACTAAGCCAATTCAAACCATTACACTGATTAACTAAATTCACTTAATCAACCTTCACTATCGAACCTTACCCATCCCTTAGTTAAAAACGAAGTCAATCAAGTTGGGGTATAATTACCTCTCAGACCTTAACTGAACAACATTTCTAACCTCGAAATAGACAAAGTTCACCTTTCAAACCTTTAACAACTTCCTTACGTAACTCGGATTCTATATATGATTCCCCTTCTTAATTTTAAAACATCGATTATAAATATAGCATTATAATTCCTATCTTCTTAAATATCCAACCTTAAAATGTAACTTTTATTTCTTAATTTAACTAAATAACTAAACCACTAATCTATTAATAAATAAGTAAATATTGATTAAACCGGAAAGTAAATATTTCTTTCCTGAATTCAATATAATCGAATTCAATGTATAATACTCTTTTTCGAATAATCTCTATTCGATGGCTCCTTTTCGAGTAAACGATGTTCAATAACTCTTTCTTCGAATGATTTACATTCGATTAACTATCTTCGAATGATTTACATTCGATAAATCTACTTTCGAATAAACTATATTTGAATAACTCCTTTAATTCTATTCGAATAAACTATTTCGAATAACTCCTTTAATTTAACTCATTTGGATCAACTTGGTTTGATTAACTCATCTTAACTAACTCAACCCGATTAACTCAACTTATTTAACTTCTATCTAATAACTAATATTCGATTAATTTATATTCGAATAACTATGTCTATTTTAACTTTATGTTGAATGGTTAATATTCGATTTAACTCCATTCGCTTGACTCTAGATCGCAGCGATTACACCTGATTCCCTCAGGAAACATCCGACCGTCGTAAGCTATCTACAGCCCAGCGAATTACGCTAGCAGTCGTACGAAGTGGCAACTCATCTTGAAAAACTATGTTTGACTAACCCTATCTCACATAACTATATCCGATCAACTCTAATTGAATAACTAATATTTAATTAATCCTAATTCGATTTACTATGTTCAATTAACCCTATCTGGTTAACTCTTACTGGTTAACTCTACCTAATTAACTCTAATTGGTTAACTCTAATCGATTAATTTTAACTCTAATCGATTAATTCTAATTGATTAACTCTAATCGATTACTCTATTCAAATAAATAATATTTGATTATCTCTCTTTCATTTTGATTAACACATTTTGATTAACTCCTTTGATTAACTCTACGTCCATATTCAGTTTCAATTATCGATGTTGAAATTGATTCTTACTTCTCTATATAAGTCCCGACTTATATATATTCTATTTATCCAATGATAAACATTTCATTTAATTTGTAAAATATTATTTATAAATGTATCTTCTCAATCTATCGGTTGGAATAGATTCTATTTAAAATCTTTGCTTTAAATCCATATCATGTTTTACCCATGTGCGAAGCACGGGCCTAACCCTTTCAAATATAAAATCCTCTTTTATACTATTCTATTCACTTTTCAAGTATTTCCTTTTATGATATCTTATTTATTTTCTAAATAAATATTTCTTTTGTCTTTACATTAACTTAACAAATAACTGCTCCTTTTATCTTTCTATTTGTAAATGTTTTACAAATATTTTCCCCTTTCAATTCTATTTATTTTCTAAATAACTAATTTCTTTTTATAAAATCCTTTGACTTTATAAATATTTCTTTTTCAATATAACATTGAAAATTTCCTTTTTAACATTCCAGTATTTCTTATGGTATTCAACGTACCATATAACAATGATCGGTATCATTCCAACAAATAAAATCAACAACGGATTTCATATCACATCATATAACACAATATATAAAAAGAACAATAAAATAAATGTTGAGGAACCCAGTTGGGTCCCTCCGACCTGTTTCCTTGCATCCACAGATGTTAACCAACATAAATAACAAAGTATGAACTATTCTGATAAATAGAATCAATATTCGATTAACGATTATATATATCGTTATCAATATTTAAACCAATTAACTAGCAGTTCTACCAAACAGCAAACACACAGCAAATCAACCTATATTTATCAATTCTAAAAATACTTTATAAAAATATAAATTGATCAGAGTTAGGGAGATTTACTCACCTTGGACGGTCATCGTTAAAGAACGATAAACTGTTTGGTTGATTTGAATCAAACAACTTATTTCGCCATAAATTCAAACGAGCTTCAATCCACTCCCAGTCAGTTCCATGGTGTAGCCACCGTCCATACGATCCCAATGCAACTTACGGTTCGTCAATCTGATATCGTATGTAGAAGATACGACGTTACGAAGTTCATACACTATTTTTAAATAAATAAAACTTGAATTATTTAAAACTGGGCCTCACCCCTTAACTTGGCCCATGACCCTTTCAAAAGCCCACCCCTACATTGGTTCCTCCTCCCTCAAAAACACAGTCGCTCCTTCAGTAAATTACCACGCACCCCAAATGACCATTACCGGTCCTTTAAGCCTCCATTGATCCACCATTCCTCAACAAAAACTCAAACGAGAATCACCAACCTTCTCCTCGTCTGATCCTCCACCACCTTGTACCATTAAACCCAAACTCGGTGGCCCCTTGGAATTAGCGTCTCCGTCGACTACAGGAAGAACCGCGACATCACTTGCAATCGAACACCCCCAATCTTGCACTCTAGGTGTGGATTTCATCTCTGAACCCAAACCATACTCGAATCGAGCTACAACCCTCCCTTGCACCAGAATTTCTGAGCCCTGGGCTCCACGGTGAAAATTCGAGGACCCCAAAAATTTCAGCGAGCGATGTAAAATGGGTATCAAAGTGAAGAGCACTTATTCAGGAATTCATTCATACATATGAGACGATTTATCAAATTTTATTTTATTTCTTTTTTTTGATTTTTCTAAGAAGGATTGTTACTGTCTGAAGAGAAAAAGAAAGAGCGGAGGAATTTTGACCAGGAGAGTGAAAAATTAGACTAAGGGTGTTAAGGATTATTTATAGTAAGATTTTAATATTTTTATAATCGATTTTTATATTAATATTTATGCAAATGCTATTTTTATTTGTCCTCTAAAATTCCTGTAATCACATATGACACCCAAAAACCACGAAACTGGACATGCAGCTACAATTCGACATTACGGTCCCAACGAAACTGGTTTCATCGAATTCCGACCCGGTTTCTCACACAGCGTATTTTTAAAGGTCAATTTACTAACTGTTTTTCACTCTAAAAATCCGTATGGCCACACAGTGACCCCAAAAATCACGGAACTTGGAATCTAACAATAATTTGATGTTGTGGATCCAACAAAATTAGTTTCGTCGAATTCTGAGGTCGTTTGTAAAACTGGCTATTTTTAAAGCTCTGAATGACCCATTTAAATATATAAATATGTTTAAAAATAATTAAATTAAATAAAAATAATTTAATATTATCTTATATATTCACACTAGAATATCATACAGCTCCAATGGGATTTATAACTCGATATTTCAAATCCAGTGTTACATCGATATTCAATTTATATTAAAAAGTCCATTTTAAAATATAAATAAATCGATATAAATTATAAAGGAATTCCATAGCGACTTTTTTAAAATTTGATTTGGACATAACTAAAAATCTACACGATGAAATCTCGATTTTTCTCTTCCATCAGAAAAATATACTTCACCAGCTCCTAGCGTTTCTTGTTTCACAGAAATCCGATTTAAAACGGACCCTGTATATTCAGTTGAAGTTCAAATCGCCAAATAGCGAACTGCTGCACCATTTCGAGCTCGATTATAATTATAATATAAATTATACGTTCAAACTATCGTTTAAATAATATATTCATTATTCTAATTCAATTCCAAACTGAATTAAATATCATAGATGATCCAATTCACACCATTTTGTGAATTCCACCATTTCTGACTATTTCAAAAATTAAATATATTATTATATTATTTATTTTAATTAAATATTTAATACTATTTAAGTCTGGTCATTTTAAATAACTAAACCATTATTTAAATAATTAAATAAATTATTTATATACCGTAAAAATACGGGTCGTTACATTCTTCTCCCCTTAAAATAATTTCGTCCTCGAAATTGCTAAGGTAGAAACAAACCCTGTTAACTGGGATAAAATCTATTTGTTCACTTCTTTAACTCCCGTTTTTAACTAAATTAATTTATTCCAATTTTTAATTATTAATTTATTCCGAACATCCAAAATTTTCAAAAATCCTGAAAATTTTCTAACACCTTAAATTCCCGGAAAATTTCGCCAGCACCTCCTTTCTACCGGTTAATAGTTCAAACCCCAACCCGCCTCTCTAGGCCTTCTCCAATCCAAAAGAAAATCAAACAGCCAAGCGGCTTGCCAAATCGGCCCATAAATCACCAAATCCATAAAAATAAACGTGTACCTTTTTGTCGGGCATATCATTATATCCTTTCCATCTGCTTCCCTATCAGCATATACACATGCATTCCCAAACAAAATTCCAATTTTATTCTCAAAACCAAATCATTCACGTATCCAAGCCAAATTCCATTTCAAACTAAAGTTCCATTCTTGATTCCAACTCTTAACTCATCAATCCAATACCATTTCAGATTCCTATCTCATAATTCAAAATTTGATTCCACTTGATATATTATATTCCAATTCAATTTCCAGTTAATTGATTTCAATTCGATTCATATTTTCTTCACAAATTTGTTTAATTTGCTTTTAATTCATACTATCTCTTTCTGGGAGGTTTTAAACAGCTTAGCTTTTCTAAAACCAAATATTCCTTTTTGGATTTCAAACAACTTGTTTCCCTCAAAACAATTCAACATAAAATATTTAGTAGTAATCCTTCACTTACACTCGAAAATGAACACTGATGATGTGGCCAGCATCGTCAGAGTTATTTCCCAGCTATCAAAGTGAGTTCAATACTATATCATTTATCAAAACCATATTTAAACACTTTCATTTTGAAATCTTTTTCAAAATATCATTCATGATACTTGTAAAACAATTTAAAATCTCCCAGGATTTAAAAATTCTCATATATTCAATTCAATCCATTTATAAACACTTTTCAAATTTCCATCATTTTAATTTCAATTCTGATTTAAATTCAGATTTAATTCACTTCGTAACACTTATATGAATTCTACTTGGTTATATATATAACCATTTAATTTACAATCTTACTCGATTATAATAACAACAAACACATCCAATATTAGAAAATTTCCAATATATATATATTCTTTATATCAAAATATATTTGGGTAAAATTATATTATTTACCCTCCTTTCAAAACATATCGTGTCGACCCATCGTATTCGAGTGTTTAGAAACTCCTATTGATACAGTGGATCAAACTGATCGACCAGAATTCACAAACTACCCAAACAATAAATCTCCATAATATAAAATCAGTTTATTCAATCTACAAATACGTTCACTCATATGTATACATTCAAACTCAATCTAGGGTATTACTAACCCCATCTCTACTGAGTGACGCCACAGAGCCAAGGTAATCACTTAACCTTCAGCTCTGATACCACTGTAACGAACTAGGATTTTCGACACCAAAAATCAACACAAAACTACCATGTTGACTATTCAGACATCAGAAATACCTGATCATTAATAGAAAGAAGTTAGAGGGTGAGAGTAGATAAGATAGAAAATTAGAATTGAAGAAGAAGAAGATCACTATAGAAAAGAATCAAAGTAATACGAATCTCACAGCGGAACGAATAAATATAAAACATAACTTTGCAATCTAACAGTATATATATACCATGACCTTTTCAGAGTACAACACTTACAAACAGCGGAAATAACAATAGCTATATAATCATGAAGCCTCCTACTTCGCTCCTCCAAGTATATCTGTAAAGACCTGAACTACTTGACTGCCCATACAAATTTGGGCACCCAAGAGTTTAGGGAAAAACAAAACAAAATAAACTCTGGGTCAGTCATGGGACTGGTGTGAGTAAACTCAAATCATTTGGTTTAACTTTTCAAAACCCCTTCCAAAAAGAAAAGATAATCGTAAGACCGATCCACACATAAACACGGATGGTTTTTACCTTACGATAACCCAAAACAGTTTTGGAAATCGATACTTTTCTGATATTATAATAATGTCTAATCACAAGTAATTAGAATCTAGCAGAACGCTTACATCTCACGTTCCACATATATAGTATACAACAAAATTGCAGGCTCTTATTGGAGATTGGATTCTGTCTATGATAAGGTATGGGACCACCTGCCGATAGTTTATCTCTAGAGGCGAATACACTGGGTTCAACAAGAACATCTTTCAACCCAGCCCATACATGACTGACCGCTCATTTCGCTTGAGTGTATCGAATGTATATCACGAACGGTTGGGAGCTACCCACCGTTTCCCGAAAAGGGACAGCATCAAACATAGATAAAAGAATGAAATGGATTTTCTTTATATAGGTGATATACACCCAAATGGGAGCGACCCACTTAGCTATGCTGCCTGCCCGATTTTTGTCATTTCCCAGTGGATGAGGCTTGAGTTCATAACGTATCTTTGATATACCTGACCACCAATCACTTTGAATGCCACATCGTCATACCCGTCAAATCACAAATTTATTTCCCCAAAAATACCACGGGTATAAAGCTTAGAGAAACGGATTCCTCCGCCACTAAACGTAAGTACGTTTGAAGAGATCAACTTATGCGATCCATTTGATATACTCTGTCAGACATTCATCCATTCACGTTTGTCCTGGGACCGGACAAACCGAAGGCACTATTCTGTAAACATCATAGCCCTTGCATAACTCCGACTTCAATTATCTTCATCATATTTAATCGCAACGCTAACGTCCATACAGAGTGGTATTCAGATAATAAATCAGATCCCGTTCTCTCCGTATTGACGACGGAAAAATGGTCAAAAACTTCGATAGTCGGTGATTTAAATATCAAAGAAAAATAGGTGTACAACCAACGATCTTATTTCTAGATAGAAATTCGATCGATCAATCATCATCCAACATTTATCTCTTTTAATTTAATTAGTCATTTATTTATTCATTTACCATTTCTATATACTCAACATTTCTTCTTTTCTAAATTTAGGAAATATACGTCATCAATCATTGGAAAACATTTCCATCTCTGTTTCACGTATCACTGTCATTCCAGTATTCTTTCTCATCAACATTTCATTTTCTATGATTAGAAAATATCTCTGATTTATATTTGGAAAAATGTTTCCATAGTTTATTCATTTGATTTAAATACATGTTTAAATAAAGCATCACTAAGCCAATTCAAACCATTACACTCATTAACTAAATTCACTTAATCAACCTTCACTATCGAACCTTACTCATTCCTTAGTTAAAAACGAAGTCAATCAAGTTGGGGTATAATTACCTCTCAGACCTTAACTGAACAACATTTCTAACCTCGAAATAGACAAAGTTCACCTTTCAAACCTTTAATAACTTCCTTACGTAACTCAGATTCTATTTATGAATCCCTTCTTAATTTTAAAACATTAATTTTAACTATAGCATTATAATTCCTTTCTTCTTAAATATCCAACCTTAAAATGTAACTTTTATTTCTTAATTTAACTAAATAACTAAACCACTAATCTATTAATAAATAAGTAAATCTTGATTAAACCGGAAAGTAAATATTTCTTTCCCGAATTCGATATAATCGAATTCAATGTATAATCCTCTTTTTCGAATAATCTCTATTCGATGGCTCCTTTTCGAATAAACTATGTTCGATAACTCTTTCTTCGAATGATTTACATTCGATTAACTATCTTCGAATGATTTACATTCGATAAATCTCCTTTCGAATAAACTATATTTTAATAACTCCTTTAATTCTATTTGAATAAACTGTTTCGAATAACTCCTTTAATTTAACTCATTTGGATCAACTTGGTTTGATTAACTCATCTTAACTAACTCAACTTATTTAACTCAACTTATTTAACTCCTATCTAATAACTAATATTCGATTAATTTATATTTCGAATAACTATGTCTGTTTTAACTTTATTTTGAATAGCTAATATTCGATTTAACTCAGCCCTGCGAATTACGCTAGCAGTCGTACGAAGTGGCAACTCATCTTGAATAACTATGTTTGACTAACCCTATCTCACATAACTATATTCGATCGACTCTAATTGAATAACTAATATTCAATTAATCCTAATTAGATTTACTATGTTCAATTAACCCTATCTGGGTAACTCTTACTGGTTAACTCTACCTAATTAACTCTAACTGATTAACTCTAATCGATTAATTTTAACTATAATCGATTAATTCTAATTGATTAACTCTAATCGATTACTCTATTCGAATAAATAATATTCAATTATCTCTCTTTCATTTTGATTAACACATTTTGATTAACTCCTTTGATTAACTCTACGTCCATATTCAGTTTCAATTATCGATGTTGAAATCGATTCTTACTTCTCTATATAAGTCCTGACTCATATATATTCTATTTATCCAATGATTACATTTCATTTAATTTGTAAAATATTAATTATAAATTTATCTTCTCAATCTATCGGTTGGAATATATTATATTTAAAATCTTTGCTTTAAATCCATATCATGTTGTACCCGCGTGCGAAGCACGGGCCTAACCCTTTCAAATATAAAATCCTCTTTTATACTATTTTATTCACTTTTCAAGTATTTCCTTTTATGATATCTTATTTATTTTCTAAATAAATATTTCTTTTGTCTTTCTATTTACTTAACAAATAACTATTCCTTTTATCTTTCTATTTGTAAATTTTTTTCAAATATTTCCCCTTTCAATTCTTTTTATTTTCTAAATAACTAATTTCTTTTTATAAAATCCTTTGACTTTATAAATATTTCTTTTTCAATATAACATTGAAAATTACCTTTTTAACATTCCAGTGTTCCTTATGGTATTTAACGTACCATATAAAAATGATCGGTATCATTCCAATATACAAAATCAACAACAAATTTAATATCACATCATATAACACAATATATAAAAAACAGTAAATAAATGTTGAGGAACCCAGTTGGGTCCCTCCGACCTGTTTCCCTGCATCCACAGATGTTAACCAACATAAATAACATGAGTATGAACTATTCTGATAAACAGAATCAATATTCGATTAACGATTATATATATCGTTATCGATATTTAAACCAATTAACTAGCTGTTCTACCAAACAGCAAACACACAGCAAATCAACCAATATTTATCAATTCTAAAAATACTTTATAAAAATATAAATTAATCAGAGTTAGGGGGATTTACTCACCTTGGACGGTTATCGTTAAAGAATGATAAACTGTTTGTTTGATTTGAATCAAACAATTTATTACGCCATAAATTCAAACGAGCTTCAATCCACTCCCAGTTAGTTCCATAGTGTAGCCACCGTCTGTTTGATCCCAATGCAACTTCCAGTCCGTCAATCTGATATCGTATGTAGAAGATACGACATTACGATTTCATACACTATTTTTGAATAAATAAAACTTGAATTATTTAAAACCGGGCCTCACCCCTTAACTTAGCCCATGACCCTTTCAAAAGCCCACCCCTGCATTGGTTCATCCTCCCTCAAAAACACAGTCACTCCTTCAGTAAATTAACACGCACCCCAAATGGCCATTACCGGTCCTTTAAGCCTCCACCGATCCGCCATTCCTCAACAAAAACTCAAACAAGAATCACCAACCTTCTCCTCGTTTGATCCTCCACCACCCTGTACCATTAAACCCAAACTCGGTGGCCCCTTGGAATTAGCGTCTCCGTCGGCTACAGGAAGAACCGCGACATCCCTTGCAACCGAACACCCCCAATCTTGCACTCTAGGTGCAGATTTCATCCTTGAACCCAAAACCATACTCGAATCGAGCTACAACCCTCCCTTGCACCATAATTTCCGAGCCCTAGGCTCCATGGTGAAAATTTGAGGACCCCAAAAATTTCAGCGAGCGATGTAAAATGGGTATCAGAGTGAAGAGCACTTCTTCAGGAATTCATTCATACATATGAGATGATTTATCAAATTTTATTTTATTTCTTTTTTTTGATTTTTCTAAGAAGGATTGTTACTGTCTGAAGAGAAAAAGAAAGAGCGGCGGAATTTTGACCAGGGGTGTGAAAAATTAGGTTAAGGGTGTTAAGGATTATTTATAGTAAGATTTTAATATTTTTATAATCGATTTTTATATTAATATTTAACCAAATGCTATTTTTATTTGTCCTCTAAAATTCCTATAATCACATATGACACCCAAAAACCACTAAACTGGACATGCAGCTATAGTTCGACATTACGGTCCCAGCGAAACTAGTTTCATCGAATTCCGACTCGGTTTCTCACACAGCGTATTTTTAAAGGTCAATTTACTAACTGTTTTTCACTCTAAAAATCCGTATGGCCACACAGTGACCCCAAAAATCACAGAACTTGGAATCTAACAATAATTTGATGTTGCGGACCCAGCAAAATTAGTTTCATCGAATTCTGAGGTCGTTTGTAAAACTGGCTATTTTTAAAGCTCTGAATGACCCATTTAAATATATAAATATATTTAAAAACAATTAAATTAAATAATTTTTTTAATATTATCTTATATATTCACACTAGAATATCATACAACTCCAATGGGATTTATAACTCGATATTTCAAATCCAGTGTTACATCGATATTCGATTTATATTAAAAAGTCCATTTTAAAATATAAATAAATTGATATAAATTATAAAGGAATTCCATAGCGACTTTTCTAAAATTTGATTTGGACATAACTAAAAACCTACACGAAGAAATCTCGATTTTTCTCTTCCATCAGAAAAATATACTTCACCAGCTCCTAGCATTTCTTATTTCACAGAAATCTGATTTAAAACGGACCCTGTATATTCAGTTGAAGTTCAAATCGCCAAATAGCGAACTACTGCGCCATTTCGAGCTCAATTATAATTATAATATAAATTATATGTTCAAACTGTCGTTTAAATAATATATTCGTTATTCTAATTCAATTCTAAACTGAATTAAATATCATTGATGATCCAATTCACACCATTTTGTGAATTCCACTATTTCTGACTATTTCAGAAATTAAATATATTATTATATTATATTATTTATTTTAATTAAATATTCAATATTATTTAATTTTGGTCATTTTAAATAACTAAACCATTATTTAAATAATTAAATAAATTATTTATATACCGTAAAAATTTGGGTCGTTACAATCGGACTTCATATGAAGAAGGTATTGGCTTTTAGAAGTTTCAGGAATTTGAAATAAATACCAACCCGAATTCAAATTTAAAGTTTCGAAATTGAAATCACACACCCGGGCTGGGCGGGAAATTTTCCGCCCAGGACCCAGGTCGACCAGGGGGTCAACCTGGGTAGAACAGTTCGATCATGGGGTCGACCTCCCCCTTTTTCAGATCCACGGGCAGATTCGTTTTTCTGCATTTAAATGCCCGTTCTAACCAGATTCGTTGCTCCTAAGCTATTTAAACACCCCAAACCTCACTTTCTCTCCACACAATTTTATTTTGCCTTTACTCTACCCTAATTCATATCAAAATAAATCAAAGACAGGCATGGTGACGATCCCAAAATCCGAGGGGCGGTATTAAGGATAATCATTGGAATATAACACATTAATCATCATAGCAGAGTACAGATAATAGCAGAAACAATAAAGAGAATAATTTTACATGGATATGACAGCGGAATCACAACATGTATAACATCAGAATAGCATAGCGTAGGATATAACTTAGTAAATAAAAAGGAAAGTGATCAGTCATCATCGCCAGAGGCGGAATACATACATGCAGTGAGACATAATAAGGGTATCAGTCTACATCGCCGAAGGAGATACATATACATATAATAAGAAATACGGAAAGTAAATCGGTCTGCATCGCCCGTGGCGGAATCATAATATAAGTATAGTAATGGCGGAAAAAGTCAAAGTCGTCTCTGTGGAGTCAGCCTCGCCATGAGCCAAAAATGCACTCTATGCAGCAGTGCAAAGCCAAAAACAACCTGTCACCTGTGTACTAGGCTGCCTGTGTGAAAATAAGGGCACCCGCGTTTGCAAAGTGAAACAAACAACGAGTCAGTCATGGGGACTGGTATGAGGAATCTATTTAATAGTTAAACAACAGTAATAAGTAAATCACAGGACCATGCCACTTTCGCGGAACGGGTTTACTCCAGTGATTGCTAGTGCATTTAAAGCAAAGTAAATTCTTTTAAAACAACGCAATGCTTTTAAAAAGAATGAACCATTATAAAACTCAAGTCCCATCATACAATGCAACGCAAACCGAAGGATAGAGTTTTACCTTATAATAGCCAAATATGCTTAATACGTATAAAGCAAAATCATTTGATATTATTACTAGTGCATATATGTTTCAAAAACGAATAGCATCATAAATATCAATCATAGACGGCATATGTGCCCCATACTACTATGTCGCCATACTAGTTCTACAATCGAGTCCGTTATTTCGTATTGGAAATTGGATTTCCGTCATGAGTCGAGGCAAGGGGCAAGCTCCTCTCCGCTTCGAGACACTCTAGCAAATGCCTCAGGACTACGCACTCTGGGTAACCCTGGATCCTCCAAGGCCGGTCCTCTCTTACGTTTGAGGATTAATTATTCCTGAGCACACGTTTCCCGGTCCTTACAGACCTATAATCGAGGCGTCTTGCATTCCAACAACCACATAGGTGAAAAATAGATATAAATGTCAGGGCTGGTAAGTCACTGACACCACCATAGCTAGAAAGAAACGTCATACTCTCCTTGGGTCCTTATCCCGTTTTTGACTCATACCGAGGTGTGAGGCTCACGAATCTACGAAATACACAAAGCCAGGTCACACAGACCGTGCTTTGATCATCATCCACAAGACTTTGCTTTTGCAACAGAAGCCTTGATCACAGCATCTTGGCATGCCACATAGGCAGTCCACCCCATACGATTGATTTCCATCGGTATATAACCCCTGAGCTCGTATGTCTCAGAGAAGGGCGTTAAGCAAAGGAATAATTTCTCCGCCGCCAAACAGATATATATTTAACAGAGATCGATCAGTATAGAACAAAATCCAATGTCGGACACACAGTCCATTTACAAGTCCGTCCTAGGTCTGAATGAAACTGGAGGCGTCAATTCCTCGCAAATCCGTACAATCAACACATACGTTCAGACGGCTACTACTTCCGTCCCCTTCCGGTAGCTACTCCGGTCAGGAACCTCAGTAGCGCCCATCCAACCGATACGAAGATCGTCGGTCTTGAATCGTCTTTGCATTTTCCAATTCGAATCGCTCGATAAATTATTTGAAATGAGGGTTAGCTCGGCCTTTTCAAATAATTCACGTCATTAGAATTTAAATCGATTCTTTTTATGGTTATATTATTCGACATCCATCTTTCAGTTCTTTAGTGTTAATTTCGCGTCAAACACATACAACCATCAAATATCAAACAATTCAAGCCCAATTGGTTTATTTGCAATCTATGTTGCTTATAATATTTTATAACAATTTTTCGTCATTTTTATTTATTTAAAAATGGCCATATTTAATTAAACGACGTTTCAGGTCGTGCCGTGGCACTGGCGCTGTTTTTCTCCTAATTTGTTTTACACATATCGGAAAATCTAACCGTTGGATTTCTACAAAGTCTATATCAGTGGGAAGATATTCCCAAAGCGAACCCAACAGTTCCAGTTTCGTTAGAATCCGACGGTCGGATCTTCCACACTAGTCGTTTGAAGTTACGGTTTCAAAATTCGAACTGCAGCGTCGTTATTCGATTTAATTTAAATATATTTATATTTATATATAAATATAAACGATTCTGGCGCTGTTTTTCTTCAGATTTGGATTAAACATTCCGGACAATCCAACCGTTGGATTTTTACAAGGTTGGTGCCGTTGGGAAGATATTTCCAAGGTGAACCCAGCGATTGCGGTTTCGGGAAAATCCGATGGTCAGATTTCTCATACTAATCGTTTCAAATTACGATTCCGAAACACGAACTGCACGGCCTCTATTCCATTTAATTATATTTATATTTATATATATAAATATAGTTCATTCTATTATTTCAATTATAGTTCATTCTATATTTTCAACTTCGTTTTCACTTCAAATATTTCACTAACGCCTTAATATTTCGAAAAATTTCGCCATAACCTCCTTTGTACGGGGAGGGGTTTGGAAATTTATTGGGCCGTATTAGATACCCAATAAATCCTAAAAAACATTCACATATTTATAGTGATATATTCTGGTGTTTACGGGGGAGCATGTACTGATAATCACTCCAGAGAATAAATTCTCGTCACCCCCGTTTCCGTGTGGAAATAAATAGTCCATGTGCCGTATCTAATAACTAGAGCGACGTGATTATTGTCAACTCCAGACCCGTGTGGGGTTTTTATTAATCTGGCAATTTATCATTATATTTTATATAGTCCATATCAGTCATCAGTTCAACCTGTAGTGCATAGTCATCGCCATACAAGCCTCTCGCTCGTATGGTAAATCGTCCACCTCGTCACACAAGCTCCAATTGCTTATGTGGAATATGATGAAGTATGCCTATCGTCATGAAGTATGCCATGTAGTGTAGTTCAAAATTAATTGTTACTATCCTATGGCGACGTTTATTATTTCACACAGAATAACCAGCACTCCGCATCCAATGACATTCACAGGAGTTGATATATAAATAAAATTGCGCAGCCAACTCATTAAGGTTTACCTATTTGTCGGGCATGCAAATAATTTCTTTACTCTACAGCTAATCCATTTTTCCTGTTCAACACATGTATATATATGCAGAACAAAGCTAATAATAATATTTCTAGCAAACTATTATTTGTTTCAACACGTGTGTATTTTTATCTAAGCGTATACATGTTAAAAGAAATATTTTTATCATCAAAAATATTTATTCGACACGTGAATGTTTTTAACACTTCATATTCACAATAAAAATATAGTTTTCATTGTCGATTCATTTTATTTTAAAATACGATAACATTCAACACATGAATTTCAACTCGACGAACGAATTGCAATTCAACACATGAATATTTTTACATAGTTTGTATATATATATAAAAATGTGATTTGTATCGCTAAAGCCATTTGTTTAAATTCAGATAATATTCAACACATGAATTTCAACTCAACGAATGAATTGCAACTCAACACATGAATATTCTATATAGTTTGTATATATATAAAAATGTGATTTTTATTGCTAAAGCCATTTGTTTAAATTCAAATAATATTCAACACATGAATTTCAACTCAACGAATGAATTGCAACTCAACACATGAATATTCTATATAGTTTGTATATATATAAAAATGTGATTTTTATTGCTAAGGCCATTTGTTTAAATTCAAATAATATTCAACACATGAATTTCAACTCAACAAATGAATTGCAACTCAACACATGAATATTCTATATAGTTTGTATATATATAAAAATGTGATTTTTATTGCTAAAGCCATTTGTTTAAATTCAAATAATATTCAACACATGAATTTCAACTCAACGAATGAATTGCAACTCAACACATGAATATTCGATATAGTTTGTAATTTATAAAAATGTGATTTTTATTGCTAAAGTCATTTGTTTAAATTCAGATAATATTCAACACATGAATTTCAACTCAACGAATGAATTACAACTCAACACATGAATATTCGATATAGTTTGTAATTTATTTCAACGAATGAAAATTATTCTAACACATAAATATTTCAGAAAATTTCGGCAGCATAACGGCAGGGTAGTTAAAACCGGGACCGTCCCTAGTACGGCTCCTCGCTCTACCTTAAAACCTCGCGGTTTTTGACAATGGGGATCATGCATCAAGTTCGCACGCAGGCGGCATGTTTTATTTTCAATTCCACAATCCTATTCTAATTTGTTTCAACCACAAGAGGGTATTTTTCAACCACAAAGGTATTTTTCAATCACAATATCAACCACAAACAATTATTTCCAACCATTCGTCATACCATATAATATCACGTCAATCACCAGCAATAAATATCGTCCATGGTCTGTGGACGAGGGGAGTATATATATATATAATATAATAATTCACTTGCATTTCATCACAAATTAAAGCATATATGTTTCAAACAACGCTTGTATAATTTATACATCGCTAATATAACTTATACAACACATGTACATAAGGTATACAATGCGTTTATAATTTACACTTCGCTTATATAATTTATACAACGCAATTTCATTCACACAAATAGTTTAGATTCCTCACATTGGTTATTGCAGTGCTAAAAATCGTAGGAAGGTCAGAAAAATCCGCGGCTTCTTCTAGAATGTAGAGAGCCTCCTTGCGGTCACGGTGTCTCCTGTTTCATCAAATTTTGTTAAAGAACGAAAAAGATATTATTTTACAAAGTTTTGCAACACTTAAAAGTGTTATTTTCATTTCAGAAATTCACATCAGAAAAGTTTTTAAAGCTTCAAAACTAGGTCTCGATTTTTAAGCCAAACCGTACCTCGTTGCTTCGATCAGACCACACTGCATCAGAGAGCTACGAATCATCTTCAGATCGGCGGTGGTGGCGATGGGTTCGGTGGCTCCTGTTGGTCGCGGCGGCGCTCTAAAAGGCGCGACTTCCTGGTCGAATTCCGACGTCTACGGTTGATGGATGAAGGCGTGGCTTGGTCGGATTGGTAGAGGAGGCGAAGGCGGTCAGAAGCTTCAACAGGCGGAGGCGGCGAAATCGACTGAGGCGGCGGCAAAGTCAACGAGAAGCTTCGTGCTTCCTGAGTCGTCCAATGTCGCTGGCGGCTAGGGTTTCGTTCGTATATTTCTTTTTTATAAAAGAAAATTTCCTATTGGTCCGAGCTTTATAGGAAGTTTTAAATAGTATGTTTTTGCAAACCGACTCCTTTTTAAACCCAACGGCTGTCGCCCTTAGCTAAATACCCCCATTCCGGACACAATGGGATATGTTTCGTTGGCCAATTCGACTGTTACAGTCAGTTATTTTTCAAATTAAAATATAATACATTTGATATTTAATTTAAACGTACATTTCAATTTGCCAGGGCCACAAACTAAATCGAAAAATTCCAGAAAAATAAATCTAGCTTTGTTTTGACGATATGGTCCTAACAAAACCAGTTTCGTCGAATTCTGAGCTCGTTTGAAAAACGGCCATTTTTAGGTCGACCCATTTTAACAGAATTTGACCAATCACATTATCTTTTTCCCCGCTCACATACTAGCTTCAAAAATTATGAAATTTGAAACTTAGCAATAATTTGACATCCCGGACCCAACAAAAGTGTTTTCGTCGAATTCCGAGGTTGTATGCAAAATATCAATTTTCAAGGGCTATATATGTTATATAGCGACCTTTCTGAAAATTCATTTGGCCATAACTTTTGATTTCCGTTATGAAACTTCGATTTTTCAGATTCGTTAGAAAGGTATTTATAAACAGATTTAAATATTTTCAGTTTCGCTAAAATCCGTTATATTTTCCACCCGGTACAGTCAGACAAAGTTTGTATTCAAAATTTCAAACTACAATACTATACCCAATTCTATATTTTATTGAAATAGGCTATTTCAATTATTAAAATTTCCTGGTAATAACCTAATTTAAAAATTTTAAACTGGTTCACATTTTCCGGGTTATTACAATCTCCCCCACTTAAAACTTTTCGTCCTCAAAAAGGAAATAACAGCTAAGCAGGAAATAAAATGTAAATGCAAAGTATTGTAAAGGTACCTCGCACCGGAGTTAGTCAGAGATGTCCACTCTGCATTTGGGATAGGCTTGTTTAATGTTTTCCTCAGTCTCCCAAGTACAGTATCTAGGATCACTACTCCACTGCACTTTGACTAGATGAATCTTTTTCCTCCTTAGCTCTCTAGTTTCTTTGCCAACTATCTTTAATGGCTCTCTTCTGAGTGCTAATTCTGGAGTTATGTCAATATCATGTTGCGCTGCTTCTTCCACAACAAGATCGGGATCATGAACATGTTTTCTGAGTTGAGACACGTGGAACACATCATGTATACCAGGCAACCAATTAGGTAATGAAACCCTATATTCAAGAGTTCCAATCCGTTCAAGTATAGGAAAGGGACCAATAAATCTCGGTGCCTACTTCCCAGTCTTGCCAAATCTGATTACTCCTCGCGTTGGAGAAACTCTTAAATATACATAATCGCCAACGGCAAATGATATATCCCTTCTTCTCGCATCAGCATAACTTTTCTGTCGGCTCTGCGCGGTTTTTAATCGCTTCTTAATGAAATCGACTTTATCCGATGCTTCTCGAATCATATCGAGCCCTAACACAAGTCTGTTGCCAGGTTCTACCCAACATGCGGGAGATCTGCACGGTCTACCGTATAATGCTTCAAATGGAGACATTCCCAAACTTGCTTGATAGCTATTGTTGTATGAGAATTCAGCTAAATGTAAGTGATCTTCCCATGAGCCTCCAAAATCGATAACGCAAGCCCACAGTAGGTCTTCTAGAATTCTATTCACTCGCTCAGTTTGGCCGTCTGTCTGAGGGTGATAAGCGGTGCTTAGATTCAATTTGGTTCCCAACTCTTCCTGGAATGATTCCCAGAATTTACTAGTAAATAGGGGATCTCTATCACTGACTATATTGAGCGGCACTCCATGTAGTTTAACTATTTCTTTGAAGTAAATCTGTAACACCCCGCGAATTCTATAACTGTGAAATTCACAAATTAAAGTATAATTAATTTCTAATCAAAGAACTAAGGGAAACGGGATATGCCATTGCGTTCGTCTCGGAAAAATACGCGAAATAGAGTCCGAGTTTTCGAAAAACGGAGTCCGTATGAAGAAGATATGGCCTTCGGAAGTTTTTGAATTAAGTTTAAAATTCGAACAGAATAAAACAGCTCAGAAAATCAAGTTTAAAATTAAAAATCGGGCCCAATTGGCCAGGGCGGGAAAATTCCCGCCTAAGGCACCCAGGTCGACTGGGCTGTCGACCTGGTCTAGCCAGGTCGACAGGGCTGTCGACAGGGCTGTCGACAGGGCTGTCGACAGGGCTGTCGACCTGGTCCAGAGCCAGGTCGAACCCAGCCCAACCTGGCTGGCCTATTCTATGTTGGTCGATTTTCAGTAGTCTGCTTTGTCATTAGGGCTAGGTGGCAGGCTCTAATTGGTCTCTCTTTCGAATGAATGGCTACGATCAAACCAAGCAACATCGATGGCCCTAATCAGTTCATAAACCCTATAAAAATGACCCTAGACTCAACCTAATCTATTCATTCAAAAATAAGAACAAGGCCACCATGTTGCTGAGGAACGACTAAGAGTAGCCACCAATTGGAGAGAGGATTAGGAGGCAAATTCTAAAGCATAAAGCAACTTAATCAAATCAAATCAACAAGGAATCTCATCTCCAAATTCCTAAATTGGAGAATTCGCCACACAATTGTAAGTAGAGTATTATTTTGGTATGAACAAATAACTGTGTTGGTTTGTATACTTGATTGTGGTGATAAATAATTCATATTTGTGCGTTACTATGATTCTTATCGATTTGGAATATTGTATAGCGATTGGAAAGTATGTTATCCATTGTAAAAACTACATGTTTGCGGTAGTTTTATGCAAGTATACGTTTGGATATTCTCAAAATATGTAATTCATGTTGAAGCTACATGTATGTAGTTGATTAATTAAAATTCATGCAAGTTTGGGGTTTTGCTACTATGCCATCATAATGTATATTTTTGTACAAAAATCATTTTGTACGTAATTGGAACAAATTTGGGTTATTATAGTTCATATGAAACTATGTTGAAATTTTGGCACCATGATCTATGTATTAAGCCATGCTTTTGTACTAGAAAACCTATTTGCAAACTTATGAATATGACTAGGCTATGATTGATATTTTGCATAATTGAAATCCATGTTAGGTCTATATTGTTAACAAGAATTATATGATGACATATGTGGTACATAGCTAGGTTAGAATTCAAAATCCCTTTTGCAAGTTTGCATGACCAAAGTAAAAAAATCATGATTTCATGTTAGAAATATTTATGCCATGGTTATGTGAATAGATTTAAAATCATGATTAAGTTGAACTATACTTTTGTGTTAGTAACAAAAGTAAGCACCTTTGTAAACATGTAGTAATCTTATGAACATGATTTGCTTATGTTTGACATCATGCCTGAATAAAAATATAGGTTTATGTTGTAGTTAAGCCTATGTGTCAATAGTGATATTCTTAACTTAACTACAAGTTTACATGGTTTAATTTATGTCACTTATGCTTTATGACCAAAGTATATGTTACCACTATGCAAGTACACCAGTTTCTATTTTGTAGTTCCAACGTCACGTTGCAAGTTCATGCGTTCACATTCCCCTTTTTGTGTATGTAATCACGCTTTAAGCCTCCCCTTTTTCTCATGGCTAAGTTGGGCTTAAAAGCCTAAGCCCAACATATATTATGATAAACGAACGTATTAAACGGGGGAAAATAGCGTTGGGCCAAATTAATTAATAAATGAAAATATAAAGTAGAAGGGCCCAAATTCAAGTATGGGTTGGGCCCATGATTGGTGTAACCTTTACACCATTTACTTAATAATGGGCCGCAAATATTTACATATAAGAAAATAAAGAAGAAAGACAAAATATGTAAATGTAGAACATACGATGTGTTTAACCCGAGGTTGGATTGAGTTGTGATGTAAACCTGCCCGGAACCGCCCGGCTGTCCAGTAGTCACAACAATACCTATCCAATGTGGGAGGTTAAACATGGAGCCCAATAAGGACCCGAGGTTAGACTGAGTTGTGGCGTAAGACTGCCCGGAACCAACCGGCAACAGGCAGCCACAACAATACCTGTCTAATGTGAGAGGTCAAGGCTTTAATAAGACAATTAAGGATGAGTCAGGATTGTTAGGATTAAGTGAACTAAAGACTTAATCAAAATGGAACATGCTAAACTAAACGGACTGATGGGGGTTAGGTTAGAAAACACTTAACCAACTTAGCATGTTGGCTAGAGATAGAAAACCTAGTAACGGGGGACCCTTTTCAGCAGTAACCCTAGAAGGTGTATCAGGATACCCTGAAACTAGGCAGGGTGGGGCACGATTACTGGGCTGATTGTAAGAGGTCAAATCGACGGCGGTGGTGTAGCAGTGTAGGTTCTAACGGGGTGCGGGCGTGCACACACTCCGGCGCAGAAAAATAAGGCACTGGACACCAGTAGCATACCTGTGCATTCTAGGATTGTGTCGGGTCGCCACCATGGGACTTGATACACCCCATGGTGGGACCAACACAGGTAACTACAACATCGGGGGCCGTAAGACACATGTAACTATGCGAGTAGGAGCCGATCATCATAGAATGGATCACATCACCCTGATTATGGGGTGCCAGTTGGGAACTAGTGTATATGGGTTCAGAGATTAACATGGGGTACGATAGTATATTCGACCCTAGACAACTTAACCAAGTTTATAGTGCTTTTCCACTTCTTGTTTATACTTATCATACCCAGTTCTTTATTCATAGACAGAATAATCCTGGACTTACTCAGGCTTTATGTCTGACTCTACTTTTCTTTCATCTTCTTTTCTTCCGTTTCCCCCCCAGGTCCACAGGGAGGGAACACTGCAGCTTGACCAGCCTTAACATCCAGCTTGAAGAGGAGAAATGTATTGCTTGGACCTTTTCGTTTTGAACTATGGCTTTGGACAACCACTATGGGGCTTTTGCAGTTTATCTATGTTTTCTTTATGCTTCTTTAAATAATGTAATCAAGACAGATTATGAAAGTGTTATGTTATGTTTTTGGAAAAGATGTAAGACAATTATGGTGATGTTGTTGTAGCACGTATTTGCTTTTATGAAATAAGAGTTGTTGTTTTTCCGCTATTTAGAAATATGTGTTCTTATATCTGTCTTGTATATCTGTGACTTATACTTATAAACCTCCACCAAAATTAGGGCATTCCCTTTGAGAGTGACCCTAACGGAGGTGGGGTGTTTCACTTGGTATCAGAGCATAGGTTTACCAGATAAGATAAAAAGTTTTGAAAATTTATTTTCAAAAAGGAAATTTAAAGAAGCATTTTTAAAAAGATAAAAATATTATTTTATTTTAAGAGGCAAAGTCCACTCCCCAAAGCCATAGGTACTATCTCTTATCCTTCGTTTTGAATCTATCCTTTTTTGTTTCAGCATGTCCGAAGAACTTAACTTGCCGGAAGGGGTACCAATACCTGGTTGGTTTAGACGGTTCTTAGAAGCAAGGGCCACTCAGCCAGGTCCTACCATTCCTCCTCCCCCAGCTGCAGGAAATCATCCAGCTGCAGCGGCACCTTTTCCTCCACCTCCTCCACGGGGAAACACATTTGCTAAGATATGTAAAGATTTTAAAGCTATGTGAGGAAAGGATTTCCATGGAACTGAGTCCTTCGTGGCAGCTAGGAATTGGCTGAAAGAAACTGAGGACCTATTCATCATCTTTGAGGTAGAGGATAGACAAAAAGTACAATTGACAGTGTGGCTATTGAAGGGCGAGGCTTCCTACTGGTGGGAAGTCACTAATGCTGAAAGACCAGTGGAGACATGGGAGGACTTTAGGGCAAGGTTTGAGACTAAATTTCTCTCAGATGCGGAAAGAAGTTTGCAGTTGGAAAAATTCTTATTTCTTAAGCAAGGGGACAAGACAGTCAGAGAGTATGTGAATCAGTTCGATGAGCTGGCTAGGTTTGGACTTGACCTAGTCAACACCCGCACAAGAAGGCTCTCCGTTTCGTCAAAGGGTTGAATGAGCCATTACACAGTTTGGCCATGACCCATATACCCATGGGAGCCACGTATGAAAGATTGGTGCAAATGGCATTGCTGAATGAAGAGGATAAGGGCAAGAAGGAGACAAAGGCAGAAAGCTCTCAAGGGAAGAAAGAGGGTTTGCAGCCTAAGAAGACAGACTTTAAGAAGGGCGGGAAAGGCAACAAAGAGAAGAGGAAGTGCAATTTCTGTGGAAAAGTGGGGCACTTAGTAAAGGACTGCCGGAAAAAGAAGGCCAAGGAGAATGGTGGGTGCTTTTCTTGCGGTGAGACAGGCCACAGGGCTAAGGACTTCCCAAAGAAACGAGGACAGGGGCAGAGGGCTGGATCCACCCCAGGGGCACAGGTTCATGTGTTGGAAGCGCCACCTCTGCAACAGCGAGGTATAAATACTTCTGTAGAAAGTGTAGTTTATCTTCATGATCACCCCGTTCGCACTTTATTTGATTCTGGCGCATCACACTCCTTTATCTCGTCTGCTTTAGTAGAATCTCTGCACCTAAAAACTAGTATGGTAGAGGACCCCTTAATTGTTTCAAACCCAATTGGGGGCCCAGCTCATTTGTCTATGATCTGTTTGGGATTGAAAATTTCTATTCTAAGTGTAGAATTTCAATGTAGTGCCTTTGTTTTGGGCTTTTCGGGTTATGGTTTGATTTTGGGTATGGATTGGCTATCCAGTAATGGGGCCATCCTTGATTGTGAGAAAAGGGTTGTTAGGCTCCTAACCCAGCTCGGTAATACTTTGGAAATTTCTTGTAATCCCTCGTATGCGGTTATGCTTAGTTATCTTGAATCGCTAGATGCCTCTGTTGAAAATTTGCAATCAGTTAGAGTGGTCCGGGAATATCCGGATGTCTTCGAAGAGGTGAAGGGCTTGCCTCCGAAGCGGGAAATAGACTTCCGCATATATCTTGTAGATAATGCAAAGCCTGTTGCGTTGCCCGTTAGACACATGGCTCCACGAGAAAGGAAAGAGCTCAGTAAACAAATTAAAGAGCTTCTAGAAAAGGGGTTCATTAGGAGGAGCATTTCAGAATGGGGCGCTCCAGTGGTGTTCGCTACAAAGGCGGATGGTTCACTCCGTCTATGTGTTGACTATAGGGAGCTCAACAAGCTAACGAAAAAGAATAGGCACCCTCTCCCTAGAATTGACGATTTGTTTGACCAGCTTGTAGGAGCGTCTGTTTTCTCCCAACTCGATTTAGCAACCGGTTTTCATCAGCTAAGGGTGGCTGAAGATAGCATCGATAAAACGGCGTTCAGAACCCCAGACGGCTTCTTTGAATGGCTTGTCATGCCTTTCGGCTTGACAAATGCACCTGCTTACTTCGTGGACCTGATGAGTAGGGTATTTAGAGATTTCCTCAACAAATTCGTAGTGGTCTTCGTAGATGATATCCTTATCTTCTCAAAGAGTGAAGAGGAACATGCTCAACACTTAAGGGCAATCATGGAAACTTTGCGAGTCCATCAACTAAAAGCCAAATTCTCCAAATGCCACTTTTGGAGAGAAGAGGTGAGGTTCCTTGGGCACATAGTATCCAAACAAGGGTTAGCAGTGGACCCTGCTAAGGTAGTGGCGGTACAGGATTGGAAGACACCAAGGAATGCAACTGAGGTCCGAAGCTTTCTAGGACTAGCAGGTTTCTATCGAAAGTTTATAAGGGATTTTGCGAAAATCTCAGCTCCGCTCACGAAACTGACTAAGAAGAATCTAGTGTTCAATTGGGACTTGGATTGCGAATTTGCTTTCCAACGACTGAAAAGGGCTCTCACAACAGCCCCAGTTTTGACGCTGCCAGATGGGAGCAAGATGTTCACTGTTTATACGGATGCATGTGGGGCAGGGCTAGGCGCCGTCTTAATGCAAGAAGGAAGGGTAGTAGCTTATGGTAGGAGGCAGTTGAAAGTGCACGAAAAGAACTACCCAACCCACGACCTTGAGTTAGCCGCCATCGTCTTTGCACTCAAGTCTTGGCGACACTATCTCCTAGGTGAGAAGTTCGAACTTTACACTGACCATAAATCGTTGAAATATCTTTTCTCGCAGAAGGATCTTAACTTGAGGCAACAAAGATGGATGGAGTTTCTTGCCTCGTACGATTTCGAAATCTCCTACACTCCGGGCAAAGGCAACGTAGTGGCAGACGCGTTGAGCCGAAAGAAATTGACCCTAAGCCCGTTGTTTGTTGAAAGACAAAGCCTAGAGTTTATAGCCAACTTCGACTTTAGGCCTTCCTCCGATTTCGTACCAGGCTTGCTAGCATCTCTCGAAGTGCGCCCAACTTTAGTGGATTCAGTAGGGACAGCACAACGCGAAGACCCTCAGCTTGTGGAAACAATTGATAAGCTAATTAGGGGTGAGACTTCAAGTCACCTCAACAGATACTCCATCGACGATAAGGGTTTGCTAAGGCGGGACGGAAGACTATGCGTCCCACAGACAAAAGATTTAATAAAGAAGGTTCTCGAGGAAGCACATCACTCCAAGATGACGATACACCCAGGCAGAGATAAAATGTACAAAGATATAAAAAGGACTTTCTTCTGGAATGGCATGAAAAAGGACGTGGCAGAATTCGTTTCTAAGTGCATGGTGTGCCAACAGGTTAAGGCGGAACAGAAAAAGCCTGGCGGACTGCTACATCCTCTGGAGGTCCCGCAGTGGAAGTGGGATAGCATCTCAATGGACTTCATCGATGGGCTGCCTAGGTCTAGGAGAGGCAACACTAGCATTTGGGTAATAGTGGATAGGCTTACTAAAAGCGCCCACTTTTACCTGTCAAAAGTAAAAGAACTGCCTCATTCCTAGCATCACTTTACCTCAAGGAAATCATTCGACTCCATGGAATACCATCTAGCATTGTTAGTGACCGAGACCCCATCTTCACCAGTGAGTTTTGGCGGAGTCTGCAAGAAGCAGTAGGAAAGCGGTTATGCTTGAGCACAACCTATCATCCCCAAACCGACGGCCAAACAGAGAGAGTGAACAGAGTTTTGGAAGACCTTTTAAGGCTATGCGTCCTCGACTTCGGAGGGACATGGGAAGACCGCCTTCCTTTGGTGGAATTTGCCTACAACAACAGCTATCAAGCAACCATCGGAATGGCGCCCTTCGAAGCTTTATATGGAAGACCATGCCGATCGCCCACTTGTTGGTGGGAGTCTACTGATAAGCTCATACTTGGACCAGATATGATCCGAGAGACTTCAGAGAAAGTAGACTTAATACGAAGAAGGATGAAGACGGCCCAAGACAGACAAAAGTCCTATGCCGACAAGAGAAGGACCGACCTTGAATTTGAGGTTGGAGACAGAGTTTTTCTCAAGGTATCACCACTAAGAAATGTTGTTCGTTTTGGAACCACAGGAAAACTGGCACCAAGGTTCGTAGGGCCATTCCCTATCATCGAGAAAATTGGGAAAATGGCCTATAGATTAGAGCTTCCCGAGAAGTTGGCTGGAGTCCACAACGTTTTTCACGTTTCACATCTCCGAAAATGTCTACATGAGTCTGCTGAGGTGGTAGAGCCAAATATCCTCGAAGAGGCCGAAGTGGAACGCGAAGCAACCATAAGAAAAGTTCCAACCCGCATATTAGGAACGGAAGTGAAAAAGCTACGCAACCGCGAAGTTAAGCTCGTCAAAGTTCAGTGGAGCGACGCCGAGGGAGACGAGACTTGGGAAACTGAAGCTAGAATACGCACTGCCTACCCTTTTTTGTTCGAGGGTACATCCTTGATCTTTCCTTTTCCTTAAGTTGCGCTTTTATCTATCTTATCTTTTATGTAGAAACCCTTTGGATGGAAACATGTAATTGAAACATGTTATGGATGATGGTTGCAAGTGATTGCAAGTGATTGCTAGTGGTTGCTCGTGGTTGCATATACACACACAATCTAGGGTTTAGATCGGCTCAGTCACTTCATATTGCATATGCATATATGTTTGCATTCGTATATGGTTGAACTCTAATGTGTTGTCATATGGATGTTGCATTTGTATTGAATGATTGTGCACTCATGTAGAATCATGAATAGAAAAATTTGCATACATAATGGATTCATGGCACTTACATAATTCGCATTAAGGAGGTCAACTGAATCAGTAGACCGCCTGATTTTGCATTAGATAAGTACATGTACACACACACACACTTCGCATATGATCATGAAGCATTAGAAGTCTTTTAAGGACAATGGATGCTCGTGTTTGATGGATGAGTAGATGGATGATTTGATGTTAGGATATACATTCCTCCTAACTTGAAGATTTCGGGGACGAAATCCTTTTAAGTGGGGGAGAATGTAACACCCCACGAATTCTATAACTGTGAAATTCACAAATTAAAGTATAATTAATTTCTAATCAAAGAACTAAGGGAAACGGGATACGCCATTGCGTCCGTCTCGGAAAAATACGCGAAATAGAGTCCGAGTTTTCGAAAAACGGAGTCCGTATGAAGAAGATATGGCCTTCGAAAGTTTCTGAATTAAGTTTAAAATTCGAACAGAATAAAACAGCTCAGAAAATCAAGTTTAAAATTAAAAATCGGGCCCAATTGGCCAGGGCGGGAAAATTCCCGCCTAAGGCACCCAGGTCGACTGGGCTGTCGACCTGGTCTAGCCAGGTCGACAGGGCTGTCGACAGGGCTGTTGACCTGGTCCAGAGCCAGGTCGAACCCAGCCCAACCTGGCTGGCCTATTCTATGTTGGTCGATTTTCAGTAGTCTGCTTTGTCATTAGGGCTAGGTGGCAGGCTCTAATTGGTCTCTCTTTCGAATGAATGGCTACGATCAAACCAAGCAACATCGATGGCCCTAATCAGTTCATAAACCCTATAAAAATGACCCTAGACTCAACCTAATCTATTCATTCAAAAATAAGAACAAGGCCACCATGTTGCTGAGGAACGACTAAGAGTAGCCACCAATTGGAGAGAGGATTAGGAGGCAAATTCTAAAGCATAAAGCAACTTAATCAAATCAAATCAACAAGGAATCTCATCTCCAAATTCCTAAATTGGAGAATTCGCCACACAATTGTAAGTAGAGTATTATTTTGGTATGAACAAATAACTGTGTTGGTTTGTATACTTGATTGTGGTGATAAATAATTCATATTTGTGCGTTACTATGATTCTTATCGATTTGGAATATTGTATAGCGATTGGAAAGTATGTTATCCATTGTAAAAACTACATGTTTGCGGTAGTTTTATGCAAGTATACGTTTGGATATTCTCAAAATATGTAATTCATGTTGAAGCTACATGTATGTAGTTGATTAATTAAAATTCATGCAAGTTTGGGGTTTTGCTACTATGCCATCATAATGTATATTTTTGTACAAAAATCATTTTGTACGTAATTGGAACAAATTTGGGTTATTATAGTTCATATGAAACTATGTTGAAATTTTGGCACCATGATCTATGTATTAAGCCATGCTTTTGTACTAGAAAACCTATTTGCAAACTTATGAATATGACTAGGCTATGATTGATATTTTGCATAATTGAAATCCATGTTAGGTCTATATTGTTAACAAGAATTATATGATGACATATGTGGTACATAGCTAGGTTAGAATTCAAAATCCCTTTTGCAAGTTTGCATGACCAAAGTAAAAAAATCATGATTTCATGTTAGAAATATTTATGCCATGGATATGTGAATAGATTTAAATTCATGATTAAGTTGAACTATACTTTTGTGTTAGTAACAAAAGTAAGCACCTTTGTAAACATGTAGTAATCTTATGAACATGATTTGCTTATGTTTGACATCATGCCTGAATAAAAATATAGGTTTATGTTGTAGTTAAGCCTATGTGTCAATAGTGATATTCTTAACATAACTACAAGTTTACATGGTTTAATTTATGTCACTTATGCTTTATGACCAAAGTATATGTTACCACTATGCAAGTACACCAGTTTCTATTTTGTAGTTCCAACGTCACGTTGCAAGTTCATGCGTTCACATTCCCCTTTTTGTGTATGTAATCACGCTTTAAGCCTCCCCTTTTTCTCATGGCTAAGTTGGGCTTAAAAGCCTAAGCCCAACATATATTATGATAAACGAACGTATTAAATGGGGGAAAATAGCGTTGGGCCAAATTAATTAATAAATGAAAATATAAAGTAGAAGGGCCCAAATTCAAGTATGGGTTGGGCCCATGATTGGTGTAACCTTTACACGATTTACTTAATAATGGGCCGCAAATATTTACATATAAGAAAATAAAGAAGAAAGACAAAATATGTAAATGTAGAACATACGATGTGTTTAACCCGAGGTTGGATTGAGTTGTGATGTAAATCTGCCCGGAACCGCCCGGCTGTCCAGTAGTCACAACAATACCTATCCAATGTGGGAGGTTAAACATGGAGCCCAATAAGGACCCGAGGTTAGACTGAGTTGTGGCGTAAGACTGCCCGGAACCAACCGGCAACATGCAGCCACAACAATACCTGTCTAATGTGAGAGGTCAAGGCTTTAATAAGACAATTAAGGATGAGTCAGGATTGTTAGGATTAAGTGAACTAAAAACTTAATCAAAATGGAACATGCTAAACTAAACGGACTGATGGGGGTTAGGTTAGAAAACACTTAACCAACTTAGCATGTTGGCTAGAGATAGAAAACCTAGTAACGGGGGACC
This sequence comes from Allium sativum, assembly GCA_030737875.1. Classification (NCBI taxonomy): domain Eukaryota; kingdom Viridiplantae; phylum Streptophyta; class Magnoliopsida; order Asparagales; family Amaryllidaceae; genus Allium; species Allium sativum. The sequence goes on along the minus strand of CM060909.1, from coordinate 1,056,137,571 downwards.
CTTTTCAGCAGTAACGCTAGAAGGTGTATCAGGATACCCTGAAACTAGGCAGGGTGGGGCACGATTACTGGGCTGATTGTAAGAGGTCAAATCGACGGCGGTGGTGTAGCAGTGTAGGTTCTAACGGGGTGCGGGCGTGCACACACTCCGGCGCAGAAAAATAAGGCACTGGACACCAGTAGCATACCTGTGCGTTCTAGGATTGTGTCGGGTCGCCACCATGGGACTTGATACACCCCATGGTGGGACCAACACAGGTAACTACAACATCGAGGGCCGTAAGACACATGTAACTATGCGAGTAGGAGCCGATCATCATAGAATGGATCACATCACCCTGATTATGGGGTGCCAGTTGGGAACTAGTGTATATGGGTTCAGAGATTAACATGGGGTACGATAGTATATTCGACCCTAGACAACTTAACCAAGTTTATAGTGCTTTTCCACTTCTTGTTTATACTTATCATACCCAGTTCTTTATTCATAGACAGAATAATCCTAGACTTACTCAGGCTTTATGTCTGACTCTACTTTTCTTTCGTCTTCTTTTCTTCCGTTCCCCCCCCAGGTCCACAGGGAGGGAACACTGCAGCTTGACCAGCCTTAACATCCAGCTTGAAGAGGAGAAATGTATTGCTTGGACCTTTTCATTTTGAACTATGGCTTTGGACAACCACTATGGGCCTTTTGCAGTTTATCTATGTTTTCTTTATGCTTCTTTAAATAATGTAATCAAGACAGATTATGAAAGTGTTATGTTATGTTTTTGGAAAAGATGTAAGACAATTATGGTGATGTTGTTGTAGCACGTATTTGCTTTTATGAAATAAGAGTTGTTGTTTTTCCGCTATTTACAAATATGTGTTCTTATATCTGTCTTGTATATCTGTGACTTATACTTATAAACCTCCACCAAAATTAGGGCATTCCCTTTGAGAGTGACCCTAACGGAGGTGGGGTGTTTCAAAATCTGTGCTATACTTTGAGCCGTTCTGTTGGATCAGACAGGTATGAAATGGGCAGTCTTCGTGAAGCGATCTACGATTACCCATATACTGTCATTTCCTTTTCTAGTTCGAGGCAAGCCATCGATGAAGTCCATCGAAATTTGTTCCCACTTCCATCCTGGAATTTCTAAGGGTTGTAATAATCCAGCCAATTTCTGCTGATCACTCTTAACTAGCTGACAAGTGGGGCATCTGCTAACATATAATGAGATATCTCTTTTCATCGCCTTCCACCAGAATGTGCGTTTGATATCGTTATACATTTTGCTCACACCGGGATGGATACTTAATTTGGACTTGTGGCATTCATCAAGCACTTCACTTTTTAGCTCGGAGATGTCGGGAACACAAATTCTTCCTTTTAATCTCAAAACCCCCTCACTATCCACTTGGAAGCTGGAGTCTATGCCTTCATTGATCCTTTTGATCATTACTTTTACAAAATTATCCTCTTTTTGAAGGGTCGAGATCCTGTCTATTAATGAAGATGTGATGACAAAACTGGCGATGATTTCATTCTTTCTGCTGAGCGCATCTGCTACAACATTGGCTTTCCCTGGAGTGTATAGAATTTCGAAATCGTATGCTGCAAGGATTTCTAACCAACGTCGTTGTCTCAAGTTAAGATCTTTCTGAGTGAACAGATATTTCAAGGATTGATGATCGGTGTATAGTTCGAACTTCTCGCCTAGCAAATAATGCCTCCAGATTCTTAAAGCAAACACGATAGCCAATAACTCAAGATCATGAGTTGCGTAGTTTCTTTCATGCGGCTTTAGCTGACGGCTGGCATAAGCGACCACTTGGCCTTTTTGCATTAACACTGCGCCTAGCCCTCTGATAGACGCGTCTGTCCATACAGTCAAGTCCTGGTTGCCTTCTATAATTGTCAATACTGGAGCGGTTGTCAATTTCAGTTTCAGCTCCTGGAAAGCTTCTTCACATTCGGGAGTCCATTTGAATTTCTCATGCTTCTTTGTAAGCTTTGTCAATACTCCTGATATCTTTGAAAAATCCTGAACGAATTTCCGATAATAACTAACCAATCCAAGGAAACTTCGAACTTTGGTGGGCGTAGTAGGTTGTTTCCAGTTCTGAATCGCTGTAATTTTGCTTGGATCTACAGCAATTCCTTCTTTTGATACGACATGGCCTAGGAATTTAACTTCATTCTGCCAGAAGACACATTTAGAAAATTTAGCTTTCAAGACATTTCTCCTTAGAATTTTCAACACTTGTTCTAAATGTTTTGCATGTTCGTCTTCCGACTTGGAGTAGATTAAAATGTCATCGATGAAGACTAGAACAAATTTATTCAATACACCACGGAACACTCTGTTCATAAGATCAACGAAGTATGCCGGAGCGTTGCACAAACCGAACGGCATTACTAACCATTCGTAGAATAAATCGGGACCCCTGAAGGCTGTCAAAGGAACACAATCTTCCACTATACGTAATTGGTGGAAACCTGTAGCTAGGTCCATTCTGGAGAATACTGTTGCTCCATTTAATTGATCTAACAGATCGTCTATTCGGGGTAAGGGATATTTGTTCTTCAGTGTCTGTTTATTGAGATCTCGGTAATCAACACAAAGTCTTAGAGTACCGTCTGATTTCGGGACAAATACTACTGCTGCTCCCCACGCTGAAAAGCTCGGTCTGATCAGACCTTTCCAAAGCAATTCTCGGGTTTGACTACTTAACTCTTCTTTTTCTTTCGGGGCCATTCTTCTAATTGGATGTACTACTGGTCGGGCATTAGGAATTAAATCTATCCTGAATTCAATTTCTCTTTGCGGCGGTAAGTTTTCTACTTCTTCAAACACATCCGCATAGTTTTTAACGACCGGTATCTTATGAAGGGGGAGTAACTTCTAAAGAAGACCAAAATTCTGTTCTATTAATTGCTGAGCCATGGCATGGTATACATATAGGTCCAAGCTTCGTTTTGATTTTAACGATTCGTTCGGCACATCTAACTTTACCCTTATATTTGGTTAACCATTCCAATCCGAGAATAACATCGAATTCCAATAGATTCATGATTATTAAGTTGATGGGAAACTTGTAGAAGGAATAGGAGATAGGCACTCTACAGTATGAACTGAGACTAACAGAACCTCCTATCGGATTTTGTACTTTATTTGGTTCTTTTAGAATTCTTTGTCTCAATTTTAACTTGTGAACAATGTTACCAGAAATGAAGCTACGTGATGCACCAGTATCAAAAAGTATAGAAACAGGAATATTTTTAATGGTAGGGTACCTCCCAAGACGTCGGGTTTACCTGATCCATCCGTGATAGCTGGTGGGGTCTTCCCGTCATAGACATGAGCCACTTGTGCATTCTGCTTCAGAGGACAGTTCCTGCTATAGTGCCCCTTATTACGGCAGTTGTAGCATTCGGCTGAGTCATTTGCCTTTGGTTTCCTCGGGGCTTTGCATACATTAGAAAAATGACCTGGCTTCCCGCAGTTGTAGCAATTTCCTTTGGGGATCTTTGCAGGCTTCTGAGTAGCGGCCGCGGTAATGCTAGACTCGGGTTGATCTGTTAAGGCCTTGCGCTTATTCCCAGCTTGGCTTTTGGCGCGGTCTTGGCTAGCGTGCCTTTCATCCATATCCTCATAATTGCAAGCCATTTCTACTAATTCTGAAAAGGAGAGTTTGATGTTGCTCATAGCTCTATCATGGTACTTGCGCTTTAGCCCAAATATGAATCTCTTGTTCTTTGCATTGTTGGTCAAAATTAGCTCTGGAGCATAGCGCGACAACTGGGTGAACTTATTTAGCTAATCCTGAATAGAGAGATCTCCTTGCTGGAGATTAGCAAACTGCTCTCGCATCCTCTCTAGAGCCTGTTCAGGTACAAACTTCTCATTGAACATAGTTTTGAATTGCTCCCAAGTCCTGACAGCACCAGCTGCATCCTCTGAGGTAATGGCATCCCACCACAGCTCTACTTCCTCCTGTAGGAGCCAAATACCAAGTCGGGCTTTGTTGTTGGTTCCCATACCCATGCCTTCAAAGATTTTCTCACAGGTCTTCAACCAAGCTATAGCCTCGGTCACTGTACCAGTGCCAGTAAAGGGTTTTCCCCCAAGATTTCTATACCTCTTCGCAACTTTGTCTAGCTCAAAGTCCTCAGGTGCTGGTGGCTGAACAATAGGGCCTTCCACAACTACGGGGATATTCCCCCGTCCTCCTGCTGCATCTCCTCGGCCTCCACGGCCTCCTCTAACTACTGCTGCTCGTGTAGCAATCTAAGAGAATGCTGTATAAGCAAGAAAAGAGTCAAGCTCACAGATTTGATAATTTTCATAAATGATAAAGCAGGGGAATACAAGGAAAGATAATGACGATGTACTGATCAAATTATTTTGCTTATCTGCTTAGCTCATTCTAGGACATTGATAATCCTATCCCTAATGAGCTACTCGCATTAGAACACTACTGATTCTATTCCGACGAGGTGTTTAATGTGTTAGATCCCGGAACCAAGGTTAACCTCGCTCTGATACCAACTGTGACGATCCCAAAATCCGAGGGGCGGTATTAAGGATAATCATTGGAATATAACACATTAATCATCATAGCAGAGTACAGATAATAGCAGAAACAATAAAGAGAATAATTTTACATGGATATGACAGCGGAATCACAACATGTATAACATCAGAATAGCATAGCGTAGGATATAACTTAGTAAATAAAAAGGAAAGTGATCAGTCATCATCGCCAGAGGCGGAATACATACATGCAGTGAGACATAATAAGGGTATCAGTCTACATCGCCGAAGGCGGTACATATACATATAATAAGAAATACGGAAAGTAAATCAGTCTGCATCGCCTGTGGCGGAATCATAATATAAGTATAGTAATGGCGGAAAAAGTCAAAGTCGTCTCTGTGGAGTCAGCCTCGCCATGAGCCAAAAATGCACTCTATGCAGCAGTGCAAAGCCAAAAACAACCTGTCACCTGTGTACTAGGCTGCCCGTGTGAAAATAAGGGCACCCGCATTTGCAAAGTGAAACAAACAACGAGTCAGTCATGGGGACTGGTATGAGGAATCTATTTAATAGTTAAACAACAGTAATAAGCAAATCATAGGACCACTCCACTTTCGCGGAACGGGTTTACTCCAGTGATTGCTAGTGCATTTAAAGCAAAGTAAATTCTTTTAAAACAACGCAATGCTTTTAAAAAGAATGAACCATTATAAGACTCAAGTCCCATCATACAATGCAACGCAAACCGGAGGATAGAGTTTTACCTTATAATAGCCAAATATGCTTAATACGTATAAAGCAAAATCATTTGATTTTATTACTAGTGCATATATGTTTCAAAAATGAATAGCATCATAAATATCAATCATAGACGTCATAAGTGCCCCATACCACTATGTCGCCATACTAGTTCTACAATTGAGTCCGTTATTTCGTATTGGAAATTGGATTTCCGTCATGAGTCGAGGCAAGGGGCAAGCTCCTCTCCGCTTCGAGACACTCTAGCAAATGCCTCAGGACTACGCACTCTGGGTAACCCTGGATCCTCCAAGGCTGGTCCTCTCTTACGTTTGAGGATTAATTATTCCTGAGCACACGTTTCCCGGTCCTTACAGACCTATAATTGAGACGCCTCACATTCCAACAACCACATAGGTGAAAAATAGATATAAATGTCAGGGCTGGTAAGTCACTGACACCACCATAGCTAGAAAGAAAGGTCATACTCTCCTTGGGTCCTTATCCCGTTTTTGACTCATACCGAGGTGTGAGGCTCGCGAATCTACGAAATACACAAAGCCAGGTCACGCAGACCGTGCTTTGATCATCATCCACAAGACTTTGCTTTGCAACAGAAGCCTTGATCACAGCATCTTGGCATGCCACATAGGCAGTCCACCCCATACGATTGATTTCCATCGATATATAACCCCTGAGCTCGTATGTCTCAGAGAAGGGCGTTAAGCAAAGGAATAATTTCTCCACCGCCAAACAGATATATATTTAACAGAGATCGATCAGTATAGAACAAAATCCAATGTCAGACACATAGTCCATTTACAAGTCCGTCCTGGGTCTGAACGAAACCGGAGGCGTCAATTCCTCGCAAATCCGTACAATCAACACATACGTTCAGACGGCTACTACTTCCGGTAGCTACTCCGGTCAGGAACCTCAGTAGTGCCCATCCAACCGATACGAAGATCGTCGGTCTTGAATCGTCTTTGCATTTTCCAATTCGAATCGCTCGATAAATTATTTGAAATGAGGGTTAGCTCGGCCTTTTCAAATAATTCACGTCATTAGAATTTAAATCGATTCTTTTTATGGTTATATTATTCGACATCCATCTTTCAGTTCTTTAGTGTTAATTTCGCGTCAAACACATACAACCATCAAATATCAAATAATTCAACCCCAATTGGTTTATTTGCAATCTATGTTGCTTATAATATTTTATAACGATTTTTCGCCATTTTTATTTATTTAAAAATGGCCATATTTAATTAAATGACGTTTCAGGTCGTGCCGTGGCACTGGCGCTGTTTTTCTCCTAATTTGTTTTACACATATTGGAAAATCTAACCATTGGATTTCTACAAAGTCTATATCAGTGGGAAGATATTCCCAAAGCGAACCCAATGGTTCCTGTTTCGTGAGAATCCGACGGTCGGATCTTCCACACTAGTCGTTTGAAGTTACGGTTTCAAAATTCGAACTACAGCGTCGTTATTCTATTTAATTTAAATATATTTATATTTATATGTAAATATAAACGATTTTGGCGTTGTTTTTCTTCAGATTTGGATTAAACATTCCGGACAATCCAACCGTTGGATTTTTACAAGGTTGGTGCCGTTGGGAAGATCTTTCCAAGGCGAACCCAGCGATTGCGGTTTCGGGAAAATCCGATGGTCGGATTTCTCGTACTAATCGTTTCAAATTACGATTCCGAAACACGAACTGCACGGCCTCTATTCCCTTTAATTATATTTATATTTATATATATAAATATAATTCATTCTATTATTTCAATTATAGTTCATTCTATATTTTCAACTTCGTTTTCACTTCAAATATTTCACTAACGCCTTAATATTTCGAAAAATTTCGCCATAACCCCCTTTGTACGGGGAGGGGTTTGGAAATTTATTGGGCCGTATTAGGTACCCAATAAATCCTAAAAAGCATTCACATATTTATAGTGATATATTCTGGTGTTTACGGGGGAGCATGTACTGATAATCACTCCAGATAATAAATTCTCGTCACCCCGTTTCCGTGTGGAAATAAATAGTCCATGTGCCGTATCTAATAACTAGAGCGACATGATTATTGTCAACTCCAGACCCGTGTGGGGTTTTTATTAATCTGGCAATTTATCGTTATATTTTATATAGTCCATATCAGTCATCAGTTCAACCTGTAGTGCATAGTCATCGCCATACAAGTCTCTCGCTCGTATGGTAAATCTTCCACCTCGTCACACAAGCTCCAATTGCTTATGTGGAATATGATGAAGTATGCCTATCGTCATGAAGTATGCCATGTAGTGTAGTTCAAAATTAATTGTTACTATCCTATGGCGACGTTTATTATTTCACACAGAATAACCAGCACTCCGCATCCAATGGCATTCACAGGAGTTGATATATAAATAAAATTGTGCAGCCAAATCATTAAGGTTTACCTATTTGTCGGGCACACAAATAATTTCTTTACTCTACAGCTAATCCATTTTTCCTGTTCAACACATGTATATATATGCAGAACAAAGCTAATAATAATATTTCTAGCAAACTATTATTTGTTTCAACACGTGTGTATTTTTATCTAAGCGTATACATGATAAAAGAAATATTTTCATCATCAAAAATATTTATTCGACACGTGAATGTTTTTAACACTTCATATTCACAATAAAAATATAGTTTTCATTGTCGATTCATTTTATTTTAAAATACGATAACATTCAACACATGAATTTCAACTCGACGAACGAATTACAATTCAACACATGAATATTTTTACATAGTTTGTATATATATATAAATGTGATTTGTATCGCTAAAGCCATTTGTTTAAATTCAGATAATATTCAACACATGAATTTCAACTCAACGAATGAATTGCAACTCAACACATGAATATTCTATATAGTTTGTATATATATAAAAATGTGATTTTTATTGCTAAAGCCATTTGTTTAAATTCAAATAATATTCAACACATGAATTTCAACTCAACGAATGAATTGCAACTCAACACATGAATATTCTATATAGTTTGTATATATATAAAAATGTGATTTTTATTGCTAAAGCCATTTGTTTAAATTCAAATAATATTCAACACATGAATTTCAACTCAACGAATGAATTGCAACTCAACACATGAATATTCGATATAGTTTGTAATTTATAAAAATGTGATTTTTATTGCTAAAGCCATTTGTTTAAATTCAAATAATATTCAACACATGAATTTCAACTCAACGAATGAATTGCAACTCAACACATGAATATTCGATATAGTTTGTAATTTATTTCAACGAATGAAAATTAATCTAACACATAAATATTTCAGAAAATTTCGGTAGCATAACGGCAGGGTAGTTAAAACCGGGACCGTCCCTAGTACGGCTCCTTGCTCTACCTTAAAACCTCGCGGTTTTTGACAATGGGGATCATGCATCTAGTTCGCACGCAGGCGGCATGTTTTATTTTCAATTCCACAATCCTATTCTAATTTGTTTCAACCACAAGAGGGTATTTTTCAACCACAAAGGTATTTTTCAACCACAATATCAACCACAAACAATTATTTCCAACCATTCGTCATACCATATAATATCACGTCAATCACCAGCAATAAATATCGTCCATGGTCTGTGGACGAGGGGAGTATATATATATATATAATATAACAATTCACTTGCATTTCATCACAAATTAAAGCATATATGTTTCAAACAACGCTTGTATAATTTATACATCGCTAATATAACTTATACAACACATGTACATGAGGTATACAATGCGTATATAATTTACACTTCGCTTATATAATTTATACAACGCGATTTCATTCACACAAATAGTTTAAATTCCTCACATTGGTTATTGCAGTGCTAAAAATCATAGGAAGGTCAGAAAAATCTGCGGCTTCTTCTAGAATGTAGAGAGCCTCCTTGCGGTCACGGTATCTCCTGTTTCATCAAATTTCGTTAAAGAACGAAAAAGATATTATTTTTCAAAGTTTTGCAACACTTAAAAGTGTTATTTTCATTTCAGAAATTCACATCAGAAAAGTTTTTAAAGCTTCAAAACTAGGTCTCGATTTTTAAGCCAAACCGTACCTCGTTGCTTCGATCAGACCACACTGCGTCAGAGAGCTACGAATCACCTTCAGATTGGCGGTGGTGGCGATGGGTTCGGTGGCTCCTGTTGGTCGTGGCGGCGCTCTAAAAGGCGCGACTTCCTGGTCGAATTCCGACGTCTACGGTTGATGGATGGAGGCGTGGCTTGGTCGGACTGGTAGAGGAGGCGAAGGCGGTCAGAAGCTTCAACAGGCGGAGGCGGCGAAATCGACTGAGGCGGCGGCAAAGTCGACGAGAAGCTTCGTGCTTCCTGAGTCGTCCAATATCGCTGGCGGCTAGGGTTTCGTTCGTATATTTTTTTTATAAAAGAAAATTTCCTATTGGTCCGAGCTTTATAGGAAGTTTTAAATAGCGTTTTTGCAAACGGACTCCTTTTTAAACACAACGACTGTCGCCCTAGCTAAATACCCCCATTCCGGACACAATGGGATATGTTTCGTTGGCCAATTCGACTGTTACAGTCAGTTATTTTTCAAATTAAAATATAATACATTTGATATTTAATTTAAACGTACATTTCAATTTGCCAGGGCCACAAACTGAATCGAAAAATTCCAGAAAAATAAATCTAGCTTTGTTTTGACGATACGGTCCTAACAAAACCAGTTTCGTCGAATTCTGAGCTCGTTTGAAAAACGGCCATTTTTAGGTCGACCCATTTTAACAGAATTTGACCAATCACATTATCTTTTGCCCCGCTCACATACTAGCTTCAAAAATTATGAAATTTGAAACTTAGCAATAATTTGACATCCCGGACCCAACAAAAGTGGTTTCATCGAATTCCGAGGTCGTATGCAAAATATCAATTTTCAAGGGCTATATATGCTATATAGCGACCGTTCTGAAAATTCATTTGGCCATAACTTTTGATTTCCGTTATGAAACTTCGATTTTTCAAATTCGTTAGAAAGGTATTCATAAACAGATTTAAATATTTTCTGTTTCGCTAAAATCCATTATATTTTCCACCTAGTACAGTCAGACAAAGTTTGTATTCAAAATTTCAAACTGCAATACTATACCCAATTCTATATTTTATTGAAATAGGCTATTTCAATTATTCAAATTTCCTGGTAATAACCTAATTTAAAAATTTTAAACTGGTTCACATTTTTCGGGTTATTACAGGCTTATGCTGCTTAAGCTCTTCGTAGAAATCAAGTTTAGAATTCAAGTAGAGATTCAAAGGCTAATTCAACGAATTCAACAATTATTTCTAAGAATCAAATCAAATCTAAATTAGTAGAACAAATAGTCTACTTCAAGGGAGAGCTAATCAGTTTTAGAATATGGATCCCAGAATTCAAGACCGTTCTGTAATTTGTAAGTTCAAGTTACTTTCAGAAATAAAAGTTAATTGTGATTCTGACATTGTAATAAATCTGGATCTGAGGTTATGCCTATTTCTATCTGTCTTTCTATATCCTTTGGATCTATCTCATTGATAATATTATGTCCACTCTTTGTCTCTTATTTCCTTCTTCCCTTTTTGTTTTATAGCCAGGCTACTGCGAGCCTGAGCCAGATTTCATAAGAGATGAACATACGTTGGAAATAAAATTGGGTATAATATATGACTTAGACATGACTAGCACTAAAATTAGGAAAAAGAATTAAATTGTGTATAATTGGGCATAATTGAGTTGTAACTGATTTGACGACATAACACATGTTGTATTCAAAACATAAAGTGTATCGAACATATGACTTGAGATTTAAAACGTAAAGTATTGGACATATGACTTGGGATTTGAGGCGTAAATTGAACTGTAAATATAAGGCATAGTACATGTTGTGGTCTAAGATCTAAACTTGGGACATATATATATCTATATTTATATATGATAGTTTATGATTTGCAAGAAGAAGATTAGGGTGTATAGTGATGTATGGCTTAGGCATGAAAACAAGATTTGCCTTTGTTTTGTAAGTCAATTACTTTTTAGATTTGAACACCTAAATCTAATTGTGACAAGTAATAAAATGGATACGAGAATATGCCTGATGTAATCTATCCTTTCATTAAAATCTGTGCTTGAGTATATATATCTTTGGGAATCATTTTTGACTATGAAACTGGTCCAATCATATCTATTCTTGTTGTATATCGGAATTGTAATCCATTTTAAGTTCATGGTATAATTCTTATCATATCTATATGCCAGCGATGTATTCCTTGCAAAACTTGTCTTTTTAGTACATCAAGTTTATTGGACCAATAGTTCTTATCATCATATGACCATGCCTATCCTTACGATGTTCCATCTTGCTTCTCCCCTTATTTTATGATCTTGGGTTGAATCTCGAAATACGTACATTATGAATGCGGGGGTAATTGGGTATAACATGAAATTGACATTATTTGGCATAATTTGGAACATGTAGTATGTCATAACTATTAAGATGCAATTTGGGGAAATTTGACATGAATTATGGAATATGTAATTTGACGTATTAGACCTAGAATTGGCATGAACGACAAAGTATGAAATTGGCATATAGATCAAGTTTTGGGCAAAATTATTATTGTTGCGAATTTGGGGCAACTTGAGCATTAAATCTAGACTGGGTGTAAAATGTAACATGACTATTTTTGGTGAATTTGGAAATTAGCATGTAAAATCTAGATTTGGATATATAGGGTAAATATGTAGATTAAAGATGAATATGCCTAACCCGAGGTTAGATTGAGTTGTGGTGTAAAACTGCCCGGAACCGCCCGGTACGTCCAGTAACCACAACACAACCTATCTAATGTAAGAGGTTAGTGCATCATGCCCAAGAAAAACCCGAGGTTAGATTGAGTTATGGTGTAAAAATGACCGTAACCGCCTGGCATATCCAGTAACCGCAACAACACATATCTAATGTGAGAGGTTGGTGCATTAATAAATCAATTAATGCTAATAAACAAGATGAATGAATAGGGTTAAGTTCATAGGAACACTTAACCAATATAACATGGATGACTAGGGTTAAGTAATGAGAAACACTTAACCGATATGACAAGATGGATGACTAGGATTAATTTAATAGGAAACACTTAACCGGTATAGCATGATAAATGGTAAGGGTTAAGTTAACACTTAACCAATATAACTTGGTTTGTGGTTGGGTTAAGTTAACGCAAGAAGGCGACACTTAACCAAAGTAACATGACATGATGAGTAGGTGGGTTAAGTTAACTTGAATTGACTGATGACACTTAACCAATACAACAAGACGAACACGTAGGATTAAGTAACAAGAAACACTTGACCAATATAAATTGATGAACGAATGGGGTTAAGTTAATAGGAAAACACTTAACTAATCTAACATGATAAGTGAGAAGGGTTAAGATAATAAGAAACACTTAACTAACATGACATGATGAATGAGTGGGTTAAGTTAACATGAATGGACAACACTTAACCAATATGACATAATGTGCGGGAGGGTTAATGTAACACCCCATGATTTTAAATATCAAAATTAAAGAATACTTAATTTCAAATGTGTGAATTAAGGGAAACGGCTTATGCCATTGCGTTCGTCTCGGAATTCTGCTTGAGATAGAGTCCGAGTTTGTGTGAATCGGACTTCCTATGAAGAAGTTATGGCTTTCCTGAAGTTTTAAATAAATTAAAAACAGCTCGAATCAGAAATTTAAAATTCAAATTGGAAATGCAGAAGCGGATTGGGTGGGAAATTTCCCACCCAAAGGCCAGGTCTACCAGGGGGTCGACCTACCCATACAGGTCGACCAAGGGGTCGACTTGGGGGTCGACCTGCCCCCTCCCCTCACCCACCCCCGAGCAGATCTGAAAGATGATGATATTTTGACTCACTGCTGAGTTATTAGGGCTGATGTGTTATTCTATCTTGACTGGATGGTCTTTATTGCTTCTAGGTAAATCTAACGGTTTTAAATTAATTAAAAATTCTATATAAGCAACCTAACTCTCAACCTAAAATCACATTAATTCATACCAAGAGCCGCCATGCCGTCAATGGAGAACCTGGAGTAGCCGCCGTTCTCTTTCAACTCAAAAACAAGATAGAAGCAAAATTCAAAATCAAATCTAATCTAAATTAGGATAACAATTAGTCTACATCAAAGGCAAGCAATTCAGTTTCAGAATACAGAACCCAGAAAAACAAGACTATTCTTTTGTTGTGAGTATAATTTCTTTCACAAAATATAATTTAATTGTGATACATTATAAATGTGATTATGAGAATATGACTTTGAATCATGTGATGTTATCATTGAAAGTTTTGTTATTGTGGATCTATTTCATATGTTGAATTGTACATGTTTAACTTGATTCATCTTATGCAAGTTTGGGATGTTAAATCTTATGTATAGGAATCTTATGCAAGTTTGGGATGTTAAATCATATGCTAGTTTATGAATCTTATGCGAGTCTGTAGGTGGATTATACACAAGTTCATATGTGAATCGTGTAGATACATATGCCAGCTTATATGCAAACATGTGACATTAATTTACATGTTTAGATCCATATGCAAGTTCACATCTTTGTGTTTAGATCTATATTTAGATCCATGGCAGTACATAGTTATGCAAATTTATGTTCTATATGCCCATTGCCTATGCTAGTTTTGTATGTGAATCATATGCTAGTTTGAATGAAATTCATATGCAAGTTACAAGAAAACCATATCCATATATGTAAGTTCATGATCACATGTTTAGATCTATATTTAGATCCATGATAGTTTATGCAAACTTATGTCATGATTCTTAGATCTTTATGTGTTATGCAAGTTGTGATGTTGCTTTTCTTTTTATAAGTTAGGCTATTTGCGAGTCTAACATATGTCATATTAAAATGTACGAATAGCGTGGGGACAATGGGAAAATATTAAATATACATAATTGTGAATTGGCATAAAATGGCCTTAAAGGCATATAATTAATTTGAGACATTAATTGGTATAAATTTATATATCTGAAATTATGGACATAATTTAGGTGACAATTATGGACATAAATTAATTTGGAACTTATTGAAAAATTTGAATAGGGATATTAATCCAATTTGGGGTTAAATAATTATGTGTAATAATTAACCGCCTAAGACACGAGGTTAGACTCGTTTGTGGTATAAGGCTACCCGGACCCGCCCGGCAAATCCAGTAACCACAAATGGTAGTCTAATGTGAGAGGTCAAAGGCACAAATTAAATGCGTAACAATTGTAAAGACACGAGGTTAGGCTCGTTTGTGGTATAAGACTGCCCGGACTAGCCCGGCAAATCCAGCAACCGCAAACGGTAGTCTAATGTGGGAGGTCTTTACAAGGTTACGGTTCTAATGAATTAAGTAACACTTTACCACATAAACATGTGGTGGGACATGGGGGTTAAGTGGGTGGCATGGGTGGCATGTGAAATACGATTAGAAACACTTAACCAAGTTGAAAACATGTAAGAAGACATGAATAAGAAGGGGTTATGTGGGAAGTTCTGGTGGGGACCAAGCATAGGTGGAAAGCTTGTGTCAAACATGGGGACCCTTTTCAAACCAGTAACCCATTAAGTATCTTTGTGAGCTCGAGTTAGATCGAGGACAGGACACGCTTACTGGGTTTGATTGTAAGAGGTCAAAACGGGTTAGCGGTGGCAACGCAAGTCCAACGGGGTCATATGCGTGCGTGGGCCCGGGCTGGTAGGTAAAATGTTGTTGCATCGTGTAGATATAAGCCGTGCATCTTTAGTGGTATCGGGTTGCCACTTTGGGGAGTGGTACACCCCACTGTGGGACCAGCATGGGTATCTACGAGTTAGGGAGCCGATCGCATGGGGGTAGTGGGTACAACTAGTGGAGATAGGGGCAGGCGGCACCTTTGAAGGCAACTAGGGGTACACGAAACAACCATTATCATTATTAAGTTCTGTAGGCGGGATCAACTTTTAGGATGACTAGTAATGGTGCAGTATAGTAATTATCCTATAGTGATTAGGAATGAGACTAAAGCCAGAATATTCCTCTTGTTTGCTTTGTCATGCCCACTTGTTTCACGGTCATACCTTGTTTTACCAGTTTATGCCTTATCCTAATTAATTTAATGGCTTGTCCTAATTACTTTAATAACTATATTGTTAAAGTTATTATACTTGTCAAACTTTATGTCTGACCCCCTTGTTTTTGCCTCTTTTCTTCCTCCCTCCCCCAGGTTCTCAGGGTGGGACTAGTACTAGTGGAGCTTGATCTTTGGATCTCTTTCTCTCTCTTTTAGAAGTGCTTGGATTGCTTAAAGTAAAGTTCAGCTCATCTCTTTTATGGCTACTTGTGTTGGGGTTGTTCTTTTTTACTTTATGTACTCAGAAAACAATTTGTCAAGACGAATTTTAAGTGTACTTGGTTTTACTGTTGGTTTATGAAGTTGTTGTAATCAAACTATTTCTCCACTGCAATAAAAGCGGTTTTAAATTTTTCAAGTACCAGTATATGTATCTGTCTTTTTATACTCTGTTCAATACACTAATAATGCTCCATGAAAGTTAACGCATTTCCTTTGAGAGTGAAATTAATGGACGTGGGGGGTTACACGTGGTATCAGAGCTGAAGGTTACTAGAACAAATATGAATTTTGAAAAACTGTTTTTCAAAAACATTTTATAAAGAAATACTTTCAAAAATATGTTTTAAGGAAAGCGTTTTCAAGAGAAAAGTTTGTTTTAAAATCATAACCCCCAAGAGCCATATATCTTTCCTTCGATTCTCCATTTTGAATCTCTTCTTTTTCTTTTCAGCATGTCTAGGGAACCTGAGATACCCGAGGGCATACCGATACCAGGCTGGTTTAGAAGGTATCTGGAGGCTAGGGCCACTGCCGCAGGCCCAACAAATGTTCCTCCTCCCCCAGCTGCAGTCGCTCCTCGTCCTCCCCCACCTCGCGTTGATACTTTTTCGAAGATATGGAAAGATTTTCGGGCAATGGACGAGAAACCTTTTCACGGATCAGAGATGTTTGTAAAAGCTCGAAATTGGCTTAAGGAGGTGGAAGATCTGTTTGGTATTTTTGAGGTAGAAGATGGAAGGAAGGTCCAATTGGCTGCTTGGTTAATGAAGGACAAAGCTTCTTTTTGGTGGGAGGTCACAAATGGAGAGCGTCCAGTGGAGACATGGATGGATTTCAGGCGTAGGTTCGATATGAAATTTCTCTCATGAGCAGAAGAGAATTTATATATGGAGAGGTTCTTGGCATTGAAGCAAGGAAATTTGTCAGTAAAGGAGTACGTCAACAAGTTCAATCAGTTGGCGAGATTTGGCTTAGACTTGGTAAACACACCTAAGAAGAAGGCCCTGATGTTTGTTAAGGGTTTGAATGAGCCGCTACATGGATTGGCTATGACCCACATTCCGATGGGGGCTACCTTTGAGAGATTGGTTGACATGGCTCTTATGCATGAAGAGGAGAAAGGTGCTAATGCTAATAAGGCACCGGAGAAGAAAGGGGATCAAAAGAAAACACTACAGCAAAACAAGAATGGTGGTAAGGATAACAATAGAAAGGGAAAGAAGGTGCTTTAATTGTGGGACACCAGGCCATCTGAGCAAGGACCGTAGGAAAAAAAAGACTGAATGCTTCCACTGTGGAGAGGCAAGACATCTAATTAAAGACTGCCCGAGGAAATAACGGCAAGGGAAAAGGACAGGGTCCACTTCTGGAGGGCAGATTCAGGCTCTCATGGCACCAGGACAGGCAAGAGGGCAGGTTCATGCTCTCATGGCACCAGGACAGGAGAGAGGTACAAACATTTCCTTTGAAAGTTTAGTTTTTCTGTTTGATCATCCTGTTCGTACTTTGTTTGACTCTGGCGCTTCACACTCATTTGTATCTGCTTTGTTAGTTGAAACACTGCACCTAAATACTAGTCTAGTTACAGATCCCATAGTAGTCTCAAATCCTATTGGTGGTTCGGCTCATCTTTCAATGATTTGTCGGGATTTGAGAGTGTCTATCTTGTGTGTTGGGTTTGAATGCAACGCCTTCGTTCTTGGCTTAGCTTCATGGGCTACGACTTGATTCTAGGCATGGATTGGCTAGCTAGATACGGTGCCATCCTAGATTGTGAAAGAAAGGTAGTTAGATTATTGACTTGTTGTGGAAAGAACCTCGATATTTCTTGTGACCCTAGAGGTCCGGTAATGCTTAGCTACCTAAAATACCTTGACGCATCCAATGATGATTTGGAATCTGTTTGTGTGGTCCGTGAATATAGTGACGTCTTCGAAGAAGTTCGAGGTTTACCCCCAAGGCGCGAGATAGACTTTCGAATGTACCTAGTAGATAATGCAAAGCCAGTTGCATTACCAGTGCGCCACATGGCTCCGAGAGAGAGAAGAGAACTCAGTACGCAAGTGAAAGAATTGCTTGAGAAGGGGTTCATAAGAAGAAGTATTTCGAAGTGGGGTGCTCCAGTTGTTTTTGCTACGAAAGATGATGGTTCACTTAGATTGTGCGTGGACTATAGAGAGATGAATAAACTCACAAAGAAGAACAAACATCCATTGCCGAGGATAGATGATTTATTCGATCAGTTGGTGGGTGCTTCGATTTTCTCGCAACTGGATTTGGCTACAGGGTTTCATCAGCTATGGGTGGCTGAAGACAGCATAGATAATACTACATTTAGAACTCCTGACGGTTTCTTCGAGTGGCTCGTCATACCTTTTGGTTTGACGAATGCACCCGCATACTTTGTGGACTTAATGAGTAGGTTGTTTAGGGAGTTTCTAACCATGTTTTTGGTAGTCTTTGTGGACAATAACCTGATTTTCTCTAAGAATGAAGAAGAGCATGCTCTATATCTTAGGAAAGTTTTAGAGACCCTACGAGCACATCAACTTAAAGCTAAGTTCTCCAAGTGCCAGTTTATGAGAAAAGAAGTGAGGTTCTTAGGACACGTGGTCTCTAAGGAAGGGATAGCTGTGGATCCCGCAAAGGTGGTGGCAATCCAAGATTGGAAAATTCCTAAGAACGTCACAGAAGTAAGAAGCTTTTTAGGGCTGGCTGGTTATTATAGGAAGTTCATTAAGGACTTCGTGAAGATATTAGCCCCACTCACTCGGTTAACGAAGAAGAACTTGACTTTTTCTTGGGACATTGACTGTGATGATGCTTTCCAATGTCTGAAGAGGGCTTTGACGACAACTCCTGTTTTAGTTTTTCCAGACGGGAGTAAGCCATTCACAGTATATACCGATGCTTGCGGGACAGGGCTTGGCGCAGTTTTAATGCAAGAGGGAATGGTGATATGCTATAGTGGAAGGCAGTTGAAAGCCCACGAAAAAAATTACCCTACCCACGACTTAGAGTTGGCTGCCATAGTCTTCGCGCTTAAGTCATGGTGTCATTATTTGTTTGGCGAGAGGTTTGAGTTGTATACAGACCATAAGTCGCTAAAGTACTTGTTCTCTCAAAAAGATCTAAACTTGAGGCAACAGAGGTGGATGGAGTTTTTGGTATCCTACGATTTTGAGATCGAATATACCCCTGCCAAGGGTAACGTTGTAGCCGACACCTTAAGTAGAAAGAAGTTGACTTTAAGTCTTTTGTTCGTTGAGCGGCAGAGTTTGGAGTATATATCTACCTTTGACTTCAGACCCTCTGTCGATTATGTACCCGGATTGTTGGCATCCTTAGAGGTGCAACCTACACTTTTGGGTCGAGTTGGAGAGGCACAGCAAGATGACCCATAGTCGGTTGAGATAGTAGGCAAGCTTATAGTAGGGGAGTCTTCGAGTCATCTTAATAGATATTCTATAGATGAGAGAGGCTGGCTACATTGAGATGGGAGACTTTGTGTACCACAAGACGAGAGTTTGAAGAAGGCAATTCTTGAAGACTCACATAGCTCTAAGATGACCATACATCCCGGTGGTGACAAGATGTATAGGGATATGAAGCGAGTTTTCTTTTGGGCTGGAACGAAGAAGGACGTGGCCGTGTTCGTTTCTAGATGCTTAGTGTGCCACAAGTCAAGGCGGAGCAAAAGAAGCCCGGTGGTGTGCTCCACCCTTTAGAGATTCCGCTATGGAAATGGGAAAGTGTTTCCATGGATTTTGTAGATGGGTTGCCAAGATCAAGGAAGGGTAATACGGGGATTTGGTTAATTGTAGACAGACTTACCAAAAGTGCCCATTTTATTCCTATTAAAAGTAGGAGGACCGCCCCATGGTTAGCATCTGTTTACCTTCGAGAGATAGTTCGTCTGCACGGCAAACCCTCTAGCATTGTGAGCGATAGAGATCCCATTTTCACATGCGAATTTTGGAAAAGCTTACAAGAGGCGGTTGGAACACAATTATGCTTAAGTACCGCTTATCACCCTCATACGGATGGCCAGACCGAGAGAGTAAATCGGATTCTAGAAGACCTTCTGAGGCTATGCATCCTAGACTTTGGAGGAACATGGGAAGACATTAGTGGAGTTCGCCTATAATAACAGCTTTCAGGTTAGCATTGGCATGGCACCTTTTGAGGCTCTTTATGGACGACCATGCCGATCACCTACTTGTTGGTGGGAATCCACGAACAAGGTTTTTCTTGGACCCGACATGATTAGGGAGACTTCGGAGAAAATAGACCAAATTCGACAGCGAATGAAGACGGCGTAGGACCGACAGAAGTCATATGCTGATAAGAGGCGAACCGATCTTGAGTTTAATATTGGGGACATGGTCTTTATTGAGGTGTCACCGTTGAGAAACGTAGTCCATTTTAGATCAGTAGGGAAGTTGGCAGCAAGGTTCGTAGGACCCTTTCCAATTACAGAGAGGATTGGACAGATGGTGTATAGAGTAGAGATGCTAGAGAACCTCAGTGGTGTTCATGACGTGTTTCATGTTTCGCATTTGCTTAAGTGTTTACATGATACAACGGAAGTGGTGGAGCCAAGCACGCTCAAAGAAGTCAAAGTAGAGCGCAATGCCATGGTTAGACGATCTCCAAAACGCATTCTCGGATCGTAGGTCAAAAAGCTACACAAAAAGAGGTCAAGTTAGTCAAAGTGCAATGGGGATTTTCTACCGCTTTGTTGATACTTATCCCATCTTTTAGTATTATCCTTGCGATGACATCTTCGATCTTTAGTTAGGAAGAACCCTATGGTTGCAAACATGTGTTTGGGACATGTTATGTTTGGTGGATGCAAATGGATGCAAGTGGTTGCTAGTGGTTGCTCGTGGATGCATGTACACACACATTAGGCACTAGATCGGTTCAATCACCTTCATATTGCATACAAATGTGTGTGCATATCTAAATTAATGAATGTATAATAGTTGTGTTATCATATGGATGCTGCATTTTGATGAATGGCTGTGCATACATGTAGAAATAATATGTATCGATAGGACTCTTTCGCATACATAGTGGACACATGGCACTATCATGATTTGCATTAAGGAGGTCAATTGAATCAGTAGGCCGCCTGATTTTGCATTAGATAAGGAACATATACACACACTTTTTGCATATGTTCATACAGCATTAAAAATCTTGTAAGGTGTAATGACCCGAAAATCCAGTCCAATTTGAGCTGACCAAAACACAAGTCCAACCCCAAATTAAACTGAAAATCAGGAAATTAATAGAAAGAAAACAGAGGGTGAGGAAAGATAAGATAGAAACTTAGAATAGAAGAAAAAGAAGAACACAATATCAGAGTTACAAGAATCTCACAGCGGAACGAATAAATATATTTCATAACATAACTTTGAAATACAAATCTGCACTTGAATATACATATCATTATCAAAGTACAGCACTTACAACACAGCAGAAATAGCTATAGCTATATAATCCTGAAGCCTCTTGCTCCAAGCTCTTCCAGTATATCTGTAAATCCCGACTACTTGACTGCCCGTACAAATTTAGGCACCCAAGAGTTTAGGGAAACAAACAAATAAACTCCGAGTCCGTCATGGGACAGGTGTGAGTAAAACAGTTTAAAACAGTTCAAGCAGGTAATCGATATCTCATAAGACCACGTCGTATAATGGAACGGGTTTTTCCCTTATGAGAATCCAAATATCTTTATATCAAAAACCTTTTGATATTATAATGTCTATTAACACAATATAATAATCATCTAGCAGAAACGCTTTCATCTCACGTTCTACATATATAGTATACAATCAAAATCGCAAGCACGTATTGGGTAATGGATTTCCAACTATGAAAAGGTATGGAACCACCTTTCGCTAGTG
Organism: Allium sativum; assembly: GCA_030737875.1. Taxonomy (NCBI): domain Eukaryota; kingdom Viridiplantae; phylum Streptophyta; class Magnoliopsida; order Asparagales; family Amaryllidaceae; genus Allium; species Allium sativum. The sequence goes on along the minus strand of CM060909.1, from coordinate 1,056,115,939 downwards.
TACCTCTAGAGAGGAATACACTGGGTTCAACAAGAACATCTTGCAACCCGGCCACACATGACCGACCACTCATTTCGCTTGAGTGTATCGAATGTATATCACTAATGGTTGGGATCAGCAACCGTTTCCCAAATGGGACAGCAACAACAATAGATTTTTAGTAATAAATGAAACTCTAGATTAGGTGATTATACACCCTACTTCGGTGCGACCGACTTAGCCATGCTGCCTGCCCGATTTCTGTCATTTACCGTATGTGAGGCTAAAAGTTACGATTTATCATCACACCAGATTCACTTCGAATGTCACATCGTCAAATCCATCAAATCACCGATTGACGTCTACAACCATACATTACGTGTCAGCTAAAAGATGTTTCCTTCTCTGCTTCCACTCTTGGTATGATTGAAGAAATCAATGTACGTGACCTTTCTAGAAATACTCTGTCAGACATTCATCCATACAAGTCATCCAGGAACAGGATGAACCGAAGGTACTATTCAATATATCCATCTTAGACACTGTTATCTAAGATTTATACAACGGCCCTTGCACTTTACTCCATCTTCAATTATCTTTGGCATATTGATTCGCAACATTCATCCCAATACAAAGTGGTTCTTTGGATAATAATCCAACCGGTCTCTCCATATTAACAACGTTAAAATGGTCAAAACTTCGATAGTCTGTGATTTAACTATCGAAGAAAAACACGTGTACAAACAACGATATTATTTCCAAATGGAAATTCTATCAATCAATCATCAGTCATATATATATATATATATATATTCATATTTTTCCTTATTTCATTAATTTACTTATCTACTGTTTCCCTATATTCAGCATTTCTTATTTTCTAAATTTAGAAAATATATGTTATTACCATTGGAAAACATTTCCATTTCTTGTTTTCTATATCAGAAAACATTTCTGGTTCTTAGTTGGAAAACATTTCCAAAACTCCTTCATTGGACTTAGACAGATGTTTTAAACAAACCATCGCGATGCCAACTCAAACCATTACACTTATTAACTAAATTCCTTTAACCCACCTTCACTATCGAACCTTAACCATTCCTTAGTTAAAAATGAAGTCAATCAAGTTGGGGTAGTAGTACCTCTCAGACCTTGACTGAACAACATTTCTAACCTTGAAACAGACAAAGTTCACCTTTTAAATTCTTTAACAAACTTCCTTACGTAACTCTCTTTCGAATCATCTCTATTCGATAATTCTTTCCTTCGAATAAGGTATATTCGATTAACCCTTATCAATTAACTCTAGTTGATTTAACTCTAGTCGATAACTACTTTCTCTATTCGAATAAACCAAATTCGATTAACTCCTTCGAATAATCAATATTCTATAACTCACTTCAATTTAACAGATCGATAACTCTTTTCGATTAAACTATAATCAATAACTCCTTCGATTAACTCTATTCAAATAAACTAATATTCGATAAACTCCATTGAATAACTCTAGTTCGATTTAACTTTATTTAATAAATTCTAGTTCGATATAACTCTATCGATTTATTTTAATTGATTAACACTAACTATTTAACTCTAACTGGTTAACCCTAATGGTTTTACTCTAACTAGTTTAAGTCTAACTGGTTTAACTCTAACTGGTTTAACTCTAACTGATTTACTCTAACCGGTTAACTCTAATTGGTTAACTCTTATTCGAATAACTAATATTCGATTAACTCTATTCAACTAACTCTACTCGACTAACCCCTTTCGAATAACTAATTCGATTTACTCACTTTCGAATACCATATTCGATTCAACTCCCTTATTCGCTTTATAAAGATTTCCTTTTTAACAATGTTTATTCATTTTTAAAGATTTACTTTTAGTAACAGTTCTCCACTTTAAAATGATTTCCTCCTTATAACGTTTTCCTTTTTATAACGTCCTATTCCGTTATAAATAAATTTCCCTTTTTAACCCAATTTAGTTTCTAAATATTTCCTATCAATTCTATTTGTAAATGATTATACAAATATTTCCTTTTCTATTATTCTATTTGCAAATGGTTTGCAAATATTTCCTTTTCAAATATATTCTTTGATTTTATAATTTCCCTTTTCTAAATATCTCCTATTTATAAATATTCCAATTTATAAATATTTCTTATTTATAAATATTCCATTTATAAATATTTTATTTTCAAATATCACTTTGAAAATATTCTCTTATCAACATTTCGGTATGTTATGGTATTTAACATATCAAATCACAATGATCAGTATCGTCCAAACACATATAATCGACAACAGATTATATATCACATCATATATCACAATATATGAAAAACAATAAAATAAATGTTGAGGAATCCAGTTGGATGGATTCCTCCAACCTGTTTCCATGCATTCACAGATGTTACACAATAAAATCAACATCAATTTCAGTTCCATATGATATTTTTTTTTAAACAGAATCAATATAGAAATTCAACTAACAGACTAGCAGTTCAATCAAACAGTCAACACATAGTCAATCAACCAATATTTAACAGTTCTAAAAATACAACATGAAAATATAAACTGTTCAGAGTTAGTGAGATTTACTCACATTTGCAGTTCATCGTTAAATAACGATAAACTGTTTGTTTGATTTGAATCAAACAATTTATTTCACCATAAATTCAAATGAGCTCCAATGGACTTCCAGTCAGTTTCATTGCGGAGTGCTCATCCATACGATCCCAATGCAACTTATGGTTCGCCAATCTGATATCGTATGATCAAGTTATGACATTCAGAAGTTAATACATTTATTTAAATTAAATAAACTAAACACCATTGATTTGGGCTTTAACCTTAAAAATCCTGGGCCATTCTCTCTTAAACAAAACCCGGCCTTCAGGAGCTTCTTCTTCCCCAAATATAGATCGAACCCGCTACTTCTCCTTGGTTCATCAATACCGTAACTTCCTCCAATCTCCCTCCTTCCTTACTAACTTAAAAATCAAACTAAAACCCTCAAAATTCACACCTATCTCTCCTCTTGAACCTCATACCCTCCATGCCTTACTCGAATTGAAGACCCAACTTCCGACGTCGAACCAACTCGCACGCTCCTGTACAACTATTGACACTTTTTGTCACGGATTCACTCAAAAAATTGAATATAAATGCTACTTCCTCCCATAAATCCAATTACAACCCTTATTTTAACTATTGATGCTTCTATCTCCGATTACAGTCAACCCTAGCTCACGTTCACTAACACAGAAGCAACCAGGATTGCGTCGAACAGTGTGAAATCGCCCTGAGGTCGAAGAACATAAGATGTTGAATTGAAATATATATGTAAGAGGATTTATAGAAATATGTTTGGATTTCCTTTGATTTTCTTTCTTGCGTTAGTGTTTGGTGAATGAGAATATTGTTCTGTGTTTTATCATTTGAGTGTATGGTTGAGAGGGATGGTAGACGTGGCTTTGTTTAGGCCTTAGGAGAAGTTAGGATATTTTTTTTCATTCCTTTTTATATTGATTTATATCGCAAACAATGATTTCATTGGTCCTTAAAAATTCCTACGATCACACATAACATCTAAAAATCACGAAACAGGACCTGTATCTAGAGTTCGACATTACGGTCTCAACGAAACTGGTTTCGTTGAATTCCGACTCCGTATGCTCACACAGCGTATTTTTAAAGGTCAAAATACTGACTGTTTTTCACTCTAAAAATCGGTACGGCCACATACTGACTCTAAAAATCATGAAACTTGGAATCTAACAATAATTTGACATTGCGGATCCAACAAAATTAGTTTCGTCAAATTCTGACTTCGTTTGCAAAAGTGGCTATTTTTAAAGCTCTGAATGACCCATTTAAATATATAATTATATTTAAATATAATTAAATAAAATATTAATAAGTTAATATTATCGTATATATTCACACCAGAATACCATACAGCTCCAAAATAATTATATATGGATTTACAGATCGATATTTCATCATCAGAGTTATATCGATATTCGATTTATATTAAATATCTATTTATAACGTAAATAAAGCGTTGCAAATTATAAAGGAATTCCACAGCGACTTTTCTGAAATTTGATTTAGACGTAAATCAAAATCTACACGACGAAATCCCGATTTTTCTCTTCCACTAGAAAGATATACTCCACCGGCTCCACACGTTTCTTGTTTCACAGAAATCCGATTTGAAACGGCTTCTGTATATTCGTTTGAAGTTCGAATCGCCAATTTACGAACTGCAGCGCCATTTCAAGCTCGATTTTAATTATAATATAATTATATGTTCAAACTGCCGTTCAAATAATATATTCGTTATTCTAATTCAATTCTAAACCGAATTAAATATCACAGATGATCCAGTTCACACTATATCGACATTTCAGCCAATTATGATTATTTCAGAATTAAATATATTATTTAATTTATTATTTTAATTAAATATTCACTATTATTTAATTCCATGACCATTAAATCCTTTTAATCACCTTTTAAATAATTAATTAAATTAATTATTATACCGCTGACGATGCGGGTCATTACATTCTTCCCCACTTAAAATAATTTCGTCCTCGAAATTGCTAAGGTAGAGAATGACCCTACCGACTGGTTAGAACATATTTGTTCTCCTCTTAACTTCAGTTTCCAACTGAACCAATTTAATTTCAATTAAATTATTAATTAATTCTTATCAACGAAAGTTTTCAAAAATCCTGAAAATTTTCTAATACCTTAATTTTTTTTTGAAAAATTTCGCCAGTACCTCCTTTGTACTGGTCAATAGGTTAAACTCCAACTCGCCTCTCTGGGCCATCTCCAACCCAAAAGAAAATCAAACAGCCAAGCGGCTTGCCAATTCGGCTCATAAATCTTATATCCATATGAAATATAAACTTGTACCTTTTTGTCGGCATATCATTATATCCTTTCCACCTGTTATCAATTCAGCAGATACAAGGGTCATCCCAATCAAATCCCAATCTGCTTTTTCCATAACACAACCATTCGCTTATATCCGAGCCAAATATCATTTTAACTCGAGTTTCTTCTCGATTCCCAACTCTTAACTTGATTATCACCTTACCCTTCAAATTTGAATCTCACAATCCAATTTGTCTTGATATCATTCTAATTCAATCTCAGTTACCACTTTATTGGCTTTACTTTAATTCAAATTTGCTTTCACAAATTTCTGTTAAATTTTTTTTTTAATCCAAATAGTCTTTTCCCTGGGAGTTTTTAAATAGTTTACTCTTTTCAAAAATCAAATTTTCCTTTTGAACATGTCACTGCGCCCATAATTAATATTCCATTAGTTAAATCACTTCTCTATTTCTTTATCAATATTTGTTAACCAAATATTTTCAATAACCATATTGGCCTTTTATGTTATTTGGAAAACATTTCCGAATATCGCCTTCCTTTATTTTCTAAACTTTAGAAAATATATGCTATTTATAATTGGAAAATACTCCAATTACTTATCTCTCTTCCGATCTCGTTTATTTCTATACTTAGGAAATATTCTTTATTATATTTCCAAGCTTACACTTATTTGGGTTAAAACGGATGTTGTGTAAAACATCGTTACGACAACCCAAATACTATATTCAACTAACTCTTATTCAACATTGATCTTCGAGCCTGAAATCTTACTATTTATTTGTTAATGATGAAATCAATCAAGTTGGGGTATAACTATCTCTCAGACCTTGACTGAATAACATTTATAATGTCAAAACAGATATGACTACTTACTCGAATAATCAATACCATACAACTACTTATTCGCTTTTAAACAAATATGCGCTTCCTCTTTCTATTCTTACTAGATTTTATTCTTAGTCTTCCTTTTTGATTTTACTATTCTATTTCTAAGTTCGTTTCCTTATCGACTTCTATATATATCGATACGTTGATTTCTAACTCTCAAATTATCTTAAAAATATTCTAACTCCTTAAATTCCAGGAAAAATTTGCCATAACCTCCTTTGTACCAGGAGCATCGGGATATTTCAAATAGCCTCCCATGGCCCTCACCAACCCAAAAGAAAAAGAAAAAGAAAAAGCCAAGCGGCTAGCCGATACGGCGCATAAAATCTCATATATGAATTAAATACATACCTTTTCATCGAGCATTCTATTTATATACCTTCATACCTTATCCATACCTATCTCATGTATATTTATACCTGCCCAATCTATTTTAACTATACCTGATCGTTTTAACTCAATTCGTTAATTAATTTGTTAATTAACTCTTTAGTCTATTTCACTTTTATATTTGAACATGACATGTTCAAATATATTTTAACTTGCTTATTAACTAATTTGAATCCAAATTTCAAATTTAAGTTCTATATTCGATTTCAAATATCCATTTACAAATCCAATTCACCTTTCAAAGTTCAACTTCAAATTCAAAACTCGATTAACTACTTCCTCTGCGACTTAGTTAATTCTATTCAATTTCTATTCAAATTTAATATCACTTCTATTATTCAAATCTATATATCAAATTCTATATATTCAAATTCTATAGTTTAAATTCCATTTGAATTCTATATATTCAAATTCTATAGTTTAAACTCCGTTTGAATTCTATATTCAAATTCTATATATTCAAATTCTATAGTTTAAATTCCATTATATTTTCTATATTCAAATTCTATATTTGAATTCCATTTGAATTTCTATATTCGAATTCCATTTGAATTTCTATATTCGAATTCCATTTGAATTTCTATATTCGAATTCCATTTGAATTTCTATATTCAAATTCTATATCACTTCCATTGAATTTCATATATTCAAACTCCCTTTGAATTTCTATATTCAGTTTCTATTTCAATTCCATTGAATTTCATATATTCAAACTCCCTTTGAATTTCTATATTCAATTTCTATTTCAAACTTTCTTTATTCATTCTTTATTATAAATCCCATTTTGAAATTCAACACAACTTGTCTTTCCCAAAACAAATTCAAAATAGTATCTCTGGTAGTAATTCGTCACTTACAATTTGAAAATGAGTACTGATGATGCAGCTGTCATCATCAGAATCTATTTTCCAGCGATCGAAGTGAGTTCAATACTATAAAACTATTTCTAAATATTTCCACTTTGAAATTCATTTCAAAATATAATTCACACTGCTTGTAAAACAATTTAAAATCTCCTAGGATCTTAAATTTTCCTTATTTTTAATCCAAATCCATTTACAAACACTTATCCAATTCTCCAGAGTTTTAATTCAATTTCTGGTTAATATTTCAGATTTAACTCATCTGATTTCACTTATTTCACTTATATGAATTCTGATTGGTTATTCACATAACCATTTTACTTATAATCTTACTCGATTATAATAACAACCAATATATCCCATATATTAAAATTTTGATATATATATATCTTCTCTATATCAAGATATACCTTGGGTAAACTTAATTTAATTTACCCTCTTTTCAAAACATATCGTGTCAACCCATCGTATTCGGGTGTTTATAAACTCCTACCGATACAGTGGATCAAACTGATCAACCAGAACTCATAAACGACTCAACCAATAAATCTCCACAATATAAAACAAATTTTTATATCAATAACCAATACGTTCACTCGTATATATACGCTCAACTCAATCTAGGGTATTACTAACCCCATCTCTACTGAGTCACGCCACAGAGCCAAGGTAATTCACTTAAATTAAGCTCTAATACCAACTGTAATGAACCGAAAATCCGTTCCAATTTGAGCTGACCAAAACACAAGTCCAACCCCAAATTAAACTAAAAATCAGGAAATTAATAGAAAGAAAACAGAGGGTGAGGAAAGATAAGATAGAAGCTTAGAATAGAAGAAAAAGAAGAACACAATATCAGAGTAACACGAATCTCACAGCGGAACGAATAAATATATTTCATAACATAACTTTGAAATACAAATCTGTACTTGAATATACATATCATTATCAAAGTACAACACTTACGACACAGCGGAAATAACTATAGCTATATAATCCTGAAGCCTCCTGCTCCAAGCTCTTCCAGTATATCTGTAAATCCCGACTACTTGACTGCCCGTACAAATTTAGGCACACAAGAGTTTAGGGAAATAAACAAATAAACTCCGGGTTAGTCATGGGACCGGTGTGAGTAAAACAGTTTAAAACAGTTCAAGCCGGTAATTGATATCTCATAAGACCATGTCGTATAACGGAACGGGTTTTTCCCTTAAGAGAATCCAAATACTTTATATCAAAAACCTTTTGATATTATAATAATGTCTATCAACACAATATAATAATCATCTAGCCGAAACGCTTTCATCTCACGTTCTACATATATAGTATACAATCAAAACCACAAGCACGTATTGGGTAATGGATTTCCAACTATGACAAGGTATGAAACCACCTTTCGCCAGTGTACCTCTAGAGAGGAATACACTGGGTTCAACAAGAACATCTTGCAACCCGGCCACACATGACCGACCACTCATTTCGCTTGAGTGTATCGAATGTATATCACCAACGGTTGTGATCAGCAACCGTTTCCCGAACGGGACAACATCAACAATAGATTTTTTAGAAATAAATGAAACTCCAGATCAGGTGATTATACACCCTACTTCGGTGCGACCGACTTAGCCATGCTGCCTGCCCGATTTCTGTCACTTATCGGATGTGAGGCTAGAAGCTACGCTTTATCATCACACTAGATTCACTTCGAATGTCACATCATCAAATCCATCAAATCACCGATTGACGTCTACAACCATACATTACGTGTCAGCTAAAATAAATTTCCTTCTCCGCTTCCACTCTTGGTACGATTGAAGAAATCAATGTACGTGACCTTTCTGGAAATACTCTGTCAGACATTCATCCATACAAGTCATCCAGGAACATGATGAACCGAAGGTACTATTCAGTATATCCATCTTAGACACTGTTATCTAAGATTTATACAACAGCCCTTGCACTTTACTCCATCTTCAATTATCTTTGGCATATATGATTCGCAACGCTTATGCCAATACAGAGTGGTTCTTTGGATAATAATCCAATCGGTCTCCCCATATTAACAACGTTAAAATGGTCAATACTTCGATAGTCTGTGATTTAACTATCGAAGAAAAACACGTGTACAAACGATGATATTATTTCCAGATGGAAATTCTATCAATCAATCATCAATCATATATATATATATTCATATTTTCCTTATTTCATTAATTTACTTATCTCCTGTTTCCCTATATTCAGCATTTCTTATTTTCTAAATTTAGAAAATATATGTTATTACCATTGGAAAACATTTCCATTTCTTGTTTTCTATATCTGAAAACATTTCTGGTTCTTAGTTGGAAAACATTTCCAAAACTCCTTCATTGGACTTAGACAGATGTTTTAAACAAACCATCGCGATGCCAACTCAAACCATTACGCTTATTAACTAAATTCCTTTAACCCACCTTCACTATCGAACCTTAACCATTCCTTAGTTAAAAATGAAGTCAATCAAGTTGGGGTAGTACTACCTCTCAGACCTTGACTGAACAACGTTTCTAACATTGAAATAGACAAAGTTCACCTTTTAAATTCTTTAACATACTTCCTTACGTAACTCTCTTTCGAATCATCTCTATTCGATAATTCTTTCCTTCGAATAAGGTATATTCGATAACTCTATTCAATTTAATCTATTCGATTAACCCTTATCAATTAACTCTAGTTGATTTAACTCTAGTCGATAACTACTTTCTCTATTCGAATAAACCAAATTCGATTAACTCCTTCGAATGACCAATATTCTATAACTCACTTCGATTTAACAAATCGATAACTCTTTTCGATTAAACTATAATCGATAACTCCTTCGATTAACTCTATTCAAATAAACTAATATTCGATAAACTCCATTGAATAACTCTAGTTCGATTTAACTTTATTTAATAAATTCTAGTTCGATATAACTCTATCGATTTACTTTGATTGATTAACACTAACTGTTTAACTCTAACTGGTTAACCCTAATGGTTTTACTCTAACTGGTTTAAGTCTAACTGGTTTAACTCTAACTGGTTTAACTCTAACTGATTTACTCTAACCGGTTAACTCTAATTGGTTAACTCTTATTCGAATAACTAATATTCGATTAACTCTATTCAACTAACTCTACTCGACTAACCCCTTTCGAATAACTAATTCGATTTACTCACTTTCGAATACCATATTCGATTTAACTCCCTTATTCGCTTTATAAAGATATCCTTTTTAACAATGTTTATTCATTTTTAAAGATTTAGTTTTAGTAACAGTTCTCCACTTTAAAATGATTTCCTCCTTATAACGTTTTCCCTTTTATAACGTCCTATTCTGTTATAAATAAATTTCCCTTTTTAACCCTGTTTAGTTTCTAAATATTTCCTATCAATTCTATTTGTAAATGATTATACAAATATTTCCTTTTCTATTATTCTATTTGCAAATGTTTTGCAAATATTTCCTTTTCAAATCTATTCTTTGATTTTATAATTTCCCTTTTCTAAATATCTCCTATTTATAAATATTCCAATTTATAAATATTTCTTATTTATAAATATTCCATTTATAAATATTTTATTTTCAAATATCACTTTGAAAATATTCCCTTATCAACATTTCGGTATGTTATGGTATTTAACATATCAAATCACGATGATCAGTATCGTCCAAACACATATAATCGACAACAGATTATATATCACATCATATATCACACTATATGAAAAACAATAAAATAACTGTTGAGGAATCCAGTTGGATGGATTCCTCCAACCTGTTTCCCTGCATCCACAGATGTTACACAATAAAATCAACATCACTTTCAGTTCCATATGATATATTCTGTTAAACAGAATCAATATAGAAATTCAACTAACAAACTAGCAGTTCAATCAAACAGTCAACACACAGTCAATCAGCCAATATTTAACAATTCTAAAAATACAACATGAAAATATAAAATGTTCAGAGTTAGTGAGATTTACTCATATTTGCAGTTCATCGTTAAAGAACGATAAACTGTTTGTTTGATTTGAATCAAACAATTTATTTCGCCATAAATTCAAATGAGCTCCAATAGACTTCCAGTCAGTTTCATTGCGGAGTGCTCATCCATACGATCCCAACGCAACTTATGGTTCGTCAATCTGATATTGTATGATCAAGTTATGACATTCAGAAGTTAAAACATTGATTTAAATTGAATAAACTAAACACTATTGATTTGGGCTTTAACCTTAAAAATCCTGGCCCATTCTCTCTTAAACAAAACCCGGCCTTCAGGAGCTTCTTCTTCCCTAAATATAGATCGAACCCGCTACTCCTCCTTGGTTCATCAATACCGTAACTTCCTCCAATCTCCCTCCTTCCTTACTAACTTAAAAATCAAACTAAAACCCTCAAAATCCACACCTCTCTCTCCTCTTGAACCTCATACCCTCCATGCCTTACTCGAATTGAAGACCCAACTTTCGACGTCAAACCAACTCGCATGCTCTTGTACAACTATCGACACTTTTTGTCACGGATTCACTCAAAAAATTGAATACAGATGCTACTTCCTCCCAAAAATCCAACTACAACCCTTATTTTAACTATTGATGCTTCTATCTCCGATTACTGTCAACCCTAGCTCACGTTCACTAACACAGCAGCAACCAGGATTGCGTCGAACAGTGTGAAATCGCCCTGAGGTCGAAGAGCATAAGATGTTGAATCGAAATATATATGTATGAGGATTTATAGAAATATGTTTGGATTTCCTTTGATTTTCTTTCTTGCGTTAGTGTTTGGTGAATGAGAATATTGTTGTGTTTTATCATTTGAGTGTATGGTGGAGAGGGATGGTAGACGTGGCTTTGTTTAGGCCTTAGGAGAAGTTAGGATATTTTTTTCATTCCTTTTTATATTGATTTATATTGTAAATGCTTATTTCATTGGTCCTTAAAAATTCCTACGATCACACATAACATCTAAAAATCACGAAACTGGACCAGTAGCTAGAGTTCGACGTTACGGTCCCAACGAAACTGGTTTCGTCGAATTCCGACTCCGTATGCTCACACAGCGTATTTTTAAAGGTTAAAATACTGTATGTTTTCACTCTAAAAATCAGTACGGCCACATACTGACTCTAAAAATCACGAAACTTGGAAGCTAACAATAATTTGACATTGCGGATCCAACAAAATTTATTTCATCGAATTCTGACTTCGTTTGCAAAAGTGGCTATTTTTAAAGCTCTGAATGACCCATTTAAATATATAATTATATTTAAATATAATTAAATAAAATGTTAATAAATTAATATTATCGTATATATTCACACCAGAATACCATACAGCTCCAAAATAATTATATATGGATTTACAGCTCGATATTTCATCATCAGAGTTATATCGATATTCGATTTATATTAAATATCTATTTATAACGTAAATAAAGCGTTGCAAATTATAAAGGAATTCCACAGCGACTTTTCTGAAATTTGATTTGGACGTAAATCAAAATCTACACGATGAAATCCCGATTTTTCTCTTCCACTAGAAAGATATACTCCACCGGCTCCACACGTTTCTTGTTTCACAGAAATCCGATTTGAAACGGCTTATGTATATTCGTTTGAAGTTCGATTCGCCAATTTACGAACTGCAGCACCATTTCAAGCTCGGTTTTAATTATAATATAATTATACGTTCAAACTGTCGTTCAAATAATATATTCGTTATTCTAATTCAATTCTAAACTGAATTAAATATCACAGATGATCCAGTTCACACCATATCGCCATTTCAGCCAATTCTGATTATTTCAGAATTAAATATATTATTTTAATTAAATATTCACTATTATTTAATTCCACGACCATTAATTCCTTTTAATCACCTTTTAAATAATTAAATAAATTAATTATTATACCGCTGACGATGCGGGTCATTACATAAGGACAGTGGATGTCTGTGTTTGATGGTTGAGTAGATGGATGATTGTATGTTAGGATATACATTCTCCTTACTTGGAGATTTCGGGGGCAAAATCCTTTAAGGTGGGAAGAATGTAACACCGCATGATTTTAAATATCAAAATTAAAGAATACTTAATTTCAAATATGAGAATTATGGGAAATGACTTACGCCATTGCGTTCGTCTCGGAATTCTGCTTGAGATAGAGTCTGAGTTTGTGTGAATCGGACTTCGTATGAAGAAGTTATGGCTTTCTGAAGTTTCAGAATTTAAATAAATTAAAATTAGCTCGTTTCAGAAATTCAAAATTCAAATTGGAAATGCAGAAGCGGGCTGGGCAGGAAATTTCCCGCCCAAAGGCCAGGTCAACCAGGGGGTCGACCTACCCATACAGGTCGACTAGGGGGTCGACCTCCCCCTCCCCCCGGGGGGAAGATCTGAAAAATGACGATATTTTGACTCACTGCTGAGTCATTAGGGCTGAAGTGTTATTCTATCTTGACTGGATGGTCTTGATTGCTTCTAGGTTAATCTGACGGTATTAAATTAATTAAAAATTCTATATAAGCAACCTAAAATCACACTAATTCATACCAAGAGCCGTCATGCCGTCAATGGAGAACCTAGAGTAGCCGCTGTTCTCTTTCAACTCAAAAACAAGATAGAAGCAAGAATCAAAATCAAATCTAATCTAAATTAGGATAACAATTACTCTACATCAAAGGCGAGCAATTCAGGTTCAGAATACAGATCTCAGAAAAACAGGACTATTCTTTTGTTGTTAGTATAATTTCTTTCACAAAATAATTAATTAATTTAATCGTGATAAGTTATAATTGGGATTATGAGAATATGACTTTGAATCATGTGATGTTATCGTTGACAGTTTTGTTATTGTGGATCTATTTCATATGTTGAATTGTACATGTTTAACTTGATTCATCTTATCAAGTTTGGGATGTTAAATCATATGTATAGGAACCTTATGCAAGTTTGGGATGATAAATCGTATGCTAGTTTATGAATCTTATGCGAGTCTGTAGGTGGATTATAGACAAGTTCATATGTGAATCATGTTGATACATATGCCAGTTTATATGCAAAATGTGACATTAATTTACATGTTTAGATCCATATGCAAGTTCACATCTTTGTGTTTGGATCTATATTCAGATCCATGGCAGTGCATAGTTATGCAAATTTATGTTCTATATGCCCATTGCCTATGCTAGTTTTGTTTGTGAATCATATGCTAGTTTGAATGGAATTGATATGCAAGTTATAGGAAAACCATATCCATATACGCAATTCATGATTACATGTTTAGATCTATATTTAGATCCATGATAGTTTATGCAAACTTATGTCATGTTTCTTAGATCTATTTTATGTGTTATGCAAGTTGTGACGTTGCTTTTCTTTTTATAAGTTAGACTATTTGCGAGTCTAACCTATGTCATATTAAAACGTATGAATAGCGTGGGGACAGTGGGAAAATATTAAATATACATAATTGTGAATTGGCATAAAATGGCCTTAAAGGCATATAATTAATTTGAGACATTAATTGGTATAAATTTATATAACTGAAATTGTGGACATAATTTAGGTGACAATTATGGACATAAATTAATTTAGAATTTATTGAGAAATTTGAATAAGGATATTAATCCAATTTGGGGTTAAATAATTATGTGTAATAATTAACTGCCTAAGACACGAGGTTAGACTCGTTTGTGGTATAAGACTGCCCGGACCCGCCCGACAAATCCAGCAATCACAAAGGGTAGTCTAATGTGAGTGGTCAAAGGCACAAATTAAATGCGTAACAATTGTAAAGACACGAGGTTAGGCTCGTTTCCGGTATAAGACTGCCCGGACCCGCCCGGCAAATCCAGCAACCGCAAACGTAGTCTAATGTGGGAGGTCTTTACAAGGTTACGGTCCTAATTACTTTAATAATTATATTGTTAAAGTTATTATACTCGCCAGACTTTATGTCTGACCCCTTGTTTTTGCCTATTTTCTTCCTTCCCCCCCTCCCCCAGGTTCTCAGGGTGGGACTGTACTAGTGGAGCTTGATCTTGGATCTCTTTCTCTCTCTTTTTGAAGTGCTTGGATTGCTAAAAGTAAAGTTCAGCTCATCTCTTTTATGGATACTTGTGTTGGGGTTATGCTTTTTTACTTTATGTACTCAGAAAACAATTTTTCAAGATGGATATTAAGTGTACTTGGTTTTACTGTTGGTTTATGAAGTTGTTGTAATCAAACTATTTCTCCTCTGCAATAAAAGTTGTTTAAAATTTTCAAGTACCAATATATGTATCTGTCTTGTTATATTCTGTTCTATACACTAATAATGCTCCATGAAAGTTAATGCATTCCCTTTGAGAGTGACATTAATGGATATGGGGTGTTACAGTTAAGTACATATAGGGTTGGTGGGTAATATTTGTACATATAGGCCCACAAAACTTAACCATTAAATAAATATGCTTGAATCAATGGGAGGGTTAAGTACATCTCGTGTAGGTGGGTAATATTAGTACATATAGGGCGCACACAACTTAACCGTTAAACAAACATGCTAGAATAGGTGGGAGGGTTAAGTGCATCTCGTGTAGGTGGGTAATATTTGTATATATAGGCCACAAACTTAACCAATAGGAAACCTTAGTAACAGGGACCCATTTCAGCAGTAACCCACATAGATGTATCATGGTACCCTGAAACTAGGCAGGGTGGAGCACGATTACCAGGCTGATTATAAGCGATTAAAACAGCGGCAGGGTACGTCAGTGTAGGTTCCGACGGTTTACAGGCGTGCACGTACTTCAGAGTGGGAAAAAGCAGACACTAAGTACCAGTAGTTATACACTGTGCATCTTGAATCGTGTCGGGTCGCCATCATAAGGATTGATACACCTTATGGTGGGACCAGCATAGGGTATCTACACGCAAGAGAGGGTCGATTGACACAAACACTTGGAACATGAATACAAGTAAGGGAGCCGATCGATAAGGTAGTAAGGGGTACATCTAACATGTTCACGACAATTAGGCTGATTGAGGTGGAATCCTCACGATAGATGTACACCTGAAGGCTACCACCATTATCATTTTATACAGATTACTAGTTGGGACACTAATTAGGTGGTGCAGATATATATATATATATATATATATATATATATATAAATCAGAATAACAAAGTAGTAGCGAAGCAGAGAAAGACTAGAAGCGCATTCAGTTTATCTTGCCTTATCGTACCTTATGCTTATCCTATGTTATCATGTTATCCCTGTTATCACGGTATTGTCTTATATTCAGTTTATTCACGTCATGATGCTTTTGCCTGTTTATATGCTGAAAGTCACTGGACTTACCAGACTTATGTCTGACCTAGTTTTGTTTCGCCTCTTTTCTTCCGTTCCCCCCCCCCCAAGGTTCACAGGGAGGAAATGTTACCATTAGCTCAATTTTTCTTCCAATCTCGAAGTTAATCAATGTATTGTTTTGGACTCTCTCTCTTCCACTGCTATGGCTGGTTCATGCTTTATTGGGGAATATCATTGTCATTTTTATGCTTCTTTTATACTTGGAAGTTTTTGAATCAAGACAAAATTTCTATGTATTAATTTTAAGTATGATTGAGACAATTGTTGTAAAAGCTTGACTGAATTAAGTTATTTATAAAATGACTTTATTTTCCGCTGCTTTATTTGTCTATCTTGTAATTCATCTGCATCTTTTACCTAAAATGCTCTACCAAAATTAAGGCATTCCCTTTGTGAGTGACCTTAACGAAGGTTGGGTGTTTCAAAATTTCCAATCAAATTTGAATACTGTGAAGACCCGCAACTTCCCCGTAAAGGAAAGCGTCGGATAGTTCGAGAACAAACCACAACAGAACGCATACAGAAGAACATTTCATTGTATATTACAACAATGCATCAGATTACAAGAACATACAGAGTAACAATGAATATTACACAGAAATATCAGAGATTTAAATTACATTTAAATACATAGCAGCGGAAAATAATACAATACACAACTAGAATGAGATATACGGATACAAAGCTTTCCGGATATCGTTCCAGCTGTAAACCAGGATCCTGTGAATATAAATCTGCAAAACCAAAACTACTAGCTGCCCGTGTCAAAATAGGGGCACCCAGAGTTTAGGTTAAAACAATAAACTCCAGGTCAGTCATGTGACTGATGTGAGAACTAAAACAGTTATTAATCTTTATTTTAAATCATTAGGTAAATCAAGGGACCACGCCGTATAACACGGAACGGGTTTCCTCCCAAGAATACCAGTGCATAAAACAAACAGCGCAATGCTAAATAAAGAAAAATGAAGCTGTTATAAGACCCAGGTCCCATCACACAATGCAACGCAGCCGAGGATAGGGTTTTCCCTTATAACAGCCAAAGAATGCTTGATACGTTTAAAACAAATCATTTGATACCACTATAAGTGCATAGTGTATAAAACAACTTCAAATCATAAGTATCAATCATAGGCGGCATGGGTACCATATATCATGTCGCCATATATAGGTTTACAAATAAAACCGCAAATGTCACGTATTTGGAAATTGGATTTCCATCTATGAACCGAGGCAAAAGATAGTCCTCAACCGATTCGAGACGCTCTAGCCCGTGTCTCAGGCACAGCCGCAACCGTACCTTGGATCGTCAGGGCCGGTCCACACGAAGTGGATTATAATGCCTGAACAATACGTTTCTCCGCCCTTTGGGGCGTAAATGAGCCAACTACATGACTCCATCGGTTCGAGAACGACCGATCAATCCGAGGCGCCTCGCAACAGCAACAACCACATAAGTCAAACTCGTCAGGGCGTGTAAAACCACTGACGCCACTTCTAGCTAGAAAGAAAACGCATGTCCCCCCTGACGTCCGTCTCCCGTTTTTGGTTCATACCGGGTGTGAAACTCGCGAAACAAACGTTACACAAAGCTACGCCACAAAGGCCGTGCTTTGATCATCAACCACAAGACTTTGCTTTTCAACAGAAGCCTTGATCATTTGCATCTTAGCATGCCACACAGGCAAGCCATCCTATGCAACCGATATCAGTCACACAGAATGAAATCCGATGTCAGACACACAGTCCATTTACAAGTTCGTTCTGGGTCTGAACGAAACCGGAGGCACCTAGTACCCCGCATATCCATCGATCTCCAAGTACGTCTGGACGATCACTAACTGTTTCCATCTTCTTGGGTGTACAGCCCAATCAAGATCATCAGTTATCACCCAAACGACGTGAAGACCTCCGGTCTTCGACCATCGTCTTCATCTTCGACTTATCGTCGTATCAGTTACTCAGAATGGGATAAACCCGGTCTTTCCGAATAACTCGCGTATATTTTAAATAAGTGTTACACAAACACAACATACGCCTCATTCCAATTCATTAGTCACTAACCGTAAATTAATCAAGAGAATAATTCCCCAAATATTAACCCCGAAGGCCGAAACCAACATCAGATCAATATCCAGAAAACCATTCTGCTTGGCTAACCGCCAGTTAGTTTCTAAATTTCACATTCAAATCTAATTAAAGATTTAACTATCGCCTGGAGCAAAACTGGTGATACTCCATTCTCGATCTTTTCAATCTAATTAAAGATTCATTAAAACTCCACTTAGTTTTAATCTGTGACTGGGTTAAAGAATCAGTGTCATTTAAAACACGGTTCACGATAAACCCAAAGTCACATCCCATTAATTATCGGGTTAAAGAACAAGTGTTATTTAAAACACTGTTCACGATAAACCCAAAAATCAATATCCATTCAATTCCAATTAAATATTATTTAATTGGTACACTTCATTAAATCTAAATCAAAAGATTTAATCTTTTCTCAACTGGGTTCAAGAACAGTGTTAGTGAAAACACCATTCACGACAAACCCAAATCACATTCATTAATTATCGGGTTAAAGAACAAGTGTTATTTAAAACACTGTTCACGATAAACCCAAAAATCAATATCAATTCAATTCCAATTAAATATTATTTAATTGGTACACTTCATTAAATCTAAATAAAAAGATTTAATCTTTTCTCAACTGGGTTCAAGAACAGTGTTAGTGAAGACACCATTCACGACAAACCCAAATCACATTCATTAATTATCGGGTTAAAGAACAAGTGTTATTTAAAACACTGTTCACGATAAACCCAAAAATCAATATCAATTCAATTCCAATTAAATATTATTTAATTGGTACACTTCATTAAATCTAAATAAAAAGATTTAATCTTTTCTCAGCTGGGTTCAAGAACAGTGTTAGTGAAGACACCATTCACGACAAACCCAAATCACATTCATTAATTATCGGGTTAAAGAACAAGTGTTATTTAAAACACTGTTCACGATAAACCCAAAAATCAATATCAATTCAATTCCAATTAAATATTATTTAATTGGTACACTTCATTAAATCTAAATAAAAAGATTTAATCTTTTCTCAACTGGGTTCAAGAACAGTGTTAGTGAAGACACCATTCACGACAAACCCAAATCACATTTGATATTCAATATAAGGCTCTGAATAGAAAATATATCGACTTATATTCAATATCAAATTCTACGATTAACAAATGTCGTATTGGAAATAACGATATAAATATATATCTTTCAAATTTCCGTAACAACATCCGTATAATCACAAATTCCAACATCGAAATATTCCGAAGACAATTCCGATTCAAATCCACTCCAATGCAATCATTGGAAATTTTGGTTATTTTCAAAACCCTTTTCAAATTCAATTTATTTATTTAAAAATAAATAGAATTATAATTCTAGTTCAAAACTAGTTCATTTCGATAAAAATCTATTTTTATCTTTTCAAATAGGGAGTTTTTCATCCCAATTCTTTCTAAATCATTTCTTATGATTTTACACAAATTATTACTATTTTTAATAATTTTATCAAGGCCCGTACAGTCGATTTCCATCAATGGCCATCGAACTGCACTTACAGCGACCTTTTTCAAATTTGATTTGGACATAATTCCAAATCCAACCGTTAGATTTCAAATTTCTAATATTCGTTAGAAAGCTCTTTTCGATACGAACCCAACGGTTCCGGTTTTAGGAGAATCCGACGGTCGGATCTCCCGTAATGTCCGTTTGAAACAAATGGTCGAAATTCACGAACTGCCGCGGCGCGGCGCGTTCTATTCAGGCCATTATATTATATTTTTAATATATATAATATATACTTCGTCGATTTCTATTTAAAAACGAATTATATAAATAGTTTTGAATTCGTTTCAAAAACATTTTCAACTTTCTTTTCAATTCAAATCAAAATTGAATTCTTCATTTTAAATTTGTTTTAAAATTCATTTCTATTCAATTCAAATTTCAATTCAATTTGAATTCATTTCAATTCGCTTTCAATTCAATTCGAAATCGTTTTCAATTTAATTCATTTCGAAATCGTTTTCAATTCAATTCAATTCATTTCGAAATCGTTTTCAATTCAATTCATTTCGAAATCGTTTTCAATTCAATTCATTTCGAAATCGTTTTCAATTCAATTCATTTCGAAATCGTTTTCAATTCAATTCATTTCGAAATCGTTTTCAATTCAATTCATTTCGAAATCGTTTTCAATTCAATTCATTTCGAAATCGTTTTCAATTCAATTCATTTCGAAATCGTTTTCAATTCAATTCATTTCGAAATCGTTTTCAATTCAATTCATTTCGAAATCGTTTTCAATTCAAATTATTTCGAAATATTCGATTTCGAGATTACTTTTCAATATTCATTTTAAAATGAATAAAATCGATATAAATATCGTTTACGTCATAATGGCGTCAATCTAATCCTCACGGCTTCACATATTTCTATTTTCAAATATTCTATTTCGAATATTTCTATTTCAAATATTTCTATTTCAAATATATTTTTTTTCGAAACTGGAATGAGGCCCAATCAATTACCATATAATGTTAATTATATGGATTTTCTACAACACATGTATATATCAACAACGATGAATAATCAACCATCAACCAAAGTGCACTACACTGTATAAGCATCAAATATAGACATTTAACGCTTATAGCAGCTTGTCAATCAATCGATCGACATATTTAATCAATCAGGATGAGTGAACTTCAAATTTCATCCTAACACCCGTGTGGGGTTTCAAACAATCAAACACATATTTTATTTGTGCAGTTAGGCGATGTGTAAAATTTATCGACCCAATCAACGTCATTCAAATAGGTGTACATAAACAAACCGTCTGGTTTGTAAATGAATATTTATTTATTCACATTCACGTTAAAAATTATATTTTTAACGATAACACATTTTATTTCAACATATGAATTTCTATTCAATTCATTTACACAATAAAATGATATTTTTATTTTCTAACATATTTTAGAAAATTTCGGCGGCATAACGGCACGATACTAGAAACGGGACAAGGCCTCGCCTTATCCCCGGTCTAGTGAAGGCCCACGCCATTCACACATCAATCAAATCAATTCGTTATGCAAACCACAAAATTTGGAGTAAGAGTCTAACCTAGCCTTACTCCTTCGCCTTATAACGGCGCACGTCTAATCCTAACCAATTTATCGATTCGATTTTTTTTTTTTTTTTTTTTCACACCACAAACCACATTCAAACCAATATCGCAATCAATCACCAAACAGTCAAACAAACAAGTCCATGGTCTGTGGACGATTGTGTCGGGTGCTACTAAGCACCGTCTGCATCCTAGTATATATATATAACTAGAAATAAAATAGAAAGGTGAGAAATTCTCACTTATAGCTATTCTAGCTCCACGGCACTTCATTGATAGAAATCTTCATTGTTTTCGCATCTTTGTCAACTTCGTCGCCCGTAGCCACTGCATTCATAAAAATCGAATTTTTACTTCGCTATTCTATATATAAAAATCATATTTTTATTTCGAAGGTCACTATTTAAAAATCGAATTTTTATTTCAAAGTTCAACATATAAAAATCGAATTTTTATTTCAAAGTTCAACATATAAAAATCGAATTTTTAGTTCAAAGTTCAATAAATAAAAATCATATTTTTCCTATGAAGTTCAATATATAAAAATCATATTTTTCCTATGAAGTTCAATATATAAAAATCATATTTTTATTTCGATATTCAATATATAAAAATCGAATTTTAATTTCTACTATTCAACATATAAAAATCGAATTTTTATTTCTACTTCATTATAAAAACCCAATGCTAAATTTAATTTAAAACAATGTACATTTTTATATTTCTAAACAAGGTATATATATATTTTGTCTTAGCAAAGTTTTTATATTTTTCTTTAACAAATTTATATATTTCTTAATCAATGCTATATATAAATTTAAAAACCAATTCTAATTCTATTTTTAACTAAAAAAAATCAGTTTTTATAATCTTTTTAAATCAGTTTTAAAATCTTTTTCTAAAATCAGTTTTTTTAATTCTTTTCTAAAATCAGTTTTTTTTAATTCTTTTCTAAAATCAGTTTTTTTTTAATTCTTTTCTAAAATCAGTTTTTTTTTAATTCTTTTCTAAAATCAGTTTTTTTTTTAATTCTTTTCTAAAATCAGTTTTTTTTTAATTCTTTTCTAAAATCAGTTTTTTTTTAATTCTTTTCTAAAATCAGTTTTTTTTAATTCTTTTCTAAAATCAGTTTTTTTTTAAAAAAATAAATCTTTACAGTTTTTTTTTTCTTTAAAAATAAAATCGAAATTAGTTTTGAAATTTAAAATAAAACAGTATTTAATTTTATTTTTAAAACAATCAGTTTTCAAATCTTTTTTTTTTTAAAAATCAGTTCTTTTTAAAAATCCTAAAAATCGAAATTAGTTTTTAATCTCTAAAATAAAAATAAATTTAAAAAGTAAAAACGCTTACTGAACGCGAAGAGGGGGTGGCGTCGCCTCCCTGTGGCCGCCATCAGGAGCAGCTCGCACCACCAGGTGCGTCGGATTCTTAGCGCGAACGAGCGGGCTTCAGGGGGTTCGGGGGTCTCGATTTCAAGTGGAGGAGGAGAGTGCGGAGGGGAGAAGAAGGGGGGGGGTTCGCCTAAGGCGCGACGCCGACCAGAGGGGGGGGGCATCGACGATGATGTCTGGAGGGAGGCGCTCGATCTAATTTAGGTTTTTTTTTTTTTTTTTTTTTTATTTCTGCATAAATGAATTCGGGGGGGGGGGGGGGGGCAGAGGTATAGGAGGGAAGTTATAATATTTTTTTTTATTATTATTTAATTATTTATTTATTCAAAAAGGTTGACTTTTACATATGATCCCGAAACGAGGCCCACCGCCTGTCGTCCATAATGTTCTACCCCCATTCTGAACACAATGGGGCATGTATCGTCAGCTGATTCGGCTGTTACAATCAGTTTTCGTTAAATTTACATTTAAACCACTACATTGAATTTTAAACGTACATTTCAAATTACCGGGGTCACATACTAACTCTAAAAATTCTCGAAAAATATTTTCTAGCTTCGTATTGACGATACGGTCCTAACAAAACTAGTTTCGTCGAATTCTGAGACCGTTGGAAAAATGGCCAATTTCCAGTCGATTAAAATCAACTGAACTGGTCAAACGCGTTTTCCTTTGCCACGCTCACATATTGATTCGAAAAATTACGAAATTTGAAACCTAGCAATAACTTGACACCACGGACCCAACAAAACTGGTTTCCTCGAAATCCGAGGTCGTTTGCAAAATTGCTATTTTTAAGGGCCTTATATATATAAAAATATATATAAATTCCACAGCGACTATTTCAAATTTTCAACTGGACATATCTTATCATTTCTAAAATGAAATCTCAGTTTGTTAACTTCGTTACAAAGATATAGTTATACAGATTCAAATATTTCTTGTTTCGTTCAATTCTGACTTATATTGAATTCTGTATATTCATTTGAAATTAGAAATCGAATTTTCGAACTACCGCGCCATTTTCAATTCCTTTTATAATTATATATAATTATTATATATTCTAGCGACGACGCGTATAATATATATACGTTGAATTCTATTCAAAAAAAATTTCACGTCGATATTATTTAAAATAATTCATTTTAAATAATCAAAATTCGCTAAAATGGCCAAAATAAAAATTTCAAACTGGCTCGCATTTTACGGGTTGTTACAATCTCCCCCACTTAAAACTTTTCGTCCCCGAAAAGGAACAAAGTCGAAAGTGGTTTGATAATTCAACTCTACGCTCGATCTGGCTTCCATTCTCCAACTCTTTAGTTTCTGAGAATTTTCAAAATCTCAAAAATTTGGCTAACACCCTAAATTTTTGAAAAATTTCGCCATAACCTCCCCTGCACCGGGAGCATCGGGGAATTTCAAATAGCTTCCCCGGTCCTTCAGATCTCAAAAAGAAAAAGAAAAAGCCAAGCGGCTAGCCAATAGGCTCACAAAATCATCATCACCCAAACAACGCAGGAAATTATGTAGTAAACATGTACCTATTTGTCGGGCAAACAAATTTTATTCTCGGCTCTAGCCTCCTTGCTATGACCTGTTCAATGTAAGTACATATATGCAAGCAAATGCGACCAATTTTCGATACAGTTCAATATTCGATTAAATTAGGCATAATGGTTCAAAATTAGCAAACAAATAAACAAACAACACAATCATCAATCAATTAGTGAATTTAAAGTTTCAAATTCATAATTTTGATACATAGACAAAAATCAGATTTTTGATGCTAAATCACAACAATAAGCCCTATCTAATTTTGGTTCTCACACCAGTCCAATGGAAATATATAGAAAATCACACCTTCGAAACACGAACATAAATACTGATGATGCACGTGCTATCATCAGTACCTTCTCCGGGCGACTAGAGTGTGATTCTATATCTACCCAATATATTAAAACTTCGAATACACGCGGATCAGACGTATACGCAAAATCTATATATACTGGATTGTCCACATCAATATAAATAATCATATACGAACAGTTGATTTATATTTTTAAAACAAAATTTGTTTTCATTTTCAAAAATATACTCTTCACACTCGTTCTAGGATACTACTGATCCTATCTCTAACGAGTCATTCCCATTGGATATTACTAATCCAATATCTGATGAATTCTTTCATATGGTTCTAATGTGCCTTATTCTCTGAGCTTTGTAAACCAAAGCTCTGATACCAACTGTGAAGACCCGCAACTTCCCCGTAAAGGAAAGCGTCGGATAGTTCGAGAACAAACCACAACAGAACGCATACAGAAGAACATTTCATTGTATATTACAACAATGCATCAGATTACAAGAACATACAGAGTAACAATGAATATTACACAGAAATATCAGAGATTTAAATTACATTTAAATACATAGCAGCGGAAAATAATACAATACACAACTAGAATGAGATATACGGATACAAAGCTTTCCGGATATCGTTCCAGCTGTAAACCAGGATCCTGTGAATATAAATCTGCAAAACCAAAACTACTAGCTGCCCGTGTCAAAATAGGGGCACCCAGAGTTTAGGTTAAAACAATAAACTCCAGGTCAGTCATGTGACTGGTGTGAGAACTAAAACAGTTATTAATCTTTATTTTAAATCATTAGGTAAATCAAGGGACCACGCCGTATAACACGGAACGGGTTTCCTCCCAAGAATACCAGTGCATAAAACAAACAGCGCAATGCTAAATAAAGAAAAATGAAGCTGTTATAAGACCCAGGTCCCATCACACAATGCAACGCAGCCGAGGATAGGGTTTTCCCTTATAACAGCCAAAGAATGCTTGATACGTTTAAAACAAATCATTTGATACCACTATAAGTGCATAGTGTATAAAACAACTTCAAATCATAAGTATCAATCATAGGCGGCATGGGTACCATATATCATGTCGCCATATATAGGTTTACAAATAAAACCGCAAATGTCACGTATTTGGAAATTGGATTTCCATCTATGAACCGAGGCAAAAGATAGTCCTCAACCGATTCGAGACGCTCTAGCCCGTGTCTCAGGCACAGCCGCAACCGTACCTTGGATCGTCAGGGCCGGTCCACACGAAGTGGATTATAATGCCTGAACAATACGTTTCTCCGCCCTTTGGGGCGTAAATGAGCCAACTACATGACTCCATCGGTTCGAGAACGACCGATCAATCCGAGGCGCCTCGCAACAGCAACAACCACATAAGTCAAACTCGTCAGGGCGTGTAAAACCACTGACGCCACTTCTAGCTAGAAAGAAAACGCATGTCCCCCCTGACGTCCGTCTCCCGTTTTTGGTTCATACCGGGTGTGAAACTCGCGAAACAAACGTTACACAAAGCTACGCCACAAAGGCCGTGCTTTGATCATCAACCACAAGACTTTGCTTTTCAACAGAAGCCTTGATCATTTGCATCTTAGCATGCCACACAGGCAAGCCATCCTATGCAACCGATATCAGTCACACAGAATGAAATCCGATGTCAGACACACAGTCCATTTACAAGTTCGTTCTGGGTCTGAACGAAATCGGAGGCACCTAGTACCCCGCATATCCATCGATCTCCAAGTACGTCTGGACGATCACTAACTGTTTCCATCTTCTTGGGTGTACAGCCCAATCAAGATCATCAGTTATCACCCAAACGACG
Source organism: Allium sativum (assembly GCA_030737875.1). Classification (NCBI taxonomy): domain Eukaryota; kingdom Viridiplantae; phylum Streptophyta; class Magnoliopsida; order Asparagales; family Amaryllidaceae; genus Allium; species Allium sativum. The sequence goes on along the minus strand of CM060909.1, from coordinate 1,056,089,219 downwards.
TGAAGACCTCCGGTCTTCGACCATCGTCTTCATCTTCGACTTATCGTCGTATCAGTTACTCAGAATGGGATAAACCCGGTCTTTCCGAATAACTCGCGTATATTTTAAATAAGTGTTACACAAACACAACATACGCCTCATTCCAATTCATTAGTCACTAACCGTAAATTAATCAAGAGAATAATTCCCCAAATATTAACCCCGAAGGCCGAAACCAACATCAGATCAATATCCAGAAAACCATTCTGCTTGGCTAACCGCCAGTTAGTTTCTAAATTTCACATTCAAATCTAATTAAAGATTTAACTATCGCCTGGAGCAAAACTGGTGATACTCCATTCTCGATCTTTTCAATCTAATTAAAGATTCATTAAAACTCCACTTAGTTTTAATCTGTGACTGGGTTAAAGAATCAGTGTCATTTAAAACACGGTTCACGATAAACCCAAAGTCACATCCCATTAATTATCGGGTTAAAGAACAAGTGTTATTTAAAACACTGTTCACGATAAACCCAAAAATCAATATCCATTCAATTCCAATTAAATATTATTTAATTGGTACACTTCATTAAATCTAAATCAAAAGATTTAATCTTTTCTCAACTGGGTTCAAGAACAGTGTTAGTGAAAACACCATTCACGACAAACCCAAATCACATTCATTAATTATCGGGTTAAAGAACAAGTGTTATTTAAAACACTGTTCACGATAAACCCAAAAATCAATATCAATTCAATTCCAATTAAATATTATTTAATTGGTACACTTCATTAAATCTAAATAAAAAGATTTAATCTTTTCTCAACTGGGTTCAAGAACAGTGTTAGTGAAGACACCATTCACGACAAACCCAAATCACATTCATTAATTATCGGGTTAAAGAACAAGTGTTATTTAAAACACTGTTCACGATAAACCCAAAAATCAATATCAATTCAATTCCAATTAAATATTATTTAATTGGTACACTTCATTAAATCTAAATAAAAAGATTTAATCTTTTCTCAGCTGGGTTCAAGAACAGTGTTAGTGAAGACACCATTCACGACAAACCCAAATCACATTCATTAATTATCGGGTTAAAGAACAAGTGTTATTTAAAACACTGTTCACGATAAACCCAAAAATCAATATCAATTCAATTCCAATTAAATATTATTTAATTGGTACACTTCATTAAATCTAAATAAAAAGATTTAATCTTTTCTCAACTGGGTTCAAGAACAGTGTTAGTGAAGACACCATTCACGACAAACCCAAATCACATTTGATATTCAATATAAGGCTCTGAATAGAAAATATATCGACTTATATTCAATATCAAATTCTACGATTAACAAATGTCGTATTGGAAATAACGATATAAATATATATCTTTCAAATTTCCGTAACAACATCCGTATAATCACAAATTCCAACATCGAAATATTCCGAAGACAATTCCGATTCAAATCCACTCCAATGCAATCATTGGAAATTTTGGTTATTTTCAAAACCCTTTTCAAATTCAATTTATTTATTTAAAAATAAATAGAATTATAATTCTAGTTCAAAACTAGTTCATTTCGATAAAAATCTATTTTTATCTTTTCAAATAGGGAGTTTTTCATCCCAATTCTTTCTAAATCATTTCTTATGATTTTACACAAATTATTACTATTTTTAATAATTTTATCAAGGCCCGTACAGTCGATTTCCATCAATGGCCATCGAACTGCACTTACAGCGACCTTTTTCAAATTTGATTTGGACATAATTCCAAATCCAACCGTTAGATTTCAAATTTCTAATATTCGTTAGAAAGCTCTTTTCGATACGAACCCAACGGTTCCGGTTTTAGGAGAATCCGACGGTCGGATCTCCCGTAATGTCCGTTTGAAACAAATGGTCGAAATTCACGAACTGCCGCGGCGCGGCGCGTTCTATTCAGGCCATTATATTATATTTTTAATATATATAATATATACTTCGTCGATTTCTATTTAAAAACGAATTATATAAATAGTTTTGAATTCGTTTCAAAAACATTTTCAACTTTCTTTTCAATTCAAATCAAAATTGAATTCTTCATTTTAAATTTGTTTTAAAATTCATTTCTATTCAATTCAAATTTCAATTCAATTTGAATTCATTTCAATTCGCTTTCAATTCAATTCGAAATCGTTTTCAATTTAATTCATTTCGAAATCGTTTTCAATTCAATTCAATTCATTTCGAAATCGTTTTCAATTCAATTCATTTCGAAATCGTTTTCAATTCAATTCATTTCGAAATCGTTTTCAATTCAATTCATTTCGAAATCGTTTTCAATTCAATTCATTTCGAAATCGTTTTCAATTCAATTCATTTCGAAATCGTTTTCAATTCAATTCATTTCGAAATCGTTTTCAATTCAATTCATTTCGAAATCGTTTTCAATTCAATTCATTTCGAAATCGTTTTCAATTCAAATTATTTCGAAATATTCGATTTCGAGATTACTTTTCAATATTCATTTTAAAATGAATAAAATCGATATAAATATCGTTTACGTCATAATGGCGTCAATCTAATCCTCACGGCTTCACATATTTCTATTTTCAAATATTCTATTTCGAATATTTCTATTTCAAATATTTCTATTTCAAATATATTTTTTTTCGAAACTGGAATGAGGCCCAATCAATTACCATATAATGTTAATTATATGGATTTTCTACAACACATGTATATATCAACAACGATGAATAATCAACCATCAACCAAAGTGCACTACACTGTATAAGCATCAAATATAGACATTTAACGCTTATAGCAGCTTGTCAATCATTCGATCGACATATTTAATCAATCAGGATGAGTGAACTTCAAATTTCATCCTAACACCCGTGTGGGGTTTCAAACAATCAAACACATATTTTATTTGTGCAGTTAGGCGATGTGTAAAATTTATCGACCCAATCAACGTCATTCAAATAGGTGTACATAAACAAACCGTCTGGTTTGTAAATGAATATTTATTTATTCACATTCACGTTAAAAATTATATTTTTAACGATAACACATTTTATTTCAACATATGAATTTCTATTCAATTCATTTACACAATAAAATGATATTTTTATTTTCTAACATATTTTAGAAAATTTCGGCGGCATAACGGCACGATACTAGAAACGGGACAAGGCCTCGCCTTATCCCCGGTCTAGTGAAGGCCCACGCCATTCACACATCAATCAAATCAATTCGTTATGCAAACCACAAAATTTGGAGTAAGAGTCTAACCTAGCCTTACTCCTTCGCCTTATAACGGCGCACGTCTAATCCTAACCAATTTATCGATTCGATTTTTTTTTTTTTTTTTCACACCACAAACCACATTCAAACCAATATCGCAATCAATCACCAAACAGTCAAACAAACAAGTCCATGGTCTGTGGACGATTGTGTCGGGTGCTACTAAGCACCGTCTGCATCCTAGTATATATATATAACTAGAAATAAAATAGAAAGGTGAGAAATTCTCACTTATAGCTATTCTAGCTCCACGGCACTTCATTGATAGAAATCTTCATTGTTTTCGCATCTTTGTCAACTTCGTCGCCCGTAGCCACTGCATTCATAAAAATCGAATTTTTACTTCGCTATTCTATATATAAAAATCATATTTTTATTTCGAAGGTCACTATTTAAAAATCGAATTTTTATTTCAAAGTTCAACATATAAAAATCGAATTTTTATTTCAAAGTTCAACATATAAAAATCGAATTTTTAGTTCAAAGTTCAATAAATAAAAATCATATTTTTCCTATGAAGTTCAATATATAAAAATCATATTTTTCCTATGAAGTTCAATATATAAAAATCATATTTTTATTTCGATATTCAATATATAAAAATCGAATTTTAATTTCTACTATTCAACATATAAAAATCGAATTTTTATTTCTACTTCATTATAAAAACCCAATGCTAAATTTAATTTAAAACAATGTACATTTTTATATTTCTAAACAAGGTATATATATATTTTGTCTTAGCAAAGTTTTTATATTTTTCTTTAACAAATTTATATATTTCTTAATCAATGCTATATATAAATTTAAAAACCAATTCTAATTCTATTTTTAACTAAAAAAAATCAGTTTTTATAATCTTTTTAAATCAGTTTTAAAATCTTTTTCTAAAATCAGTTTTTTTTAATTCTTTTCTAAAATCAGTTTTTTTTAATTCTTTTCTAAAATCAGTTTTTTTTTAATTCTTTTCTAAAATCAGTTTTTTTTTAATTCTTTTCTAAAATCAGTTTTTTTTTAATTCTTTTCTAAAATCAGTTTTTTTTTAATTCTTTTCTAAAATCAGTTTTTTTTTAATTCTTTTCTAAAATCAGTTTTTTTTAATTCTTTTCTAAAATCAGTTTTTTTTTTAAAAAATAAATCTTTACAGTTTTTTTTTTCTTTAAAAATAAAATCGAAATTAGTTTTGAAATTTAAAATAAAACAGTATTTAATTTTATTTTTAAAACAATCAGTTTTCAAATCTTTTTTTTTTTTTTTAAAATCAGTTCTTTTTAAAAATCCTAAAAATCGAAATTAGTTTTTAATCTCTAAAATAAAAATAAATTTAAAAAGTAAAAACGCTTACTGAACGCGAAGAGGGGGTGGCGTCGCCTCCCTGTGGCCGCCATCAGGAGCAGCTCGCACCACCAGGTGCGTCGGATTCTTAGCGCGAACGAGCGGGCTTCAGGGGGTTCGGGGGTCTCGATTTCAAGTGGAGGAGGAGAGTGCGGAGGGGAGAAGAAGGGGGGGGGTTCGCCTAAGGCGCGACGCCGACCAGAGGGGGGGGGCATCGACGATGATGTCTGGAGGGAGGCGCTCGATCTAATTTAGGTTTTTTTTTTTTTTTTTTTTTTTTTATTTCTGCATAAATGAATTCGGGGGGGGGGGGGCCAGAGGTATAGGAGGGAAGTTATAATATTTTTTTTTTATTATTATTTAATTATTTATTTATTCAAAAAGGTTGACTTTTACATATGATCCCGAAACGAGGCCCACCGCCTGTCGTCCATAATGTTCTACCCCCATTCTGAACACAATGGGGCATGTATCGTCAGCTGATTCGGCTGTTACAATCAGTTTTCGTTAAATTTACATTTAAACCACTACATTGAATTTTAAACGTACATTTCAAATTACCGGGGTCACATACTAACTCTAAAAATTCTCGAAAAATATTTTCTAGCTTCGTATTGACGATACGGTCCTAACAAAACTAGTTTCGTCGAATTCTGAGACCGTTGGAAAAATGGCCAATTTCCAGTCGATTAAAATCAACTGAACTGGTCAAACGCGTTTTCCTTTGCCACGCTCACATATTGATTCGAAAAATTACGAAATTTGAAACCTAGCAATAACTTGACACCACGGACCCAACAAAACTGGTTTCCTCGAAATCCGAGGTCGTTTGCAAAATTGCTATTTTTAAGGGCCTTATATATATAAAAATATATATAAATTCCACAGCGACTATTTCAAATTTTCAACTGGACATATCTTATCATTTCTAAAATGAAATCTCAGTTTGTTAACTTCGTTACAAAGATATAGTTATACAGATTCAAATATTTCTTGTTTCGTTCAATTCTGACTTATATTGAATTCTGTATATTCATTTGAAATTAGAAATCGAATTTTCGAACTACCGCGCCATTTTCAATTCCTTTTATAATTATATATAATTATTATATATTCTAGCGACGACGCGTATAATATATATACGTTGAATTCTATTCAAAAAAAATTTCACGTCGATATTATTTAAAATAATTCATTTTAAATAATCAAAATTCGCTAAAATGGCCAAAATAAAAATTTCAAACTGGCTCGCATTTTACGGGTTGTTACAAATATTTCCTAATAAATTCGTTTTAAATTCACTTTAAAACGATTTCAATTTCATTTCAAATTTCAAATCAAATTTGAACATTCCATATCATTTTAATATTAAAATGATAATATTTTCAAAATATCAAATTTTGAAATCGCTTTTCGATATTCATTATAAAAAGAATAAAATCAACAAAATTCCCATTCGTGTTAAAATGGCGTTTAACTACTTAACACGGCTTCACATTTCAATATTCACTGAATACTATTTTAAAATATTCATTAATTCTGAACTGGAATCAGACACAATAAATTACCACATAACTTTATTTATATGGATTTCATACACACATATACATAACGGTAATTAAACACAGTCAACCATCATCCAGAGTGCTTTACACAAGTGTATAAGCGTTAAAAATAAATAAATAACGCTCATCACATAATGTCAACCCATCGTTTGACATACAACTAAACAACTAGGATTAGCGTATGTCCAATATCATCCCAATACCCGTGTGGGGTTTTCAAGCAACACATACTGAACATTATTTGTGCAGTTGGGCGATGTGAAAAATTTATCGTGCCAACAGTATCAATTAAATAGGTATACATAAACAAATCGTCTGATTTGTAAATGAATATTTATTTTCAACACATGACCATTTTATATGGTTTGTATATTCAATAAAAATTGTATTTTTATTGTTCAAATATTCTATTCCATACATGAATATTTTATATACACATCACAACACAATACAATACAATACAATATAATACAATACAGTCCAATCAAACAAGTCGTCCATGGTCTTTGGACGACGGGGAACAGTTCATATATGCAGTTATAAAATAAATAACTATACAAGAAATTATAGTGAGAAATTCTCACAGTTGGTTTCCACTTCGTCAGTTTTATTTCGGCATTTCTGAACCATTTGCATTTGAATTTGCCCGAAATTTTAACTAGCTCCAAATTAGGCTCGGTTAGTCTTGTTGTGAAGCTCTTGTCTCCACGACCGCAACGGATCCAGTTTCGCACTATTTGGACCTCGTATGACAAAGTTATGGCATTATTTACATTGCATTTCATAATTATAATAATTAAAATAATTAATTACTTTATTTTTCCCTAATCCTCTGTTAAACCATCTTCCCCCTTTCGTGATTTCTGTTAACCGAGAACCCAAAACATTGCACCCGTCTCTTTCACCAACGCACCTCCTGTAGACGAGTAGAACCAAATCCGACATCGCCATGCCGACCGCCTGGAAGCCCTCTCCCCAATCGCTTATCGCCGGTGCATTCGATGGGCCCGTGTGCCCTAGAAACTTGCCCAAACGCACCGCGTTTATAGCCAAAAATCCACCTCCATGATTAACCATATTCAATCACCACCGTTGGATAGCTTCATCTCACTTAGATCTTCGATTTGTCCTTCGTAATTATTTGAAATCATTGACTAGATTGATCACAATGAAGGGGAGAAGGTTTTGGTATTTTTGCCATTGTTTTTAGGGCCTACGGTTTTGAACGATGAATGAGGGTTTTAATTGGAGGAATATATATATATTTTTAATTATTTTAATTTCCAAAAATCTATGTTTATCAGTTCAAACTCTGAATCAAACCCAACGACTGTCGCCTCTAGCTAATTACCCCCGTTTCGGACACAATGGGATATGCTCCGCAAGCCAATTTGACCGTTACGATCAGTTTTTGTTAAAATTAAAACATAAATTAATTTAACGTTCAAATTTGATTTTAACATACATTTTAATTTACTTGGGCCACATACTGACTCCAAAAATTTCAGAAAAATAAATCTGGCTATGTTTTGACGATACGGTCCTAACAAAACTAATTTCGTTGAATTTGGAGACCGTTTGAAAAATGGCCTGTTTCTGGTCGATCCAAATTGAGTGAAACTATCAAAACATGTTTTCTTTTGCCACACTCACATATTGATTCCAAAAATTATGAAAATTGGAATCTAGCGATAATTGGAGGTCATTTGCAAAATTGCTATTTTTACGGGCTTTATTTCCATAGCGACTATATAGAATTTTCAATTGGACATAACTTTTTATTCCCGCTATGAAATTTGATTTTTCGGATTCGTTGGAAAGATATTTTCAAATAGATTCTAATATTTTTGGTTTCACTTAAATCCCGTTTATTCTGAATCCTGTACATTCAATTGAAATTTGAAATCAAATTTTCAAACTACTGCGCCATTTCCAATTCCTTTTGCAATTAAAATAAATATTTATATTCTAACTTCAATTCAAATAGATATATATGTTCTAATTCTATTCAAAATAAATTTCTAGTCATTATTATTTAAAAATAAATCATTTTAAATATTCAAAATTCATTAAAATTGCCAAAATAATTTTTTTAAATTGGTACAGATTTTCCGGGTTGTTACGCCTATTTTCCACACGGGTAGCTAGTAGTTTTGGTTTTGCAGATTTATATTCATAGGATCCTGGTTTACAACTGGAATGATACTCGGAAAGCTCTGTATCCCTGTATTTCTCTCAGTTGTGTTTTGTATTATTTTCCGCTGCATTGTAATTTGTAAATCTTTTATATTTATCAAATGTATATTATTAGTTCATACTCTGTATATTCTTGTACTCTGATGTAAATTGTTGTAATAAGCAATGAAATGTTCTTCTATTTATTTTCTGATTTGTCATGTTCTCAATTCAATCCGGGCTTTCCTTTTTGGGGAAGTTCGGGTCGCTTCATTTTGGTATCAGAGCTTTGGTTTACAGAGCTCGAGAACAAGGCACGTTAGAACCGAACGAAAGAATTCATCAGAGATTGGATTAGTAATATCCAACGAGAATGACTCGTTAGAGATGGGATCAGTAGTATCCTAGAATGAGTCGGAAGAGTGTTATTTTAAAATAAAAATGAACACAAATTTTGTTTTGAAAATTTAAATCTAATTATATGTATTTGAATATTTGTTTTAAATTGATTTGGACAATCGAGTATATGGAGATTTTGAATATACGCGTAATTAACGTGTATTCGAAGTCTCAAATATACTGGGTAGATATAGAATCACACTCTAATCGCCCGGGGATGATACTGATGAAGTTGCGGCATCATCAGCATTTGTGTTTGAGTTTCAAAAGTGGGATGTCTATATATTTCCAATTGATTGGTGTGAGAACCAAAACTAGATAGGGTTTATTGTTGTGAATTGGCATCAAAAACATGATTTTTGTATATATATCTAAAGTTATATGTTTGAAACGATAATCACTAATTGATTGCTGATTGTGTTGTTTGATTACTTAAAATTTTGAACCATTAAGCCAAATTGAATCGAATGTTGAACTGAATTTAAATTTTTTGGAAATTGCATGCATGTACATATATGTATGTGAACAGGTCATAGCAAGGGGGCTAGAGAAGAGGAATAAAATTGTATGCCCGAAAAATAGGTACATGTTTACTAATTTATTGGGTTTGGATGATTTTATGAGCTGACTGGCTAGCCGCTTGGCCTTTTCTTTTTCTTTTTGAGATGGGAGGGCATGTGTGGAGGTTTGGGGATTTTCCCGATGCTCCCCGTGCAAAGAAGGTTATGGTGAAATTTTTCGAAAATTTAGGGTGTTAGCCAAAATTTTGAAGAATTTGAAAATTCTCAGAAACTGAAAAGTTGAAGAATGAAAGCCAGAATGAAAGTTGAGTTGATTAGTTAAACAACTTTCAGCTCCGTTCCTTTTCGAGGACGAAAAGATTTTAAGCGGGGGAGATTGTAACAACCCGGAAAATCAGAACCAATTTAATTTTTTTATTTTAGCAATTTAAATGAATTTTGAATATTTAAAATGAATTATTTTAAATAATAACAACAAGAAATTTATTTTGAATAGAATTAGAATGTATATATTTATTTAAATTGAAATTAGAATATAAATATTTATTTTAATTATAAAAGGAATTGAAAATGGCACGGTAGTTTGAAAATTCAATTTCAAATTTCAATCAAATGTACAGGATTCAAAATAAACCGGATTTTAGTGAAACCAAAAATATTTGAATTTATTCAAAAATATCTTACCAATGAATCTGGAAAATTGAAATTTCATAGCGGGAACAAAAAGTTATGCCCAGTTGAAAATTCAGAATAGTCGCTATGGAAATATAGCCCTTCAAAATAGCCATTTTGCAAACGACCTCCATTTTTGACGAAACCACTTTTGATGGATCCGTAATGTCAAATTAATTCTAGATTCCAATTTCCATAATTTTTGGAATCAATATGTGAGCGTGGCCAAAGAAAACATGTTTTGTCAATTTCAGTTGAATTGGATCGACTGGAAATGACCGTTTTTCAAACGGTCACCAAATTTGACGAAATTAGTTTTGTTAGGACCATAACGTCAAAACATAGCAAGATTTATTTTTCTAGAATTTTTGAAGTCAATATGTGGCCCCGGTAAATTAAAATGTACACTAATATCAATATTGATCATTCTATGGATTTATATTTTAATTTTGATAAAAACCTATCGAAACAGCCGAACTGGCTTACGATACAAGTCCCATTGTGTTCAGAATGGGATAATTAGCTACCGGCGACAGTCGTTGGGTTCGATTTAGAGTTCGAACGAAAAAGGAACTTTTTAGAATTTTAAATTAAAATAAAAATATATTATTACCTATGGTCAACCCCCCTTTATTCCCTCCCTCCCTCGTCACTTTCTCAGATCGGAAAAAATTAAATAAAAGTAAAAAAAACCACGCTCAGCTAACCCTAGCCGCCCATCGTCGCGTCGTCACCCACCACCTCCCCCGCGACTCAGTCCACCGTTCCCCCTTTGTTGCTCCTCCGATCTCTTCTCCCTCCTTTCCCATTTCGAAACCCCAAGACCCAATTCAGCCCTAACCCCCAAAATTCGCAGCACAGGACTCCTAGCACCGTCGCTACCACCTAAACCGATCCCCCGCCACCTCCTCCACCACTCAGACCGCGGTGGCCTTCCCCTCCTCTGAAAAACCGAATTTAAAGGTGAGTATTTATATATTTATTTTATGTAATTAAAATTATGGTTATTATATAGTAATCTGATTTGTTTATATGTAATGGTTTTGAAAGAAAGGTTGAATTTTTATACATATAAAGTCAGTATTTTTACAATTAAAAATATGATTTTTATATGACTTTGTTTTGAAAATATAATTTTTATAGCTAGCATTGATATGAAAATATGATTAACATATTAAAAAGTGATTTTTATTTATATGATTAGTATAAAAAGATTTTAAAGATTTGATTTTTATTTTTTTAAAGATTTTTTTTTTCGTATGAAGTAGCGAAGGAAAAAATATACAATCATTGTTATATATGCAGCGTAATAAAAATGAGATTTTTATGTATATCATAGCGATATAAAAATGTGATTCTTATTTATGTAGCGCATTAAAAATATGATTTTTATCATAGGAATAGCGGTATAAAAATGGGATTTTTAAATATATAAACATCATATTAAAAATATGATTTTTACTATGAACAGCGTGAAAAAGATTGCGTTGGAATTGCGGGCAAATCCAAACGGTTTAGAGATTCAGAAATAGAACTGGAGGAGTGGATCCCAAAGGCGAGAACTCCCCACTATAGTTTTCTTTATACAGTTATTTATTTTATAACTGCATATATGAACTGCTCCCCATCGCCCAAAGACCATGGACGACTTGTTTGTTTGATTGTATTGAGTTGTTATGATTGATTGTGATGTGGAATGGAATAAATAAAATATTCATGTGATGAGTTGCATAAAATATTCATGTGTTGAAATAAAATAAATATTCATTTACAAATCGGGCGATTTGTTTATGTACACTCATTTTACTGATATGGATTGGGACGATAAATTTTACACATCGCCCAACTGCACGAATAAAATATGTGTTTGTTGATTGAAACCCCACACGGATATTGGGACGATAATTGACGTACACTAATCCCAATTGTTTAGTGGTATGTTGATCGTTTGGTTGACAGACTGTGTAAGCGTGAATTATTTATATTTAATGCTTATACAGTTGTGTAATGCACTCTGGAAATGGCTGACTGTGTTTGATTATTGTTGTGTACACGGTTGCATGAAATCCGTATAAATAAAATTATATGGTAATTGACTGTGTCTGACTCCAATTCGGAAAGAACGAATATTTTAAAATGATGAGTAATAAATATTTTAAAATAACTAACATTTTAAAATAATATTCAGTAATGGATCAAAATATGATTTTGATGTCCAATTTGGGATGGACACGAATATATTTAAATATATAGAGCCATGTTGATTAAATTAACGCCATTTGGACGTGAATGATATATATCAATTTTATTCATTTTTATAATGAATACCGAAATGAAAGTGATTTCAAAGTCTAACATTTTGAAAATATTATCATTTATATATTAATGATATGGAATATTCAATTTTGATTTGAAATTGAATATGAAGTTGAAATCGTTTTGAAAAGGAATTTAAAACGACTTATAAATTATGTTTTAAATGGAAATCGATGAAATATATATATATATATATATATATATTTAATGGCCCGAATAGAACTCGCCGCGCCGCGATAGTTCGCGAATTTCGACCATTGACTTCGAATGGACATTACAGGAGATCCTACCATCAGATTCCCCTAAAACCGGAACCGTTGGGTTCGTATCGAAAAGAGCTTTCTAACGAATACAAGAAATTTGAAATCTAATAGTTGGATTTGGAATTATATCCAAATCAAATTTGGAAAAGGTCGTTGTAAGTGCAGTTTGATGGCCGTTTTTGGAAATCGACTGTACGGGCCTTAATAAAATAATTAAAAATATTAATAATTTGTGTAAAATCATAATAAATGGTTTAGAAAGAATTAGGATGAAAAATTCCATATTTGAAAAGATAAAAATATATTTTTATCAAAATGAACTAGTTATGAACTAGAACTGTAATTCAATTATTTTTAAAATAAATAAATTGGATTGAGAAAGGGTTTTAATATAACCAGAATTTCCAATATATGAATTGGAATGGATTTGATTCAAAATTATCCTCGGAATATTTCGATATTGGATTCTGTGATTATACGGATATTTTGGAGGAATTTGGAAGATATATATATCATTATTCCAATATGATATTTGTTGATTTGAGAATTTGATATTGAATATAAGCTGATATATTTTCTATTCAGAACCTTATATTTAATATCAAATTGGATTATGGGTTTATCGTGAACGGTGTCTTCATTAACACTGTTCTTAAACCCAAATGAGAAAAGAATAAATCTTTTAAATAAGATTTAAAGGAGTTTACCAATTAGTTGTTATTTAATTGGAATTGAACTGAAATTGGTTTTGGGTTTATCGTGAACGGTGTTTTAAATAACACTTGTTCTTTAACCCGATTAACAATGGAATGAGATTTTGGGTTTTCGTGAATGGTATCTTTAATAATACTGTTCTTAAACCCAATGGAGTTAAGAAAATTAGAAACTAACTGGAGGTTAGCTAAGTTGAATGGTTTCCTGGGTATTGATATGATGCTTGTTTTAGCCTTTGGGATTAATACTTAGGGGGTTGTTCTCTTACTATTTTACGGTTAGAGACTAATGGGATGGGGTCTTCAGTAACACTATTTTTAAACCCCGTGTGAAAAGAATAAATCTTTTAATTAAGATGTAGAGAAGAATTACCAATTAATTAACATTTAATTGGATTTGAAATGGAATGTGAATTGGGTTTATTATGAACTGTGTTTTTAACGACATTCGTTCTTTAACCCGATTTACAGTGAAATGAGATTTGGAACTTATAAATCTTTTTATTAAAGATTTAATGGAGATTTTCCAAAGTAAAGTTATCCAATTTAATACAATAAATTGGAATGGAATGGAGTTCGGTTTGATAATAATCGAGGTGAGCTTCTGTGGAGGAAGACTGTTACTATACATGGAATTTAAAAGGTTTAGCCGTTATTCCATTTATATTATCGGTCGGATATGGAAGTTTGTATCAATTATATATATATAGCTGTTTTCCGTGAAGATTCCATTTTTAATGGAATGTGATTTTAGGTATCGTGAACTGTGTTTTAAATGACATTAGTTCTTTAAACCAATTAAAGATGAGATTAATTTCTTAACTATGAATAATCATTAAGTAATGATTTTTGAAATTAAAACTGAATTAGAGTTTTAGTGATTCTTTAATTAGATTGGAATGTGAATGAGATAATTAAATTTATCGAATTCATGGAATGATCGAGAATGGAGTATTCTTAGTTCTGCTCCGAGCGATAGTTAAATCTTTAATTAGATTTGAACGTGAAATGGTAATTAACTTCACCGATAACTCCGTGGTGTTAGATAGGAAGTATTATCAGTTTTGCTTCATGGGATGAATAGGCTTCATGGGATGAATAGGTTGGGATTGAGAAATATAACAAATGATTACTTCGGTAAGGTGCGTTAATCCCGACTAGTTTGGATAAACCATAATTTGGTTTAAATTGACATCCAAAGGAAGATTAAAGAATAAATTTAAAGAATTTATCTTTGATAAAATTAATGGGAACCTTTCCCAAAAGATATGAATATTTAAATAAAAGAATATTCAGAATTGGAATGAGGCATATGCTGTGTTTTTATAGCACTTGTTTATAATATATGCAAGTTATTCGGAATGACCAGGTTTATCCCATTCTGAATAACTGAATCGGCGATGAGTCGACGATGAAGATGGTGGTTGAAGACCAGAGGTCTTCACATCGTTTGGATGATTACTGATGTCTTGATTGGGCTGTACACTAAGATAAGGTAATAAGTGGTGATCGTCTAGACGTACTTGGAGATCGACCAAATATGCGAGGACCTCTCTCCTGTATTGGACATATGGGATGAGGAATAAGGTGCCTCCGGTTTCGTTCAGACCCAGAACGAACTTGTAAATGGATGTGTGTACGACATCGGATTTCATTCCATGTGATTGATAGACATCGGTTGCATAGCGTGAATTGCCTGTGTGGCATGCTGAGATGCTAATGATCAAGGCTTCTGTTGAAAAGCAGAGTCTTGTGGTTGATGATCAAAACACACCTTTAATATAGCATAGCTTTGTGTTAGCGTTAATTCGCGAGCCTCACACCCCGGTGTGAACCAGAAACGGGAGAGGACGTCAGGGAGGACATGTGTTTCCTTCTTGCTAGGTGTGGTGTCTGGGTTTTGCATGCCCAGACGTTTTACTTATGTGGATGATGGTAGCGAGGCACCTCGGTTATATTGGTCTCTGCGGAGCCGATGGATGGTTTGGTAGACATACCAGCCAGTTTGATGCCCCATAGGGCGGGGAAACGTAGTGTTCAGGCATTTTAATCCACATCGAGTGGACCGGCCCTGACGATCCAAGGGTCACTCGAGCTCTGATCCTGAGACACGGGCTAGAGCGTCTCGAAGCAGTAAAGGTGATCCCTTGCCTTGTGTAACGACCCGGATTTTGAGCGACTTTGGTTATCGACATAAACACGATGTCGATAACCAAAACCTCGAAAAATCCTGATAATTAATGAAAGAAATTAGAGGGTGAGGATAGATAAGATAGAAACTTAGAATAGAAGAAGAAGAAGAACACAACATCAGAGTAACACGAACCTCACAGCGGAACGAATAACATATAATATATAACATAACTTTGAAATATAACAGTTAAGTATACATTAGCACTTATCAGATTACAGCACTTACAACACAGCAGAAATAAACTATAGCTATATGATCCAGTAGCCTCCTGCTCCAGCTCTTCAAGTATATCTGTAAATCCCGACTGCTTGACTGCCCGTACAAATTTAGGCACCCAAGAGTTTAGGGAAAACAACAAAGTAAACTCCGGGCCAGTCATGGGACTGGTGTGAGTAAAATAGTTTAACACAGTTTAACATATATATGATATCTCATAAGACCACGCCGTGAATACGGAACGGGTTTTTCCCTTATGAGAATCCAACATCTTTGACAAGCAATATCATTCTGATATTATAATAATGTCTAAGTACAAATATATATCAATCTAGCAGAAACGCTTTCATCTCACGTTCTGCATATATAGTATACAATCAAAATCGCAAACACGTATTGGATAATGGATTTCCAACTATGACAAGGTATGGAACCACCTTCTACTAGTGTACCTCTAGAGAGGAATACACTGGGTTCAACAAGAACATCTTGCAACCCGGCCACACATGACCGACCACTCATTTCGCTTGAGTGTATCGAATGTATATCACCAACGGTTGGGATCAGCAACCATTTCCCGAATGGGACAGCATCAATAATAGATTTTAAGAAGTAAATGAAACTCTAGATCAGGTGATTATACACCCTAATAGGTGCGACCTACATAGCCATGCTACCTGTCCGATTTCTATCATTTACCGGTTGATGAGGCTAGAAGCTACGCTTTATCATCACATCAGATTCCCTTCGAATGTCACATCGTCAAATCCATCAAATCACTGATTGACGTCTACGACAGTACATTACGTGTTAGCTAAAGAAGTTTCCTTCTCCGCTTCCACTCTTGGTACGGTTAAAGAAATCAATGTACGTGACCTTTCTGGAAATACTCTGTCAGACATTCATCTTCATTCGCTTAGAATGTCACATTGTCATACCCGCCAAATCACAAATTGATTTCCTCAAAAATACAACGGGTATACAGCTAGGAGAAACGAATTCCTCCGCCACCAACGTATATACATTTGAAGAGATCAACTTACGCGATCCACTGGATATACTCTGTCAGATCTTCGTCCATATACGTTGTCCTGGGACTTGACAAACCGAAGGCACTATTCAGTATATCCATCTTAGTCACTGTTATCTAAGACTTATACAACAGCTCTTGCACTTTACTCCGTCTTCAATTATCTTTGGCATATATGATTCACAACGCTTATGCCAATACAGAGTGGTTCTTTGGATAATAATCCAACCGGTCTCTCCATATTAACAACGTTAAAAATGGTCAAAACTTCAATAGTCTGTGAGTTAACTATCAAAGAAAAACAAGTGTGCAAACAACGATATTATTTCCAGATGGAAATTATATCAAACAAACATCATTTAACATTTATATCTTTAGTTCATTTTACATCTCCTATTTCCCTATATTCAACATTTGCTATTTTCTATATTTAGAAAATATACATTATTAACACTGGAAACGTTTCCATTCCTTGTTTCCTGTATTTAGAAAATATTTCTGATTCTTGTTTGGAAAACATTTCCAAACTCCTACGTTTGGATTAAACAGATGTTTTAGATAAAACATCGCTATGCCAACTCAACCATTTTCTTTAATTACTAAATTCACTTTACCATCCTTTACTGCCGAACCTTAACCATTCCTCAGTTAAAAACAAAGCCAATCAAGTTGGGGTAGAACTACCTCTCAGACCTTAACTGGACAACACTTCTAACCTTGAAATAGGCAAAGTTCACTTTATATTTCTTTAAGTAACTTCCTTACTTAACCTTTCTTTCGAATAACTATATTCGATTAACTCTTTTCAATTAACTCTATTGGATTGACCCTATTGAGTTAACTCTATTTAATTTACTCTATTTGATTAACTCTATTTGATTAACCCTATTCACTTAACTCCTGTCGAATAAACTATATTCGATAACTCCTCTAACTCTGTTCGATTAACACCATCGAATAAACTATATTCGATAACTCCTTCGATTTAACTAATATTCTATAACTCACTTCGATTAACTAATAATCGATAACTCCTTCGAATAACTATATTCGATAATCTCCTCTCGAATAAACGATATTTGATAATCTTCCCTTTCGATTTAACAAATCGATAATTCCTTTTCGAATAACTAAATTTGACAACTCCTTTCGATTTAACTAATCGATGACTCCTTTCGATTAAACTAAAATCGATAACTCCTTTCGATGAAATTAACATCGATTAACTCCTTTCGATGAAACTAACATCGATTAACTCCTTTCGATGAAACTAACATCGATTAATTTAACTCGACTCACTTATCTCGGTAATCTAACTCAAGAACTTAACTCGATTAATTTATCTCGATAATCTAACTCAAGAACTTAACTCGATTAACTTATCTCGATAATCTAACTCAAGTTGATTAACTCCTATAGAATAACTAATATTTGATTTAACTCCATTCGCTTGACTCTAGATCGCAGCGATCACAATGGTTACGCCTGACTCCCTCTGGAAACATTTGACCGCCGTAGGCTATTTACAGCCCTGCGAATTACGCTAGCAGTCGTACGAGATGGCAACTTATCCTGAATAACTCTGTTTGACTAACTCTATCTCAGATAACTATATTTGATAACTTCTACTTCGAATAAGTGTTATTCGATAACTTAACTCGATTATCAACTCGAAAATCTTAACTCAAATCGATTAACTCCAACTGATTAACTCTGACTGGTCAACCCTAACTGATTAACTCTAACTGGTTTTACTTGGTTTGACTAGCTCAACTGATTAACTCGACTGACTAATTCAACTCGATTAACCTAGCTTGATTTTTCTTATCTCGATTAACTAAACTAATCACTTTGATTAACTCGACTAATTCACTTTGATTACCTTAACCAATTCACTTTGATTAACTTAACCAATTCACTTTGATTAACTTAACCAATTCACTTAGTTTAACTAATCAAATTCATTTTGATTTACTTAACCATAAATATTCCTTTGGTTTAACTATATTTACTTAACAAATAAATATCTCCTTTATTCTATTTATTCAAATGGTTTACAATATTTCTCTTCTTATATATTTGACAAATATATTCCTTTATATTTGATTTACAAATATATATATCCTTTATATTTGTCTTCACAAATATATTTATCCTTTATATTTGATTAACACATAAATTCCTTTATACTCGATTAACAAATATTTTTCCTTTATACTTGATTAACAAATATTTTCCTTTACACTCAAAATCCCCTTTTCTTTATAATATAAAATCCATCGATTTTATATAAATAAATTATTTTCAAATTATAGTTTGAAAATCTTTTTTCTACATCCTGGTATTGCTTATGGTATTTAACACACCATATAATAACGATAAATATCGTCCAAACACACATAATCACAACAGATTATATATATCAAAATATATAAATCACAGTAAAATAACTGTTGAGGAATCCAGTTGGATTCCTCTAACCTGTTCCCCTGCACCACAGATGTTAGACAATACGATTAACATCGATTTCACTTTGATGTGAATTATTCTGATAGTAGAATCACATATAAATATTTATCGGTTTATATATATATATAATTTCCACTAATTGACTAGCAGTTCAATCAAATAGTCAACACACAGTCAAACAGACAACATTTAACAGTGCTAAGAATATGTTGTAAAAATAGAACTGTACAGAGTTGGTGAGTTTTACTCACATTTGGACGATCATCGTCAATGACGATAACCATCGCTTGTGTAACGTCCCAGATTTTTAGCCATTTAATATTGAATATTTAAATTTATTTTAAATATTGATTTCGGGATATAAATGAATTTTATATTGAATTTATCGATTTAATAATCGATATACGATTTAATATCGAATATATTAACTATCGTAATATGAAACAGTAATAATTGAATTCGCGGTTAAAACTGAATCAAAATAATTCCGTCGATTAATATAAATTCTATTTGAATCAGAACAATAATGATAATTTATTATCGATGAATTTCATTGTTTGAAATCAAGATAATAATTTAATCGAGTTTAATTTAAACCGTCAGTTTAAAATTCGTATCTTCTCCAGATAATCGAATTTAATTTTAGAACCCATGTTGTTAAGTCCAGAATAGTGCTAGAATCTGGTAACGTCAATCGTTGTGTTAAATAGCGGTTCAGTAATTACAAGTAAGAGGCCGCGAGATATTTTAATTATTCAATTAAAACAATATCTAATCAAAAATCTTTTCCATTTCTCTTCAGCCGACCTACTTTCCTTTCTAACGCAGACATAAATAAAGTCACACAGCTATGCCTTCATCGAGCTGCACAAATGGTCTTCCACCTTGGTTACAAAGTAAAGTAGGATTTGAAATGGCGAGTATGTCTGTCTCACATTCACGTCTATAAAATGGTCAGCGTCTTCGGTTTTAGTTCTCCATTCTCAAACCATTTCATTTCTTTTGTTCCCTTTCCTTCTGTCATTCGCGAAATGGAAACCACCTACCAAATAAAATAAAATTGAAATAAATCAAAGTAAAAAGGGGGAAACAAGAATCAAATCAAATGGGTCCGACGCTTATTTGGTTGCTCGACTTCGGTATAATCGAAGGAGGGGAGGTCGCGATAGTCGCGGTTAGTCCTGGCAGCAAGAAAAGGGAATCGCGAACTGAATCGGCTTCGCAAAAGCATAGTTCGATCGTTCAAAAACCCTCAGCTACCTCTTGAAATTGGTGCGACTCTTCTGTGAGGGATGAACGGATTGATTTTTTTTAGGGGCAACTGGAGTTCGAATGTGATACTGGGAAAATGGTGCAATGGTATTAAGGATTTTGATAAGGTGTTTGGAGAGGAAGGATCTGGTGATGGCTTGAAGCCACTGTCTTAAGTCTCCCGTGCATTCATAAGGAAGAAAAGGGAGCGTACTGTTCTTTTTGTGAACAAGAATAAGGATCTGAAGTTGGGTTAGGTAATTAAATTTGGTTTAAAATAGTTAGTCAATTTATTTGGTTAATGCTATACATATCTGAATCTTATAAAGATTATTTCGTACTCTTTGGAGGTCAAAGTGTAGGACGATGGCTCTATGGCGATGAAGGTTAGGTGGGGACTGTAAATGATAGAAGTGGGGCTGTTTGGAGATGTGTTCATCGATTGGTTGAGTTATTCGCGATGCAGTAAGGTAAACATTGTTACCAAAATTTAGTATACATAGAAAAGTTTATTTATTTTAGTAAAATAAAAAAATAAATGTTTAATCGATGATTAATTAAATAATCATAGGTGCGGAGTAAATCTGGTTGAGATGATTCAAGTAGGTTCGTAAGCATATCAATAGGGAATCAAACGAGATTTATTTGGATATTCCGCAAACGAAAATCAAGGTGAGTAAATCTCACTCACAATTTTATATTTAAATTTATTTTTATCGTAAAAATAAATTGTTGGTTGCTTGGATGCATGAATGAATTGTTGAATTTTTGTGTGTGTGGTTATTGGATATTTCCCGCAATACTATTAGCGGATGCCCGCAATACCATTAGCGGATGACCCTACGCCCACGTATATAAGTGGATCCATTTTTATACCGCGATATCCTGCCTTGAAGCAGGATTGGTATTATTTTTGTTGACTAACATCTGTGGATGTAGGGAAAACAGGTTGGAGGAATCCAACTGGATTCCTCAAAAATATATTATCTATTTGTTTGTTTGTTTTTGTTTGATTTCATATATATTCATATATGATGTGTTAAAAATCAAATGATTGGAAATTAGTTGATTTGGTTGTTTAAATTATCACTGGGCCGAAGTGTTAATTTATATAAATATCCTGAAAGGATATTGGAGATTTAAAAAGGAAAAATTCTATTTTTAAAATAGAATTTGAAATTTTGGAAATGGAATAAAAATATTTACTTGTTTTAAAAAAATAAAACAAGGAGTTCATTTATAAACGGAGTTTATAAATAAAGTGAAAAGAATTATCATTGGATAATTCAGAGGAAAAATCAGCATGGGAATTTACAAAGGGAAAATTTATATTTTTCCAAAGTGGAAATTTAATCTCAATTAGATTTGAAATTAAGGCTTGTTTAACTATATATATATATATAACAAGGAATAGAAATGGTGTGTTTCAATATAGTGAATAAATTATCAAGGGATAATTTGAATATTTAAATTCAAATATAAAAAAATAGAATTTTGAAATAGAATTTCAAAAATGGAATTAGAATTTTTAAAGAGAAATGAAAGTAGAATTTAAATAAGAAAATTGAAAAGAGATTTGATTATAGAAATTTCAAAATAGAGTTGAAATAGAATTTGAAAATAGAATTCAAGATAGGATTGAAATAGAATTTGAATAAGAGAAACTGAATAGAATTTAAATTCAAAAGAATTCAAATAGAATTTGAATTTAAAGGAGTTAAAATAGAATTTGAATTCGAGGAAATTCAAATGGATTTGAATAAAGAAGATTCAAATGGGCTTTAAATAATGAGATTTAAATAAAGAGGGTTTAAATATAAGAGCTAAAATAAAACTCAAATGGAGTTTAAGTAGAATTCAAATAGAATTTGAATAAGAGGAATTCAAAGAAAATTTAAAATGTGGTATTTGGAATTCAAAGAGAATTTAAAATGTGGTATTTGGAATCAAAATAGAATTTAAAAGAAGTTTGAATACTTGAATTTCAAATAGAATTAAAATGGAGTTTGAATATTTGGAATTCAAATAGAAGTTCCAATGGAATTTGAATATAGGAATTCCAAAGAAGGAATTCAAAAAGAAAATGCAAAGTGATTTAAATAAGGTATTTGAATTCAAGAGGATAAATAGGGTATTTGAATTCAAGAGATTTAAATAAAGAAATTTCAAATGGAATTTTGAATAAAAGGAGTTGAATTGGGCTCTGAATATGGAATTCAAATATAGTTGAATTGGAATTTTAATATAGGATTCAAATAGAGTTGAACTGAAATCCAAATGGAGCTTAATTTAGTTTAAGCGAAGTTTTAAAAAGGGTTATATATAAATATAATTAAAACGAACTCGCCGCAGCGCTGTAGTTCGTGAATTGGCGACTCGAACTTCATTTGAGTATATCGAAGTCAAATTAAGTCAGAATTCTTTGAAACAAGAACCGTCAGGACCCGTTAGATAATAATTTTCTAATAGAAGAGAAAAATCTGGTTTTCGTCGAATAGATTTTGAGATATGTCAAAATCAAATTTTTAAAAGTGCAGCACCAAAAACCGTTTAGAAACCATAGTGGTTTATATATATATATATATATATATATATATATATATATATAAGGATTTTTATGCCAATAAAAATTCGAATTTCCATTTGAAAAATATAGACTTGAGTTAGAAAATAAAGGTGAACTCAAGTGAAGTAAGAAAAGTGATTTTTGAAACAATAACCATATTTTTGATTATTGAATAGAATTAACTAAGTCAAAGAAGAATTAGTTAATCGAGTGGTGAATTGAAGTCGAACTTTGAAAATTGAATTTTTGAATTGTAAACATATATTTGAAATCAAATATAGAACTTAAATTAAAATTTGAATTCAATTAGTTGATAAGTAAGTTGAAATATATTTGAAACGTGTTATATTCATATATACAAGCGAAATGGGCAAAGAGTTAGTTAAAGAGTTACTGTAACGAATGGAGTCAAAACGTGTGTATGAAGTTGAAATGAATTGTACAGGTATAGATATACCGGAGACAGTTATGGGATAAAGTGATGAAGGTATATAATTAGTGTGCTCGACAATAAGGTACATGTTTAATTAATATATGAGATTTTATGCGCCGTATCGGCAAGCCGCTTGGTTTTTTTCTTTTTCTTTTGAGATGAGAAGTTACCGGGAAGCTATTTGAAATTTCCCGATGCTCCCGATACAGGGGAGGTTTTGGAGATTTTTTCCGAAAATTTAAGGAGTTAAAATATTTTTAAGAAAATTTGATAACTAGAAATCCATATATCGATATATATAGAGAATTAGATAATGAAACAAAATTTAAATAGGATATTTGAAACAAGCAGGAAAACTATAACTTAGATTGGTTAAAAATAACACGGGAAATGTATACGTGTTTTAAGAATAGATAATGGGTTTGTATAGTATTGATTATTCGAGTAAGTAGTCTTGTCTGTTTTGACGTTATGAATGTTATTCAGTCAAGGTCTGAGAGGAAATTATACCCCAACTTGATTGGTTTCATTAACAACCGATAAATAGCAAAACTCGGTCTCGAAGATCAACATTAGAGAGATTTAGTTGAATGTATATATTTGGGTTGTCGTAACGATGTTTTACACAACATCCGTTTTAACCCAAATAAATGTAAACTTGGAAATAAGATAACAAATGTTTTCTAAGTATATAACTAAATGAGTTCGTGGAAGAGAAAAGTGATTGGAATGTTTTCCAATAAAAATCGAAAATATTTTCTAACTATAGAAAATAAAAGGAGGCGATACTTGTAAATATTTGGTTAACAAATATTGATAAGGAACTGGAGAAGAGATTTAATTAATGAAATATTAATTAAAGAGCCCAGTGATTTGTTTGATATGTTTGGATGAACACTTGTTTTTATTCGATTGTTAAATCACAGACTATCGAAGTTTTGACCATCGTTGTCAATATGGAGAGACCGGTTGGATTATTATCCGAAGAACCACTCCGTATCGGCATAAGCGTTGCGAACCAAGTATGCTGAATATATTAAAGACGGAGTAAAGTGCAAGGACTCTTTCTATTAAATAGAAATAGTGCCTTCGGTTTCGTTCAATCCCAGAACGAAGGTAAATGGATGAATGTCTGACAGAGTATTTCCAATGATCAAATGGGTTGGTCTGTATAAATATATATGGTTGCAACGGATTTATTCCCTTAGCATAACATCCAGAATATTTGTGCAAACTCAACTAGTGATTAACGGATCTGACAATGTGGCATTCAAAGTGATTGTGCTATCAATGAATGGTATGTATTCGTAGCCTCAGGCCTCAACAACCGGGAAAGGAAATCGGGCAGGCAGTATGGCTATGTGGGTCGCTCCCATTAGGGTGTATAATCGCCTATCTAGAGAAATTCTTTTTGTTTCTTATTCTATTGATTCTGCCCATTCGGGAAACGGTGGTTTGAGCCCAACCGTTGGTGATATACATTCGATACACTCAAGCGAAATGAGTGGTCGGTCATGTGTGGGCCGGGTTGCAAGACGTTCTTGTTGAACCCAGGTGTATTCGCCTCTGGAGATACATCATCGGAAGGTGGTCCCATACCTTGTCATAGTTGGAATCCAATCTCCAATAAGCGCCCTGCGGTTTTTGATTTTATACTATATATGTAGAGCGTGAGATGCAAGCGTTCTGCTATTTGGTTATTTACTTGATTAGACATTATTATAATATCATTGGATTTTGATATCAAAATATTTTGGGTTATAGTAAGGTAAAAACCGTCCGTGTTTATGTGTGGACTGGTCTTACTATTATCTTTTTCTTTCGAAAAGGATTTTCAAAGTTAAACCGTATGGTTGGAGTTTACTCACACCAGTCCCATGACTGACCCAGAGTTTATTTTGTTTGTTTTTCCTAAACTCTTGGGTGCCCAAATTTGTTCGGGCAGTCAAGTGTTTCAGGCTTTTACAGATACACTTGGAGGAGCTTGAAGCAGGAGGCTTCAATGCTGTATTGTACTCTGATGGTGATATCTATATATGATGTAAGATTTTGTATTTCAAAGCTTATGTTATATAATATATTTTATTTGTTCCGCTGTGAGTTTGTGATCTTTGTTTTCTTCTATTCTAATATTTCTTTCTTTCTATTTCTCATCCTCTAACTTCTTTCTAATAATGAGTCGTATGTCTGTGCAATTTGCGTTGGACGTGTGTTGTATTAGTCGACTCAGATAGTACGGATTTGCGGGTCGTTACAGTTGGTATCAGAGCTTAGGTTGAGCGAACACCTAGGCTTTGGTGGGGTTTACTCATTAGAGATAGGGTCAGTAGCACCCTAGAATGAGTTGAGTGTATATATATGAAAGAGCGTATTTGTAAGTTGATATAAAATTGTTTTATATTGTGTTGGCTTGTCTGTTGAGTGGTTTATGAATTCTGGTCGAATCGTGAGACGCCACGACGTCGATAGGAGTTTCTAAACACTTGAACAGAAGAATCGACATGATATTGTTTTAAAGTGGATAAATGAAATAATTTTACCCAAAATTTATTTTGATTTAAAAATGAATAATTTTCTAGAATTATTTGTAGATGTGTTGGTTGTTATTATAATCGAATGAGATTATAAAAATTGAAATGGTTATATATAACCAAATAAAATTTGTCAATACAAATGAGATGAAATAAAATTGGATTGAAACCAGAATTGGAATTTAAATCCCGGGTGTTTGAAAAATATTTTTCCAAAGTATATTAAGATAATATAGCCCTGTTTTGGGAAGATTTTGAATAAAATCATATTGTATGGATTTTGACAGGGATTAAGCACTGAACTCACTTCAGTGGCTGGGAAATAATTCTGATGATGACTGCAACATCATCAGTGTTCATTTTCGAGTTTCTAAGTGATGGAGTGCTACCTTAGAAAAGTTTTGATGGAAATTTGTTTGAAAGAAAACAAGTTGTTTTGGAAAAAATTCAAATGTTTTGAATTTAAAACAGAAATAAATATATGTATATATATTTAGGTGACTTCAGAAGGATTTGAAATCCCTGGTATTTGAATTCTGGAATTTAAAATTTAACTTAAGCAAGTTATATAGATCGAAGTGAATGAATTGAATAGAATATGAATTGGATGTGAATAAATTGGTTGTAAATCATTTGAATCAAATAACAAGCGTATATGTGATGCATAATATGGATAAAATAACGGGACTTGTATTAACATACATGGTGAATGTATTTGGTATGATTTGTTTGAAATGAATGTATGTGTTTAACCATTTAAATGGATAAAATTTACTGAAACTTCATATTTATGAAAATGCTGAGTTATAATAAAGTGGGCTTTGGAAAAGTTAACGGGTCTATAGCATTTCTTCTGCCTTAGTAATTTCGGGGACGAAATTCTTTTAAGGGGGAAGGAATGTAACATCCCAGATTTTTAGCCATTTAATATTGAATATTTAAATTTATTTTAAATATTGATTTCGGAATATAAATGAATTTTATATTGAATTTATCGATTTAATAATCGATATACGATTTAATATCGAATATATTAACTATCGTAATATGAAACAGTAATAATTGAATTCGCGGTTAAAACTGAATCAAAATAATTCCGTCGATTAATATAAATTCTATTTGAATCAGAACAATAATGATAATTTATTATCGATGAATTTCATTGTTTGAAATCAAGTTAATAATTTAATCGAGTTTAATTTAAACCGTCAGTTTAAAATTCGTATCTTCTCCAGATAATCGAATTTAATTTTAGAACCCATGTTGTTAAGTCCAGAATAGTGCTAGAATCTGGTAACGTCAATCGTTCTGTTAAATAGCGGTTCAGTAATTACAAGTAA
This sequence comes from Allium sativum, assembly GCA_030737875.1. Taxonomy (NCBI): domain Eukaryota; kingdom Viridiplantae; phylum Streptophyta; class Magnoliopsida; order Asparagales; family Amaryllidaceae; genus Allium; species Allium sativum. The sequence continues at coordinate 1,056,061,951 of CM060909.1, read as the reverse complement.
GAGGCCGCGAGATATTTTCATTATTCAATTAGAACAATATCTAATCAAAAATCTTTTCCATTTCTCTTCAGCCGACCTACTTTCCTTTCTAACGCAGACATAAATAAAGTCACACAGCTATGCCTTCATCGAGCTGCACAAATGGTCTTCCACCTTGGTTACAAAGTAAAGTAGGATTTGAAATGGCGAGTACGTCTGTCTCACATTCACGTCTATAAAATGGTCAGCGTCTTCGGTTTTAGTTCTCCATTCTCAAACCATTTCATTTCTTTTGTTCCCTTTCCTTCTGTCATTCGCGAAATGGAAACCACCCACCAAATAAAATAAAATTGAAATAAATCAAAGGAAAAAGGGGGAAACAAGAATCAAATCAAATGGGTCTGACGCTTATTTGGTTGCTCGACTTCGGTATAATCGAAGGAGGGGAGGTCGCGATAGTCGCGGTTAGTCCTGGCAGCAAGAAAAGGGAATCGCGAACTGAATCGGCTTCGCAAAAGCATAGTTCGATCGTTCAAAAACCCTCAGCTACCTCTTGAAATTGGTGCGACTCTTCTGCGAGGGATGAACGGATTGATTTTTTTTAGGGGCAACTGGAGTTCGAATGTGATACTGGGAAAATGGTGCAATGGTATTAAGGATTTTGTAACGAACTGGGATTTTCGACTCCGAAAATCAACATCAAACTACCATGTTGACCATTCAGACATCGAACATTCCAGATCATTAATAGAAAGAAGTTAGGTGGTGAGAATAGATAAGATAGAAATATTAGAATAGAAGAAGAAGAAGAAACAACACAACACAGAGTCTCACATCGCAGCGGAACAAAATATAATACAGAAATAAATCTTTATTGAGAGCTTTGAAAATACTTACAGTATCAGAGTACATCATACAATGGGACAGTTATAATAGCATGTTCCCATATACAACACATAGCGGAATAGTAGTAATATCATACGTCTGGACTCTTCCAGCTCGTCTCTTCATAGCAGTCGATAACCTGAACCTGTACAACCCGGTCTAACCCGAGCATTTACAAAACACCGGGTCAGTCTGGTGAACCAGAGTGAGATAAACTCGCACAGTAATAAGGTAAATCATCCAATCATGATTTTAAAGTCAAAAATCTTTTCAGAAGAAAGGATAATCGTAAGACCAAATCCACACATAAACACGGACGATTTTTACCTTACGATAACCCAAAACATTTTTGAAACCAATATCTTGTCTGATATTATAATAATGTCTAAATACAAGTAAATAGAATCTAGTGGAACGCTTGCATCTCACACTCCACATATATAGTATACAATCAAAACCGCAGGCGCTTATTGGAAATTGGATTCCGACCTTGACAAGTTATGGGACCACCTGCCGATAGTGTATCTCTAGAGACGAATACACTGGGTTCAACAAGAACGTCTTGCAACCCGGCCCTCACATGACCGACCCCTCATTTCGCTTGAGAGTATCGAATGTATATCACCGACGGTTGGGATCAGCAACCGTCTCCCGAAAAGGGACAGCATCGAAACATAGATTTAAGAAGCAAATAGGATTTTCTCTAGATAGGTGATTATACACCCTAATGGAAGCGACCCACAAAGCCATGCTGCCTGCCCGATTTTTTTCATTTCCTGGTTGATGAGGCTTGAGGTTTAGATTTACCTTTGAACACCTGGTCATCATTCACTTTGAATGCCACATCGTCAGATCCGTCAGATATCACTAATTGACGTCCACAAAAATACTCTAGCTGGAAGCTAAGAGAACGGCAAATCTCTGCCAACAACTATCGTACGTTTGGAGAAATCAACGTACGTGACACTTTGGAAATACTCTGTCAGACATCCGTCCATACAAGTCATCCAGGAACAGGATGAACCGAAGGTACTCTCCTACTGCATCCAATATAGGAATCACCCCATGGATCGGTAGCGAGAAGTCCTTGCAACCCGTAGAATCCAATCACAACAGAATTACAGCTTTACTCTGCTTGCCAGGCAGAGAAGATTAGTGGTTCTTCCGTTTATGAAAATCCACGGTCTTCAATGCTCCATCTCGATCATCTTCTGATCTCTTCACGTATATGTTGGATGGAATGGTTTTCGAATATAAATTCGATCCCGGTCTTTCCGTACCAACAATCGTATTGGACAGATTTGATAGTCGGTGTTTAAACTATCAAAATATACAGTGTTTTAAACATGACAAACAGATGAGTCCACTGGTTCAGTATTCAGCACCACTTGGCCCTTTAATTAAACAATTTAATTCACTTTCGCTTAATTAAATCTTCAACTCTTTAAAACAAATTCATTTAGATTCGGCTTTGGTTATACAACCCACTTCTTTACCCAAAATTCACTTTTACTTAATTCCTTTCAAATCTATTCGGCCATTTCCCCACTTTGGAATCTCATTTCAAATTCCCCTTTTTACTTGATCTTGGTTTCAAGTAACGTTAATGTAAAATTAACGCCTTAACACTTTAAACCTTATTTACATAACCTTGGTTTACTATAAACCTTTTACCTTCATTCCCTTTGACTTAATTCAATAATTAAGCAACATTTCAAATTCAAAGTTATCACCTTTGCTTAAAATCCCCTTTATAACATCGTTATTAAAAATTTGGGTTTTAAATATAAAACCCGTTCATAACTCTTTCCACCATTCAACTTGATTTCATTTCAACCCCGATGAATTTCCATTAAAAGAAATTCCCTAAATTATTATTCGTCAGGATAATATTTTATTTCAATCGTTAACTACTGTAAAGTAGTAAATCCCTTTATTAACTAAAATAAATAGTAAATTCCTTTTTAAACTTCATTTGAATAAAACAAATATTCTTTAACTCTTCTCTTAGATTAACACAAACAAACTAATCAATTTCAAATCACACGATTATTCTATTAACTGATTCCAATTCATTTTTCCTTTACATTAAATACTAATATAATTAATTTAAACAATTCAATTTAATTGTTTCTTAACAAACAATTATCCAAATTTAATCCTTTAGATTAAATTCTATTCATTTATTTCCAAATCTGATAACATCAGAGATTTCCATATAAATCCAATTTATAATCAATTATAAATTTAAATAACAAATGATAAATATTTATCTTCTTTTAAAACAAACCCTTTATCCAAAATAATCTATTTCAAAAATCCAACTTCAGTTATAAAATAAGTTTTATAACTTTGGTTCTATCAATCTACATGACGAAATCCTGATTTTTCTCTTCCACTAAAAAGATATACTCCATCAGCTCCACCCGTTTCTTGTTTCACAGAAATCCAATTTAAAACGAACTCTGTACATTCAGTTGAAGTTCAAATCGCCAAATAGCGAACTGCAGCGCCATTTCGAGCTCGTTTATAAATATATAAATAAATTAACGTTCAAACTCCGTTTAAATAACGAATTATATATTAAATCCATTTATTTTCTAAATAAAATATTTAGAATAAATAAATTAAATTAAATATTTGACGGCCAAAAACGCGGGATATTACATTCTTCCCCCCTTAAAATAATTTCGTCCTTGAAATTGCTAAGGTAAGAAAGAACGCTACAAACCCGTTAATTTCCAAATCCGATTTAGTTTAAATTAAAAATTAATTCAATACTGTAAATAAATATTTTCAAAAATATTGAAAATTTTCTAACACCTTAAATTTCCGAAAAATTTCGCCAGCACCTCCTCTGTACGGCTCAATCGGTACAACTCCAACTCGCCTTTCTAGGCCTTTTCCAATTCAAAAGAAAATGAAACAGCCACGCGGCTTGCCGAATAGGCTCATAAATCACCAATCCCATATAAAAATAAATGTGTACCTTTTTGTCGGGCATATCCTTATATCCTTTCCATCTGCTACCCTGTCAGCATATACAAATGCATTCCCAACAAAATTCCAATTTTATCCTCAAATCCAAATCCTTCACGCGTCCAAGCCAAATCCCATTCGTAGCTCAATTTCCATCCATTATCAATTTCAACTCTTAACTTACCAGTCCAACACCATTTCAGATTCCTGTCTCCTAATTCCAAATCTGATTCTGCTTGATATATTATATCCTGATTCAATTTCCAATTAATTGTTTTCAATTCAATTAATATTTGCTTTCACAAATTCTATTTAAATTTTGCCTTTTGTTCAAATAATTTCCCTAGGAGTTTTTAAACAGTTCAGCTCTTTCAAAAATCAAATATTCCTTTTCAAGATTCAAACAACTTGTTTTTCTCAAAGTAATTCAAAACAAGGTCTTTGGTAATAATCTGTCACTTAGAACCCGGAAATGAACACTGATGATGTGGCCAGCATCATCAGAGTTACTTCCCAGCTACCCAAGTGAGAGTTCAATATTATATAACTTTCCAAAATCATATTTAAACACTTCCATTTTGAAATTTATTTCAAAATAAAATTCACGATGCTTGTAAACAATTTAAAATCTCCCAGGATTTTAAAATTCTCATATATTCAATCTAGTTTCATTTACAAACCCCTTTCCCACTTTTAGGAATTTTAATTCCAATTCTGGTTTTGATTTCAGATTTAATTCATCTAATTCCATATTATATGAATTCTAATTGGTTATTTATATAACCATTTCAATCGTAATCAACCAACACATCCAATATACTTCAAATATATATACTTTCTTTATATCAAAATATAATTTGGGTAAATTATTTCATTTACCCTCTTTCAAAATATACTGCGTCGGTTTATCGTACTTGAGCGTTTGGAAATCCCTATCGATACAGTGGATCAAACTGATCGACCAGAACTCACAGACAGCTCAAACAAATAAATCTCCACAATACAAAACAATTTTTTTTTTATAAAATCTACAAATACGTTCACTCGTATATATACACTCAAACTCAATCTAGGGTATTGCTAGCCCCATCTCTACTGAGTCACGCCACAGAGCCAAGGTAATCACTTAACCTTCAGCTCTGATACCACTGTAACGAACTGGGATTTTCGACTCCGAAAATCAACATAAAACTACCATGTTGACCATTCAGACATCGAACATTCCAGATCATTAATAGAAAGAAGTTAGGTGGTGAGAATAGATAAGATAGAAATATTAGAATAGAAGAAGAAGAAGAAACAACACAACACAGAGTCTCACATCGCAGCGGAACAAAATATAATACAGAAATAAATCTTTATTGAGAGCTTTGAAAATACTTACAGTATCAGAGTACATCATACAATGGGACAGTTATAATAGCATGTTCCCATATACAACACACAGCGGAATAGTAGTAATATCATACGTCTGGACTCTTCCAGCTCGTCTCTTCATAGCAGTCGATAACCTGAACCTGTACAACCCGGTCTAACCCGAGCATTTACAAAACACCGGGTCAGTCTGGTGAACTAGAGTGAGATAAACTCGCACAGTAATAAGGTAAATCATCCAATCATGATTTTAAAGTCAAAAATCTTTTCAGAAGAAAGGATAATCGTAAGACCAAATCCACACATAAACACGGACGGTTTTTACCTTACGATAACCCAAAACATTTTTGAAACCAATATCTTGTCTGATATTATAATAATGTCTAAATACAAGTAAATAGAATCTAGTGGAACGCTTGCATCTCACACTCCACATATATAGTATACAATCAAAACCGCAGGCGCTTATTGGAAATTGGATTCCGACCTTGACAAGGTATGGGACCACCTGCCGATAGTGTATCTCTAGAGACGAATACACTGGGTTCAACAAGAACGTCTTGCAACCCGGCCCTCACATGACCGACCCCTCATTTCGCTTGAGAGTATCGAATGTATATCACCGACGGTTGGGATCAGCAACCGTCTCCCGAAAAGGGACAACATCGAAACATAGATTTAAGAAGCAAATAGGATTTTCTCTAGATAGGTGATTATACACCCTAATGGGAGCGACCCACATAGCCATGCTGCCTGCCCAATTTTTTTCATTTCCCGGTTGATGAGGCTTGAGGTTTAGATTTACCTTTGAACACCTGGTCATCATTCACTTTGAATGCCACATCGTCAGATCTGTCAGATATCACTAATTGACGTCCACAAAAATACTCTAGCTGGAAGCTAAGAGAACGGCAAATCTCTGCCAACAACTATCGTACGTTTGGAGAAATCAACATACGTGACACTTTGGAAATACTCTGTCAGACATCCGTCCATACAAGTCATCCAGGAACAGGATGAACCGAAGGTACTCTCCTACTGCATCCAATATAGGAATCACCCCATGGATCGGTAGCGAGAAGTCCTTGCAACCCGTAGAATCCAATCACAACAGAATCACAGCTTTACTCTGCTTGCCAGGCAGAGAAGATTAGTGGTTCTTCCGTTTATGAAAATCCACGGTCTTCAATGCTCCATCTCGATCATCTTCTGATCTCTTCACGTATATGTTGGATGGAATGGTTTTCGAATATAAATTCGATCCCGGTCTTTCCGTACCAACAATCGTATTGGACAGATTTGATAGTCGGTGTTTTAACTATCAAAATATACAGTGTTTTAAACATGACAAACAGATGAGTCCACTGGTTCAGTATTCAGCACCACTTGGCCCTTTAATTAAACAATTTAATTCACTTTCGCTTAATTAAATCTTCAACTCTTTAAAACAAATTCATTTAGATTCGGCTTTGGTTATACAACCCACTTCTTTACCCAAAATTCACTTTTACTTAATTCCTTTCAAATCTATTCGGCCATTTCCCCACTTTGGAATCTCATTTCAAATTCCCCTTTTTACTTGATCTTGGTTTCAAGTAACGTTAATGTAAAATTAACGCCTTAACACTTTAAACCTTATTTACATAACCTTGGTTTACTATAAACCTTTTACCTTCATTCCCTTTGACTTAATTCAATAATTAAGCAACATTTCAAATTCAAAGTTATCACCTTTGCTTAAAATCCCCTTTATAACATCGTTATTAAAAATTTGGGTTTTAAATATAAAACCCGTTCATAACTCTTTCCACCATTCAACTTGATTTCATTTCAACCCCGATGAATTTCCATTAAAAGAAATTCCCTAAATTATTATTCGTCAGGATAATATTTTATTTCAATCGTTAACTACTGTAAAGTAGTAAATCCCTTTATTAACTAAAATAAATAGTAAATTCCTTTTTAAACTTCATTTGAATAAAACAAATATTCTTTAACTCTTCTCTTAGATTAACACAAACAAACTAATCAATTTCAAATCACACGATTATTCTATTAACTGATTCCAATTCATTTTTCCTTTACATTAAATACTAATATAATTAATTTAAACAATTCAATTTAATTGTTTCTTAACAAACAATTATCCAAATTTAATCCTTTAGATTAAATTCTATTCATTTATTTCCAAATCTGATAACATCAGAGATTTCCATATAAATCCAATTTATAATCAATTATAAATTTAAATAACAAATGATAAATATTTATCTTCTTTTAAAACAAACCCTTTATCCAAAATAATCTATTTCAAAAATCTAACTTCAGTTATAAAATAAGTTTTATAACTTTGGTTCTATCAATCTACATGACGAAATCCTGATTTTTCTCTTCCACTAAAAAGATATACTCCATCAGCTCCACCCGTTTCTTGTTTCACAGAAATCCAATTTAAAACGAACTCTGTACATTCAGTTGAAGTTCAAATCGCCAAATAGCGAACTGCAGCGCCATTTCGAGCTCGTTTATAAATATATAAATAAATTAACGTTCAAACTCCGTTTAAATAACGAATTATATATTAAAATCCATTTATTTTCTAAATAAAATATTTAGAATAAATAAATTAAATTAAATATTTGACGGCCAAAAACGCGGGATATTACATTCTTCCCCCCTTAAAATAATTTCGTCCTTGAAATTGCTAAGGTAAGAAAGAACGCTACAAACCCGTTAATTTCCAAATCCGATTTAGTTTAAATTAAAAATTAATTCAATACTGTAAATAAATATTTTCAAAAATATTGAAAATTTTCTAACACCTTAAATTTCCGAAAAATTTCGCCAGCACCTCCTCTGTACGGCTCAATCGGTACAACTCCAACTCGCCTTTCTAAGCCTTTTCCAATTCAAAAGAAAATGAAACAGCCACGCGGCTTGCCGAATAGGCTCATAAATCACCAATCCCATATAAAAATAAATGTGTACCTTTTTGTCGGGCATATCCTTATATCCTTTCCATCTGCTACCCTGTCAGCATATACAAATGCATTCCCAACAAAATTCCAATTTTATCCTCAAATCCAAATCCTTCACGCGTCCAAGCCAAATCCCATTCGTAGCTCAATTTCCATCCATTATCAATTTCAACTCTTAACTTACCAGTCCAACACCATTTCAGATTCCTGTCTCCTAATTCCAAATCTGATTCTGCTTGATATATTATATCCTGATTCAATTTCCAATTAATTGTTTTCAATTCAATTAATATTTGCTTTCACAAATTCTATTTAAATTTTGCCTTTTGTTCAAATAATTTCCCTAGGAGTTTTTAAACAGTTCAGCTCTTTCAAAAATCAAATATTCCTTTTCAAGATTCAAACAACTTGTTTTTCTCAAAGTAATTCAAAACAAGGTCTTTGGTAATAATCTGTCACTTAGAACCCGGAAATGAACACTGATGATGTGGCCAGCATCATCAGAGTTACTTCCCAGCTACCCAAGTGAGAGTTCAATATTATATAACTTTCCAAAATCATATTTAAACACTTCCATTTTGAAATTTATTTCAAAATAAAATTCACGATGCTTGTAAACAATTTAAAATCTCCCAGGATTTTAAAATTCTCATATATTCAATCTAGTTTCATTTACAAACCCCTTTCCCACTTTTAGGAATTTTAATTCCAATTCTGGTTTTGATTTCAGATTTAATTCATCTAATTCCATATTATATGAATTCTAATTGGTTATTTATATAACCATTTCAATCGTAATCAACCAACACATCCAATATACTTCAAATATATATACTTTCTTTATATCAAAATATAATTTGGGTAAATTATTTCATTTACCCTCTTTCAAAATATACTGCGTCGGTTTATCGTACTTGAGCGTTTGGAAATCCCTATCGATACAGTGGATCAAACTGATCGACCAGAACTCACAGACAGCTCAAACAAATAAATCTCCACAATACAAAACAATTTTTTTTATATAAAATCTACAAATACGTTCACTCGTATATATACACTCAAACTCAATCTAGGGTATTGCTAGCCCCATCTCTACTGAGTCACGCCACAGAGCCAAGGTAATCACTTAACCTTCAGCTCTGATACCACTGTAACGAACTGGGATTTTCGACTCCGAAAATCAACATAAAACTACCATGTTGACCATTCAGACATCGAACATTCCAGATCATTAATAGAAAGAAGTTAGGTGGTGAGAATAGATAAGATAGAAATATTAGAATAGAAGAAGAAGAAGAAACAACACAACACAGAGTCTCACATCGCAGCGGAACAAAATATAATACAGAAATAAATCTTTATTGAGAGCTTTGAAAATACTTACAGTATCAGAGTACATCATACAATGGGACAGTTATAATAGCATGTTCCCATATACAACACACAGCGGAATAGTAGTAATATCATACGTCTGGACTCTTCCAGCTCGTCTCTTCATAGCAGTCGATAACCTGAACCTGTACAACCCGGTCTAACCCGAGCATTTACAAAACACCGGGTCAGTCTGGTGAACCAGAGTGAGATAAACTCGCACAGTAATAAGGTAAATCATCCAATCATGATTTTAAAGTCAAAAATCTTTTCAGAAGAAAGGATAATCGTAAGACCAAATCCACACATAAACACGGACGGTTTTTACCTTACGATAACCCAAAACATTTTTGAAACCAATATCTTGTCTGATATTATAATAATGTCTAAATACAAGTAAATAGAATCTAGTGGAACGCTTGCATCTCACACTCCACATATATAGTATACAATCAAAACCGCAGGCGCTTATTGGAAATTGGATTCCGACCTTGACAAGGTATGGGACCACCTGCCGATAGTGTATCTCTAGAGACGAATACACTGGGTTCAACAAGAACGTCTTGCAACCCGGCCCTCACATGACCGACCCCTCATTTCGCTTGAGAGTATCGAATGTATATCACCGACGGTTGGGATCAGCAACCGTCTCCCGAAAAGGGACAACATCGAAACATAGATTTAAGAAGCAAATAGGATTTTCTCTAGATAGGTGATTATACACCCTAATGGGAGCGACCCACATAGCCATGCTGCCTGCCCAATTTTTTTCATTTCCCGGTTGATGAGGCTTGAGGTTTAGATTTACCTTTGAACACCTGGTCATCATTCACTTTGAATGCCACATCGTCAGATCTGTCAGATATCACTAATTGACGTCCACAAAAATACTCTAGCTGGAAGCTAAGAGAACGGCAAATCTCTGCCAACAACTATCGTACGTTTGGAGAAATCAACATACGTGACACTTTGGAAATACTCTGTCAGACATCCGTCCATACAAGTCATCCAGGAACAGGATGAACCGAAGGTACTCTCCTACTGCATCCAATATAGGAATCACCCCATGGATCGGTAGCGAGAAGTCCTTGCAACCCGTAGAATCCAATCACAACAGAATCACAGCTTTACTCTGCTTGCCAGGCAGAGAAGATTAGTGGTTCTTCCGTTTATGAAAATCCACGGTCTTCAATGCTCCATCTCGATCATCTTCTGATCTCTTCACGTATATGTTGGATGGAATGGTTTTCGAATATAAATTCGATCCCGGTCTTTCCGTACCAACAATCGTATTGGACAGATTTGATAGTCGGTGTTTAAACTATCAAAATATACAGTGTTTTGAACATGACAAACAGATGAGTCCACTGGTTCAGTATTCAGCACCACTTGGCCCTTTAATTAAACAATTTAATTCACTTTCGCTTAATTAAATCTTCAACTCTTTAAAACAAATTCATTTAGATTCGGCTTTGGTTATACAACCCACTTCTTTACCCAAAATTCACTTTTACTTATTTCCTTTCAAATCTATTCGGCCATTTCCCCACTTTGGAATCTCATTTCAAATTCCCCTTTTTACTTGATCTTGGTTTCAAGTAACGTTAATGTAAAATTAACGCCTTAACACTTTAAACCTTATTTACATAACCTTGGTTTACTATAAACCTTTTACCTTTATTCCCTTTGACTTAATTCAATAATTAAGCAACATTTCAAATTCAAAGTTATCACCTTTGCTTAAAATCCCCTTTATAACATCGTTATTAAAAATTTGGGTTTTAAATATAAAACCCGTTCATAACTCTTTCCACCATTCAACTTGATTTCATTTCAACCCTGATGAATTTCCATTAAAAGAAATTCCCTAAATTATTATTCGTCAGGATAATATTTTATTTCAATCGTTAACTACTGTAAAGTAGTAAATCCCTTTATTAACTAAAATAAATAGTAAATTCCTTTTTAAACTTCATTTGAATAAAACAAATATTCTTTAACTCTTCTCTTAGATTAACACAAACAAACTAATCAATTTCAAATCACACGATTATTCTATTAACTGATTCCAATTCATTTTTCCTTTACATTAAATACTAATATAATTAATTTAAACAATTCAATTTAATTGTTTCTTAACAAACAATTATCCAAATTTAATCCTTTAGATTAAATTCTATTCATTTATTTCCAAATCTGATAACATCAGAGATTTCCATATAAATCCAATTTATAATCAATTATAAATTTAAATAACAAATGATAAATATTTATCTTCTTTTAAAACAAACCCTTTATCCAAAATAATCTATTTCAAAAATCTAACTTCAGTTATAAAATAAGTTTTATAACTTTGGTTCTATCAATCTACCTGACGGTAAATCACAACAATTTATCTTTAGGCCATTCATTGCTGATTACCCAACCAATATCGCTCATTGGTTAAAACTAAACAGATGTTGAAATTTCAGTCAAACATCAACAATCAAATCAATCACACCCAAACATGATAGTTCATATATGATAATATGAAATAAATAATATATTTGAGGAATCCGGTTGGATCCCTCCAACCTGTTCTGCCCTGTATTCAAATGGTTATCCCAAATCAGACTGTTCAGTTTTGTTTAACTGATACTGAATAGCAACCATTCAACACCAACCACAAGCAATTCAACAGTTCAACAATTAAAACACGTTTATAAAAATAAACGTGACCAATGCGGCAAGTTACCTTTATTGGAACCAATCGTTAAAAATAACGATTTGGTGATTTCACTGAAATTAAACACAGTTTAATTTCATTAGTTAAAATCAACAAACAATTGTATAACTAGCAAATAAGCAGCCATCAGCAAGCAAAGCACACAAAATAAAAACCCAATTTATATAAAATATAAATGGGGAAAGAAACTGAGTGAGTTTAACTCACCTTGATTTCGCTTGCTGTTGAAACAGTTCGGTTACAGTTAAACGAGCACTTAGTCTTCTCTTCTTGCTGTTGCTACAGCTTGCTTCCATTTTCCTCTTCTAACTAGAGCAGTCAACCACACATCTCTCTCCCATCCGACTCCAAACAAAACAAACCCATATATATACTCTCCCTGTTTGCTTCTTACGCAACCTAACATTATCCATGCACTGCTCCACTTGCTTCCCATTTAGGACCTCACCACGTGTCCCTTGCTTCACCCTCCCCCCAGTTTATTTTCGAACGCATGCTCCTCATCATTTTTTTTTAGTTGCGGTGCGGTATGGATCTGAAGGCAGAAAAAAATAGTGGAGTATCTTCGTTATTTAAAGGAGATAATGCCTTGATGAGCACGGTGTTGGAAATCAGTTTTTTATTCGGTTACTTGATGGGCACGGGGTGTGAAAGTGTGGTGGCCAAGGCAATTAAAATATATAAATAAGGAATGAGGCCATGTGAAATAATAGCTGCGTTATGGGTAGGAGTGCAGTGTATACTCTTATCATATACAGTAGCCTGCTCCGTGTATTGTATTTCATATATAATATATTTTTAACAAAATTTCCCCACCCGAACATGATACACGTTCTTAAAGGCAGCATGCATTCCCATCAACCAAGGCAAGGCAACGTTGAACACTTACAGTATACATTTGTAAGTACAACCTAAATATATATATTATTTTATTGTTCCATGCTTTGCATAGAGAAATTCGTCAAGTTACCTACATAAATCCTCCGTTTTTGCCAAACAAATAGGTAATCCTAGCATAAAAAAATATTCCGGACCCAATGGGACAGGTTTCGTCGAATTCCGACACCGTTTGCGAAAATCCCTTAGAAAATATCGATGAAAAACACCGAGCAATAATTCCTAACAATTCCAGAAAAAATCCTAAAAATATGAGGCCTTGATGTTTCACTAGACCTCTTCCTAAGGTTTCGTATGAAACTTGTTTCGTTGAATTCTGAGTCCGTTTGACCAGTTAACCATTCAGTTTAGTTTGTTTTAAGTTAAAAACATAGCGTACCCCACTATGAAATATTCTGTTCACGTAGGGACTGTTATGGACAGAAACAAAAATACCATTTAAATGAGTGATGTGCTCTGGTCCGAAAAATGTAATAATACCGGTAGATGGACTCATATTGTGAAATCCCGAAATGTCGATACAGGGTGCCACATACTCCAAATAAAAAGTTGCTTATTAAATTAATTAAAAATTACAGTAAAATTTTAAAAATTAAATTATCGCTACTTCCCAAAAGGACCTTGTCTAAATTCAAACCCGATCTCTAGTTATATCGAATAAACCGATACGGTCGATAAACGATTCTATAACGACTATTCAAAAATTTGATTTGGACATATCTCAAAATCTACATGACGAAATCCTGATTTTTCTCTTCCACTAAAAAGATATACTCCATCAGCTCCACCCGTTTCTTGTTTCACAGAAATCCAATCTAAAACGAACTCTGTACATTCAGTTGAAGTTCAAATCGCCAAATAGCGAACTGCAGCGCCATTTCGAGCTCGTTTATAAATATATAAATAAATTAACGTTCAAACTCCGTTTAAATAACGAATTATATATTAAAATCCATTTATTTTCTAAATAAAATATTTAGAATAAATAAATTAAATTAAATATTTGATGGCCAAAAATGCGGGATATTACAGATTTTGATAAGGTGTTTGGAGAGGAAGGATCTGATGATGGCTTGAAGCCACTGTCTTAAGTCTCCCGTGCATTCATAAGGAAGAAAAGGGAGCGTACTGTTCTTTTTGTGAACAAGAATAAGGATCTGAAGTTGGGTTAGGTAATTAAATTTGGTTTAAAATAGTTAGTCAATTTATTTGGTTAATGCTATACATATCTGAATCTTATAAAGATTATTTTGTACTCTTTGGAGGTCAAAGTGTAGGACGATGGCTCTATGGCGATGAAGGTTAGGTGGGGACTGTAAATGATAGAAGTGGGGCTGTTTGGAGATGTGTTCATCGATTGGTTGAGTTATTCGCGATGCAGTAAGGTAAACATTGTTACCAAAATTTAGTATACATAGAAAAGTTTATTTATTTTAGTAAAATAAAAAAATAAATGTTTAATCGATGATTAATTAAATAATCATAGGTGCGGAGTAAATCTGGTTGAGATGATTCAAGTAGGTTCGTAAGCATATCAATAGGGAATCAAACGAGATTTATTTGGATATTCCGCAAACGAAAATCAAGGTGAGTAAATCTCACTCACAATTTTATATTTAAATTTATTTTTATCGTAAAAATAAATTGTTGGTTGCTTGGATGTATGAATGAATTGTTGAATTTTTGTGTGTGTGGTTATTGGATATTTCCCGCAATACTATTAGCGGATGCCCGCAATACCACTAGCGGATGACCCTACGCCCACGTATATAAGTGGATCCCCTTTTTATACCGCGATATCCTGCCTTGAAGCAGGATTGGTATTATTTTTGTTGACTAACATCTGTGGATGCAGGGAAAACAGGTTGGAGGAATCCAACTGGATTCCTCAAAAATATATTATCTATTTGTTTGTTTGTTTTTGTTTGATTTCATATATATTCATATATGATGTGTTAAAAATCAAATGATTGGAAATTAGTTGATTTGGTTGTTTAAATTATCACTGGGCCGAAGTGTTAATTTATATAAATATCCTGAAAGGATATTGGAGATTTAAAAAGGAAAAATTCTATTTTTAAAATAGAATTTGAAATTTTGGAAATGGAATAAAAATATTTACTTGTTTTAAAAAAATAAAACAAGGATTTCATTTATAAACGGAGTTTATAAATAAAGTGAAAAGAATTATCATTGGATAATTCAGAGGAAAAATCAGCATGGGAATTTACAAAGGGAAAATTTATATTTTTCCAAAGTGGAAATTTAATCTCAATTAGATTTGAAATTAAGGCTTGTTTAACTATATATATATATATAACAAGGAATAGAAATGGTGTGTTTCAATATAGTGAATAAATTATCAAGGGATAATTTGAATATTTAAATTCAAATATAAAAAAAATAGAATTTTGAAATAGAATTTCAAAAATGGAATTAGAATTTTTAAAGAGAAATGAAAGTAGAATTTAAATAAGAAAATTGAAAAGAGATTTGATTATAGAAATTTCAAAATAGAGTTGAAATAGAATTTGAAAATAGAATTCAAGATAGGATTGAAATAGAATTTGAATAAGAGAAACCAAATAGAATTTAAATTCAAAAGAATTCAAATAGAATTTGAATTTAAAGGAGTTAAAATAGAATTTGAATTCAAGGGAATTCAAATGGATTTGAATAAAGAAGATTCAAATGGGATTTAAATAATGAGATTTAAATAAAGTGGGTTTAAATATAAGAGCTCAAATAAAACTCAAATGGAGTTTAAGTAGAATTCAAATAGAATTTGAATAAGAGGAATTCAAAGAAAATTTAAAATGTGGTATTTGGAATTCAAAGAGAATTTAAAATGTGGTATTTGGAATTAAAATAGAATTTAAAAGAAGTTTGAATACTTGAATTTCAAATAGAATTAAAATGGAGTTTGAATATTTGGAATTCAAATAGAAGTTCCAATGGAATTTGAATATAGGAATTCCAAAGAAGGAATTCAAAAAGAAAATGCAAAGTGATTTAAATAAGGTATTTGAATTCAAGAGGATAAATAGGGTATTTGAATTCAAGAGATTTAAATAAAGAAATTTCAAATGGAATTTTGAATAAAAGGAGTCGAATTGGGATCTGAATATGGAATTCAAATATAGTTGAATTGGAATTTTAATATAAGATTCAAATAGAGTTGAACTGGAATTCAAATGGAGCTTAATTTAGTTTAAGCGAAGTTTTAAAAAGGGTTATATATAAATATAATTAAAACAAACTCGCCGCAGCGCTGCAGTTCGTGGATTGGCGACTCGAACTTCATTTGAGTATATCGAAGTCAAATTAAGTCGGAATTCTTTGAAATAAGAACCGTCAGGACCCGTTAGATAATAATTTTCTAATAGAAGAGAAAAATCTGGTTTTCGTCGAATAGATTTTGAGATATGTCAAAATCAAAAATTTAAAAGTGCAGCACCAAAAACCGTTTAGAAACCATAGTGGTTTATATATATATATATATATATATATATATAAGGATTTTTATGCCAATAAAAATTCGAATTTCCATTTGAAAAATATAGACTTGAGTTAGAAAATAAAGGTGAACTCAAGTGAAGTAAGAAAAGTGATTTTTGAAACAATAACCATATTTTTGATTATTGAATAGAATTAACTAAGTCAAAGAAGAATTAGTTAATCGAGTGGTGAATTGAAGTCGAACTTTGAAAATTGAATTTTTGAATTGTAAACATATATCTGAAATCAAATATAGAACTTAAATTAAAATTTGAATTCAATTAGTTGATAAGTAAGTTGAAATATATTTGAAACGTGTTATATTCATATATACAAGCGAAATGGGCAAAGAGTTAGTTAAAGAGTTACTGTAACGAATGGAGTCAAAACGTGTGTATGAAGTTGAAATGAATTGTACAGGTATAGATATACCAGAGACAGTTATGGGATAAATTGATGAAGGTATATAATTAGTGTGCTCGACAATAAGGTACATGTTTAATTCATATATAAGATTTTATGCACCATATCGGCAAGCCGCTTGGTTTTTTTTTTCTTTTGAGATGAGAAGTTACCGGGAAGCTATTTGAAATTTCCCGATGCTCCCGATACAGGGGGAGGTTATGGCGATTTTTTCCGAAAATTTAAGGAGTTAAAATATTTTTAAGAAAATTTGATAACTAGAAATCCATATATCGATATATAGAGAGAATTAGATAATGAAACAAAATTTAAATAGGATATTTGAAACAAGCAGGAAAACTATAACTTAGATTGGTTAAAAATAACACGGGAAATGTATATGTGTTTTAAGAATAGATAATGGGTTTGTATAGTATTGATTATTCGAGTAAGTACTCTTGTCTGTTTTGACGTTATGAATGTTATTCAGTCAAGGTCTGAGAGGAAATTATACCCCAACTTGATTGGTTTCATTAACAACCGATAAATAGCAAAACTCGGTCTCGAAGATCAACGTTAAAGAGATTTAGTTGAATGTATATATTTGGGTTGTCGTAACGATGTTTTACACAACATCCGTTTTAACCCAAATAAATGTAAACTTGGAAATAAGATAACAAATGTTTTCTAAGTATAGAACTAAATGAGTTCGTGGAAGAGATAAGTGATTGGAATGTTTTCCAATAAAATCCGAAAATATTTTCTAACTATAGAAAATAAAAGGAGGCGATACTTGTAAATATTTGGTTAACAAATATTGATAAGGAACTGGAGAAGAGATTTAATTAATGAAATATTAATTAAAGAGCCCAGTGATTTGTTTGATATGTTTGGATGAACACTTGTTTTTATTCGATAGTTAAATCACAGACTATCGAAGTTTTGACCATCGTTGTCAATATGGAGAGACCGGTTGGATTATTATCCGAAGAACCACTCCGTATCGGCATAAGCGTTGCGAACCAAGTATGCTGAATATATTGAAGACGGAGTAAAGTGCAAGGACTCTTTCTATTAAATAGAAATAGTGCCTTCGGTTTCGTTCAATCCCAGAACGAAGGTAAATGGATGAATGTCTGACAGAGTATTTCCAATGATCAAATGGGTTGGTCTGTATAAATATATATGGTTGCAACGGATTTATTCCCTTAGCATAACATCCAGAATATTTGTGCAAACTCAACTAGTGAATAACGGATCTGACAATGTGGCATTCAAAGTGATTGTGCTATCAATGAATGGTAAGTATTCATAGCCTCAGGCCTCAACAACCGGGAAAGGACAAAAATCGGGCAGGCAGCATGGCTATGTGGGTCGCTCCCATTAGAATGTCACATTGTCATACCCGCCAAATCACAAATTGATTTCCTCAAAAATACAACGGGTATACAGCTAGGAGAAACGAATTCCTCCGCTACCAACGTATATACGTTTGAAGAGATCAACTTACGCGATCCATTGGATATACTCTGTCAGACCTTCGTCCATACATGTTGTCCTGGGGCTGGACAAACCGAAGGCACTATTCAGTATATCCATCTTAGTCACTGTTATCTAAGACTTATACAACAGCCCTTGCACTTTACTCCGTCTTCAATTATCTTTGGCATATATGATTCTTCGCAACGCTTATGCCAATACAGAGTGGTTCTTTGGATAATAATCCAACCGGTCTCTCCATATTAACAACGTTAAAAATGGTCAAAACTTCGATAGTCTGTGAGTTAACTATCAAAGAAAAACAAGTGTGCAAACAACGATATTATTTCCAAATGGAAATTATATCAAACAAACATCATTTAACATTTATCTCTTTAGTTCATTTTACATCTCCTGTTTCCCTATATTCAACATTTGCTAATTTCTATATTTAGAAAATATACATTATTAACACTGGAAACATTTCCATTCCTTGTTTCCTGTTTTTAGAAAACATTTCTGATTCTTGTTTGGAAAACATTTCCAAACTCCTACGTTTGGATTAAACAGATGTTTTAGATAAAACATCGCTATGCCAACTCAACCATTTTCTTTAATTACTAAATTCACTTTACCATCCTTTACTGCCGAACCTTAACCATTCCTCAGTTAAAAACAAAGCCAATCAAGTTGGGGTAGAACTACCTCTCAGACCTTAACTGAACAACACTTCTAACCTTGAAATAGGCAAAGTTCACTTTATATTTCTTTAACTAACTTCCTTACTTAACCTTTCTTTCGAATAACTATATTCGATTAACTCTTTTCAATTAACTCTATTGGACTGACCCTATTGGGTTAACTTTATTTGATTTAATCTATTTGATTAACTCTATTTGATTAACCCTATTCACTTAACTCCTGTCGAATAAACTATATTCGATAACTCCTCTAACTCTATTCGATTAACTCCATCGAATAAACAATATTTGATAACTCCTTCGATTTAACCAATATTCTATAACTCACTTCGATTAACTAATAATCGATAACTCCTTCGAATAACTATATTCGATAATATCCTCTCGAATAAACGATATTCGATAATCTTCCCTTTCGATTTAACAAATCGATAATTCCTTTTCGAATAACTAAATTTGACAACTCCTTTCGATTTAACAAATCAATAACTCCTTTTCGAATAACTAAATTTGACAACTCCTTTCGATTTAACTAATCGATAACTCCTTTCGATGAAACTAACATCGATTAACTCCTTTTAATGAAACTAACATCGATTAATTTAACTCGACAAACTTAACTCGACTCACTTATCTCGGTAATCTAACTCAAGAACTTAACTCGATTAACTTGTCTCGATAATCTAACTCAAGAACTTAACTCAATTAACTTATCTCGATAATCTAACTCAAGTTGATTAACTCCTATCGAATAACTAATATTCGATTTAACTCCATTCGCTTGACTCTAGATCGCAGCGATCACAATGGTTACACCTGACTCCCTCAGGAAACATCCGACCGCCGTAGGCTATTTACAGCCCTCCGAATTACGCTAGCAGTCGTACGAGATGGCAACTTATCCTGAATAACTCTGTTTGACTAACTCTATCTCAAATAACTATATTTGATAGCTTCTACTTTGAATAAGTGGTATTCGATAACTTAACTCGATTATCAACTCGAAAATCTTAACTCAAATCGATTAACTCCAACTGATTAACTCTGCCTGGTCAACCCTAACTGATTAACTCTACTGATTAACTCTAACTGGTTTTACTTGGTTTGACTAGCTCAATTGATTAACTCGACTGACTAATTCAACTCGATTAACCTAGCTTGATTTTTCTTATCTCGATTAACTGAACTAATCACTTTGATTAACTCGACTAATTCACTTTGATTACCTTAACCAATTCACTTTGATTAACTTAACAAATTCACTTTGATTAACTTAACCAATTCACTTAGTTTAACTAATCAAATTCATTTTGATTTACTTAACCATAAATATTCCTTTGGTTTAACTATATTTACTTAACAAATAAATATCTCCTTTATTCTATTTATTCAAATGGTTTACAATATTTCTCTTCTTATATATTTGACAAATATATTCCTTTATATTTGATTTACAAATATATATCCTTTATATTTGTCTTCACAAATATATTTATCCTTTATATTTGATTAACACATGAATTCCTTTATACTCGATTAACAAATATTTTTCCTTTATACTTGATTAACAAATATTTTCCTTTACACTCAAAATCCCCTTTTCTTTATAATATAAAATCCATCGATTTTATATAAATAAATTATTTTCAAATTATAGTTTGAAAATCTCTTTTCTACATTCTGGTATTTCTTATGGTATTTAACACACCATATAATAACGATAAATATCGTCCAAACACACATAATCACAACAGATTATATATATCACTTTATATATCACAATATATAAATCACAGTAAAATAACTGTTGAGGAATCCAGTTGGATTCCTCCAACCTGTTCCCCTGCACCACAGATGTTAGACAATACGATTAACATCGATTTCACTTTGATGTGAATTATTCTGATAGCAGAATCACATATATATATTTATCGGTTTATATACATATATATATGTATATATATATATAATTTCCACTAACTGACTAGCAGTTCAATCAAATAGTCAACACACAGTCAAACAGACAACATTTAACAGTGCTAAGAATACGTTGTAAAAATAGAACTGTACAGAGTTGGTGAGTTTTACTCACATTTGGACGATCATCGTCAATGACGATAACCATCGCTTGATTCAGAAAGACAATTTATTTTGCTATAAATTGTAACGAGCTCGAATTCACTCCCAGTCAGTTCCACCGTGTAGCCACCGTCCATACGATCCCAACGGATCTTGTTTCGCTGCTTTTTGATCACGTATGAAAAAGTTATAACATTTCAAAGTTTATACGTATTTAATTATAACTTTAAACATATCTATATATATATATTAATCAAATTGGGCTCACCCCTTAGTTCTGGCCTAATACCCTTAAAGAAACCTAAGACTTCTTCTCCTTGTTTTAAATAAAACATTGCTGCTCCTACTTCAATTCAGGAAATGGCCAAACTTCTCGAAAGCCTTATTCTCCAATCCTTCATGAATTCACACACAGAGATCACTACCCTTCATCCTTTCGAAACCTAAACCTCTCCATTACCATTTGTAAAAGTCTAAGTCGTGTCCCGGTGAATGTCTTGTTCCTAAATACTGAACTTAAAACGCTGCTCTCCCCCTCTTTTGTTTTGAATTTACGTCATGGGCCTTGTTATATATATATATATATATATATATATATATATATTGCAATATATACTGGGCTTCTCATATAATTAAACCACTAGTCCAATATGAAATGCAACCTCACCGCTACTGTATAGTGGCTTTCTTCTTCCCGGTTCAGCAATACTCACGGTGCATAGTTTCCGCCCCTTCCCTGCTCCCCCATCTCTTCGTTATTTTAATGGACCATCACCACCATTATTTTATTCCAACCAACAGTTCTAAACTTCCACGCCGTTGCTTATGAAAATTCAAAACAATACCACTACCCCTCCACTAAACCAAAACCTAATCCCACCGTTAACACCTCCATTCGCACCACTATTAACCGAGCTAAAGTCAGAGATGACCTCCCCTTCAAATCCCTCCACCTTCCCATAAAAACAGAACTCAACAATTTGTTCTAGATCTCGAGCTCAAGGCTCACGCTGACAGCCAATTCCAACGAAGTAAAAACGGTTTTGAGCATAGTAAACCGCACCATAGATTCAAGAGGAACAAAAGGAGAATTCAAAAATATTGGTATTTGGATTTATAGCAATTTTGGTTTATTTTCTTTTGATTTTTGGTTTGATCGAATTTTTGAGCTAAGAAGTTTTCTTGTGTGGCGGCTGAAATAGAAGATGCGTGGCCTTCTTTTGATCGGGGAAATGAAGAGAGAATTAGGTTAGAGAGTGTTGAGGCTTATTTATAGGGTAACCCCTTAGCTTAGTTATTTATCCGAACAAAAGATGCAATACTGGTGGATAGAAAAAGAAGGGACGTGGATGTTTGTTTGATCAGAGAAAAGGAATGGACTAGGTCTATTTGTATTGATATTTTTAAATTAAAGTTTTACATACCTTGTTACGTAAAATTCTGCTTACGCACGGAAGGAAATAAAAGTGCAGTCGCATCCAGTATTGTACCACGATCCCAAAAATATAAAAATACCGGTAGATTAACTCATATTGTGAAACCTTAAAATGTTGACTACACGGTGCAAAATACTCCAAATAAAAAGTTGCTTATTTAATTAATTAAAAATTATAGAAAAATTCTAAAAATTAAATCATCACTATGTCTCAAAGGAATCTTGTCTAAATCTAAAACTGGTATCTAGTTATATCGAATAAACCGTTACGGTCGATAAACGATTTTATAGCGACTATTTGAAAAGTTGATTTGGACATATCTCAAAATCTACACGAAGAAATCCAGAGTTTTTTTCTTCCACTAGAAAATATACTCCACCAGCTCCGTACGTTTCTTGTTTCACAGAAATCCGATTTAAAACGGACCCTGTACATTCAGTTGAAGTTCAAATCGCTAAATAGCGAACTGCCGCGCCATTTCGAGCTCTATTTTAATTATATTATAAATCTACATTCAAACTGACGTCGATTGAATATAATATATTCGTTATTCAAATTCAATTTTAAACTGAATTAAATATCATAGATGATCCAGTTCACACCATATTGTCAATTCACTATTTTTGGTTATTCCTGATTAAAATATATTATTTAAATTATTTAAATATTCACTTTATTTAATTAAACGACGATTTAATTCCCTAAATCACTATTTATATAATTAAATAAATTAATTATAATACCGCTGACAATGCGGGTCATTACACCTTGGTTCACAGACGGAAATCCAACTTCTAATACGTGACATTGCGGTTTTGATTGTAGAGCATAGTATTGGCGAGATGATATATGGTACCCATGCCGTCTATGATTGAAACATTTATATTTGAAGATGTTTTATACGCTATGCACTTATAATAATATCAAATGATTTGTTTAAAACATACCAAGAATGTTTGGCTATTATAAGGGAAAACCCTATCCTCCGGCTTGCATTGCATTGTGTAATGGGACCTTGGTCTTATAATAGTTTCAATTTTTCAAAGTGCATTGCGCTGTTTCGTTATATGCACTGGTATTCTTGGGAGGAAACCTGTTCCGTGTTTTATGCCGTGGTCCCTTGATTTACTTTATTTTAAAGTGAAGTTATAAACAACTGTTTTAGTTCTCACACCAGTCACATGACTGACCTGGAGTTTATTGTTTTGACCTAAACTTTGGGTGCCCTATTTTCCACATGGGCAGCTAGTAGTTTTGGTTTTGCAGATTTGTATTCATAGGATCCTGGTTTACTGCTGGAATGATACTCGGAAAGCTCTGTATCCGTGTAACTCTCTCAGTTGTGTTTTGTATTATTTTCCCCTGCATTGTAATTTGTAAATCTCTGATATTTATCAAATGTATATTATTAGTTCATACTCTGTATATTCTTGTACTCTAATGTAAATTGTTGTAATAAGCAATGAAATGTTCTTCTGTTTGTGTTCTGATTTGTCGTGTTCTCAATTCAATCCGGGCTTTCCTTTACGGGGAAGTTCGGGTCGCTTCAGAAATATATTTTCAAATGTAGAAAATAAATTGGAGATTTAAAAAGAAAGTTTATTTTCAAAATGTAGAGATTGGAGTCCGAATAAATTGGAAAGTAGAAACTTGTTTTAAATGATAAAACAAGTTGTTAAATTTATAAATGGTATTTATGGCTGAAAGGAAATAATTATCATTGAATAATTAATACTTAGCTTTAAATCAATATTGTATTATAGAATGAAAATCGCTATAAGGGTTAAGGTTCGGTAGCAAGCATTGGAGTGATACGGTTAGTTAATGAAAAATTAACGAGTTGAGTTATAATAACGATGTTTTATATAATATCAGTTTAACTTAAAAGGATTTTGGAAACATTTTCAAAATATAATTCGAGATGTTTTCTAAAAATAGAAAATGAAATGATTTGGTTAATGAGAAGTCAAGAGATGGAAACTGGAAATGTTTTCCAATCTTAGTAACATATATTTTCAAAATATAGGGAATAAGAGATGTAAAGAGTTGAAAATGTTTTCCGACGTTAACGACGTATATTCTGTGGAATAGGGAAAATAAAGAGTTTTTGAAATTGGGAAATGATAATTTAATCAGAATTAATTTTAAAGGGGCCAATGATGTTTGATGGTTGATCGGTAGCATTTCCATTTGGAAATTGGATCGTTGGTTGAATGGATGTTCCTTTGATAATTGAATCACCGACTATAAAAGTTTTGGTTTATTTTATACCTCCGGTTTCAATACAGAGAGACCGGGATCAGATTTATTATCTGAAAACCGCTTTGTATGGGCATAAGCATTACGAATCAACTTATTCTTAAGATAATTGAAGACGGAGTAAAGTGCAAGTGCTGTTCTGTTAGTCCTAGGTAGAAATTGCCAAGATGGATTGATGGAATAGTGTCTTCGGTTTGTCCAGTCCCAAGACAACGTATATGGATGAAAGTATGGCGGTGTGACCTTCAAAATAAATGGTAGCCATATGTTCTGAAAGATAAGCGTGACCTCAAGCCTCATCAACCGGGAAATGACAAAAATCGGGCAGGAAGCATGACCATGTGCGTCATTCCCATTAGGGGTATTATCACCTGATCTAGAGACATTTCATTTGCTTCTTATTCTATTCGCTGTTGTATACTTCGGTAATGGTTGCTGATCACAATCGTTAGTGATAATATGCTAGGTACACTCAAGTTAAATGAGTGGCCAACTATGTGTGGGTCGGGTTGCAAGACGTTTTTGTTGAACCTAGTGTATTCCCCTCTAGAGATACACTATCGGCAGGTGTTTACATACCTTGTCATGTTGGAAATCCAATCTCCAATAAGCGCCCTGCGGTTTTCGATTTTATATTATATATGGAGTGTGAGATGCAAGCATTCCACTAGATTCTATTTATTTGTTGTAGACACTATTATAATATCAATGGATTTGATATCAAAAATATTTTTGGTTATCATAAGATAAAAACCATTCGTGTTTATGTATGGATCGGTCTTACGATTATATTTTCTTTCGAAGTGATTTTGAAAGTTGAACAAATGGTTGGAGTTTGCTCACACCAGTCCTTGGCTGAACCAGAGTTTATTTTGTTTGTTTTCCCTAAACTTTTGGGTGCCCAAATTTGTACGGGCAGTCAAGTAGTCGGGATTCTACAGATTCACTTGGAGGAGCTTGAAGCTGAAGGCTTCACCAGTTAGCTATAGACTATCATATTTTTCCGCTATGTATTATGTTCGTATCTAGAAATAGGTGTTTATAACTGTTCCAGAAATAGTTGATGTACTCTGATCATGGTATGTATATGCAAAACAGATTTGTATTTCAAAGTTTATGTTATCTATTATATTTTATTCGTCCTGCTGTGAGTTTGAGATCTTCGTTTTCTTCTATTCTAATATTTCTTTCTTTCTATTCCTCATCCTCTAACTTCTTTCTAATATTGATTCGTATTTGTTTGCAATTTGGGTTGGACGTGTGGTGTTATTAGTCGACTCAAAGAGGATGGAAAATCGGGCCATTACATTTGGTATCAAAGCTGAAGGTTGAGTAGTAACCTTGGCTCTGTGGCGTGACTCAATAGAGATGAGGTAAGTAATACCCTAGATTGAGTTTGACTGTATATATATGAGAGCGTATTTGTAATTTGATATAAACTGGTTTTATATTGTGTTGACTGGTTTATTGAGTGGTTTATGAATTCTGGTCGACACAAGATGTACAATTGTATCGATAGGTGTTTCTAAACTCTCAAACAAAGCAATTTGACACAGTATTGTTTTAAAATTGGGTAAATGAAACAATTTCACCCAAAATTGTATTTCGATATAAAGGAATTATTTTCTGTAATTATTATATTGTGTGACTGTGTTTGGTTGTTATTACAATCAAATGAGAATATGAAATATTGAAATGGTTATATATTTTGTATACGGATAATGTATACAAATGAGCCAAACCAAGATTAAGTTCAAATCAGAATTTGAATTTTTAATTCCGGATGTTTAGAAAATATTTTCTGAAATATTATAAAGTAATATAACATTACTTTTAAGTATTCTTGAATAAGGTTGGTTTAAATGGATTTTTAAAGGGATTAAGCATTGAAATCACTTCAGTGGCGAGAAAATAATTCTGATAATGGATTGCGACATTATCGGTATTCTTTTTCAAGTTTCTGAGTGATGGATTGCTATCATAATAATTCTTAATGGAAATTTGTTAAAAAGAACAAGTTATTTTAAATTCAAATGTTTTGAATTTGTTGATAATTATAAATATATGTGTATAAATATGTGATTCCAAACTAACTTAGAAATAAAAGCCGGAAATTTGATTTCTGGAATTTAATTGAACCCGTGCCAGTTAAATGGGTTGGAATGGTATAAGTGAACCAAATGGACCGAAATTTAAAATAAAATTGAATTGGATTGGAAAATTTAAGTTGAGTGGCTTATAATTGAAAGTGAATTAAATGAATTGAAATTTGACTTAAGCTAAGTTGAATTGGATATAATCTTGAATGAATGGAATATAGAAGGATTTGAATGATTAAAATAAATTCGCTTTTACGTAACAAGTTGAATATACATTGGATGCTGCTAATTGAAACTAAATTGTGAACCCAAGAAAAATAAGTGGATTGATTTTGGAATAGAATTCAAGTTTGCATTACAAAATGAAAGTGGACTAGTCAAGAAGTTGATTAGTGGATTGGAAACTAAGAATTGGATTGATTGGAAATTAATTGGATTGGATGGATATATGTTGAGCAGGAATTGAATGGAAGCAAACACAAAAGATAAAATTTATGCTCATCAAAAAGGTACGTGGTTATTGTATTAATTGGATTTGATGAGGCCTATTTGGTGAGCCACTTAATTTTTTTATTTTTCTTTTGGACTGGAGATGCCTAGATAGGCGAGTTGTGGTTGTACCGATTGAGTGGTATAGAGGAGATACTGCCAAATTTTTTCTAAATTTAAGGTATTAGAATTTTTTTAGAAATTTTGAAAATTATTGTTAGCAAGATTAAATTAACATTTTAATTAAAATAAATTGGTTTAGTTAAAACTAAAGTTAAGAAGTTAAACAAATGATTTTTAAATTAGTTAATACGGTTGGTAGCACTCTCCCTACCTTAAAAGCAATTTCGGGGATGAAATTCTTTTAAGGAGGAAGGACTGTAACGACCTGGATTTTTTCGCTGTTAATTTTAAAATATTTAAATTGATTTTAAATGTTGTATTGGCAATATAAAATGATATTTATAAGGAATATATTTATTAAAAACGAAGTTGAATGGATAATTTACAATTAAACTAAAAATGAGCTCACAACGCTATGATAGTTCGTAATATTCCGTTTTGAACTTGAACTGGATATACAAGATTGGATATAATTCGGATTTCATTGAAACAACAAACGTTCGAATCTGTTTGACTATATTTTTCTAATGGATGTGAAAAATCAGGATTTCGTGTTATAGATGGTAAGTTATGTCCAAATCAAATTTTTAGAAAGTCGCTATGGAATCGTTTGTAAACCATAACGATTTATTTAATAAATGGATTTTTATTTTATATTGAATATCGTTTTGAATTAAATATAGAAATATCAAATTTAAAATTCAAATTAGATTATTTTGAAGCTATATGTATATATTCAGATTGGATATGTAATTCATTTGTTAATTGGAGATTGGTTTGATTTAATTTCCAAACGATATAGGATTTTAACGAAATTAATTTTTATAAAATCCAAAATAGATTATTTTGGCAAGATTTTCATGGTGTAGTTACAATTTAATTTTTAGAATTTTACTGTAATTTTTAATTTGGAAAATAAGCAGCTTTTTATTTAGAGTATTTTACACCCTTTAATAGCATTTTGGAACTTCACATAATAAGTTAATTTGTCTATTTTATTATATTTCTGGAATCGTAGCACTCTGCTCAGAGTAATGGTATTTTTATCTTTGTCTATAACGGCTCTCACATAGCTATCTACAAAATTTCCTTTACGATCCGTGTATTCCTTATTCTCAATAATAATAATAATAAATATTACACTTGCTTACCATATTGTAATCTGTGCGGTTACAAACCTTGCACGCCGAGGAACTTGATCCCTAAGAAAATTTGGTGTTGTGCCCTTTAAGCTACTTCTTTTGTGAGTGCCAGTATAATAAAGAGCCGTGATTGCCAAGCTAATAAAGAACCGTGCGTGCCAAAGTATTTGACATCGTGCGTGCCAAGCTACCCAAACCTCTCTAAAATAACAAGCTGACCCTTCCATCTTTTTCCTTTAGCAAAAACGAGATCTCCTTCCTCACAAATAATCAAAATAGTGCCTTTTAATTCCAATAAAATTCCTACAATCCTAAAGTATATTCCGGTGAACTCTTGACAAAGAGAGCTTCAATCCTTACAAATGATGAGGTGCGATTCCTATTCGTAGTGCACGATTTTGGGAATATTTGTGGAGATAGGTTTATCGTTGATGGTTCAGACCAGAAGGGAAAGGAGCTACACGGTTAAAGGGCTGACGAATGATAGTAGATCAGAGTCTGGCTGTCGAGGTCAGTGCCGACGATCAAGGGAGTGAAGCTGCATCTTTGTTAAACTGAGAGGAGCCATGGACTATAACAGGGGAGAGAGATTTGTTTTGAACTTAATTGGTGAATAACGACCTTAATTGGTGGTTATGGGTGAAGTTTTGTTTTGAACTTAAGGAAGCCGAGGGTATAAGCGATTTCAGTAGGGTAAGATAAATATTTTTTTTGGGATTAAAGTGGGGAATGTGGATGGAATTTGAGAAAAGGGTAGTTTATGCAAATGGGCATCTTCTTTACTAAAGCATTATACTTTTGAATGATCAGCCATAGGAAGTGTGGTTCCCGGAGTGTATATATATAGGTTGAGAAGTTAGAGCTTTAGATAAGGAGAAGATGGCGGTGCGTGGGGGATAGGAGGACATTGTGTACTTGCGGATGTAGAGGGAAGGAAAAGTTGAAGTCTGGAAGTGATAAGGGTTAAGGGTATTTAACTTGATGTTCAGTTAGTTGGGGTTCATTTTTGTTAAGAACTGAATGTAGAGGGAAGATGGGTTTAACGTGTTTTAACAGGATGGTTTCAATATTGAAACCAGTGGAGAAACAAGGCAAAGTTGATAAGAACGGTGATACCAACAACTATGTTTGTGATGGAACAAAATGTTGGAGGTGGCTTCGAAGTCTACGAGGTTGAAAGTGGCGCCTGGAGATAGCAAAGCATATATATGGGAAGTGATGGAACCAGTATTCGAATTGAAGAAGTAAGAAGGAAAAAAATGTGACAGATGCGATTTTTTATTCGGGTTAAGGCTAAATACACGGGTTAAGTAAGTGCTAATTAGGTATTAAAATTTTAATTACTTAATTAATAAGCTTTGGCTATTTAATACAAATTAATTCTTATAACATATATAACTCATTGGTATGTTGACAGAATTTCATAAAATCGATCATGTTGGGATCATAAAAGCAAAATCTACATCTGTGGAACTGATATGGCAGGAAATAGAGCTACCGAAATTTCGTGACAAAATTGAACATCTGTTTGGTTTTAAATGAAACAAAAGCAGAATCATCAACTGCAAACAATGTGAGTAAACTCACTTACTCTGTCTAATTTATATTTTTACATAAACGAGTTTTAAATTATTTATATTAATTTTATAACTCATGTGATGGTTATTTGAATGAATGGTTGATAACATTGGTTGAATGGTTGATATAGTTATATCATTGATCGATTATTAATTCTGTTTACTATGACATTTAATATTTATGTGAAATTAATGTTGATTAACACTTGTGGATATAAGGAAACAGGTTGGAGGGATCCAACTGGATTCCTCAACATTTATATTATTGTTTGTTATTCATTGTGATATATACTGTGATTGATTATGCTGTGTTGAATTACCCTGGCCTTAGAATTTTGGTATTTTATATCGAAATATATTTTTGGATGTAGAAAACAAATTGGAGATTTAAAAAGAAAATTTATTTTCAAAATGTAGAGATTGGAGTCCGAATAGATTATAAAGTAGAAACTTGTTTTAATGGATAAAACAAGTAGTTAAATTTATAAACGATATTTATGGTTGAAAGGAAATAATTATCATTGAATAATTAATACTTGGCTTGAAATCGGTATTTTATTATCGAATGAAGATCGCTATAAGGTTTAAAGGGAGATTTTAAATAGAAATATATTTTTAATAGATAAATTGAGAAGATTAAATTATGAACGACATTTTAAATTCAGTGAAATATTTTATAGTGGAATAAACTGAATTTATATAGAAAAGTGAAAAATGTTTTAAAACCGATATTTGAAATTGGATTTAAACTTAGTAGTTATAAAAGAAATTGTGAACGAGATTATAAATATTTGGAATAAAAAAATGAGATTTTCTATGGATAAATTTTAAACAGAAGTTATAGATGAAATTTGGATTTGAAGTGATAAAATCAAATGGATTTGATTGTATATAAAGGAAATATATTCACGGTTAAAGTGAATAATAGTTTAAAGCAAATATTTTGCAAATGAAATATCTCTAAAGGAAATTTAGTTTTGAAATATGAATCCAGATTTGGAAATTGAATAAAAAGGGAAATAGGTAATCGTTTTAAAATAAAACAATGAGTCTTATTTCCAAATTCGGAATATAAAATCAAGTGTGATAACGTTTTGTAGACTGAATAGGTATAATGGAATTTGATAATGATTTGGAAGGGATAAATTTAAAAGTGAATTTAGAATTTGAATTTACCTAAAATGATAGATAAATTTTGAACTCTGGAATATAAATCGAATATAGATTATTCGAGAGAGAGTTATTTATTGGAACTCGATTATATCGAATTTAGGAAAGCAGTTATTTTTACTTTTCGTTTGAATCAAATGTAATTATTTATATATTTACTTACTAATTTATTTATTGAAATTAATAAGTACAAGTTATATTTTTATAAACCAAATATTTATAAACAATGATTATAACGCTATCGTTATAATAAATGTTTTTGTAAATCTAAACAGCGATTACAACGTTATCGTTATAATAAAGGTTTCGTACATCTAAACAACGATTATAACACTGCCGTTATAATAAATGTTTTGTAAATCTAAACAGCGATTTTAACGCTACCATTATAATTAATGTTTTAGAAATCAAATATTTGGCAACAACGATTTAACGCTATCGTTATAATCTGTGTTTTTCCGTAAAAGAAGTGGATTCTTAGATTGAATCTGAGAATCGCGTAAGTGATGTTTGTTTGAAGTTGTGAGCTTTGACTATTTCAAAGTTGGAAACATTGTTCAATTAAGGTCTAAGAGGTAATTATACCCCCAACTTGATTGACTTTATGATTGACGGAGGAATGGTTAAGGTTCGGTAGCTAGTATTGGAGTGATACGGTTAGTCAATGAAAAATTAATGAGTCGAGTTATAATAACGATGTTTTATATAATATCAGTTTAATTTAAAAGGATTTTGGAAAAGTTTTCCAAATATAATTCGAGATGTTTTCTAAAAATGAAAATGAAATGATTTGGTTAATGAGAACTTAAGAGATGGAAACTGCAAGTGTTTTCCAATATTTATAACGTATATTTTCAAAATATAGGGAACAAGAGATGTAAAGAGTTGGAAACGTTTTCCGATGTTAACAACGTATATTCTCTGGAATAGGAAAAATAAAGAGTTTGTGAAATTGGGAAATGATCATTTAATCAGAATTAACTTAAAAGGGGCCAATGTTATTTGATGGTTTATCGGTAGCATTTCCATTTGGAAATAGGATCGTTGGTTGAATGGATGTTCCTTTGATAGTTAAATCACCGGTTATCAAAGTTTTGGTTTATTTTATACCTCTGTTGTTAATACAGACAGACCGGGATCAAATTTATTATTTGAAAACCACTATGTATGGGCATAAGCATTACGAATCAACTTATGCTGAAGATAATTGAAGACTAATTAAAGTACAAGGGATGTTCTGTTAATCCTAGGTAGAAGTTGCCAAGATGGATTAATGGAATAGTAATTTCGGTTTGTCTAGTCCCAGGACAATGTATATGGACGAAAGTATGACAATGTGACCTTCAAAATAAATGGTGGCCATATGTTCTGAAAGATAAGCGTGACCTCAAGCCTCATTAACCGGGAAATGACAAAAATCGGGCAAGCAGCATGGCCATGTAGGTCATTCCCATTAGGGGTATTATCACCTGATCTAGAGACATTTCATTTGATTCTTATTCTATTCGCTGCTGTATTCTTTCGGTAACAGTTGCTGATCACAACCGTTGGTGATAATATGCTCGGTACACTCAAGTTAAATGAGTGGCCAACCATGTGTGAGCCGGGTTGCAAGACGTTCTTGTTGAACCCAACGTATTCCCCTTTAGAGATACACTATCGGAAGGTGGTTTCATACCTTGTCATGTTGGAAATCCAGTCTCCAATAAGCGCCCTGCGGTTTTCGATTTTATATTATATATGGATCGTGAGATGCAAGCGTTCCACTAGATTCTATTTATTTGTTGTAGACACTATTATAATATCACTGGATTTGATATCAAAAATATTTTTGGTTATAGTAAGATAAAAACCATCCGTGTTTGTGTGTGGATTGGTCATACGATTATCATTTCTTTCGAAGTGATTTTGAAAAGTTAAACAAATGGTTGGAGTTTACCCACACCAATCACATGACTGACCCAGAGTTTATTTTTTTTGTTTTACCTAAACTCTTGGGTGCCCAAATTTGTACGGGCAGTCAAGTAGTTGGGATTCTACAGATTCACTTGGAGGAGCTTGAAGCAGAAGGCTTCACCAGTTAGCTACAGACTATCATATTTTTTCCGCTATGTATTATGTTCGTATCTCGAAATACGTGTTTATAACTGTTCCAGAAATAGTTGATGTACTCTGATCATGGTATGTATATGCAAAACAGATTTGTACTTCAAAGTTTATGTTATCTACTATATTTTATCTGTTCCGCTTTGAGTTTGTGATCTTCGTTTTCTTCTATTCTAATATTTCTTTCATTCTATTTCTCATCCTCTAATTTCTTTCTAATAATGATTCATATTTCTGTGCAATTTGGGTTGGACGTGTGGTGTTATTAGTCGACTCAAAGAAGACGGAAATTCGGGCCATTACATCAAACCTCTTTTATATAACACTGGTTTATTATAAACCCCTTTCACCTCGTTTTCTCCTTTTACTTAATTCAAGTATCAATTAATTTAAGTTATCGTATTTGCTTAAAATTCTCTTTATAACTTCATTATAAAAATTTGAGTTTTAAATATAAAACCCATTCATAAACCCCTTTCACCATTACATTAGATTGCATTTCAACTTCGATTACTTTTTAAATGAATTTCCATTAAAAAGTAATTTTCAAAATTATTATTAATTAGATTAATAATTTATTTCAAACATTAACTACTTCAGCAGCAAATTTATTTATTGACAAAAATAAATAGTAAATTCCTTTTTTAAAATCTTATTAAAATTTAAGATAATACTCACTAAAATATTTTATTTAAAACACACTAATTTAATAATCAGTTCCAATTAAAAATGGTCGATTTTGTCAACTCAAAACACGGTAATCTCATTAACCGATTCTAATTCGTTTTCCCTTTAATTAATTTAAATTAATTAATAATATAATTAATTTAAATAATTCCATTCAATTGTTTCTTAACAAAACAATTATCCAAATTTAATCATTAGATTAATTTCTATTCACTTATTTATAAATCTGATTATCATCAGAAATTTCCTTATAAAACCAATTAATAATTAATTATAAATTTAAAAAATAAACAATATATATTTATTTTCCATTTAACAAACTTTTATTCAAAATAATATATTTTTAAAAATCTATCTCCAGTTATAAAATAAATTTTATAACTTTGGTTTATCGATTCACTTGACGGTAAATCAACATAAACAAAACAATTGATTTTATAGGCCACACGCTGCCAATTACTCAACCAATATTGCCCATTGGTTTAAACAAAACACAGGTTGAATTCCCAATCAATCATCAATAATCTAATCAATCACCCAATCAGGACAGTTCATATATGATAATATGAAAATAAATAATATATTTGAGGAATCCTGTTGGATCCCTCCAACCTGTTCTTCCTTGTATCCAAAACGGTTATCTCAAATCATATCATTCAGTTTCATTTAAATGATAACAATAAATAACGACCATTTAACATCAACCAATTCACAAGCAATTCAAACAATTTAAACATGCTTATTTTATAAACGTGACCGATTAAGGTGAGTTACCTCTATTGGTTCCAATCGTTAAAATAACGATTTAGAATTTCACTGAAATTAAACAACGGTTTCATTTCATCAGTTAAATCAACAAATTATATATAACTAGCAAACAGTCAACCATTAGCAATCAGAGCACACAAAATAAAAACCCAATTTATATAAAATATAAATGGGAAGAATTGAGTGAGTTTAACTCACCTTGATTTGATTCGTTGTTGAAACGGCTCATTTCAGTTAAATTAAACCAGTGTTTAATTTAATTAAAAATCCAGTTGGCTCCAATTACTCCCAGATTTGTTCTATGATGTAGAGTTTGCTGAGACGACTTCAACATCTCTTGTATCGTCGATTCTGTTAACATATAGATGAGTTATTAATATTTCAAGTTAATACCATTTAATATACTAATAAAATCCTTAATTATACTTTGAACTAATTTAATTACTTCTCATTATTAAGTCAGGTTGTTTCCTCTTCATGTTCTGCCATTCAAAAAAAAAAATCCCTAATCTGTCCACCCTATTATTGATTAACAACTACGATTTTGGTAATTTAAGATAAAATTAGTAGTTTTTAATTCACAAATTAGGTTAGTCACTTAGGGTAAGCAGGCTAATCAGGGTGATCATTGATTCAAACATGGGTTGATTTCCTTTCTTATACTTCCCCCATGTTTTCTGCACAGTTTACCTGCAAATGAATTAACAGTTTAAGTATAAATAAATAATTTAACTATTAACCCTTTAATTATTTATTTTTTCAACTAATTACGTTTGATAATTAGTACGGATGATCCCTTTTTCAACTCCTACGTTCGTTCCCATTCTAATCTTTGGTCCCCTTCAGCATGAAAAATCCACTGTAATGAAGCACGAATATCATTATTATGTGATTAAATCTTGGCTAGTAAATTAATTATGTAACAACCCAAAATTTTGGGGTAAATTTAAAAATTTATTTTAAGTAATTTTAATGAGTTTTTGATATTTTAAATAATAACGATTAAAAATTTATTTTATTTGAAGTAAAGAAAGATATATGTTAGAAATATAAAAGCGTTAAAAACATTATTTTTAACATTGCTAGAAATTAACTGCTAAAAGAGAAAAGAAACATATATTTAAAATATGCCAAGAATATTCTTTTTAATGTAAATATGGAGCGTGAACAATTCACATGTAATATATGGATTATTTATTTAAATTCTTAATGAGAACGTTTTGCTAATAGAAAATATTTTAACTTTGTATGTAGTTTAATTCTAAATAAAGAAATAATGGGTGAAATAAATTCGTGAATTTAGCGTTAACATTGGCATTTAATTTACGGTGTAACGGTTAAATTTGTATTGTTCATTAATAAAAAAAATTGAAATATGGAAAGTGGCAGCAGTTTTCAATGCCCCTTCCCTTCCTAATTTTTAGCACGTGCGTCCATGTTACATTATACATATATATGTTCATAAATTAAATGAATTTATACATAGAAATTTTATGCTAATTTTTGTTTCTCTTAATATCAGTACATGTCATGCTTTGCACACGATGGCTAGTTTGAAAACAATAAATACATTGTGTAGTTACTTATATAATAATTATAATATTTTAACTGATCTTTGAAATTAAAGTTAAAAATAAAATTTGAGATGTAACCTCCCTTTATTTTATGCAAGATATAATAACTTATGAGAGTGTTACCTTGTATTAAAAAAGTCGACTTACAAGGAACCCTTTTATGAAAATGTTGAAGATTTACTTATAACAAATTCCAAGTAAGTAATTTGCTTTCATATTATGGAAATACTCGTTATGATGATCAACAAAAAAAAAACTCAGTCATCTTAGTAAAATTTTAATTTAATTCGAATTCCTATATATCTTGTTAATAAGTTTCCCTTCTTAATAATAATTCATGTACGTTACATTTTTAATTAACATACATTACAACTGAAATTAATGTACCATAACTAGTAATTAATGTATGTCAAAAATAATAATAAGAAAGAATGGAATTGGAAATTTTCACAAGAATATATAATGTTAATTAGTCTTATATATTTGAAGTTTGAATTCTGTAAATATGAATAAAAGGGTAAGTATATGATGGAAAAATTAAGGAAGGGTAATGAAATAGGTTACAAATTAATGTTGTAATTAATGTAAAGAAACAGTCATCTAAGGGGAAAAAATGAATGACATTAATTAAGAAATTTATTGGTTTAAATTATATATAAACGTTTGCACGTATATACACACATCTACATGATCAAAGCTTAAATTAGTTATATACGTTTGAATTTTGAATTTTGTAACATATGAACAAAACAGAAATAAATTACTACATCATCCCCCTCCTCTTATTTTCTTTCACATTTCTACCTCATGTAATTCTCCATTCCCATTTGGGAAAAATGAGCTTCATCTCTTTCCTTCCTCTCCAAGCCATGGCCGCCATTCTCTTCTTCCTTCCTCCATCAAAAGAAAAATAAAAAAGTTTCATTCTATTGTGATGATTTTGGAACGGTGACAAGCTCTACCTCACTTTGATTTATCTATCCAAAGGCATAGAACCCGACAAATTTGACAATCCTGCGACAACGCAACATCACACAACATCTTAGATCGGTGTGAACAAATTTCTGTGGTTCAATTTGTTCTAGTTCTGACAAATACAAAGGAGAGAAATTCTAAACTTAATTTAATTTAATTATTATTTTTAATTTATAAATCTGTGCTCATGAATCTATGTGATAGCTTAGATCCGTGTCTGTGGTGGATGTAGTTTTTTTTTAGATCTATTTCAGATCTGAAAGCAATGTTGTGTTTTTTAGTCTACGTTATGTTATTAGATTTGTAAATTGAAAAGTGTGATAAACCAAATCACAATGTCATGTTATTGGGTTGTAAATTGAAAATTATTGTTAAACCAAATCACTATGTTGTGTTGGTTGGAATTGTTATTTCAAGAATTAACATTTGTGTTAAATGAATATGGACAAATTTGAATTAGGATTATCATTTTGCCAAAATATAATAAATTAACAAAATACTCATTTTGTTAAATAGTTTAGATAAAACAAAATGTCACTTTTGATTGAAATAAAATAGATGAAACAAAAATGTAAACATATAAGATACTCCTTTATTTGACATTAGTTTACATAGGAAAAATGTTCACATATGAAGTACTCCTTTATACGATGTTAGAAAACGTAGAAAAAGGTTAACATATAAATTTTGGCGTTGTGTCATTTTAGAAAATGAATACATTTTAGCATTATGTAAATTTAGTTGAAAATTAATTATATTTTAGCGTTATGACATTTTATTGAAAATGAATTATATTTTAGCGTTATGACATTTTATTAAAAATGAATCATATTTTAGCGTTATGTCATTTTATTGAAAATGAATCATATTTTAGCGTTACGTCATTTTATTGAAAATGAATCATATTTTAGCGTGTTGTTAATATAGTGAATGTAAACATAATTTTGTCGTTATGTCATTTTATTGAGAACGAATCAAATTTTAGCATTGTGTTAAATCATATGAAAAATGAACATATTTTAGCGTTGTGTTAAAATATGTTTACATTAGAAAATAATGATTATATTAGCAAATATGTTTACGTTAGAAAATATGTTTACATTAGTAATGTTTTCATTAGAAATTATGAATATGAATTTGGCGTCATGTCATTTTGGTTAAACTGAATATGAATTCGGCGTTATGTCATTTCAGTTAAAATGAATATAAATTTAGCGTTATGTCACCTTAGTTAAAATGAACATATTTTAAGCGCTATATCATTACATTAAAATGATCATATTGTTAGTGTAATGTTAATATATTATAATTATAAGCGCTATATAATTTTTAATGATCATATTGTTAGAGTAATGGAATAAGTGAATTATAATTGTATTCTTAGCGTTAGTGGAAAAAGTAAATTAAAATTATATTTTTTAGCAGTCTTAGGTAGAATATGATTATTATCATATTTTCTTCGTTTTAGTTAGAATATGTAAATAATCATATATTTTTTATTGTTTTCGTTAAAACATGAATAAAATTATATTTTTAGCATCGCAGTTAGGATATGAAAACAAACTTATTTTTACCAGATGTGTAGAAATAGTAAAATAAATATATTTTTAGCGTTTGAATAGAAATATGAAAATAGAATCATATTTTTGTATATGGTAGTGCATGTGATACAAAATCATGTTTTAGAGTAGCGTCAGTGCATATGATACAAAATCATGTTTTAGAGTAGCGTCAGTGCATATGATATAAAATCTTGTTTTGGAGTAGCGTCAATGCATATGAAATAAAACCAAATTTCAATGTCATGATAATGCATATGAAATCAGACCATATTTTAATGTCAAGGTAATGCATATGAATCAAAATCATATTTTAAATGTCATGTTTATGTATATGTAAAATAAATCACATTTTTATTAATAATGAGAATTTGCAATAAAGATTACATTTCTATATGTAATTAAAGAAGGATTTTACATTATATTGAAAATTACATTTTTTAATGTAATAAAGAAGAAGAATTGGACATTAGAATCAAATTTACCTTTTTAATGTAATTTTAAAAGATAGAAATTTGCACTGTTACGAAAATTTCATTTTTAATGTAATTTAAAAGAGAGGGAATTTACGTTATATTCAGAATTACAATTTTAACGTAATTAAGAAGAAGAATTGGATGATGTAATCAAATTTGCATTTCTTTAATGTAATTTAAAAAGTTAGAATTTTCACTGTAATGTTAACTACATTTACAACGTAATTAAAGAAGGAAATTTTACAATGCAATTGAAAGATAGGATTTTACAGTATAATGTCAATTACATTTTTCTCAATGTAATCAAAAGAAGAAATATTACTTTTTTTATGTAACAAAAGAAGTTAGAAGAATTACATTCTTTATAATGTAATAAAAGAGAATATAGTGTAAAGAATGAAAAAGAAAATTCACATTTTTCTATAGTGTAAAGAATAAGAAGGAAATACTACATTTCCAATAAAATGAGAGAAAGAATGTAAATAAAATATGAAATAGAAATTTACATTTTCTTATGTAATAAAAAGAATTATTTTAGATGACACTTTCATTTACATTTTCATGTAAATAGGATATGTAGAAAAAAAGGAAAACACTTATTTGCATTTGGGTAAGTAAATAAGAAAAGAAAAGGAAAACATTTATTCACATGTAGTGTAAATAAATAAGAAAAAGAGATGTTTTAATGACATTTTCTATGCAGTAAAAGAATAAATTGAAAGTTACCTTTTAGTTGTTATTTATTAATAAATAAACGTGGGAATGGAATTGAAATGTTCATTGAACATGATACCTGGATATGATACATGAACATGATTGTGCGCTGTTTGTCTGGTTGATTCGTTGCCCTTATATGTTAATGACTGCATGGAATGATTTATATCTATGATTATAAAAAATAAAAATAGTGATAAATAATAACGGTTATGAAATAATTTAAATGATAATTATGCGAAGATTATTTGAAAAGTCCGGGTTTGCTCTCATTCCAAGTAATGATACGACGTTCGAAGAATTGAAGACGGCGATTGAAGACCGACGATCTTCACATCGAACGGGTAACTATTGTTGAGGCCCTTGATTGATTTGCTCCCAAGACGAGGCCAAGATGGTAGTTATCCGGATGTAGTGTTGATTTGTACGGATTTGGATTTCGCTCAGACCCAGAGCATAAGCTTATAAATGGAATGTGTGTCTGACATTGAATTTTGTTCTATGTAATTAATTTCTATTAAGATATGACTGTTGGCGGCGGAAAATTTATTCTCTTGCTTAACGCCCTTAGAGGTTGTGTATTAATAGTCATCAATCGCAAGGCGTGAATTGTCAACGTGGTACGCTAAGATGAAGATGATCAAGGCTTTGTTGAAAAGCAGGCCTTGTGGTTATAACGTTACTTTGCGAGCCTCACAACCCGGTTAAGTCTAAAACGGGAGAAGGGAACGCAGGAAGAGCTGCACGTTTCTTTCTAGCTAGAAGTGGTGTCGGTGCATAAACTAGCTGATATTTACTTATGTGGATGATGGAATGTGGCGCGCCTCAGATGATAGGTCCTATAGGATTGGGAAATGGGTGTTCAGGAATAACTAATCCACGAAGCTGTATCTGTGGACCGGCCCTGCAGCTTTCCAAGGGTTCACTGCGGGGGATCCTGAGACATTAGCTAGAGTGTCTCGAATCGGTAAGGAGCTCCTCCCTAGCCTTGACTCATGAGGGAAACCCAATTTCCAATACGATCTCATACAG
Source organism: Allium sativum (assembly GCA_030737875.1). Classification (NCBI taxonomy): domain Eukaryota; kingdom Viridiplantae; phylum Streptophyta; class Magnoliopsida; order Asparagales; family Amaryllidaceae; genus Allium; species Allium sativum. Next base: position 1,056,020,418 of record CM060909.1, on the reverse strand, counting down.
TTTTGAATGTATTACTAGTATGGAGGCATAGTATATGGTAGCTATGCTTCCTAGGATTGATACATTTACTTTGAAATGTTTCTGAAACATAAATACACTAATAATAATATCAAATTCGTTTTTATCGTATCAAGCATTTTTGACCATTATAAGGTAAAACTCTATCCTCCGGTTTGCGTTGCATTGTGTGATAGGACTTGAATCTTATGATGGTTTCATTTTTCTAAAAAGCATTGCGTGGTTTAATGATTTACCTTAATTTATGCACCTTCAATCCATTAGAGTAAACCCGTTCCGCGTTAGCGGCGTGTTCCTTGGATTTGCCTTATTAGTATTAGTTAAATTAGTTTAGAGTTCTCACACCAGTCCCATGACTGACCCGTTGTTTGTTTCCATCTTTACAAACTCGGGTGCCCTCTTCTCCACACGGGCAGTCGAGTAGTTTGTCTACAAGTTCTTATCTCAAGTAGGATTCTGGATTGAAGCCTAAAGCTGTGTCCAGAGCATCGAAGTCTTCCGCTGTGTATTGTATTTAATTTATTGTAATTTATCTTCCGCTATAATTTTATTTCAATATACTCTGATATGTTCTGTACTCTGATGTAACATTATTGTTATGTTTATAAAAGTCTGCTGTTACTGTTCTAGTGTTGTTGTATTCCCAGAGTTAACGTGTTCGGGTTTTGTACGATTTTAGTCGATCTACCGATCGATTAATGTCGGGCAAAATGCGTCTCGTTACAGTTGGTATCAGAGCTTTGGTTAGCTCAAATCTTTGGGGTACAACTCGTTAGAACTAAACAAAAGACTCATCAGAGATTGGATTAGTAATGTTCGATAAGAATACTCATTAGACATAGGATCAGTAGTATCCTAGAATGAGAAAACTCATTAGAAATAGGGTTAGTAATGCCCTATAATGAGTTGAGAGTAACAAGCTTATAATATAAGTATTTGTAATTATAATCCATTTTAGAAAATATGATTTTTGATTATATAAAAGTTATATATTTGAAAGTTAATTAACTAATAAAATTATTGAAATCAATTAAAGAGAGAAAGATGAGTTAATTAATTAAACACTTTTAACTTCGTTCCTTTTCGAGGACGAAAATTTTTAAGTGGGGGAGATTATAACAACCCTGAATTTTGGGGTAAATTTAAAATTTTATTTTAAGTAATTTATTGAGTTTTTGATGTTTTAAATAATAACAATTAAAAATTTATTTTATTTGAAGTAAAGAAAGATATATGTTAGAAATATAAAAGTGTTAAAAACATTATTTTTAACATTGCTAGAGATTAACTGCTAAAAGAGAAAATAAACATATATTTAAAATGTGTCAAGAATATTATTTTTAACGTAAATATGGAGCGTGAACAATTCACATGTAATATATGGATTATTTATTTAAATTCTTAATGAGAACATTTTGCTAATAGAGAATATTTTAACTTTATATGTAGTTTAATTCTAAATAAAGAAATAATGGGTGAAATAAATTCGTGAATTTAGCATTAACATTGGCATTTGATTTACGTTGTAACAGTTAAATTTGTATTGTTCATTAATAATTTTTTTGAAATATGGAAAGTGGCAACAGTTTTCAATGCCCCTTCCCTTCCTTATTTTTAGCGCGTGCATCCATGTTACATTATACATATATGTGTTCATAAATTAAATGAATTTATACATAGAAATTTTATGCTAATTTTTGTTTCTCTTAATATCAGTACATGTCATGCTTTGCACACGATGGTTAGTTTGAAAACAATAAATACATTGTGTAGTTACTTATATAATAATTATAATATTTTACACTAATCTTTGAAATTATAGTTAAAAACAAAATTTGAGATGTAACCTCCCTTTATTTTATGCAAGATATAATAACTTATGAGAGTGTTACCTTGTATTAAAAAATTCGATTGACATGGAACTCTTTTATGAAAATGTTGAAGATTTACTTATAACAAATTTCAGGTAAGTAATTTGCTTTCATATTATGGAAATACTCGTTATGATGATAAAAAAAACTCAGTCATCTTAGTAAATTTTATTTTAATTCAAATTACTATGTATCTTGTTAATAAGTTTCCCTTCTTAATAATAATTCATGTACGTTACATTTTTAATTAACATACATTACAACTGAAATTAATGTACCATAACTAGTAATTAATGTATGTCAAAATAATAATAAGAAAGAATGGAATTTGAAATTTTCACAAGAATATATAATGTTAATTAGTCTTATATATTTGAAGTTTGAATTCTGTAAATATGAATAAAAGGGTAAGTATATGATGGAAAAATTAAGGAAGGATAATGAAATAGGTTACAAATTAATGTAAAGAAACAGTCAACTAAGGGAAAAAATAAAATAAATGACATTAATTAAGAGATTTATTAGTTTAAATTATATATAAACGTTTGCATGTATATACACACATCTACATGATCAAAGCTTAAATTAGTTATATACGTTTGAAATTTGAATTTTGTAACATATGAATAAAATGGAAATAAATTACTACATCATTCCTCTCCTCTTATTTTCTTTCCCATTTCTACCTCATGTAATTCTCCATCCCCATTTGGGAAAAATGAGCCGCCTCTCTTTCCTTCCTCTCCAAGCCATGGCCGCCATTCTTTTCTTTCTTCCTCCATCAAAAGAAAAAAAATAAGTTTCATTCTATTGTGATGATTTTGGAACGGTGACAAACTGTACCTCTCTTTGATTTATCTATCCAAAGGCCTAGAACCCGACAAATTTGACAATCCTGCGACAACGCAACATCACACAACATCTTAGATCGGTGTGAACTAATTGCTGACGTTCAATTTGTTCTAGTTCTGATAAATACAAAGGTGAGAAATTCTAAATTTAATTTAATTTAATTTAATTATTTTTCTTAATTTATAAATCTGTGTTCATGAATCTATGTGATAGCTTAGATCCGTGTCTGTGATGGATGTAGTTTTTTTTTAGATCTATTTCAGATCTGAAAGCAATGTTGTGTTTTTTAGTCTACGTTATGTTATTAGATTTGTAAATTGAAAAGTGTGATAAACCAAATCACAATGTCATGTTATTGGGTTGTAAATTGAAAATTATTGTTAAACCAAATCACTATGTTGTGTTGGTTGGAATTGTTATTTCAAGAATTAACATTTGTGTTAAATGAATATGGACAAATTTGAATTAGGATTATCATTTTGCCAAAATATAATAAATTAACAAAATACTCATTTTGTTAAATAGTTTAGATAAAACAAAATGTCACTTTTGATTGAAATAAAATAGATGAAACAAAAATGTAAACATATAAGATACTCCTTTATTTGACATTAGTTTACATAGGAAAAATGTTCACATATGAAGTACTCCTTTATACGATGTTAGAAAACGTAGAAAAAGGTTAACATATAAATTTTGGCGTTGTGTCATTTTAGAAAATGAATACATTTTAGCATTATGTAAATTTAGTTGAAAATTAATTATATTTTAGCGTTATGACATTTTATTGAAAATGAATTATATTTTAGCGTTATGACATTTTATTGAAAATGAATCATATTTTAGCGTTATGTCATTTTATTGAAAATGAATCATATTTTAGTGTTACGTCATTTTATTGAAAATGAATCATATTTTAGCGTTATGTTAATATAGTGAATGTAAACATAATTTTGCCGTTATGTCATTTTATTGAAAACGAATCAAATTTTAGCATTGTGTTAAATCATATGAAAAATGAACATATTTTAGCGTTGTGTTAAAATATGTTTACATTAGAAAATAATGATTACAATAGCAAATATGTTTACGCTAGAAAATATGTTTACATTAGTAATGTTTTCATTAGAAACTATGAATATGAATTTGGCGTCATTTCATTTTAGTTAAAATGAATATGAATTTGGCGTTATGTCATTTCAGTTAAAATGAATATAAATTTAGCGTTATGTCACCTTAGTTAAAATGAACATATTTTAAGCGCTATGTCATTACATTAAAATGATCATATTATTAGTGTAATGTTAATATATTATAATTATAAGCACTATATAATTTTTAATGGTCATATTGTTAGTATAATGGAATAAGTGAATTATAATTATATTTTTAGCGTTAATGAAAAAAGTGAATTAAAATTAAATTTTTTAGCAGTCTTAGGTAGAATATGATTATTATCATTTTTTTCGTTTTAGTTAGAATATGTAAATAATCATGTATTTTTTATCGTTTTCGTTAAAACATGAATAAAATTATATTTTTAGCATCGCAGTTAGGATATGAAAACAAACTTATTTTTACCGGATGTGTAGAAATAGGAAAATAAATATATTTTTAGCGTTTGAATAGAAATATGAAATAGAATCATATTTTAGTATATGATAGTGCATATGATACAAAATCATGTTTTAAAGTAGCGTTAGTGCTTATGATACAAAATCATGTTTTAGAGTAGCGTCGGTGCATATGATATAAAATCATGTTTTGGAGTAGCGTCAATGCATATGAAATAAAACCATATTTCAATGTCATGATAATGCATATGAAATCAGACCATATTTTAATGTCAAGGTAATGCATATGAATCAAAATCATATTTTAAATGTCATGTTTATGTATATGTAAAATAAATCACATTTTTATTAAGATTGAGAATTTGCAATAAAAATTACATTTCTATATGCAATTAAAGAAGGATTTTACATTATATTGAAAATTACATTTTTCTAATGTAATTAAGAAGAAGAATTGGACATTAGAATCAAATTTACCTTTTTAATGTAATTTTAAAAGATAGAAATTTGCACTGTTACGAAAATTACATTTTTAATGTAATTTAAAAGAGCGGGAATTTACATTATATTGAGAATTATAATTTTAACGTAATTAAGAAGAATAATTGGATGATGTAATCAAATTTGCATTTCTTTAATGTAATTTAAAAAGTTAGAATTTTTCACTGTAATGTTAACTACATTTACAACGTAATTAAAGAAGGAAATTGTAATAACCCGGAAATTCTGAGCCAGTTTAAAATTTTTATTTTTGGCAACTTCGACGAATTTTGAAGATTTTAAATAGATTATTTTAAATAATATCAACGAGAAATTTATTTTGAATATATTTAGAACGTATATATTTATACGCGTCGTCGTTAGAATATAAATAATTATATATAATTATAAAAGGAATTGAAAATGGCGCGGTAGTTCGATAATTCGATTTCAAACTTCAATTGAATGTACCGGGTGCAAAACAATCCGGATTTTAGCGAAACCAAAAATAATAGGATCTAATTGATAATATCTTTCCAACGAATCCAAAAAATCAAAATTTCATAGCGGGAATCAAAAGTTATGCGCAGTTGAAAATTCAGAATAGTCGCTATGTAAATTATACATGGCACAAAAAGTAAAATTTTGTATATGAATGAATTTGGACTCGAAACCACTTCCATTGAGTTCAAAATGCCATTTAGAACTCCGAAAAGTATAAGCTTCGATATATTTCGATATCCGGAATAGTGGCTATGGGCTGGAGTTGTACGGTTAACAAAACATAGCCCTTAAAAAGTGAAATTTTGCATACGAGCTCAGAATTCGACGAGATAAATTTTTATGGATTCATAATGACAAATCATTGTTGAGTTCCAAATGGCGCGTCGAACGGAGTTAGTATGTGGCCGTGCGAGCTGAAACAGTTTCGGGTAAAGGAGCAGTCATTTTACAAAGAAACATTATTGATATGACCTCAGAATTCGATTTCGTTTTTTTTATGGATTCGTATCATCTAATAATGGTTAAATCCAAGAGGGCTTGATTTTTTGAGTTAGCATGTGAGCGTGCGAGAAGAAAAGGTGCGCCAAAATCGCATTTTTAGAGCTTATCTGAGCATTTTTGTAATTTTTTTGAATGGTCAAACGAACTCGGAATTCGACGAAACTTGTTTCGTTGGACTCTTCTTCACGTCTACTATCTCGTGTCCGAAATCCGCGGCCATCGGAGATCGCTAGCGTTCAGGCGATACGCGAGAAACTAGCATATAAACACTTTTACTTCCTTTTCTTCTTCACTTTCTTCCTCTTCCTCTTTCTTCACGAAAACTGATTAATGGCCTCCTCCTCCCACCGCCGCTGCCCTCCTCCACCAGCGCCACCACCGGCCTCCGGCGAGCCGCCGCACCCCCTCCTCCTCCTCCACTCCTCCTCCTCTTCCTCCTCCTCTCTCTCCTCTCTCCATTTGCAAACCCTAAGCCCCACATCACCACCACCCGCCTCCGTGGACCCCACCGCCGCACCTCAGCCCCTCCCCCACGTTAGTCAGGCCGACGCCCCCCCTCAGCACCACCCAACTCAGGCCGTTGGCCCCGCTACACCCAAAAATCCATTTTCACCAAAAATCCCGTTTTGCAAATAACACCCTGTCACCATTTCGTGAATAACTCCCAAACCGTGCGTTTCTAGCCAAAGTACCTCTGGACCAAAGTTGTAGAGCATGAAATTCTCTTCGATTTTGCTATATGGAAGTCATGTTTTGGAGTTCGGAGCTGCTCGGAAAACGCGTGCGAAATCTGCTATTCAAAAGCTGAAAAAATCGTGTACTTTTGCGAATTCTGGCGAATTGGAGCATTTTTGGCAAAAAGTCTCTTCGGCGAAAGTTGTCAGGAATGGCGCGTTTAAGCTAGAAAAAAAGATGGTGTGAAGATTGAAGCTCGTTTGCAAATTCTGGAACCCGAACAGTGAATCCGGGCGTTGGAAAAAAAGTGAGTTTTCTCCGCTTTAAAGCTTATATGGTTTTTGACATATGAAGTTAATAAAAATATGATTTTTATGTTATAGAGATAATAAAAATATGATTTTTATATAAGTAGAAGATTAAAAATATGATTTTTACATTGTAGAAGTATTAGAGATTTGATCTTTATTATATAGAAGGAGCAAAGATGTGATTTTTATATAAGTGGCCATATAAAAATATAATCTTTATTATATGAACACCGTTATAAAAATAGAATTTTTATCTATATGGTAGTAGAATAAAAATGTGATTTTTATATACATAGCAACATTATAAAAATGTGATTTTTATATATGTAGTGACTACGGGCAGTGAAATTGGCAAAATAGGCGAGCATGACGAGGATTTCTACATAAGAAGAGTCGTGGCGGTTGGTTTAGCTATTGGTGAGAACTTCTCACTCAAAATTTCTTTTTCTAGTTATATATATATACTAGGATGCAGACGGTGTTTAGTAGCACCCGACACCACTGTCCACAGACCATGGACTTGTTTGTTTGGTTGTGTAGTTGGTTAGATTACTTGATTTGAACTTGATCGTTTGGTGAAATGAAATTGATTGGATTGATGTGTGAATGGCGTGGGCCTTCACTAGACCGGGGATAAGGCTAGGCCTCGTCCCGTTTCTAGTATCGCGCCGTTATGCCGCCGAAATTTTCTAAAATAAGTTAGAAAAATAAAGATATCATTTTATTTAGTAAATGAACCGAATAGAAAATTCATAGGTTGAATAAAATAATTTGGTCGTTAAAAATATGATTTTTAACGTGAACGTGAAAAAAAAATATAAATATTCATTTACAAACCAGACGGTTTGTTTATGTACACCTATTTGAAGGACATTGATTGGAACGATAAATTTTACACATCGCCCAACTGCACAAATAAAATCTGTGTTTGATTGTTTGAAAACCCCACACGGGTATTGGGATAAAATACGGCATACACTAATCCCAATAATTAGTTGTATGTCGATCGATTGATTGACAGACTGTTATAAGCGTTAGATATCTATATTTGATGCTTATACAGTGTAGTGCACTTTGGATGATGGTTGATTATTTATCGTTGCTATTATATACATGTGTTGTATGAAAATCCGTATAATTAACTTTATATGGTAATTGATTGGGCCTCATTCCAATTTAGAAGATAAAGAATATTATAAAATAAAGGTTCATGTGTTGACCGTACTCATCCGTTGAGATTAGTCATGTGTTGAACGAAATATTTTAACAATAAAATTTACATCTTTATCATTATAAAATAGAGGTTCATGTATTGACCGTACTCATCCGTTGAGATTAGTCATGTGTTGAACGAAATATTTAGATTCACGCATTGAATAGAATAAATATTCATTTGTTGAATAGAATAACGAATTTATTGAAATATATAAAGCCGTGTTGATTAGAGATGCACTATTTTGACGCGAACGATATTTATATCGATTATATTCGTTTTTATAAATTGAACTGAATAGAAAACCAATTTGAATTGAATTGAATAGAAAACGAATTTGAATTGAACTGAATAGAAAACCAATTTGAATTGAATCGAATAGAAAACCAATTCGAATTGAATTGAAAACGAATTCCAATTGAATGGAAAACGAATTGAAATGAATTCAAATTGAATTGAAATTTGAATTGAATAGAAATGAATTATAAAACGAATTAATAAGGAAGAATTCAATTTTGATTTGAATTGAAATGGAAGTTCAAATTGTTTTTGAAACGAATTTAAAAACTATTTATATAATTCGTTTTAAATAGAAATCGACGAAATATATATTATATATATTATATATATAATATAATGGCCTGAATAGAACGCGCCGCGCCGCGGTAGTTCGCGAATTTCGACCATTGACTTCGAACGGACATTACGGGAGATCCGACCGTCGGATTCTCCTAAAACCGGAACCGTTGGGTTCGTATCGAAAAGTGCTTTCTAATGAATATTATAAATTCAAAATCTAACGGTTGGATTTGGAGATACATCCAAATCAAATTTGGAAAAGGTCGCTGTAAGTGCAGTTCGATGGACGTTGATGGAAATCGACTGTACGGGCCCTGATCAAATTATTAAAAATAGTAATAATTTGTGTAGAATCATAAGAAATGATTTGGGAAAAATTGGGATGAAAAACTCCATATTTGAAAAGATAAAAATAGATTTTTATCGAAATGAACTAGTTTTGAACTGAGATTAAAACCCATTTATTTTTAAATAAATAAATTGGATTTGAAACGGGTTCTAAATAGAATTGATTTGTGGGTTTATCGTGAATGGTGTTTTTAAATAACACTTGTTCTTTAACCCGATAATAAATAAAATGTGATTTGGGTTTGTCGTGAACTGTGTTTTAAATGACACTAGTTCTTTAACCCAGTAAAAGGAGCTTTAACGAATCTGCAATTAGATTGAAATGTGAATTGATAATTTAAATTATCAAATATAGAAAGTGAGCGAGAATGGAGTATTACCAGTTTTTCTCCAAAGCGATAGTTAAATCTTTAATTAGATTTGAACGTGAAATGGTAATTAATTTTACCGATAACACTGTGGTGTTAGATGTGGAGTATTACCAGTTTTGCTTCATGGGATGAATAGGTTGGGATTGGGAAATAAAATAAATAATTACTTCGGTGTGGTTCGCTAATCTCGACTAGTTTAGAAAACCATAATTTGGTTTGAAATGACATCCAAAGGAAGATTAAAGGATAAATTTTAAAGAATTTATCTTGGATAAAATTAATGGGAATCTTTCCCTAAGAATGTGGAATTTAGAAACTAGCTGTAGGTTAGTTAAGAAGAATGGTTTCCTGGGTATTGATCTGATGTTGGTTTCGGCCTTCGGGGTTAATATTTGGGAAATTGTTCTCTTGCTAATTTGCGGTTAGTGGCTGCTGAATTGGAATGAGGCGTATGTTGTGTTGGTGTAACATTTGTTTTTAATATACGCGGGTTGTTCGAAAAATCCGGGTTTATACCCATTCTGAATAACTGATTCGACGATAAGTCAAAGATGAAGACGGTGGTTGAAGACCGGAAGTCTTCACATCGTTTGGATAATTACTGACGATACTGATTGGGCTGTACACCCAAGAGGATGGAAATAGTTGGTGGTCGTCCAGACGTACTTGGAGATCGATGGATATGCGAGGAAAGTGCCTCCAGTTTCGTTCAGACCCAGAACGAACTTGTAAATGGATTGTGTGTCTAACATTGGATTTTATTCTATGTTGATTGATTTCTGTTAAATATATATCTGTTTGGCGGCGGAGAATTTATTCTCTTGCTTAACGCCCTTCTCTGAGACGTACGAGCTTAGAGGTTATATATCGATAGATATCAATCACATGGCATGAATTGCCTGTGTGGCACGCTGAGTTGCATGGATCAAGGCTTCTGTTGAAAAGCAAAGTCTTGTGGTTGATGATCAAAGCACGGCCTTTGTGGCGTAGCTTTGTGTATAACGTGAATTCGCGAGCCTCACACCTCGGTATGAGTTAAAAACGGGATAAAGACTGCAGGGAGAGCACGACGTTTCTTTCTAGCTTTGGTGGTGTCAGTGACTTACCAGCCCTGACATTTATATACTTTTCACCTATGTGGTTGTTGGATGAGGCGCCTCGATTTTAGGTCTGTAAGGACCGGGAAACGTGTGTTCAGGCATACTAATCCTCTAACGTAAGTGAGGACCGGCCCTGAAGCATCCAGGGGTTACCCAGAGTGTGTAGTCCTGAGGCATTTGCTAGAGTGTCTCGAAGCGGAGAGGAGCTTGCCCCTTGCCTCGACTCGTGATGGAATCCAATTTCCAATACGAGATATTTCGGCTTTATTTGTAGAGCCTAGTATGGCGACATAGTAGCATGGGATGCTATGCCGTCTGTGATTGATATTTATGATTGAAATGGTTTTGACACTATACACTTATTATAGTATCAAATGATTTGTTTTTAAACGTACCAAGCATGTTTGGTTGTTATAAGGTAAAACCCTATCCTCCGGCTTGCGTTGCATTGTGTGATGGGACATGGGTCTTATAATAGCTTCATTTTTCGAAAAAGCATTGCGTTGTTTATTCTATGCACTAGTATTCTTGGGAGGAAACCTGTTCCGTGTTATACGGCGTGGTCCCTTGAATTACCCTCTTTTAAAGTAAAGCTTTAAATAACTGTTTTAGTTCTCACACCAGTCACATGACTGACTTGGAGTTTATTGTTTTAACCTAAACTCTGGGTGCCCTTATTTTCGACACGGGCAGCTAGTAGTTTTGGTTTTGCAGATTTATATTCACAGGATCCTGGTTTACAGCTGGAATGATATCCGGAAAGCTCTGTATCCGTGTATCACCTTCAGTTGTGCTTTGTATTATTTTTCCGCTGCTATGTATTTTATTGTAATCTCTGATATTTGTCGAATGTAATTTATTCATTCATACTCTGTATATTCTTGCATCTGATGGAATTGTTGTAATAGCTATGAAATGTTCTTCCGTCTGCGTTCTGATTTGTCTTGTTCTCAAACGATCAGAGGTTTCGAACGGTTTAGATCGGTTTAACGACTAATTCGGATCGAGCGAAATTCTAGGCCGTCACAGAAATTTTACAATGCAATTGAAAGATAGGATTTTACAGTATAATGTCAATTACATTTTTCTTAATATAATCAAAAGAAGAAATATTACTTTTTTTATGTAACAAAAGAAGTTAGAAGAATTACATTCTTTATAATGCAATAAAAGAGAATATAGTGTAAAGAATGAAAAAGAAAATTCACATTTTTCTATAGTGTAAAGAATAAGAAGGAAATACTACATTTCCAATAAAATGAGAGAAAGAATGTAAATAAAATATGAAATAGAAATTTACATTTTCTTATGTAATAAAAAGAATTATTTTAGATGACACCTTCATTTACATTTTCAAGCAAATAGGATACGTAGAAAAAAGGAAAACACTTATTTACATTTGGGTAAGTAAATAAGAAAAGAAAAGGAAAACATTTATTCACATGTAGTGTAAATAAATAAGAAAAAGAGATGTTTTAATGACATTTTCTATGCAGTAAAAGAATAAATTGAAAGTTACCTTTTAGTTGTTATTTGTTAACAAATAAATGTGGTAAATGTGGGAATGGAATTGAAATGTTCATTGAACATGATACCTGGATATGATACATGAACATGATTGTGCGCTGTTTGTCTGGTTGATTCATTGCCCTTATATGTTAATGACTACATGGAATGATTTATATCTATTTTTATAAAAAATAAAAATAGTGATAAATAATAACAGTTATGAAATAATTTAAATGATAATTATGCGAAGATTACTTGGAAAGTCCGAGTTTACTCTCATTCCAAATAATGATACGACGTTCGAAGAATTGAAGACGACAATTGAAGACCGACGATCTTCACATCGAATGGGTAACTAGTGCTGAGGCCCTTGATTGATTTGCTCCCAAGACGGGGCCAAGATGGTAGTTATCCGGACGTAGTGTTGATTTGTACGGATTTGGCTTTCGCTCAGACCCAGAGCATAAGCTTATAAATGGAAAGTGTGCCTGACGTTGAATTTTGTTCTATGTAAATTGATTTCTATTAAGATACGACCGTTGGCGGCGGAGAATTTATTCTCTTGCTTAACGCCCTTAGAGGTTGTGTATTAATAGTCATCAATCGCATGGCGTGAATTGTCAAGGTCGTACGCTAAGATGAAGATGATCAAGGCTTTGTTGAAAAGCAGGCCTTGTGGTTATAACGTTACTTCGCGAGCCTCACAATCCGGTTGAGTCTAAAACGGGAGAAGGGAACGCAGGGAGTGCAGCACGTTTCTTTCTAGCTAGAAGTGGTGTCGGTGCTTAAACTAGCTGATATTTACTTATGTGGATGGCGGAATGTGGCGCGCCTCGGATGATAGGTCCTATAGGATCGGGAAACTTGTGTTCAAAAATAACTAATCCACGAAGCTGTATGTGTGGACCGGCCCTGCAGCTTTCCAAGGGTTCACTGCGGGGGATCCTGAGACATTAGCTAGAGTGTCTCGAATCGGTAAGGAGGTCCTCCCTAGCCTTGACTCATGAGGGAAACCCAATTTCCAATTCGATCTCATACGATTTTGATTGTATTACTAGTATGGAGGTATAGTATATGGTAGTTATGCTTCCTAGGATTGATACATTTACTTTGAAATGTTTTTGAAACATAAATACACTAATAATAATATCAAATTCGTTTTTATCATATCAAGCATTTTTGACCATTATAAGGTAAAACTCTATCCTCCGGTTTGCATTGCATTATGTGATGGGACTTGAGTCTTATGATGGTTTCATTTTTCTAAAAAGCATTGCGTGGTTTAGCGATTTACTTTAATTTATGCACCGGCAATCCATTGGAGTAAACCCGTTCCGCGTTAGCGGCGTGGTTCTTGGATTTGCCTTATTACTATTAGTTAAATTAGTTTAGAGTTCTCACACCAGTCCCATGACTGACCCATTGTTTGTTTCCACCTTTACAAACTCGGGTGCCCTCTTCTCCACACGGGCAGTCGAGTAGTTTGTCTACAGGTTCTTATCTCAAGCAGAATTCTGGATTGAAGCCTAAAGTTGTGTCCAGAGCATCGAAGTCTTCCGCTGTGTATTGTATTTAATTTATTGTAATTTATCTTCCGCTGTAATTTTATTTCAATATACTCTGACATGTTCTGTACTCTGATGTAACATTATTGTAATATTTATAAAAGTCTGCTGTTATTGTTCTGGTGTTGTTGTATTCCCAGAGTTAACGTGTTCGGGTTTTGTACGATTTTAGTCGATCTACCGATCGATTAAGGTCGAGCAAAATGCGTCTCGTTACAAATTAATCTTTAATTAATTTATCACTACTGAACAGGAAATAGGCCATTCCTATGTCATTCCTCTTCATCCCTATCATGTTAAATATAAATCATATTATAATTAAATTAAATTAATCAAAGTTAAATAACTTTAATCACTTATTAAACTTAATATTATTAGTTGATACCCTTACGTCGCTTGTTCGATTCGTTGTTCCCAGTTACTGAAGACCGCATCGACTTCTGTTTCGTTTCAACCATCGATCTCGTCCCTTTTTGACCTACCGCTGGCGGCGCCAGCGACAACCGAGCCTCACCTCACTCTGGTTGATGATATCCCCCACTCCCCTCATCCCATCGATACCTTTCTCGCCTTCCATGATTTACCCGTTCAGCCGTAAACCTAACTCGAAATCCATAGCTTCGAAAGCCAATTGCCCCCACCAGCGACTATCGCCTGACAGGCCACCACCACCGATGCCATCCACTGACCAGTGCGCATCTAAAAGTTGTTGAAGACTTTATGAGATTTGTCCTAGATCGATCGATCCTTTCCTGGCCGTTCATCCATAAGTGGCGGCTGTTTGGTTATTGACTAGGAAGATGGCCTTTGACTCCAAAATAGGGTTTGTATGGTATATATAGACATTGGTTGATTAAAATATTATTATATATAACTTAACCATGAATTAACATTTAAAACTACCATATAAAACTTTTGTTTTCTGATAAAAATGCTAATCCTAGCAAAGAAAAATATTCCGGACCCAATGGGACAGGTTTCGTCGAATTTCGATATCATTTGTGAAAAGTCCTTTATAATTATCAATGAAAAATAAAGCGTTTAAAATTCCTAGAATTACAGAAAAAATCAAGTAAATTTGAAACCTTAACATTTTACTAGACTCTTCCTTACGGGTCCAATGAAATTTGTTTCGTTCAAATCTGAGTTCATTTGACCAGTCGTTTATTCGTTTAAAGTTACCACCATCTGAATTGACCAAAATAATATAATTAATTAAGGTGTTTATCATTGTCACGATCAAATGGTAAGTCCGCTTGACGCAAAAATTGAAATCCTACAATAATTAATTATTACGAATCCAACGACACTAGTTTCGTCGCATTACGAGATTGTCTCCTGGTACGCTATTTTTACACGCACTACAGTGCTATTTTAGACACTAAATTACCCGGTCTCCAAAAATAACAAACTATATACCTATCCCGATTCTAGACGTTTATACGAACTCAACAGAACTCGTTTCGTGGCCTAGTTTGATCGTCTGTTCAAGTTACACTAAAATATCCATTTATTAAATTAAATTAATTTAAATACGCGCTATAGAAAATAACTGGGCGTTTACGGCTGCCGTGGTCACATACAACATCGGTTTTCCCCGCAATTCAACATCGTACAATAATTTAACGTTACGGTTCCAATGAAATTGATTTCATCGGAAACGGAGACCATTTGCAAAATGGCTATTTTAAAGGCCTATAATTTAATAACGATTTCCATAGCGACTATTTTAAAATTTGATTTAGTCATAACTAACAATCTATAACAAGAAATTTGAAAATTTCTCTTTTATATGAAAATTATACACAACAAGATTCCAGTGTTTCTTGTTTCATAGAATTCCGACTTACATCAGACCCTGTATATCCAGTTGAAGTTCAAAACTCCATATTACGAACTACCGTGCAATTTCGAGCTGATTTATAATTATAAAAATATATAACGTTCAAACTTCGTTTCAATAACAAATTAAATATTAAAATCCATTAATATTCCAAATATAATATTTAAAATAAATAAATTAAATTAAATATTTTGACTACCAAAAATTCGGGTCATTACATTCTTCCCTCCTTAAAATAATTTCATCCTCGAAATTGCTAAGGTAAGAAAAATGCTATAAATTTAATTAATTTCCAAATCCAATTTATTTTAAATCAAAAACCAATTCAATATCATAAATGAATATTTTCAAAAATATTGAAAAAATTTCTAACACTTTAAATTCCTAGAAAAATTCGGCAGAGTCTCCCCTATATAGAGTGACTTTTGCGATATTGGAGGAATAAATATATATATATATACATCGACCCACACGGTCGAAAAACAAAAATCAAAACCCAAAATTTTATATTTTTGCATAGGCGTACCTTTTACGAGCATTATTGAACATAATTGCTCAATATATATGTGATTTACTCAACCAATATCAATCTACCAAGTCGTTTTGCACCTATACTTAACTCAATTCACATATAAGTAACCGATACATGAAATTTTTAAATAGTATGTTATTAATCAACAATATAACTATACCAATTCCAAAATCAAACAGATAGCATCAATTCATTTTTAGTTACATGGTTAAACCACAAATTTTAGTTCATATGCAGTTTCATTATAGTTTTAATTATACTGGAAATTATTCTTTATTTTCAATTCATTTAGCTCCATTAAATTGTTGATTATTCCCATTCAAACAAACCATCATCCAATAACAACCAATTCACAACCAACAACCAATACACAACCAGATCAAATGAATTCACATTCAATATTAATATTTAATTTTGGTTTCACATATTTGAACGTCAGTGATTAATATTCGATTGATTTCCTATTTGATTATTATTTATTCATCAAATATCCATTTTCCAAATCTGTTTTATTTAATTTCATTTAACCAGGTTAATTTCCGGTTCATTTTTTTATCCAATTTGAATTCCATTCAAATCAATAAAACACACTAATATCTCAATAATTTGATAAAATTATTTCTTTTTAATACAAAAATATAATTTGTGTAAAATTATTTCATTTCCCCTCTTTTCAAAACAATATTGCATCCATTGCCAGTTCAATGCTTCTCAACACTTGAACCAATCAACAACACAACATAAAACAATTTTATATCAAATTTACAAATACACTCTTACATATACAAACCCAATCTCGATCTAGGGTATTACTAACCCTATCTCCAACGAGTTACACCACAGAGCCAAGGTTATTACTAAACCTGGCTCTGATACCATTGTAACGCCCAGGGATTTTCGGCCTTGAAAATCGACATAAATACATTTACCATATCTCATGTCGACCTTCCAAACACCGAAAACACCAGAACGTTTATAGAAAGAAATTAGAGGGTGAGATAAGAAAGAAAGAAATATTAGAATAGAAGAAGAAGAAGAAGAAGAAGAAACAACACAACACAGGGTCTCACATCGCAGTGGAACAAAATATAATACAGAAATAAATCTTTATTTAAAGCTTTAAAAATACTTACAATCATCAGAGTACATCACACATTGGACAGTTATAATAATTTACCCCATACACAACACACAATAGAGTATACACTATATATATAATACGTCTGAACTTCTCCAGCTTGTCTCTGGACTTCGTAGCATCCGATAACCTGGACTTGTACAACCCGGTCTAACCCGAGCATGTACAAAACACCGGGTCAGTCTGGTGAACCAAAGTGAGAAAAACACACTAAGTTTAAGGGTATCACACAACCTGATTTTAAAGTTAAAATCTTTTTGAAAGAAAAAAAAATAATCGTAAGACCAAATCCACACATAACACGGACGGTTTTTACATTACGGTAACCCTAAACATTTTGAAATCAATATCTTTTCTGATATTACAATAGTGTCTAAATACAAGTAAATATTAATCTAACAGAACGCTTGCATCTCATGCTCCACATACATAAAATACAATCAAAACCACGGGCGCTTACTGGATATTGAATTCCGACTATGAAAAGGTATGGGACCACCTGCCAATAGTGTATCTCTAGAGGGGAATACACTGGGTTCAACAAGAACGTCTTGCAACTTGGCCAACACATGACCGACCACTCATTTCGCTTGAGT
Source organism: Allium sativum (assembly GCA_030737875.1). NCBI lineage: Eukaryota > Viridiplantae > Streptophyta > Magnoliopsida > Asparagales > Amaryllidaceae > Allium > Allium sativum. Next base: position 1,056,002,838 of record CM060909.1, on the reverse strand, counting down.
GTATCGAATGTATATCACCAATGGTTGGGCTCAAACCACCATTTCCTGAAAGGTACAGCATCGAAATAGATTAAAGAATCAATATGAATTTCTCTAGATAGGTTATTATACACCCTAATGGGAGCGAGCTACGTAGCCATATTGCCTGCCCGATTTGTTGTCATTTCCCGGTTGATGAGGCTTAAGGTTTAGATTAACTTTTAAACATATAGTCATCATTCACTTTGAATGCCACATCGTCAGATCCGTTAGATATCACTAATTGACGTCCACAAAAATACTTTAGTTAGGAGCTAAGAGAACGGCTATTCTCCGCCACCGACTATGATATGTTTGAAGAAATCAACGTACGTGATCCGTTTGGAAATACTCTGTCAGACATCCGTCCATACAAGTCATTCAGAAACAGGATGAACCAAAGGCACTCTCCTATTGCATCCAATATAGGAATCACCCTATGGATCAATAGCGAGAAGTCCTTGCAATCCGTAGATTCCTACACGACAGAATCACAACTTATCTCTACTTGCTAGGAAGAGAATATTAGTGGTTCTTCCATTTATAAAAATCCACGGTCTTCGGTGCTCCATCTCGATCATCTTCTGATATCTTCACGTATTTGTTGGTTGGAATGGTTTTCGAATATAAATTCGATCTCGGTCTTTCCGTACCAACAATCGTATTGGTCAGATTTGATAGTCGGTTATTTAACTATCAAAATAACAGTGATTCAATCGTGAAAATCCAAAGAGTTCACCGGTTCAGTATTCAGCATCACTTGGCCTTTTAACTAAAATAAATGTAAATTTAAAACCATTAAATATTTCGAGATTATAAATATAGTTTCCTCGCTTCTTATTTAACATAAGATTATTCTTTAACAAATTCATTCTAACACTTAGGAAAATCCCATATCATACTCAGTTTTCTATTTTCACTTTCAGAATAATAGGCAAATTATTATCTAATTTTGGAAAATCAATTCAACTTATTACTCGTAAAACAACATCATAAAATATCGTTTATTCATTACTTGAAAACAATAATCCATGCTTATTCTTATAGAATAGAAATCGACTTTACGTTTCCTTCCTAGCCCAAAAATATCGTTATATATTCGGCAACCCCCTTTTACTTCCCCTTTACTTTGGAATCCTCAATATATTTTTTTTTTCAAATCTTCATTAATCGTTGCATTATTATTCCTGTAATGGAAATAATAAATTATTATTAACCCCTTTTACCATTACCAACCTATATCCTCCTCGGATAATTCCGATGTCGTTCAAGTTGGGATATTTTAATTACCTCTCAGACCTTTATCAGCAACGTTCATATCTTAAGATCGATACAAGTTGTAATCAAAACCAATTATTTCATTCTAATATCAATTACAGATTATATTTAATTATTTTATTAAAATACAGTTTCATAGAACCTTCTTATTTTTTGAAAATCTCTTTCTCGGATATAACCATTCTTTCTTAATTCAATAATTAAGTGATTTCTTTATAAAACACAACTCTGACTCTTTAACCAAACTCATTTATAATTCGGATTTGTTCACAAAATCCTATGACCCACTTCTTTCACCAAATTCACCTTTACTAATTCCTTTTCAAATCCATTCAACTATTTCCCACTTTGGAAATCTTATTTTAATTCCCCCTTCTTGCTTAATCCCATTAATAAGTAACGTTAATTTAAAATTAACGATATAACACCTCAAACCTTTTTTATATAACACTGGTTTATTATAAACTCCTTTCACCTCTTTTTCTCCTTTTACTTAATTCAAGTATTATTTAATTTAAGCTATCGTAATTGCTTAAAATTTTCTTTATAACTTCGTTATAAAAATTCAGGTTTTAAATATAAAACCTGTTCATAAACCCCTTTCACCATTCCATTAGATTTCATTTCAACTTCGATTACTTTTTAAATGAATTTCCATTAAAAGGTAGTTTTCTAAATTATTATTAATTAGATTAATAATTTATTTCAAACATTAACTACTTCAGTAGTTAATATATTTATTAACAAAAATAAATACTAAATTCCTTTTTAAAAATCTTATTAAAATTTAAGACAATTTCATTAAAATATTTTATTTAAAACACAGTAATTTAATAATCAATTCCAAGTAAAAACGGTCAATTTTGTCAACTCAAAACACGGTTACCTCATTAACCGATTCCAATTAGTTTTCCCTTTAAATTGATTAATAATATGATTAATTTAAATAATTCCGTTCAATTGTTTCTTAACAAAACAATTATCCAAATTTAATCGTTAGATTAATTTCTATTCACTTATTTATAAACCTGATTATCATCAGAAATTTCCTTATAAAACCAATTAATTATAAATTTAAATAATAAACAATATATATTTATTTTCCTTTTAATAAACTTTTATTCAAAATAATACATTTTAAAAATCTATCTCCAGTTATAAAATAAATTTTATGACTTTGGTTCTATCGATTCACATGACGGTAAATCAACATAAACAAAAGAATTGATTTTATAGGCCATACGCTGCCAATTACTCAATCAATATTGCCCATTGTTTTAAACAAAACACAGGTTGAATTCCCAATCAATAATCAACAATCAATAATCTAATCTATCAGCCAATCAGGACAGTTCATATATGATAATATGAAAATAAATAATATATTTGAGGAATCTCGTTAGATCCCTCCAACTTGTTCTTCCTTGTATCCAAAACAGTTATCTCAGATCAAATCATTTAGTTTCATTTAACTGATAACAATAAATAACGACCGTTTAACATCAACCAATTCACAAGCAATTCAAACAATTTAAACACATTTATTTTATAAACACGACCAATCAAGGTGAGTTACCTCTATTGGATCCAATCGTTAAAATAACGATTTGGAATTTCACTGAAATTAAACAACGGTTTCATTTCATCAGTTAAATCAACAAATAATATATAACTAGCAAACAGTCAACCATTAGCAATCAAAGCACATAAAATAAAAAACAAATTTATATAAAATATAAATGAGAAGAACTAAGCGAGTGTAACTCACCTTGATTTGACTCGTTGTTGAAACGGCTCATTTCAGTTAAATTAAACCAGTGATTAATTTAACTAAAAATCCAGTTGGCTCCAATTACTCCCAGATTTGTTCTATGATGTAGAATTTGTTAAGATGAGTTCAACATCTCTTGAATCGTCTGATTCTGTTAATATACATATGAGTTATTAATATTTCAAGTTAATACCATTTAATATACTAACAAAATCCTTAATTATACTTTGAACTAATTTAATTACTTCTCATTATTAAGTCAGGTTGACCCCTCGTGTTTCCTCTTCGTGTTCTTCCATTCCAAAAAAAAAAATCCCTAATCAGTCCACCCTATAATTGATTAACAACTACGGTTTTGGTAATTTAAGATAAAATTAGTAGTTTTTAATTCACAAATTTGGGTTAGTTACTTAGGGTAAGCAGGCTGATCAGGCTGATCATTGATTCAAACATTGGTCGATTTCCTTTCTTATACTTCCCCCATGTTTTCTGCACACTTTACCTACAAATGAATTAATGGTATAAGAATAAATAAATAATTTAACAATTAACTCTTTAATTATTTATTATTTCAACTAATTACGTTTGAAAATAGTACGGTTGATCCCTTTTTCAACTCCCACGTTTCGTTCCCGTTCTAATCTTTGGTCCCCTTCATCATGAAAAATCCACTGCAACTGCAATGAAGCATGAATATCATTATTATGTGATTAAATCTAGGTTAGTAAATTAATTAATCTTTAATTAAGTTTACCACCACTGAACAGGAATTAGGCCGTTCCTATATCGTTCCTCTTCATCCCTGTCATGTTAAATATAAATCATATTATTATTAAATTAAATTAATCAAAGTTAAATAACTTTAGTCACTAATTAAACTTAACATTTTAGGCTGATACCCTTACGTCCCTTCTTCGATTCGTTGTTCCCAGTTACAGAAGACCATGTCGACTTCTGTTTCGTTTCAACCATCGATCCTGTCCCTTTTCGACCCACCGACAGCGGCGCCAGCGACGACCGAGCCTCGCCTAACTCTGGTTGGTGACAGATCCAACTCCCCTCTTCCCATCGATACCTGTCTCGCCTTCCATGATTTCCCCGTTCATCCGAAAACCTAACCCGAACTTCACAACTTCAAAAGCCAATTGCCCCCACCAGCGACTGTCGCCTGACAGCTCACCACCACCGATGGCATCCACTGTAACGACCCGGAAAATCTGAACTAATTTAAAAAATTTAAATTGGCTAAAATAGTGGATTTTAAATATTTAAAATAAATATTTTAAATAATAAAGATGAAAACTGAGTTTGAATCGACAATTGAAAAGGAATATAATTAATTCTAATTATACACAAGGCCTGAAATGGTGCGGTAGTTTCAAAATTTGAATTCAAACTTTGACTGACTGTACCGGGTGCAAAACAAAGCGGATTTGAGTGAAACCAAAAACATTTAAATCTGTTAGTGAATACCTTTCTAACAAATCTGAAAAATCGAAGTTTCATAGCGGAAAGCAAAAGTTATGGCCAAATGAATTTTCAGAAAGGTCGCTATGGAATTTATATAGCCCGTGAAATTGGCCATTTTGCAAACGACCTCGGAATTCGACAAAACCATTTTTGTTGGATCTGGGATGTCAAATTATTTCTAGGTTTCAAATTTCATAATTTTTGAAGCTAGTATGTGAGCGTGGCAAAGGAAAACGTGTTTTGGTCAATTATAGTTAAATTGGATCGACCAGAAATGGGCCATTTTTCAAACGGTCTCAGAATTCGACGAAACTAGTTTTGTTCGGACCGTATCGTCAAAATATAGCTAGATTTATTTTTCTGGAATTTTTCGAGTCAGTTTGTGGCCCCGGCAAATTGAAATGTACGTTCAAATTAAATATTGAATGTTTTATATTTTAATTTGAGGGAAAACTGACTGAAACAGTCAAATGGGCCTACGAAACATATCCCATTGTATTCGGAATGGGGGGCAAAACGCTAGGGACGACAGTCATTGGGTTTGGATTGGAAGTCGTGCTAGAAAACCCCCTTTAAAAGCTTCCGGCAAATTAGAATTTAAATTAAAAAAGGAGCTTTATCTCTCCCCGACGTTGGCTGAAGGCGGAAACCGCATCGCCGCTTCCCACCTCTTTTCTAACCAAACCAGGAGGAATTAGACACCCCCTCCTTTGGAGCTTTTTGAAGATCGAGACCTCCTCTCCACATCCATAGCCAGTTTGCCTCCTGCCATCGCCTGTGCGAGGAGATCCGACGCCCCGAAGTTCATTACTTCAGGCTGCCGCCGCCGTCAGCCAGAGCCACCGAACTGGCCCCGCCTCCTGGCATAGGTGCGACCCTCCGTGCTCTCCCTCGTGGCGCTGGCTGATCGAGACAACGATCAACAGATTGGGAGAAAATTACAACCCTAGTTTCGAACGATTTGCTGAGGTAATCGGCTTTGATTATTTTGATCTGTTTTAAACATTTAAAAGTGTTGCAAATTAAGATTTCACAATAAAAATCATATCTTTTTCGTTTCTTGACGAAATTCAGTGAAACAAGAGACAGTGGACTCGTGTGGACGCCTTCTACATTCTAGAAGAGACCACATATTTTTCTGAGTTTCCTGCTATTTTTGGTGGAGTGGAACCCAATGAGATTTCTAAATTATAAACGATATGGAAAACGACGATGTATAAATTATATAGTCGATGTATGGTTATTTAAGCGTTGTACACCTCTTGTATAAGAGTTGTATAAGTCGTACGTTCGATATATAAGTTATATATGTGTTGTAAAAATTATATATGTGTTGAAATAGAAGTGAAATGCTATATATATATATATATATATATATATATATATATATATATATATATACGCCCCTCGTCTACAAACCATGGACGATATTTATTGGTTGTGATTAGTGTGAAAATTGATTGATAGCGAATGGTTGATTGAAATTGTTTGTGGTTGAAATTGATTGATTGTGGTTGAAAAATACCCGTTTGTGGTTGAGAAATATTTGGTTAAAACCACATAGGATTAGTTTGTGGAAATGAAAAAAATATACATGCCGCCTGTGTGCGAACTAGATGCATGATTCCCCATTGTCAAAAGCTGCGAGGCTTTAAGGTAGAGCAAGGAGCCGTACTAGGGACGGCCCGGTTTTAACTACCCTGCCGTTATGCTGCCGAAATTTTGAATAATATTCATGTGTTAGAATTATTTTCCTGTGTTGAAACTATATTCGTCTGTTGAATAGAAAACCTTCATGTGTTGAATAGAAATTCATTCGTTGAATCATATTCATGTGTTGAATGGTATTCATGTTTTAAATATAAAAATCACCTTTTAATCTATATATACAAACTATAGAAAACCATCATGTGTTGAATCGATATTCATTCGTTGAATTGAAATTCATGTGTTGAATGGTATTCGTGTTTTAAATATAAAAATCACCTTTTTATCTATATATACAAACTATAGAAAACCTTCATGTGTAGAAACGATATTCATTCGTTGAATTGAAATTCACATGTTGAATGGTATTCGTGTTTTAAATATAAAAATCACCTTTTAATCTATATATATAAACTATAGAAAATCTTCATGTGTTGAATCGATATTCATTCGTTGAATAGAAATTCATGTGTTGAATGGTATTCGTGTTTTAAATATAAAAATCGCCTTTTTATCTATATATATATATAGAAAACCTTCATGTGTTGAATCAAAATTCATTCGTTGAATTGAAATTCATGTGTTGAATGGTATTCATATTTTGAAAGAAATTGTTTTATAATAAAAATCCTATTTTTATCACCTATATTAACTATGTAAAATAGTCATGTTTTGAAATAAATCGTTTTGCAATAAAAATCACATTATACATGAATTGTTAAAAATAGTGAAGTGTTGAAATAGAAGACAGTTAGATAAAAATATCATTTTTATCAAATGTATGAAAATCATGTAGTTTTGAAATCAAAGAATCGATATATATATAAAAAAATAGAATTGAAATATATCGAATAACGAAGCTGCAGTTCGTATTTTGAAACCTGATTTCAAACGATTATTGCGGGAGATCCGACCATCGGATTTTCATGTAACCGCAATCGTTGGGTTCGTTTTGGAAATATCTTTCCAACGGCAAAGACTTTGTAAAGATCCAATGGTTGGATTGTCTGGAATGTTTAATTCAAATCTGAAGAAAAACAGCGCCAGAATCGATTATATATATAATTATATTAAATCAAATAACGATGCTGCAGTTCGTATTTTGAAATCGAAACTTCAAACGATTATACTGGGAGATCCGACCGTCGGATTTTCCCGAAACTGGAACCGTTGGATTCGTTTTGAAAAGATATGTCTAATGATGTAAATTTTGTGAAGATCCAACGGTTGGATTTTCAGATATGTGTAAATCAAATCTGAAGAAAAACAGCGCCACAGCCACGTTATGGCCCGAAGCGTCATTTTGAATAAATTGGCTATTTTAAAATAAATAAAAATAGCGATAAATAGTTATAAAATATTATAAACGATATGGATGTGAAATTTAGAAACTAACTGAAGGTTGGCTAAGTCGAATGGTTTCCTGGGTGTTGATCTGATGTTGGTTCGGCCTTCAGGGTTAATATTTGGGAAATCGTTCTCTTACTGATTTACGGTTAGTGACTAATGAATTGAAATGATGTGTATGTAGTGTTTGTGCAGCACGTGTTTATTATATACGCTAGTTGCTCAGAAAGACCGGGTTTATCCCATTCTGAATAACTGAATCAACGACATCGAAGATAAAGACGGTGGTTGAAGACCGGAAATCTTCACCTCGTTTGGATGGTAACCGATGTCCTGATTGGGAGGCATCCCGAAATATGGATAATAAGTGGTGATCGTCCAGACGTACGTGGAGGTCGATGGGTTTGCGAGGTATATAGTGCCTCCGGTTTCGTTCAGACCCAGAACGGACTTGCAAATGGACTGTGTGTCTGACATTGGAATTCATTCTGTGTGATTGATAGCCATCAGTTACATGGCGTGAATTGTCTGTGTGGCACGCTAAGATGCAGCGATCAGGGCTTCTGTTGAAAAGCAAAGTCTTGTAGTGATGATCAAAGCCCCGCCTGTGTGGCGTAGCTTTGTGTATAACGTGAATACGCGAACCTCACACCCCGGTATGAACCAGAAACGGGAGAGGACCTCAGGGAGGACATGCGTTTCTTTCTAGCTAGAAGTGGCGTCAGTGGTTTTACACGCCTTGAAGGGATTGACTTATGTGGTTGTTGCTGTTGCGAGGCGCCTCGGATATATCGGTGACTATGTGGAGCCGATGGAGTCATTTGTTGGCTCATTTACACCCCGAAGGGCGGGGAAACGTATTGTTCAGGCACTATAATCCACTCCGTGTGGACCGGCCCTGTCGCTCTAAGGGGCAGTTGCGGCTGTTCCGGAGGCTCGGGCTAGTGAGTCTTGAATTCGGTAAGGACTATCTTTTGCCTTGCTTCATGACGGAAATCCAATTTCCAAATACGTGACTGTGCGGTTTTGATTGTATACCTATATATGGCGACATAGTGGTATGGGGCATTAATGTCGTCTATGATTGATAGTTATGATTTGAAATTGTTTTTGAAACATGTAAACACTAGTAATAATATCAAATGTTTTTGTTTTATTCGTATCAAGCATATTTTGGCCATTATAAGGTAAAACTCTATCCTCCGGTTTGCGTTGCATTGTGTGATGGGAACTGAGTCTTATAATGGCTTCATTTTTATAAAAAACATTGCGATGTTTAAAAGAATTATTTGTTTTAAAGCTCTGGCGATCCGATGGAGTAAACCCGTTCCACGAAAGTGGCGTGGTCATGTGATTAGCCATATTTTAAATGTGTTGAGTAGATTTCTCATACCAGTCCCATGATTGACTCGTACTTTGTTTCACTTGCAAACTCGGGTGCCCCTTTTTCTACAAGGGCAGCCTTGTATTTAGGTTTTAGCTGGCTTTCTCGGGATAGCTGGAGCTGAAGATGGATTCTATCATTTATCTCTTTTTATGCTGTTCAGCTCCTATTGTACATTATGTTTGTTTTCCGTTGTAGACATTTATGTGTAGCTGAACTGTATTTGTTCTAAGTATGATCCTGTATACTGTGTAACTCTAATGATTACGTTTATCCAGTATATTTTATTGTTCATTATCTGGTGTATTTATTTATTTTTGTTCTGCTATTATCTTTTTCTGTGTTATATTCCAAGGATTACCCTTGCCACCGTCAGTACGGGGTTCGGGGTTGTCTCAATTTGGTGTCAGAGCTTTGGTTAAGCTTAGTTCTGGAATATAACATATTAACGAACTCATCAGAAATAGAACCAGTTGTGTTCTAGGACAAGTAACTCATTACATATAGGATCAGTAATATCATAGTATGAGTAGCAGAATGAAATAACACCTAGATAGACACAATTACATTCAAGTATTTGTCTCTATATTTTGAAGTATCTTTTCTGTTGACTTGACACTTTGTCTGCTAATTGCAGACGCTCTAGAAAATGAGTGCCAGAAACAGAAGAAGTAATACTGACCCGGATATAGAAGTCCTATTCATGAAATATAGAAATCTGGGTGGAAAACCCTTCTCGGGCGAAGAATCTATTATGAGAACACAAGCATGGATTCGTTCGGCTGAGAAAATCTTTGAAGGATTAAAGCTGAGGGATGACCAGAAAAGATTACTGGCCTCCTGGGCACTCAAAGACGAAGCTTTGTTCTGGTGGGATTCAGTTATTAAGGATAATCCAGAAGGTGATATCACCTGGGATAGATTCAAAGTGATTTTCCTGGAAAGATTTACTCCTCCTGAAGCAATTGAACGGCTATGTGATGAATTTTCTTATCTGATACAAGGAGATATGACGATTCCTGAATATCATAAGAAATTCAATGAACTTTCTCACTTTGCCCCTAATCTAATTGAAAAGCCGAAGAGGAAGAATTTGAGATTTATCAACGGGCTTCAAAGAAAATATCAGAACAGTGTAATGAGCAATGTGAAGCTTCCTTTCTCTGAAATGATATACATGGCTTACCAGTACGAGGATCTCGACAAGAAAGGTATGTTACAGTATGAAGAGGAAGTCAGCTCTAGTAATAAAGTTGAGTCTGAAACTGATCGTCCTGAGGCCCGTACGATGTCAGAGGTCAGTAAGAAGCCCAGTGCCAAGAGAAAAAGGGCCAAAACTGATAAGGAACCAGTAACGACAATTGTATGCTCTAACTGCAATAGGCAAGGACATCTCTTGATAAGTTGTCGATCTCTAAAGAAACAAAGAATCTAAGTCTAATAAGAAGTTTCAAGAGACCAGAGAATGCAACATTTGCCATCGGTTTGGCCATGTAAAGCAGGATTGTCGGCTGTTAAAGGCAACCAAGGAGGCTCAGGTAAATGAAGTAGAAGAAACCTCAGCACCCTCAGATAGTCAGGGAAGGTCTGATGTTTTAGAAGGCACGCTTAATGTCAAAAATATTCTAGTTAAAGTACTGTTTGACACAGGCGCATCACGAAGCTTTATTGCTAGGAATGCAGTTAAGAAGTTGGATTTGAAATTGAGGAAGCTTAAAGAACCCATCACTGTCCAAAATCCGGTTGGGGGGTCTCTCGATCTTAACTGGATTTGTGCAGTGTTTGTCTCTTTTTCATGTTATAAGTTCCCTACCATCTCCATCGTCATGAACTTTACTGAATTCGATCTTATCTTGGGGTTAGACTAGTTGACAAAATATGAAGCTGAAGTTAAGTGTGCCGAGAGAGTTGTTAAAGCAAAGGCCCAATTAGGGAATTATATAACCATTCCCTGTGAAGGCCAGAATTCAAATAGAAAAGACTTTTGGGCAGCTTTAGATGTTTCTCCTGCTCAAATAGAAAATATCCCCAAAGTCACAGAGAATATTCCCAACCTCATCAAAGATATTTCAGTCGTAAAGAGTTATGCGGATGTGTTCGAAGAAGTTGTTCGCTTACCTCCACAGAGGGAAATTGATTTCAAGATCACTTTGATTCCGAATGCAAGCCCGGTAGTTCACGCTATTCGAAGAATGTCCTTGAAAGAGAAAGAAGAACTTGACAATCAAACACGACAGCTAGTATGGAAGGGTTTGATCAGGCCTAGTTTCTCTGATTGGGGAGCAGCAGTGGTATTTGTCCCAAAATCAGACGATACTCTGCGACTATGTGTGGATTATCGCGATTTGAACGAGCAGACAATAAAGAACAAATATCCATTGCCACGGATCGATGATTTATTGGATCGTCTGAATGGAGCACAAGTATTTTCAAGGATGGACCTAGCTACAGGCTTCCATCAGCTTTGAATTGCCGAAGAGTGTGTTCCAATGACAGCATTCAGAGGTCCAGACTTATTCTACGAGTGGTTAGTAATGCCGTTCGGCTTATGTAACGCTCCAGCTTACTTCATCGATATGATGAATAGAGTGTTCAGAGGGGTTTTGAATAAATTTGTTCTGGTTTTTATTGACGATATTCTAATCTTCTCTAAATCAAAGGCCGAACATGAAAAGCATTTGGAATAGGTTCTGGAAATCCTCAGAAGGAATGTATTAAAAGTCAAACTATCCAAATGTTTATTCTGGCAAGATGAAGTGAAATTTCTAGGCCATGTCGTATCAAAAGAAGGAATTGCTGTGGATCCGAGTAAAATCACGGCTATTAAAAACTAGAAACAGCCTGGTACTCCTACAGAAGTCCGCAGTTTTCTTGGATTGGCTAGTTATTACCGGAAGTTCGTTAAAAACTTTTCGAAGATATCTGGTCACTTAATGAAGCTTACAAAGAAGCACTCAAAATTCAAATGGACTCCAGAATGTGAGGAGGCTTTTGAAGAGCTAAAGTTAAGATTAACGACTGCTCCAGTGTTAACCATTATCGACGGCAATCAGGATTTAAAAGTCTGGACAGATGCCTCTAGAGAAGGGGTTGGGGTAGTGTTAATGCAAAGGGGTCAAGTGATTGCTTATGCTAGCCGTCAGCTGAAGTCGCACGAGAAAAACTACGTAACTCATGATCTTGAGTTGTTGGCTATCGTATTCTCTTTGAAAATCTGGAGACACTATCTTCTGGGTGAGAAATTCGAACTGTATACAGACCATCAGTCGTTAAAGTATATGTTCACTCAGAAAGACCTGAATCTGAGGCAGCAACGTTGGCTAGAGTTCCTTGCAGCATACGATTTTGAGATTCTATACACTCCAGGGAAAGCCAATGTCATGGCCGATGCGTTAAGCCGAAAGAATGTAATGATCGCCAGCTTTATTATTACGACTTCCTTGATTGACAAAATATCTATTCTTCAGAAGGAGGATAACTTTATTAAGGATATGATCAAAAGGATTCAGAAAGGCGAACGCTCGTGTTTTCAAATAGATAACGACGGAATCCTGAGATTGAAAGGAAGGATTTCTGTTCCTGGCATCCCCGAGCTAAAAAGGGAAGTGTTAGACGAGTGTCACAAGTCCAAGCTGAGTATCCATCCTGGTGTGGCCAAAATGTATAACGACCTCAAGCGAACATTCTGGTGGAAGGCTATGAAAAGAGACGTTTCAATATATGTTAGCCGATGCCCTACTTGCCAGCTAGTCAAAAGCGACCAACAGAAACTTGCTGGACTATTGCAACCGCTGAACATTCCAGGCTGGAAGTGGGAACATATTTCCATGGACTTTATTGATGGTTTGCCCAGAACCAGAAAAGGAAATGACAGTATTTGGGTGATCGTAGATCGCTTCACGAAGACCGCCTATTTCATACCTGTCATATCAAACAGAACTGCTCAGAGTCTGGCGTAGATATACTTCAAGGAAATTGTTAGACTACACGGAGTGCCGATCAGTATAGTGAGTGATAGAGATCCAATATTCACTAGCAAATTCTGGGAGGCATTTAAAGTAGAGCTGGGAACAAAGCTGAACTTAAGCACCGCCTATCATCCTTAGACAGATGGTCAGACTGAGAGGGTGAATCGTATTTTAGAAGATCTATTACGAGCTTGTGTTCTAGATTTTGGTGGATCATGGGAAGACCATCTATATTTGGCTGAATTCTCCTATAACAACAGCTACCAGGCGAGCCTGACAATGTCACCATTCGAAGCATTGTATGGTAGACCGTGCCAATCTCCTGCTTGTTGGGTCAAACCCGGTAATAGACTTGTGTTAGGGCCTGATATGATCCAAGAAGCTGCCAACAAAGTCGATTTTATTAAGAAATGATTACTAGCCGCTCAAAGCCGCCAGAAAAGCTGTGCCGATAAGAGAAGGAGAGATATATCGTTTGCAGTTGGCGACTATGTATATTTGAAAGTATCGCTGATGAGAGGAGTTATCCGGTTCGGTAAAACTGGGAAGTTGGCGCCCAAATTCATTGGCCCGTTTCCTATTCTGGAACGGATCATAACTCTCGCTTATAGGGTTAAATTGCCTGATTGGTTGCCTGGAGTGCATGATGTATTTCACATATCTCAAATTCGAAAGCACGTTCATGATCCAGACTTGATCGTGGAAGAAGCAGCTCAACAGGTTATTGAAATTACTTCAGAATTAGCTGTGAGAAGAGAGCCGCTAAAGATTATCGGCAAAGAAACCAAAGAGCTGAGGAACAAGAAAGTTCACTTAGTCAAAGTGCAATGGAGTGGAGATCCGCGAGATTGTACTTGGGAAACTGAGGAGAGCATTCAGAAAGCCTATCCTAGATGCCGAGTGGATATCTCTGATTGACTCCGGTGCAAGGTACATTTACCATACTTTGTATTACCAATTAGTTCTCTACTTTGTTGTTATTTTCTTTCCATGGATGTGCACTTTTAATTCTATAGTCTGCTTAATTTAAAAAGAGTGTATGAATTAATTTGTATGATTTGGAAAAGTTAAAAACAAATTGATTGTTGTTTGTGTTGTGTGATAGTAGATTTGATTAATTAAAATTATTGAAACAATAGTTAATTTAATCAATAATAGAATAATGGTAGAATTTATTCATTTAAATCACACATTGAACTGATTAGAAAATAGATAGAAATATATACTTGTGCATTATATATGTTTGAACAGGTAATTGGATAGCTGTTGAGTAAAGAATTTATTTGTGTGACCGACAAATAGGTAAACCTTAATGAGTTGGATGCGAAATATTATTATATCAACTCCTGTGAATGCCATTGGATGCGGAGTGCTGGTTGTTCTATGTGAAATAATAAACATCGCCATAGGATAGTAACAATTAATTTTGAACTACACTGCATGGCATACTTCTGAAGATAGGCATACTTCATCATATACCACATAAGCATTTGGAGCTTGTGTGACGAGGTGGAAGATTTACCATACGAGCAAGAGGCTTGTATGGCGATGACTATATTTTACAGGTTGAACTGATGACTGATATGACCATATAAAAATGTAACGATAAATTGCCAGATTAATAAAAACCCCACACGGGTCTGGAGACGTCTCTCTAGTCATCAGATACGGAACATGGATTATTTATTTCCCACACGGGACGAGGTGACGAGGAGCAATTAAAATACACACTCCCTCAGGCTTTGACAGGGTGACGAGAATTTATTCTCTGGAGTTATTATCTATACACGCTCCCTTGTAAACACCAGAATATATCACTATAAATATGTGTATGCTTATTAGGATTTATTGGGTACCTAATACGGCCCAATGAATTTCCAAACCTCTCCCCGTACAAAGGAGGTTATGGCGAAAATTTTCGAAAATTCCGGGTGTTAGCCAAATTTTTGAAGAATTTGAAAATTCTCAGAAACTGAAAAGTTGGAGAATGGAAGCCAGATTGAACGTAGACTTGATTAATCAAACCACTTTCGACTTTGTTCCTTTTCGAGGACGAAAAGTTTTAAGTAGGGGAGATTGTAACGACCCGGAAAATCTGAACCAATTTAAAAATTTTAAATTGGCTAAAATAGTGGATTTTAAATATTTAAAATAAATATTTTAAATAATAAAGATCAAAACTGAGTTTGAATCGACAATTGAAAAGGAATATAATTAATTCTAATTATATACAAGGCCTGAAATGGCGCGGTAGTTTCAAAATTTGAATTCAAACATTGACTGACTGTACCGGGTGCAAAACAAAGCGGATTTGAGTGAAACCAAAAATATTTAAATCTATTAGTGAACACCTTTCTAATGAATCTGAAAAATCGAAGTTTCATAGCGGAAAGCAAAAGTTATGGCCAAATGAATTTTCAGAAAGGTCGCTATGAAATTTATATAGCCCGTGAAATTGGCCATTTTGCAAACGACCTCGGAATTCGACGAAACCACTTATGTTGGATCTGGGATGTCAAATTATTGTTAGGTTTCAAATTTCATAATTTTTGAAGCTAGTATGTGAGCGTGGGAATGGAAAACGTGTTTTGGTCAATTACAATTAAATTGGATCGACCAGAAATGGGTCACTTTTCAAACAGTCTCAGAATTCGACGAAACTAATTTTGTTGGGACCGTATCGTCAAAAAATAGCTAGATTTATTTTTCTGGAATTTTTCGAGTCAGTTTGTAGCCCCGGCAAATTGAAATGTACGTTCAAATTAAATATTGAATGTTTAATATTTTAATTTGAGGGAAAACTGACTGAAACAGTCAAATGGGCCAACGAAACATACCCCATTGTGTTCGGAATGGGGGGAAAAATGCTAGGGACGACAGTCGTTTGGTTTGGATTGGAAGTCGTGCTAGAAAGCCCCCATTTAAAAGCTTCCGGGCAGTCAGAATTTAAATAAAAAAGGAGCTTTCTCTCTCCCCGACGTTGGCTGAAGGCGGAAACCGCATCGCCGCTTCCCACCTCTTTTCCGACCAAACCAGGAGGAATTAGACCCCCTCCTTTGGAGCTTTTTGAAGATCGAGACCTCCTCCCCACATCCATAGCCGTTTTGCCTCCTGCCATCGCCTGTGCGCGGAGATCCGACGCCCCGAAGTTCATCACTTCAGGCCGCCTCCGCCGTCAGCCAGAGCCACCGAACTGGCCCCACCTCCTGGCGCAGGCGCGCCCCTCCGTGCTCTCCCTCGTGGCGCTAGCTGATCGAGACAACGATCAACGGATTGGGAGAAAATTACAACCCTAGTTTCGAACGATTTGCTGAGGTAATCGGCTTTGATTATTTTGAACTGTTTTAAACATTTAAAAGTGTTGCAAATTAAGATTTCACAATAAAAATCATATCTTTTTCGTTTCTTGATGAAATTCAATGAAACAAGAGACAGTGGACTCGTGTGGACGCCTTTTACATTCTAGAAGAGACCGCATATTTTTCTGAGCCTCCTGCTATTTTTAGTGGAGTGGAACCCAATGTGAGATTTCTAAATTATAAACGATATGGAAAATGACGATGTATAAATTATATAGTCGATGTATGGGTTATATAAGCATTGTACACCTCTTGTATAAGCGTTGTATAAGTCGTATGTTCGATATATAAGTTATATATGCGTTGTAAAAATTATATATGTGTTGAAATAGAAGTGAAATGCTGTATATATATATATATATATATATATATATATATATATATATATACGCCCCTCGTCCACAAACCATGGACGATATTTATTGGTTGTGATTGGTGTGAAAATTGATTGATAGCGAATGGTTGATTGAAATTGTTTGTGGTTGAAATTGATTGATTGTGGTTGAAAAATACCCGTTTGTGGTTGAGAAATATTTGGTTGAAACCACATAGGATTAGTTTGTGGAAATGAAAAAAATATACATGCCACCTGCGTGCGAACTAGATGCATGATTCCCCATTGTCAAAAGCTGCGAGGCTTTAAGGTAGAGCGAGGAGCCGTACTAGGGACGGTCCCGGTTTTAACTACCCTGCCGTTATGCTGCCGAAATTTTGAATAATATTCATGTGTTAGAATTATTTTCCTGTGTTGAAACTATATTCGTCTGTTAAATAGAAAACCTTCATGTGTTGAATAGAAATTCATTCGTTGAATCATATTCATGTGTTGAATGGTATTCGTGTTTTAAATATAAAAATCACCTTTTTATCTATATATACAAACTATAGAAAACCTTCATGTGTTGAATCGATATTCATTCGTTGAATTGAAATTCATGTGTTGAATGGTATTCGTGTTTTAAATATAAAAATCACCTTTTTATCTATATATACAAACTATAGAAAACCTTCATGTGTTGAATCGATATTCATTCGTTGAACTGAAATTCATGTGTTGAATGGTATTCGTGTTTTAAATATAAAAATCACCTTTTTATCTATATATATAAACTATAGAAAACCTTTATGTGTTGAATCGATATTCATTCGTTGAATAGAAATTCATGTGTTGAATGGTATTCGTGTTTTAAATATAAAAAATCACCTTTTTATCTATATATACAAACTATAAAAAACCTTCATGTGTTGAATCGAAATTCATTAGTTGAATTGAAATTCATGTGTTGAATGGTATTCATATTTTGAAAGAAATTGTTTTATAATAAAAATCCTATTTTTATCACCTATATTAACTATATAAAAGAGTCGTATTTTGAAATAAATCGTTTTGCAATAAAAATCACATTTTTACTATATACATGAATTGTTAAAAATAGTGAAGTGTTGAAATAGAAGACAGTTAGATAAAAATATCATTTTTATCAAATATATGAAAATCATGTAGTTTTGAAATCGAAGAATCGATATATATATATATATATATATATATATTGAATTGAAATATATCGAATAACGAAGCTGCAGTTCGTATTTTGAAACCGTGATTTCAAACGATTAGTGCGGGAGATCCGACCATCGGATTTTCCCGAAACCGCAACCGTTGGGTTCGCTTTGGAAATATCTTTCCAACGACACCAACTTTGCAAAGATCCAACGGTTGGATTGTCTGGAATGTTTAATTCAAATCTGAAGAAAACAGCGCTAGAATTGATTATATATATATATATATAATTATATTAAATCGAATAACGACGCTGCAGTTCGTATTTTGAAATCGAAACTTCAAACGATTATACCGGGAGATCCGACCGTTGGATTTTCCCGAAACTGGAACCGTTGGATTCGTTTTGAAAAGATCTTTCTAATGATGTAAATTTTGTGAAGATCCAATGGTTAGATTTTCATATATGTGTAAATCAAATCTGAAGAAAAGCAGCGCCACAGCCGCGTTATGGCCCGAAGCGTCGTTTTGAATAAATTGGCTATTTTAAAATAAACAAAAATAGCGATAAATCATTATAAAATATTATAAAAGATATGGATGTGAAATTTAGAAACTAACTGAAGGTTAGCTAAGTCGAATGATTTCCTGGGTGTTGATCTGATGTTGGTTTCGGCCTTCGGGGTTAATATTTGGGAAATCGTTCTCTTACTGATTTACGGTTAGTGACTAACGAATTGTAATGATGCGTATGTAGTGTTTGTGTACCACGTGTTTATTATATACGCGAGTTGCTCAGAAAGACCGGGTTTATCCCATTCTGAGTAACTGAATCAACGATAAGAAATCGAAGATGAAGACGGTGGTTGAAGACCGGAAATCTTCACCTCGTTTGGATGGTAACCGATGTCCTGATTGGAAGGCATCTCGAAATATGGATAATAAGTGGTGATCGTCCAGACGTACATGGAGGTCGATGGGTTTGCGAGGTATATAGTGCCTCCGGTTTCGTTCAGACCCAGAACGGACTTGCAAATGGACTGTGTGTCTGACATTGGAATTCATTCTGTGTGATTGATAGCCATCAGTTACATGGCGTGAATTGTCTGTGTGGCACGCTATGATGCAGTGATCAGGGCTTCTGTTGAAAAGCAAAGTCTTGTGGTGATGATCAAAGCCCCGCCTGTGTGGCATAGCTTTGTGTATAACGTGAATACGCGAACCTCACACCCCGGTATGAACCAAAAACGGGAGAGGACCTCAGGGAGGACATGCGTTTCTTTCTAGCTAGAAGTGGCGTCAGTGGTTTTACACGCCCTGACGAGATTGACTTATGTGGTTGTTGTTGTTGCGAGGCGCCTCGGATATATCGGTGACTATGTGGAGCCGATGGAGTCATTTGTTGGCTCATTTACACCCCAAAGGGCGGGGAAACGTATTGTTCAAGCACTATAATCCACTCCTTGTGGACTGGCCCTGTCGCTCCAAGGGGCAGTTGCGGATGTTCCGGAGGCTCGGGCTAGAGAGTCTCGAATTCGGTAAGGACTATCTTTTGCCTTGGTTCATGACGGAAATCCAATTTCCAAATACGTGACTGTGCGGTTTTGATTGTATACCTATATATGGCGACATAGTGGTATGGGGCATTAATGTCGTCTATGATTGATAGTTATGATTTGAAATTGTTTTTGAAACATGTAAACACTAGTAATAATATCAAATGCTTTTGTTTTATTCGTATCAAGCATATTTTGGCCATTATAAGGTAAAACTCTATCCTCCGGTTTGCGTTGCATTGTGTGAATGGAACTGAGTCTTATAATGGCTTCATTTTTATAAAAAGCATTGCAATGTTTAAAAGAATTATTTGTTTTAAAGCACTGGCGATCTGATGGAGTAAACCCCTTCCACGAAAGTGGCGTGGTCCTGTGATTAGCCATATTTTAAATGTGTTGAGTAGATTTCTCATACCAGTCCCATGACTGACTCGTACTTTGTTTCACTTGCAAACTCGGGTGCCCCTTTTTCTACACGGGCATCCTTGTATTCAGGTTTTAGCTGGCTTTATTGGGATAGTTGTAGCTGAAGATGGATTCCATCATTTATCTCTTTTTATGCTGTTCAGCTCCTATTGTACATTATGTTTGTTTTCCGCTGTAGACATTTATGTATAGCTGAACTGTATTTGTTCTAAGTATGATCCTGTATACTGTGTAACTCTGATGATTACGTTTATCCAGTATATTCTATTGTTCATTATCTGGTGTATTTATTTATTTCTGTTCTGCTATTATCTGTTTCTGTGTTATATTCCAAAGATTACCCTTGTCACCGTCAGTACAGGATTTGGGGTCGTCACAACGACTTACCCATGCGCGTCTAAAAGTTGTTGAATTCTGATATTTGTCCTGGACCGATCGATCCTTTCCTGGCCGTTCATCCATAAGTGACGGCTGTTTGGTTATTGGCCAGGAAGATGGCCTTTGAGCCCAAAATAGGGTTTGAATGGTATATATAGACATTGGTTGATTAAATTATTATTATATATAACTTAACCATCAATTAGCATTTAAAACTACCATATACAACTTTTGTTTTCTAATAAATTGCTAATCCTAGCATAGAAAAATATTCCGGACCCAATGGGACATGTTTCGTCGAATTTCGATATCGTTTGTGAAAAGTCTTTTATAATTATCGATGAAAAATCAAGTGTTTAAAATTCCTAAAATTACAAAAAAAATCCAATAAATATGAAACCTTAACATTTTACTAGACCCCTTCCTTATGGATCCAATGAAATTTGTTTCGTTTAAATCGACCAGTCATTTATTCGTTTAAAGTTACCACCGTCCGAATTGACCAAACTAATATAATTGATTAAGGCGTTTATCATTGCCATGATCAAACGGTAAGTCTGATTGACACAAAAATTGAAATCCTACAATAATTAATTAATACGAATCCAACGACACCAGTTTCATTGCATTCCGAGACTATTTCCGGGTACGCTATTCTTACATGCACCATAGTGCTATTTTAGACACCAAACTACCCGGTCTTCGAAAATAACAAACTATATACCTATCCTAGCTCGTTGATAAGAACTCAACGGACTCGTTTCATAGCCTAATTCGATTGTCTGTTCAAGTTACACTCAAATATTCATTTACCAAATTAAATTAATTTAAATACGCGCTATAGAAAATGCTGCCGTGGTCACATACGATATTGGTTTGCCTTGCAATTCAACACCATATAATGATTTAATGTTACGGTTCCAATGAAATTGATTTCATCGAAAATAGAGACTGTTTACAAAATGTCTATTTTAAAGGCCTATAATTTAATAATGATTTCCATAGTGACTATTTTAAAATTTGATTTAGTCATAACTAACAATCTATAACACGAAATTTGAATTTTTCTCTTTTATATGAAAATTATGCACAACAAGATTCCAGCATTTCTTATTTCATAGTATTCTGACTTATATCGGACCCTGTATATCCAGTTGAAGTTCAAAACTCCATACTACGAACTACTGCGCCATTTCGAGCTCGATTTATAATTATATTGTTAGACCAAAAAGTGGTTCTAACACCCAAATCATTGTATTTCGAGCATAGAGTATGAAGAAATAACTGAAAAATAAGAGAAAAAGTAGGGATACAGGATTTTTTTAGTGGTTCGACGTTAATGAGCCTACATTCACTTCATATTTTCTCATTTCATTCAAAGACTACAATTACAATGAATTTCGCCTCTTAATCACTCAAATTCAATGAATAATTCTTTCCGAATCCATTGAATTTTATTGAATAAGATGGTGATTATCTATGGAGAAGTGTTAGTCATGGCAGTTGAGGATGTTGAGATGTCAAAAGTCCCTGTAAAATCCTTCAAACGGTGTATTTATAGCTGTAGGACAGCTTTTGGGAGGACCAGTTCGTGATGAGGCACGTGGCACCCGATCCGGGAAAGTAGGAGAGCAAGTAGCCTTAAGAATAGGTCATAATTGTGTGTAGAAGGAGGTTCGGTCCAAGCGATTCGTGACCATATTGTGCATCACGAACTGGGTCATGGTTAACAGGGGCACCACGAGTGGGTTGTGGTCTGAGGATCGTGACCCATGTATGCCCCACGAGCCGAGGAGGGGGCGAGCCTGTGTCATGGTCTGAGTTTTCGATGCTAGTTTACACCCGTTTACGGAAACGGGAATAACTTCCAAACTGTAAGTCCGACTGAGCCAAACGAAAGCTCTACTTGAAGCTAATTCATAGGGCTACATGTATTTGATGTTTTTAGTCAAAAATGAGGACGTTTGATAGGAGTTTCGGACTAGTTTTTCCATATTCTTCCACTCCATTCGAGCGATTGCTAATTAATGCATGCTCGTATTCAAATCCTTTGGTTTGGGTAGCCTGGTCACAAGCAGGCTAACATTTTACCCCCCAAAGCACATCTTATCGCTGATGAGATGTGCTTTGAATATGTTGAGCAAAATTTCCTTGGAACGTTATTTATCCCTGAGAAGGCTTTATCTGGTTGCTGCATTGCTTCCATGGGAGCTAGTTAGGCTAGGTTTTATGGAAGGAGTATTCGAGATGATCAAGTAATTGTTTGAACCTCATCAAATCGAGAGGTCTATTTCATTCATCAAAAATCATGCTAGATCATTGGCTCCAGAGAGCGATTCTAAATGCATAGGTCGTTGCCAAACATTGTCATCATTATACGAAAGTCAAGCTTATTGCTGAGTTAGACTTTCTTTTACATATGAGTCAATACATGAAGTGGCCATCCAAATCATTGAGTAGTTCAAGAATCCTCGAGCTTTGAATTGGTATCTGGATGGTTGGGACAAAGCACATCAGAATCAACATATGACTTTGTCATTTGTACTGAAGTTTGGATTATCTTGATATATTGATATTGATCCAGGATCTTAAATTCGCATTGAATCGTAACAACAAGGAATATGAAAGCTATGATCACTTTGGATCATGGTCAAAGGAATTCACAGTCACTCTGGATTGCTTCGTAATTCAATAATCACATGCAAGTTAGTAAGAGACGTAGTTGAAATCATGTGAAGCAATGCTCGTATGATCGTCACTATCATAAGGCAGTGGAGGAATTTGTTACACTTTCCATTCAGTGTAGTTTGAGTCTTTAAATTCAGAGGCAGTGGATCCCTCTACCTGGCACGCCAAAAAGCTGGCTCGCTTGGTCAGGGAAGACGAATCAGGTCATACTCCAAAGGCATATTGTACATGTTTGAATCTTGTTCCATGCTAGGATTGTCTTTATGGTCAGTCCGCGAATCAATGCTCATGCCCTCAGTGCCATCAAAGGGCAAGCAAAGTCAGGGCTTATGCCACCAACATCGATGGGGGTTGAGTTGAGTCAATAAGGCATCTAATCTTGAAGATTTTATACTTTCCGTCGTTGCATCTGGTAAAGGTTGCAGGTTCAGCAATCTTAGTCGAGCCAGATCATTCTGTACTATTTCTCAATTTAGCAAAAGTTGGAATTTCATATGCGAATGGTCGAACCACATTTTCTTTGATATCGTCTCTTCTCTTTAGTCGGATAGTGAGAATTGCTTCATCGGGCATCAGCGGACTCGGTTACTTCCATCGGATCGGTTACGAAGTTAATTAAGCTTGTTAAATGCGAGTGGATGAATGTCATTATGATGTTAGTTGGGACTCTCTGTTCATGCTTCAGCATATTCCGAAATTATTGTCACGGTCTTGGTGATTCTGTATCTCATGCTCGGTTCCATTGGGATTGACAAATAAGACCATGGGCTTGATTGGTGAAACAGGTTCTCTCCAAAACTGCGTACTCTTATCATCCTTTTCCAGGTCCTTTCCTTTGTCCTTATCATTTCAGGAGTTGGACGGTGCTTCATTCTCTATCGTAAAAGCATCAAGATTATCCGTCTCAAAGTTAGCACCTTCTTGTCATTGAAGTATGTCCATCTCAAGGCTAAATTCGTCAAAGCCTCCGAACAAATCATATTATAGAGAAATTTTGAAGTTCGCTGGAATAACAAGAGATCCTGATGTCCCATGTGGAAAGGGGTAGTGATTATCCTTATCCACATCATCTTGAAAAGCATTGCCTCTCGAGAGGCGCCGAAGCAAGTTGGCAGGTAAATTGCCACCAAGAAGCTGTTGCGTACTACCAAGATCAGGGCTGGTGCCCCCAGCATCAAGTCCAAAATTATGAGGGGGTCTTTGCTGATTTCTTGTTTCTGCGTTGATATTTCCCCCGGGTAGTGGTTCGAATTATTCGACCCGACTGGGTTCCTGTTCTTCGAATTGTTGCATTCTTGCTTGGAGCTGAGTGTGAAATATCGCTCGAGTATCCATTCGAGTTGGAGCTAAAGCTGGTCGTGCATGACCTGAGTCTGTTACAATTCTTTCATTCTCATCTAGGATGTTCAAAGTTGTCCCATTGTCCATGTTTCCATCCACGATGTTCTGAATCGAAGCTGCATGTTGCATGCCTGCTGATTGGTTCGTGTTCAACCCGAGCTGTTGGTTGCTATCTGACTAATCCAAGTTCGTTACTACTTGAACTTTGATTTTATCATTTCCAGCGAATTGATAATTGTTTCTTTGCCTTCTGATTCAGCGCCGGTGCCCCCAACGCGAAATCTTGAAATAGGTGAAGGTCGACCTCGGGCTTCTTGGTGTTGCACGTGCAGTAGCAGTCAATCAGGCTTCTATTATTCAAATGTGATTGGTGGCATCAGGTAGTTGAACTATGCTGCTTGAGGATCATATTTTGTGCCCCCATCCTTGGGGGTTTTGTTAAGTAGAACGCTTCGAATCCATATCTTCTCTAGATTCATATTCACTCCTCGCACCATGAGTTGGAGTTGAGTGCAAACCGATTTGTTGTTACTCAGCTCATACTAATCTCTTGTCTCCCATCCAGGCTCTGAGGATCGACATCTAACGATGAAAGGTTAAATCTTGATCGTCCCGACTGTTCCGCTTGCCCCCGCATCAGGGGAAAGGTCAAAAATAATGTGGTCGCGTCACACTTAATTGTAGCATGGGATATGTCCAGCCTTATCTAAACTTTCCAGTAGGTTGGAACCATCAAATGGACATTCTCTTTGCATCTATTCCATGGTCCTTAAGGGGCCTGTCAAGATCACAACATAAGTTAAATACAAGCGTATAAGCTATGCCATATGTAAATATTTCTAATAGTTATGCCACCAGTCTGGGGTAACGACATAAGACAGTTAATGGCCAGATTGCATCCTTTCCAAATTTAGACGAAGTGAGGCATGTTCTGGAAAACCCGATAAATCTTCAATTCATAAAAATCCTGAATGTCACGATCGCATTGGATCGTGTTAAGGCCAGAAGACCGAAGATCGCTCAAGATCGTATTAAGGCCGAATAGAAACCCAAGAATCCCAGGGCTTCGCCGGGTCCTTCCAAGCCGTGAGTATTAAGTCGAATGACATGTTATTGAATAATTCACTCTCAAGGCCTATTTTGGGTCGTCGCCCTGTGTCAGGCAGGATGCTTATCATTGGGCATCAATGTCAACCTTCTGGACATGGCCCTTTATTTGTTTTCTGCTAGCCTGTTGCTGCTGCAAGTGCGGGCCTCGCGTTCTTGACCAGTTATCCTTTGTAAATCTTCAATCTGCAAACAAATTAGTATTCCTGCGATATCATACATTTGCAAATTTGTTATATCTTTCATTCAAATGTGTTTGTAGTCAGAGCATTACTACACTGCGTAGTATGCAATAAATCACATCACAAATCAGATAAGGGTTTCAATTCAGTGTCCCTGCAAATAAATAGCATGTGATATTGTAGCCATTGTAGGGATGGGATGTCCGCGTATTCCCCCAATCGATAGTGAATAAAGTGCCTAGCCAGGGCTTTTGGGATTGATTAAGATCGACAGTGCATTGCCCCCCATATCCGGGAAATGAGGGGTCTGGGCTCATCTTTCCTTCTTGCCCCCCTTCCTGCAGCGAGGTAGGAGCCCTTTTGTGGCATTTAATCGCAATGCCTTTATACTCTCCTGTCGTATGCCCAGGATAGAGTTCGAACCCAGCTTTCAGTCTGCCCCCTAATCCTTTAGTAGGGTAGGTGTTCATTTGTATCGCACACTCCCTGGCGCCTTTATACTTTCCCATCGAATGCCAAGGGTAGAGTGGAATCAAGGCGATCTTTTAATCGTGGTACACCTTCGCGCCCTGTGGACGCTATTTTCTCATCCTTTATACTCTCTCAGATCATGAGTGTTAGAATGAATCAGGCGAACGGTCATATCATTCACCCTGGCATTCCTTCTTCACTCTAGTTCAAAGAGCGGGATTCAGCCATCTCGAGTGTCGTTCTCGAACTCGGTTCTAGTCCATACTCCACGCTTCACTCTGGCGGATGGAGATTTTCGGGCCAGCGGTCGGATCACACTCGCCGAGGCGCTACCTCATAATCTTTGATTCATGAGTAGAGGTGGTTCTTTGCAATAATCAAGTCTCTCTCGTCCCGCTGACTCGTGGGAAGGATTTTGGTCGGACGTCGTGATATCATCCTTTATCTTTCTATGAAGTCATAAGAGTTAGAGTTAAAGATCGAGTGGTCTTTGATCATGGTGATCCCATCACTCTGATCCTAGATTTATGCTTCTATCCAAGCTCTGAGGATTAGAGTCAGTCCGGCAAATAGTCGAAAGACGTCTGCTATAGCATTTCATTCCTCCGATCAATCTATGGGAGGTGTGATTGGCACCGAACTTTGGGTACCTGCATCATTCATATCGCACGAACTAGTAATGTCAATAAATCAAGAGGCATGTAAAAAACAAATTTCATGATTGGAAAGTAAGGATATCAATGGGCACTACTGCCCCCTTGTCGATAATCTGGTGGCATCGAGGATAGGATCAAGCCATATAGACGGTCACACCGCGTTCATTTGGATTCGGACTCCAAGATTGCAATTCAATGATTTATGTACAATTGTCTTGTGGTCTGCCACATCTGAGCCAGGGATTGGATGGTCATCCCAGATCCACTTTGAGCTATACAACTTTCCTTAGATGGGAGGCGCGACTTTGCAAACGAGCAGCTCAGTCGGGCCCGTTGTGGAAATGCTTCATAACTCTGCACGCGGGTGTTAAAAGTCTGATCGGTACCAGATCCGAGGTACCTACATGTTAAAGGAATGAATATCATTCGGGGAGAAAATGGCATTGTAGGCTTTTTGCAGGTCCATTTTTCCTCGTCCTGTTTTTGTCAGGAAATAGTTGCCAAAGTCTTTAGCTGATGAGAGCCTTTATTAAGACACTGTAAGGGAATCTCGAGTGATCCATGCTTGGATCTTCAGTTACTCCCAGCATTTGGGGAATGAGTTACTTGGCAAACAATTGATGAAAGGAGTGGAAGTGTGAATCTTCACTTTCTAAATCCAAAACATCGCTCACTAGATGTTTCATTCGCATATATCTCCCTTAAAGTGGGAAGTTAATCAATGATTTTGTCAAATCGTTCAGAGAGGTGAATTCAGTAGTGGGACTTGTTGGTGTCTGTCTTGGGACAACTTTCTAAGGAGAATAAGTAATGTCGCCTTTTAGGTCATATCTTGAGGCACAATGAATGATGGTATGCCATCTATTTCTCCTTGTCGGATTCGGAAGCGTTTCGTGCTGCAGTAAGTATCTTACGAGGTTTGTCCATGACTCTCTCCTGGATTCGGTCTCCAGTACTGGATTAACTTCCATCTGATCAATGATTTGATTTTGTAGTGTCTTGATGGGGATCATCTCTATCTTTTCTGGATTGTCGAAACTTTCTTACTTGGCGACATTATTCGCCTTTTGAGATATGCTGTAACATTCCGATCCATCCAACAGTTCTTCTACCCGTTATAGGTATGCTGCGAATCATGGTCCCTTCATCTGGAATTCCATTCGAATCTGGAAAACAATAATCTGAGAGTCACAAATGATGTTCAACACTGCTACTCCCAACTACTTAGCGAGTTCCAACCTGACAATTAGGGTGCCATATTCGGAATTGTAGTTAGTAACGGAAAATTCCAATCGTAAGGCATAGTAAATTGACTGTCCTTCAAGGGTTATCTGTAAAACTCCGACGTTGGACCATCGATCATTTCTTGCATCGTCTGTATATAGTTTCTAGGTGCTTGATTTCATCTTTCATTTCTAGGGGCATTTTCTTCATCTAACACTTCCTCTTCGGGAATGGTACATTCAGCAATGTAGATGGCTAATCAGTGTGTATCACAATCAGATGAAATTGGAAATAGTGGCAGAGTTTTCTTAAAACAATCAACAAGCTTTTCCATCTATGGGAAGTTGCTTCGATAGATGTCTCCTTCCTGCATCCGGAATCTTTATCCTCTCTGGGATCTTATGCTTTCGGGCAGATCATCGGGCAACTCTTTCTATGATGCCTTCTTTGCTTGCTAAGCCTATGCCTCCTTCACACTCCATCTCATCGGGAGGGGAAGCGATTTTGGGTTCCACGCCATCTTTGTTGCGTTGCAGATTTCATTCAGCCAAATAGTGGGCTCTCCTAATAATTTAGTCACCATGGACCATTCCCACTCCAGCTTTGGTCGGGACTTTTAGCAATAGATACTAAGGTGCAATGTAGGCTCTGAATTTCGCTAGAGCTTGTTGGTTGAGACCTTGATTAGATAAGCTTAAATGCAATAACATGGCTTTCAAGGCTTCAAGTAATGTTCATACATTCTGTCATAACTGTTGTGTGAAGTGGAGAGCTATTGATTGATTCATATTTGTGTTGATCTCGAACTCTCATCCCTTGATCGAAGTCATATGGTGGCTGGTGAGAAGTCAATGTTGCTATCATCCGGGCAAGGATCCCTAGGTTCAATCATAGCCTGTAGTGCTTCAAATTGACACATAACGCTAGGCACCAAAATATGCTAAGCTCCTTAGGGAGTGCACTGCAGGACGTATGTCATTTATCGCGTCATACAAGTGATGGGTAGTTTCGTAGTGTTAGGATCCTTAGTCACTCTTTGGCATGGAATATTATTCGGACTATTCCACATAACCGTCATTCGGGACTCCGCCGATTGGACAGGTTTAAGCCATATAAATTAGATGATCACTACTCGTTCAGGAGAAGCTCCAGTTGCATTTGTGAAATCTATACACCATTGGAACTTTGGAAGAGGAGACAGTTATGAGACAATAATTGACCCGTATACTATTATAGACATCATGCTGAATCTTTTCCATAGCATTGCACATTAAATATCATCAGTAAATTGGTGCTATGGCTCTGTGAAGAATCTCAGTCATTGCCAATTTGCTGTTGATATCCTCAAACTATCTACTGAATCTCGATTGACAAACCTTAATGATTATTGTAGGAAAAAACGTACTCCGAGCCGAAGGCGAGCCATACTCTGAGCCGCCAGCGGGTCCGGGTGCAGTGCCGGTGGGGGTCCGGGGCACGATTTTTTCGATTTTGGAAGATGGATCCTTTTCTGAAATGATATGAAAATTGTATTTTTCCAAAAACTGTCATTTTTTCAGGTTGGATCGTGACCTCTGTTCACCATCACTTTTCTGGGTCGCGATTCGCTCACTTGCTCCAATTTAGGTCGTGGAGGTCAATCCAGGTCAGTTCGTGATGTATTAGGCCGCTCATGAACCAGATATATCTCTAGATTGCCATTGTCTTCAGGGTCGTGGTTCACAAGTTCCTCCGGTTCGTGGTCCAGCTTGGCAATCGGGATCATGTGTCATGGTTCATCTTCAGGTCGGGTCGTGGGTGTGCCATCAGGGTGGTTCGAAGCAATGCCCCTAGTTCGGGTTGTGATGACATCATTAGGTCATTTTTTTCAAGTATGCTTCCATGAGCTGATTGAATATTTCTTCACGAGCAGGCAACGTTCCACGAGCCCTTATCACGAGCCAGTTCCATGGCCCTTCATCACGATCCAGTTCCACGACCCTTCATCACGAGCCATGTTCACGCGCCTTCATCATGAGCACTTCGACCTACTCCTACAAACCATCTGTTCGCTCCTCATTCGCTTGGGAAGTTTCTGATTCCTTACTTCTTTTAGGAGTCGTGAAATTCTGATTTTACTAAAATCACTAAGATCTTCAAAAGTGGTAGGAATGCGAATTATCTTCTTCGGATTTAGAAAGCTAAATAGTAGAACAACAATCCGTTAGGCTAAGAATTTAATTCTCAGTGAAAGCACCAAAATGTTAGACCAAAAAGTGTTTCTAACACCCAAATCACTGTATTTCGAGCATAGAATATGAAGAAATAACTGAAAAATAAGAGAAAAAGTAGGGATACAATATTTTTATAGTGGTTCGGCGTTAACGAGCCTACATCCACTTCATATTTTCTCATTTCATTCAAAGATTACAATTACAATGAATTTTGCCTCTCGATCACTCAAATTCAATGAATAATTCTCTCTGAATCCATTGAATTTTATCGAATAAGATGATGATTATCTATGGAGAAGTGTTAGTCATGGCAGTTGAGGATGCCGAGATGTCAAAAGTCCCTTTAAAATCCTTCAAACGGTGTATTTATAGCTGTAGGAGAGCTTCTGGGAGGACCAGTTCGTGACGAGGCACGTGGCACCCGATCCGGGAAAGTAGGAGAGCAAGTAGCCTTAAGAATAGGTCACAATTGTGTGTAGAAGCAGGTTCGGTCCAGGTGGTTCATGACCATATTGTGCATCACGAACCGGGTCGTGGTTAAGGGGGGCAGCACGAGGGGGTTGTGGTCTAAGGGTCGTGACCCATATATGCCCCACGAGCTGAGTAGGCTTCATGAGCCGAGGAGGGGGCGAGCCGGCGTCATGGTCTGAGTTTTCGATGCTAGTTTACACCCGTTTATGGAAACGGGAATAACTTCCAAACCGTAATTCCGATTGAGCCAAACAAAAGCTCTACCTGAAGCTAATTCATAGGGCTATAAGTATTTGACGTTTTTAGTCACAAATGAGGAATTTCGATAGGGGTTTCGGGCCAGGTTTTCCATATTCTACCACTCCGTTTGAGAAATTACTAATCGTTGCATGCTCATATTCAAATCCTTTGCTTTGGGTAATCTGGTCACAAAGCATGCTAACACTGCTTCGAGCCTGCTAGAGCTTACGACAACGATACTCTCTCGGCCTTTACATCTCTAGTCATCCAATCTGACAATTTTCTTAGCTCAAGCAATCTCATCGAGAAACCATTATCTACCAACTCACGACCTTTGAGTTGTCACCTCATTCACTGTTCTACACCAATTAACGTACACATTTCAACACTTTGAACCTTCCTACTTGAATTCACTTTGAAGTTCGAATTCACAACATCAATGCATTGCAGCATGGGTTCGGGCACTTCTGCTCAACTTTTTTTAAAAGGCCCTTTTTGTTCAAATTTGGGTCTTACCCGAAAAACATAATTTTTCAGAAATGCCCTTATGCGACCGACCCACCCTCTTGGAGCCGACCGACACATCCATGCAATACAGACCGATCCTTCCCCTTTTGGACCGACCGATCCATCAATTCAAATGGGAGACCGACCCATCTCATCACGACCGACTGACCCATGTTCCCACTCCTGGAAATTTGATCAACTGTCCCACTCCTGGAAAGTTGACCGACCCACTCCTAGAAAAATTGACTGATCGACACATCACCCCTCTTCCCGACCGGTCCATCTTTCCATGCAATGATCGACCCATAATTCTTCACTCTTAACCGACCCATCGTACCTCACCGGCCGACAACCCAATGAAGCAGGTCGACCGACTTATCACTACCAATGCTGACCGACCTCTCTGCTGACTTGTTCCCCAAGCCATATTACGACCGATCCAATTCCTGGACAAATCCAAATCATCTCCAAACTTCACCTAACAATAATTCCAATGAATTATAGTGATCTAATTTATTCAACACAACCATAAGCATGTTATGAAATCATTAACAGCATGAATATGACGATTATCACCAAAATTATGCAAATTTCACAAAAATCCTGATAAACGAACATATGAACTAAATTATGGATCTAACTAACATAAACATATGAAAATATATGAAAATTACCGGTTTTAAATTGCTAAATTAGATCCTATGGCGATTCGTATGAAAATAGACTTACCATGATGTAAATCTAAGGGAAACAACTTGAATTTGATGAAAACAATATTAAACACTCATATACTTAATTGAATCCGTGTGAGAGATCTATGTGACTCACCAGTTCTCCAAAACGACCCAAAATGATTGAAATATGATTTCGGACAGCGAAGAATTTGATCCAAACTCTTCAATTCGATGATCTCTCCCTTGGAATAATGTAAATCTGGCCTCCAATGATGCAGTTCTTCAATTCTCTAATGTAGATCTCGAATTTTAATGCTGTAAAGGTGTAGGAAAATGGAAAAATGCAGGATCATAAGCTCCTCCAAATGAGAGAATAGAGAAAGTAAACTATTCTCCATGCCTCCTATTCCCTATTTATAGCCTCCCACCAGTCCACTAATGGGCCTCCCCAAATCATCCCATTATGGCTTACAAAACGTGAACGCCCAACTATGAAACCTTAAAACATCGATTCCTCCCAAACAACTAAGCCAAATCCTTAATATGACCACTCTACGGAAAGGGAAACATCATTTCCTTTTCAATGGCATAGGTCTCAACACCTGATTCGACCTAAGTCAAAAGTTATGCCCTGTACAGGACTGATAGGGGCAAAATGGTCATAAACAAAATTGGTAAAAAATTATGGACATGTCTCACATCCCCATAAACATCATGCTAAAATATGAGAACGATCCAACCCTCAGGGAATAAAATAAAAATACTTTATGATCCTTCGATACGTAATATGCGGGCTGTTACATTCTCCCCTACCCCCCTCCCCCTAAGGAATTTCTCCCCCGAAATCCCAACAAACATAAGCAACCAAAACAATTTTGCATTCCTATCATCCATAGGCAGCCAATTCTACCACCCAAACTAGCAGCCATCAAGCCATGCATCCATAGCCTTATCTTAGCACGTGGAATTCTAGAACAAACATAATAGTACAAGCTACAATGATGTAAGGTGACACTATACTAATGGGTCGTACCAACGACGAGTTCCGGATGGGTCGCCTTCGTGCTCTCTTTCGTCTCCCACGTACAATTGTCGCTATCCTCACTCCATTGTACCTTGACTGGATTAACCGTCTTCCTCCTAATATGTTTTGTGTCATTCCCCATAACACGAAGTGGCTTACGTGGTCTCACAACAAGTGTCCCGACTTCTAGATCTTCATACTGCTCTGGAGATACCACAACCTTCGAATCATGCACGAACTTCTGTAGAAATGATACATCAAAAAAATTATGCACACTCGACATCTTCTCGGGTAACTCCAATTTATATGCGAGCTTTCCAATTCGCTTGACTATTGGAAATGGTCCAACGAACCTTGGAGCTAACTTTCCTTTTCTTACAGATCGAACAACATGCTTTAACGGTGAAATCTTTACAAAAACCATGTCGCCAACATCGAATTCTAAATCTTTTCGACGCTTATAGCATAACTCTTCTGACGATCTTGGGCTGCCTTCATTTGTTGTTGAACAATCTCGATACGATCCGAGGTTTATCTTATCATCTCTGGCCCAAGTATTAACTTATTCCCAGTTTGTAACGAAGGAATTACACGGTCTACAATACAACGCCTCGTATGGTGCCATCCCAATGCTCGATTGGTAGCTATTATTGTATGCAAACTCAACTAGATGTAGATGGTATTCCCATTATCCCCCAAATCCAACACATATGCTCCTAAGAGATCTTCTAAAAATCGGTTAACCCTCTCGGTTTGACCATCAGTTTGGAGATGGTAAGTCGTACTTAAACACAACTCGGTTCCCAAATCTTCTTGCAAACTTTTCTGAAATCCACTTGTAAACAATGGATCTCGGTCACTCACTATAATGTTTGGGATACCATGGATCGAACTATCCATTACACATAAAGATTAGCCAACTTCGATGTCGTCCTAGTCGATTTGATACGAATGAACCTTGCACTTTTGGTCAAGTGATCCACGATGACCCAAATCCCTTCATTTTCTGCCCTGGTTCTAGGTAGTCCATCAATAAAATCCATCAATATCTGCTCCCACTTCCACGTAGGAACTTACAATGGCTGAAGCAATCTACTCGGCTTTTTTCTGCTTAGCTTTCACCAACTAACAGCTCATGCACTTGGAAATGAACTTTCCAATATCTCGCTTCATCCCCTCCCAGTAGTAGATTCGCTTCATATCCTGATACATATTATTACCACCAGGATGAATTGTCAACTTCGAGTGATGATATTCTCTTAAGATCTCATATCTTAATCCGTTGATATCAGGAACAACTAATCGCCCTTGCTTTCGAAGCCAACCTTCTCGATCGACTTCGAACGCTTTATTATATGGTTCCAACTTCTGGATAAACTCGACAAGCTTCACATCTCGCTTTTGGCTCTTGCCAATCCTTTCGATAAAAGTAGGTCTTATCGATAAGCTTGCCAACATTTCAGATTCCAACTCGCACCTTGGCCTGAAATCAAACCTTGCCAAATACTCGAGATTTTTCCATTCCGAAAATATCGCTCCCAAACTTGTGTATCCTCGACTTAACGCATCTGCAATTGCGTTACCCTTGCTCGAAGTATAGGCTATACCAAAATCATATGATACCAGAAAGTTTAACCATAGTTGTTGTCGAAGATTCAAATCCTTTTGGGAGAAAAGATACTTCAGTGACTTGTGATCTGTAAACAACTCGAATCGAACTCCCAACTGGTAATGTCTCTACATCTTCAGAGCAAACAAAGTCACCACCAACTCCAAATCATGAGTTGGGTAATTTCTCTCATGCGGCTTTAGCTGTCGACTCGCGTAGGCCACAACCTTATCCTTTTGCATCAGTCCTGCTCCAAGTCTTGTACCACATGCATCGGTATACACAACCATCTCCTCATTCCCACTTGGAATGGTTAGAACAGGAGCACTCGTCAGTTTCTCCTTCAGGATTCCAAACACTTGCTCACACTTTGCGTCCCATGTGAACACTTGGTTCTTCTTCATCGATCCTGTCAATGGTGTAGCTATCTTGGAGAAATCCTTGATAAACCGTCGGTAATATCCTTCCAACCCCAGGAAACTCCAAACATCAGTTGCATTCTTAGGTCTATCCCAGTCCTGGACTGTTGTAACGACCCAGAAAATCTGAACCAATTTAAAATTTTTAAATTGGCTAAAATAATGGATTTTAAATATTTAAAATAAATATTTTAAATAATGGAGATGAAAACTGAGTTTGAATCGACATTTGAAAACGAATATAATTAATTATAATTATATATAGAATTGAAAATGGCGCGGTAGTTCGATAATTCGATTTCAAACTTCAATTGAATATACCGGGTGCAAAACAATCCGGATTTTAGTGAAACCAAAAATATTTAAATCTGTTAGTGAATATCTTTCTAACGAATCCGACCAATCGAAATTTGATAGCGGGAATCAAAAGATATGTCCAGTTGAAAATTCTGAATAGTCGCTATGGAATTCAGGCCCTTAAAAATGGACATTTTGCAAACGAACTCGGATTTCGACGAAACCACTTTTGTTGGGTCCGTGATGTAAAGTTATTGCTAGATTCCAAATTTCATAATTTTTCGAATCAATATGTGGGCGTGGCAAAGGAAAACGCGTTTGACCAGTTTTAGTTGATTTTAAACGACTGGAAATTGGCCATTTTTCAAACGGTCTCAGAATTCGACGAAACTAGTTTTGTTAGGACCGTATCGTCAATACGAAGCTAGAAAATATTTTTATGGAATTTTTCGAGTTCGTATGTGGCCCCACTAAATTGAAATGTGCGTTTAAATTGAATATATAAAGAAGTACACTTTAAATTCAATGGAAACTGATTGTAACGATCAAATCAGCTTGCGATACATATCCCATTGTGTTCGGAATGGGGGTAAAACGCTATGGACGACAGGCGGTGGGCCTCGTTTAGAGGTAATATGTAAAAGTCAACTTTTTGGCAAATTAAATAATTTAATAAATTAAAATTCTTTTCTCTCCCCCTTTAACTAAGTCAAACTGCCCCCCCCCCCCCCCCCCGTTCATTTCTTCCCGATTCAGTTTCAAAAAAAAAAAAAAAAGAGAGAGAAGCGACCTCGATCCGCCGCTCAGCCACCAGAAGGCGCCATCGCCTCGTCGAAGAGACCCCCGCCTCCGCCTGTCCCCCCTCCATCGATCGAGGACCCGAGCCGAACCCTCCCTGCCCAATTCGCGAGCCCCCAGAAGCCATCGCGACCCCCAATTCTCGAGCCCCCCAGCCGAGACCTAGCCACCGCCTGCTCCTCCTTCTGCCGCCGACTCTGACACCCCCCCCCCCTCTTCGCAGGTAAAGGTACGTTGTTTTTATTTTATTTCATTTTTATTTTTAATCTAAAAATTTCGATTTTAAGGATTTAAAACTGATTTTGTAAAACCGATTTTTAAAAGGGTTTTAATTCTGATTTTTAAAAGCATTTAAAACTGTTTTTTTAAAAGGGTTAAAACAGATTTTTTTTTTAAAAAAGGTTAAAAACTGATTTTATTTTAATAAGTAAATTCTGATTTTTTTTTGTAAAAAGAAAAACTGATTTTAATTAGGTTATAAAAACTGATTTTAAACAGGTTATAAATTTGATTTTTAATTTAAACTTTAGAAAGAAAAAAAAGACTAGAACTTTAAAAAGAAAAAAGATTAGAACTTTAAAAAGAGAAAGATTCAAACTTTAAAAAGAAAAGATTTGAACTGGGATAGAAAGATCAGATTTTTAGAATAGAAAAGATCATATTTTTAAAATAGAAAAGACGGAATTTTTATTGAGTAGAAGAAGTAAGATATGATTCTTATATTTTTAAAGCAATAAAAATATAATTTTTACGTCATAGGAATATTAAAAATATAATCTTTATTTTTAAAATATGATCTTTATATATTGAATAGCGAAGTCAAAATTCGATTTTTATATATATTGAATAACATAGTAAAAATTTGATTTTTACATATGTAGAGAATACGGGCGAAAGCGACAAAAAGGCGAGGTTGGCAAAGATTTCTCCAAAGGAAGAATCGTAGTATTGGATAGCTATTGGTGAGAATTTCTCACTCTTCAATTTCTTTTTCTATATATATATATATGTGTTGAAATAAAGTGAATTGCTATATATATATAATATATATATATATATATATATATATATATATATACGCCCCTCGTCCACAAACCATGGACGATATTTATTGATTGAAATTGTTGTGGAAATTGATTGATAGCGAATGATTGTTTGGGATGGTTTGTGATTGATATTGGTTGATTGTGGTTGAAAAATACCCGTTTGTGGTTGAGAAATATTTGATTGAAACCACATAGGATTAGTTTGTGGATATGAAATAAATATATACATGTCGCCTGCGTGCGAACTAGATGCATGATCCCCATTGTCAAAAATCGCGAGGTTTTAAGGTAGAGCGAGGAGCCGTACTAGGGACGGTCCCGGTTTTAACTACCCTGCCGTTATGCTGCCGAAATTTTGAATAATATTTGTGTGTTTGAATTATTTTCATCTGCTTAAACTATATTTATTCAATGAATAGAAAACCTTCATGTGTTGAATTGATATTCATTCGTTGATTAGAAATTCATGTGTTGAATGGTATTCATATTTTGAAATAAATTGTTTGATAATAAAAATCACATTTTTATCTATATATAGAAACTAGAGAAAACATTCATGTGTTGAATTGATATTCATTCGTTGATTAGAAATTCATGTGTTGAATGGTATTCATATTTTGAAATAAATTGTTTGATAATAAAAATCACACTTTTATCTATATATAGAAACTATAGAAAACATTCATGTGTTAAATTGATATTCATTCGTTGATTAGAAATTCATGTGTTGAATGGTATTCATATTTTGAAATAAATTGTTTGATAATAAAAATCACCTTTTATCGACTATATGAACTGTGTAAAATAATCTCGTTTTAAAAGAAATTGTTTTATGATAAAAATCCTATTTTTATCACCTATATGAACTATATAGAAAAATAGTGTTTCGAAATGAATTGTTTTACAATAAAAATCACATTTTTATTGTATGCATAAATCGTTGAAATGTGAAGTGTTAAAAATAGCCACTTGTTCAAAATAAACATATATGAGTTGAAATATTCATTAAACAGCTAATGAAATGATTTGCACCTATTTATGTAACATTAGAATGAATGGTGTTTTTAAACCAATTAGAAATCAAATATGAAGTTGAATAGAAAATGATAAATGATAAGAACTGTATATATATGTACATGCATATTCATTGAACAGGTTATAGCAAAGGGGCTAGAGAAGAGGAATAAAATTTTGTGCCCGACAAAT
This sequence comes from Allium sativum, assembly GCA_030737875.1. Lineage (NCBI taxonomy): Eukaryota > Viridiplantae > Streptophyta > Magnoliopsida > Asparagales > Amaryllidaceae > Allium > Allium sativum. Next base: position 1,055,964,502 of record CM060909.1, on the reverse strand, counting down.
AGGTACACATTTACTGTTTTGTTTGGGTGATGATTTTATGAGCCTGTTGGCTAGCCGCTTGGCTTTTTCTTTTTCTTTTTGAGATTAGAAGGACCGGGAAAGCTATTTGCGATTTCCCGATGCTCCCGGTGCAGGGGAGGTTATGGCAAAATTTTCCAAAATTTTAAGGTGTTAGAAAAATATTTGAAGTGAAAACGATATGGAAATCATTGAATGAACTATATTTATATAAATATATAAATATAAATAAAATTAAAACGAAACGGGGCCGTGCAGTTCGTATTTTGAAACCGTGATTTCAAACAACTAGTACGGGAAATCCGACCATTGGATTTTCCCGAAACCTCAACCGTCGGGTACGCCTTGGAAATATCTTCCCAACGGCACCAACCTTGTAAAAATCCAACGGTTGGATTGTCTGGAATGTTTAATTCAAATCTGAAGAAAAATAGCGCCAGAAACGATTATATTTATATATATATATATATATATATAATTATATTTAATCGAATAACGATGCTGCAGTTCGTATTTTGAATTCGAAACTTCAAACGATTGTACCGGGAGATCCGACCGTCGGATTTTCCCGAAACTGGAACCGTTGGATTCGTTTTGAAAAGACCTTCCTAATGATGTAAACTTTGTGAAGATCCAGCAGTTAGATTTTCAGATATGTGTAAATCAAATCTGAAGAAAAACAGCGCCACGACCGCTTTATGGCCCGAAGCGTCGTTATGAATAAATAGGCCATTTTAAAATAAATAAAAATAGCGATAAATCCTTATAAAATATCATAAACGATATGGAATGGAAATAAACTGAATTTGCTTGATTTATGTGGCTTTTGATGGTTGAATGTGTTTGGTGTGAAAATTACATTAAAGAACACAATTGGTGTTGTCGAATAATTTAACCATTGAAATAAATCGATTTGAAATTCTAAATATATGTGAATTATTTGAAAAGGCCGAGTTAATTCTCATTTCGAATAAGCGACCGACGATTGAAATTCGATGATGAAGACGATAGTCGAAGACCGGAGACCTTCACCTCGTTTGGATGGTAACCGAGGTCATGATTGGGAGGCATCCCGAAATATGGATAATGAGTGGTGATCGTCCAGACGTACGTGGTGGTCGAAGGGTTTGCGAGGTATTTAGTGCCTCCGGTTTCGTTCAGACCCAGAACGGACTTGTAAATGGACTGTGTGTCCGACATTGGAATTTGTTCTGTGTGATTGATAGCCATCAGTTGCACGGTGTGAATTGCCTGTGTGGCATGCTAAGATGCAGTGATCAGGGCTTCTGTTGAAAAGCAAAGTCTTGTGGTGATGATCAAAGCACCGCCTGTGTGGCGTAGCTTTGTGTATAACGTAAATTCGCGAGCCTCACACCCCGGTATGAACCTAAAACGGGAGAAAGGACCTCAGGGAGGACATGCATTTCTTTCTAACTAGGGTGGTGTCAGTGACCTACCAACCCTGACATTTATATACTTTTCACCTATGTGGTTGTTGCTGTTGCGAGGCGCCTCGGTTTGATCGGACGATCCGGGTCCGATGGAGTCATTCGTTGGCTCGTTTACGCCCCAAAGGGCGGGGAAACGCATTGTTCAGGAATTTTAATCCACATCAGTGGACCGGCCCTGACGATCCAAAGGCTTGACTGAGTACTTGCCTGAGGAGCGGGCTAGAGCGTCTCGAATTCGGTAAGGACTATCTTTTGCCTTGGTTCATGGCGGAAATCCAATTTCCAAATACGACATCGTGCGGTTTTGATTGTATACCTATATATGGAGACATAGTGGTTGGGGCATTAATGCCGTCTATGATTGATAGTTATGATTTGAAATTGTTTTCAAAACATATAAACACTAGCAATAATATCAAATGCCTTTGTTTTATTCGTATCAAGCATATTTGGCCGTTATAAGGTAAAAACTCTATCCTCCGGTTTGCGTTGCATTGTGTGATGGGAACTGAGTCTTATAACGGCTTCATTTTTATAAAAAGCATAGCGATGTTTAAAAGAAAGATTTGTTTTAAAGCACTGGCAATCCAATGGAGTAAACCCGTTCCACGAAAGTGGCGTGGTCCTGTGATTGGCCAATTATATATGTGTTGAGTGGATTTCTCGTACCAGTCCCATGACTGACTCGTAGTTTGTTTCACTTTCAAACTCGGGTGCCCCTTTTTCTACACGGGCAGCCTTGTATTCAGGTTTAGCTGGTTCTTTCTGGATAGCTGGAGCTGAAGATGGATTCTATCATTTATTTCTTTTTATGCTGTTCAGCTCCTATTGTACATATTTTGTTTATTTCCGCTATAGACATTTATGTATAGCTGAACTGTATTTGTACTAAGTAAGATCCTGTATACTGTGTAACTCTGATGATTACTTTTATCCAGTATATTTTATTGTTCATTATCTGGTGTATTTATTTAATTCTGTTCTGCCATTATCTGTTTCTGTGTTATATTCCAAAGATAACCCTGTTTCCGTCTGAACGGGAATTCGGGTCGTCTCAACGTGGTATCAGAGCTTTGGTTAAGCTTAGTTCTGGAATATAACATTTGAACGAACTCGTCAGAAATAGAACCAGTAGTGTTCTAGGACGGGTAACTCTATACAGATAGGATCAGTAATATCCTAGTATGAGTAAAGCAGAATGAAATTACACCTTGATAGACACATTTACATTTGAAGTATATGTCTCTATGTTTGAAAATTTTCTTTTCTGTGACCTGACACTTGATCTGCTAATTGCAGAAGTACTAGAAAAATGAGTGCCAGAAACAGAAGGAATACAGAACCCGATCTAGAGGCTCTATTCAAGAGATATCGAAATCTGGGTGGAGCACAATTCTCGGGCAATGAATCTATTATTCAAACTCAAGCTTGGATGAGTTCTGTCGAAAGAATCTTTGAGCATATCCAGCTTAGAGATGACCAGAAACGGTTAGTAGCATCTTGGGCGCTCAAAGAAGAAGCTTTAATCTGGTGGGAAACAATCATCAAAAATAATCCAGAAGGTGATATCACCTGGGACAGATTCAAAGTTATTTTCTTAGAGAGATTTACTCCTCCCGAAGCAACCGAGAGATTTTGTGATGAATTTTCTTATCTAATTCAAGGCGATATGACCATCCCAGAATATCACAAGAAATTCAATGAACTTGCTCACTTTGCTCCCCATCTGATTCAGAATACAAAGAGGAAAAATCTGAGATTTATTCATGGACTTCAAAGGAAATACCAGAATAAAGTATTGGGGCATGTGAAGCTTCCTTTCTCAGAAATGATTTATATGGCTTATCAGTATGAAGATCTCCATAAGAAAGGAATGTTGCGCGACGAAGAAGAAGTTTGTTGTAGTGACAAAGAAGAGTTGGAAACGGATATTCCTGAGGCAAGTACAACGTCAGAGGTCAGTAAGAGGCCCAGTGCCAAGAGAAAAAGGGCTGAGTCTGGGAACGAATGAATAATGACCGCCACGTGCTCAAGCTGCAATAGAAAAGGGCATTTGGCGATAAGTTGCAAATCTTGGAACAAACGAAGAAAAAGTGGATCTAAGCCCACTAAGAAACAAAAGAACCCACATGGGGAAAGGAGATGCCATAAGTGCCGCCAGGCAGGTCACATTGCACGGGAGTGCCAACTCTCAAAGAAACCTGAAACCGTATGTATAAATGAAGTAGCAGAAACTTCCGAGCCCTCAACTAGTCAAGAAAGGGCTGATGTTTTAGAAGGCACGCTAACTGTCAAAAACATTCCAGTCAAAGTACTGTTTGACACAGGCGCGTCAAGAAGCTTCATTGCCAAAGATGCAGCTAAGAAACTGGATTTGAATTTGAAAAAGCTCAAGGAACCGATGACTGTCCAGAATCCGGTCGGGGGTTCCATTGATCTCAGTTGGGTTTGCGGAGTGCCGGTTTCATTTTCTCGTTATCGGTTTCCTACCATCGCAGTCGTCATGAATTTTAAAGAGTTTGATCTTATCTTGGGGTTAGACTGATTGACTAAATATGAAGCTGAAGTTAAATGCGCCGACAGAGTCGTAAAGACGAAGATTAAATCAAGTGATTATATAACCATTCCCTGTGAAGGTCAGAATGCTAATAGAAAAGACTTCTGGGCAGCTTTGAATGTTTCTCCAGCCCAAATAGAAAATATCCCTGAAGTTACGGAGGATATTCCAGACCTCATCAAAGACATTCCTGTCGTCAAGAACTATGCGGATGTGTTCGAAGAAGTTGTTCGCTTACCTCCGCATAGAGAAATAGATTTCAAGATTGCTTTGATTCCCAATGCAAGGCCGGTAGTTCACGTTATTCGAAGAATGTCCTTGAAAGAGAAGGAGGAATTAGACAATCAAACAAGACAGCTAGTATGGAAAGGTCTGATCAGGCCTAGTTTCTCTGATTGGGGTGCAGCCGTGGTATTTGTCCCAAAATCTGACGGTACTCTACGGCTATGTGTGGACTATCGTGGTCTGAACAAGCAGACGATTAAGAACAAATATCCATTGCCACGAATAGATGATTTGTTGGATCGATTAAATGGAGCACAAGTATTTTCAAGAATGGACCTAGCTACAGGCTTCCATCAACTTCGAATTGCCGAAGAGTGTGTTCCAATGACAGCGTTCAGAGGCCCCGACTTATTCTACGAGTGGTTAGTAATGCCGTTCGGCTTATGTAACGCTCCCGCTTACTTCGTCGATCTAATGAACCGAGTATTCAGAGGAGTATAGAATAAATTTGTTCTGGTTTTTATTGATGATATTCTAATCTTCTCTAAATCAAAGGTCGAACATGAAAAGCATCTGGAACAGGTTCTAGAAATCCTCAGAAGGAATGTATTGAAAGCCAAGTTTTCCAAATGTATATTCTGGCAAGATGAAGCGAAATTTCTGGGCCATGTTGTATCGAAAGAAGGAATCGCTGTGGATCCAAGCAAAATCACAGCTATTCAGAATTGGAAACAGCCCAGTACCCCCACTGAAGTCCGCAGTTTTCTCGGATTAGCTAGCTATTATCGGAAGTTCGTTAAAGACTTTTCGAAGATATCTGGTCACTTAACGAAGCTTACAAAGAAGCATTCTAAATTCAAATGGACTTCAGAAAGTGAGGAGGCTTTTGAAGAACTAAAGTTAAGATTGACGACAGCTCCAGTGTTAACCATCATCGATGGCAACCAAGATTTGAAAGTCTAGACTGATGCTTCTAGAGAAGGCCTTGGGGCAGTGTTAATGCAAAGGGGTCAAGTAATTGCTTATGCTAGCCGTCAACTGAAGCCACACGAGAAGAACTACGTAACTCATGATCTTGAGTTATTGGCTATCATATTCTCTTTGAAAATCTGGAGGCACTATCTTCTGGGCGAGAGATTTGAACTGTTTACAGATCACCAGTCGTTAAAGTATCTGTTCACTCAGAAGGACTTGAACTTGAGGCAGCAACGTTGGCTGGAGTTTCTTGCAGCATATGACTTTGAAATTATATATACTCCAGGAAAAGCCAATGTCGTGGCTGATGCGTTAAGCAGAAAGAATGTAATGATCGCCAGCTTTATTATCACGACATCCTTGATTGACAAAATATCTATTCTTCAGAAGGAGGATAATTTTATTAAGGATATGATCAAAAGGATTCAGAAAGGCGAACCCTCGTGTTTTCAAATAGATAACGACGAGACCTTGAGATTGAAAGGAAGGATTTGTGTTCCCGACGTCCCAGAGTTAAAAAGGGAAGTGTTAGACGAGTGTCACAAGTCCAAGCTGAGTATCCATCCTGGCGTGGCCAAAATGTATAACGATCTCAAAAGAACATTCTGGTGGAAGGCTATGAAAAGAGATGTTTCAATATATGTTAGTCGATGCCCTACTTGCCAGCTAGTCAAGAGTGACCAACAGAAATTGGCTGGATTATTACAACCACTGGAAGTTCCAGGTTGGAAGTGGGAACATATTTCTATGGATTTCATTGATGGTTTGCCCAGAACCAGAAAAGGAAACGACAGTATTTGGGTGATCATAGATCGCTTCACGAAGACCGCTCATTTCATACCTGTCAGATCAAATAGAACCGCTCAGAGTCTGGCGCAGATATACTTCAGGGAAATAGTTAGACTACATGGAGTGCCGCTCAGCATAGTCAGTGATAGAGATACAATATTCACTAGCAAATTCTGGGAAGCATTTCAAGTCGAGCTGGGAACGAAGTTAAACTTGAGCACCGTTTATCATCCTCAGACAGACGGTCAGACTGAGAGGGTGAATCGCATTTTAGAAGATCTATTGCGGGCTTGTGTTATAGATTTCGGTGGATCATGGGAAGACCATCTGCATTTGGCTGAATTCTCTTATAACAACAGCTATCAGGCAAGCCTGACAATGTCGCCATTCGAAGCATTGTATGGTAGACCGTGCCGATCTCCTGCTTGTTGGGTCGAGCCTGGAAATAGACTTGTGTTAGGGCCTGACATGATCCGAGAAGCTGCCGACAAAGTCGATTTTATTAAGAAGCGATTACTCGCCGCTCAAAGCCGACAAAAGAGCTATGCCGATAAAAGAAGAAGAGATATATCCTTTGAAGTTGGCGACTATGTATATTTGAAAGTATCGCCGATGAGAGGAGTTATCTGGTTCGGTAAAACTGGAAAGTTGGCACCCAAATTCATTGGTCCATTTCCCATTCTGGAACGGATTGGGACTCTCGCATATAAAGTTAAATTGCCAGACTGGTTGCCTGGAGTGCATGATGTATTTCATATATCTCAACTTCGAAAGCACGTTCATGATCCAGACTTGATCGTGGAAGAAGCAGCTCAGCAGGATATTGAAATTACGCCAGAATTAGCCGTGAGGCGAGAGCCGCTAAAGATTATCGGCAAAGAAACCAAAGAGCTGAGGAACAAGAAGGTTCACTTAGTCAAAGTGCAATGGAGTGGAGATCCGCGAGATTGTACTTGGGAAACTGAGGAGAGCATTCAGAAAGCTTATCCCAGATGCCGAGTAGATATCTCTGATTGACTCCGGTGCAAGGTACATTTACCATACTTTGCATTACCATTTAATTCTCTACTCTATTGTTATTTTCTTTTCATAGATGTGCACTTTTAATTATATGGTCTGAATGATTTTAAAAGAGTATAGGATTTGATTATTATATTTTGAAGGTTAAAAACAATTGGATTGGTTGTTGTGTTGTGTGATTGTAGATTTATCAAACCACTTTCGACTTTATTCCTTTTCGGGGACGAAAAGTTTTAAGTGGGGGAGATTGTAACGACCCAGAAAATCTGAACCAATTTAAATTTTTTAAATTGGCTAAAATAATGGATTTTAAATATTTCAAATAAATATTTTAAATAATGGAGATGAAAACTGAGTTTGAATCGACATTTGAAAACGAATATAATTAATTATAATTATATATAGAATTGAAAATGGCGCGGTAGTTCGATAATTCGATTTCAAACTTCAATTGAATATACCGGGTGCAAAACAATCCGGATTTTAGTGAAACCAAAAATATTTAAATCTGTTAGTGAATATCTTTCTAACGAATCCGACCAATCGAAATTTGATAGCGGGAATCAAAAGATATGTCCAGAAAATTCTGAATAGTCGCTATGGAATTCAGGCCCTTAAAAATGGACATTTTGCAAACGAACTCGGATTTCGACGAAACCACTTTTGTTGGGTCCGTGATGTAAAGTTATTGCTAGATTCCAAATTTCATAATTTTTCGAATCAATATGTGGGCGTGGCAAAGGAAAACGCGTTTGACCAGTTTTAGTTGATTTTAAACGACTGGAAATTGGCCATTTTTCAAACGGTCTCAGAATTCGACGAAACTAGTTTTGTTAGGACCGTATCATCAATACGAAGCTAGAAAATATTTTTATGGAATTTTTCGAGTTCGTATGTGGCCCCACTAAATTGAAATGTGCGTTTAAATTGAATATATAAAGAAGTACACTTTAAATTCAACGGAAACTGATTGTAACGATCAAATCAGCTTGCGATACATATCCCATTGTGTTCGGAATGGGGGTAAAACGCTATGGACGACAGGCGGTGGGCCTCGTTTAGAGGTAATATGTAAAAGTCAACTTTTTGGCAAATTAAATAATTTAATAAATTAAAATTCTTTTCTCTCCCCCTTTAACTAAGTCAAACTGCCCCCCCCCTCCCCCGTTCATTTCTTCCCGATTCAGTTTCAAATAAAAAAAAAAGAGAGAAGCGACCTCGATCCGCCGCTCAGCCACCAGAAGGCGCCATCGCCTCGTCGAAGAGACCCCCGCCTCCGCCTGTCCCCCCTCCATCGATCGAGGACCCGAGCCGAACCCTCCCTGCCCAATTCGCGAGCCCCCAGAAGCCATCGCGACCCCCAATTCTCGAGCCCCCCAGCCGAGACCTAGCAACCGCCTGCTCCTCCTTCTGCCGCCGACTCTGACACCCCCCCCCCTCTTCGCAGGTAAAGGTACGTTGTTTTTATTTTATTTCATTTTTATTTTTAATCTAAAAATTTCGATTTTAAGGATTTAAAACTGATTTTGTAAAATCGATTTTTAAAAGGGTTTTAATTCTGATTTTTAAAAGCATTTAAAACTGTTTTTTTAAAAGGGTTAAAACAGATTTTTTTTTAAAAAAAGGTTAAAAACTGATTTTATTTTAATAAGTAAATTCTGATTTTTTTTTTTGTAAAAAGAAAAACTGATTTTAAACAGATTTAAAAAAAACTGATTTTAATTAGGTTATAAAAACTGATTTTAAACAGGTTATAAATTTGATTTTTAATTTAAACTTTAAAAAGAAAAAAAGATTAGAACTTTAAAAAGAAAAAAAGATTAGAACTTTAAAAAGAGAAAGATTCAAACTTTAAAAAGAAAAGATTTGAACTGGGATAGAAAGATCAGATTTTTAGAATAGAAAAGATCATATTTTTAAAATAGAAAAGACGGAATTTTTATTGAGTAGAAGAAGTAAGATATGATTCTTATATTTTTAAAGCAATAAAAATATAATTTTTACGTCATAGGAATATTAAAAATATAATTTTTATTTTTAAAATATGATCTTTATATATTGAATAGCGAAGTCAAAATTCGATTTTTATATATATTGAATAACATAGTAAAAATTCGATTTTTACATATGTAGAGAATACGGGCGAAAGCGACAAAAAGGCGAGGTTGGCGAAGATTTCTCCAAAGGAAGAATCGTAGTATTGGATAGCTATTGGTGAGAATTTCTCACTCTTCAATTTCTTTTTCTATATATATATATGTGTTGAAATAAAGTGAATTGCTATATATATAATATATATATATATATATATATACGCCCCTCGTCCACAAACCATGGACGATATTTATTGATTGAAATTGTTGTGGAAATTGATTGATAGCGAATGATTGTTTGGGATGGTTTGTGATTGATATTGGTTGATTGTGGTTGAAAAATACCCGTTTGTGGTTGAGAAATATTTGATTGAAACCACATAGGATTAGTTTGTGGATATGAAATAAATATATACATGCCGCCTGCGTGCGAACTAGATGCATGATCCCCATTGTCAAAAACCGCGAGGTTTTAAGGTAGAGCGAGGAGCCGTACTAGGGACGGTCCCGGTTTTAACTACCCTGCCGTTATGCTGCCGAAATTTTGAATAATATTTGTGTGTTTGAATTATTTTCATCTGCTTAAACTATATTTATTCAATGAATAGAAAACCTTCATGTGTTGAATTGATATTCATTCGTTGATTAGAAATTCATGTGTTGAATGGTATTCATATTTTGAAATAAATTGTTTGATAATAAAAATCACATTTTTATCTATATATAGAAACTAGAGAAAAAATTCATGTGTTGAATTGATATTCATTCGTTGATTAGAAATTCATGTGTTGAATGGTATTCATATTTTGAAATAAATTGTTTGATAATAAAAATCACACTTTTATCTATATATAGAAACTATAGAAAACATTCATGTGTTGAATTGATATTCATTCATTGATTAGAAATTCATGTGTTGAATGGTATTCATATTTTGAAATAAATTGTTTGATAATAAAAATCACCTTTTATCGACTATATGAACTGTGTAAAATAATCTCGTTTTAAAAGAAATTGTTTTATGATAAAAATCCTATTTTTATCACCTATATGAACTATATAGAAAAATAGTGTTTTGAAATGAATTGTTTTACAATAAAAATCACATTTTTATTGTATGCATAAATCGTTGAAATGTGAAGTGTTAAAAATAGCCACTTGTTCAAAATAAACATATATGAGTTGAAATATTCATTAAACGGCTAATGAAATGATTTGCACCTATTTATGTAACATTAGAATGAATGGTGTTTTTAAACCAATTAGAAATCAAATATGAAGTAGAATAGAAAATGATAAATGATAAGAACTGTATATATATGTACATGCATATTCATTGAACAGGTTATAGCAAAGGGGCTAGAGAAGAGGAATAAAATTTTGTGCCCGACAAATAGGTACACATTTACTGTTTTGTTTGGGTGATGATTTTATGAGCCTGTTGGCTAGCCGCTTGGCTTTTTCTTTTTCTTTTTGAGATTAGAAGGACCGGGAAAGCTATTTGCGATTTCCCGATGCTCCCGGTGCAGGGGAGGTTATGGCGAAATTTTCCAAAATTTTAAGGTGTTAGAAAAATATTTGAAGTGAAAACGATATGGAAATCATTGAATGAACTATATTTATATAAATATATAAATATAAATAAAATTAAAACGAAACGGGGCCGTGCAGTTCGTATTTTGAAACCGTGATTTCAAACAACTAGTACGGGAAATCCGACCATTGGATTTTCCCGAAACCTCAACCGTCGGGTACGCCTTGGAAATATCTTCCCAACGGCACCAACCTTGTAAAAATCCAACGGTTGGATTGTCTGGAATGTTTAATTCAAATATGAAGAAAAACAGCGCCAGAAACGATTATATATATATATATATAATTATATTTAATCGAATAACGACGCTGCAGTTCGTATTTTGAAATCGAAACTTCAAACGATTGTACCGGGAGATCCGACCGTCGGATTTTCCCGAAACTGGAACCGTTGGATTCATTTTGAAAAGACCTTCCTAATGATGTAAACTTTGTGAAGATCCAATGGTTAGATTTTCAGATATGTGTAAATCAAATCTGAAGAAAAACAGCGCCACGGCCGCTTTATGGCCCGAAGCGTCGTTTTGAATAAATAGGCCATTTTAAAATAAATAAAAATAGCGATAAATCCTTATAAAATATCATAAACGATATGGAATGGAAATAAACTGAATTTGCTTGATTTATGTGGCTTTTGATGGTTGAATGTGTTGGGTGTGAAAATTACATTAAAGAACACAATTGGTGTTGTCGAATAATTTAACCATTGAAATAAATCGATTTGAAATTCTAAATATACGTGAATTATTTGAAAAGGACGAGTTAATTCTCATTTCGAATAATCGACCGACGATTGAAATTCGACGATGAAGACGATGGTCGAAGACCGGAGACCTTCACCTCGTTTGGATGGTAACCGAGGTCCTGATTGGGAGGCATCCCGAAATATGGATAATGAGTGGTGATCATCCAAACGTACGTGGTGGTCGAAGGGTTTGCGAGGTATTTAGTGCCTCCGGTTTCGTTCAGACCCAGAACGGACTTGTAAATGGACTGTGTGTCCGACATTGGAATTTGTTCTGTGTGATTGATAGCCATCAGTTGCACGGTGTGAATTGCCTGTGTGGCATGCTAAGATGCAGTGATCAGGGCTTCTGTTGAAAAGCAAAGTCTTGTGGTGATGATCAAAGCACCGCCTGTGTGGCGTAGCTTTGTGTATAACGTAAATTCGCGAGCCTCACACCCCGGTATGAACCTAAAACGGGAGAAAGGACCTCAGGGAGGACATGCGTTTCTTTCTAGCTAGGGTGGTGTCAGTGACCTACCAGCCCTGACATTTATATACTTTTCACCTATGTGGTTGTTGCTGTTGCGAGGCGCCTCGGTTTGATCGGACGATCCGGGTCCGATGGAGTCATTCGTTGGCTCGTTTACGCCCCAAAGGGCGGGGAAACGCATTGTTCAGGAATTTTAATCCACATCGGTGGACCGGCCCTGACGATCCAAAGGCTTGACTGAGTACTTGCCTGAGGGGCGGGCTAGAGCGTCTCGAATTCGGTAAGGACTATCTTTTGCCTTGGTTCATGGCGGAAATCCAATTTCCAAATACGACATCGTGCGGTTTTGATTGTATACCTATATATGGCGACATAGTGGTATGGGGCATTAATGCCGTCTATGATTGATAGTTATGATTTGAAATTGTTTTCAAAACATATAAACACTAGCAATAATATCAAATGCCTTTGTTTTATTCGTATCAAGCATATTTGGCCGTTATAAGGTAAAAACTCTATCCTCCGGTTTGCGTTGCATTGTGTGATGGGAACTGAGTCTTATAACGGCTTCATTTTTATAAAAAGCATAGCGATGTTTAAAAGAAAGATTTGTTTTAAAGCACTGGCAATCCAATGGAGTAAACCCGTTCCACGAAAGTGGCGTGGTCCTGTGATTGGCCAATTATATATGTGTTGAGTGGATTTCTCATACCAGTCCCATGACTGACTCGTAGTTTGTTTCACTTTCAAACTCGAGTGCCCCTTTTTCTACACGGGCAGCCTTGTATTCAGGTTTAGCTGGTTCTTTCTGGATAGCTGGAGCTGAAGATGGATTCTATCATTTATTTCTTTTTATGTTGTTCAGCTCCTATTGTACATATTTTGTTTATTTCCGCTGTAGACATTTATGTATAGCTAAACTGTATTTGTACTAAGTAAGAACCTGTATACTGTGTAACTCTGATGATTACTTTTATCCAGTATATTTTATTGTTCATTATCTGGTGTATTTATTTAATTCTGTTCTGCCATTATCTGTTTCTGTGTTATATTCCAAAGATAACCCTGTTTCCGTCTGAACGGGAATTCGGGTCGTCTCAACTGTCACCACCTTAACAGGGTCAACCGCTATTCCATTTCCAAAAACAACATGGCCTAAGAAACTCACTTCCTTCTTCCAAAAGTGACACTTTGAAAACTTGGCTCTCAGCTGATGCTTTCGCAAGATTTCTAACACAACTCTTAGGTGTGTCTTGTGTTCTTCCTCGTTCGAAGAGTAAACTAGAATATCATCCACGAACATAAGCACGAACTTGTTCAACTGATCTCTGAAAACTCTCTTCATAAGATTCACAAAATACGCCGGCGCATTAGTCAACCCGAACGACATTACCAGCCATTCAAAGAAACCAGATGGTGTTCTAAAAGTAGTCTTTGGCACATTAACTTTTGTCACCGTCAACTAGTGGAACCCCGTTGCCAAATACATCCGAGAAAACACTTCGGCCTTGTGAAGCTGATCGAACAAGTCATCTATCCTTGGCAACGGATACTTGTTCTTTTTTGTTACCTTGTTCAGCTCACAATAGTCCATGCACAATCTTAACGAGCTATCTGCCTTGGTTGTAAACACCACTGGTGCACCCCATTCGGAAACACTTCTCCGAATAAATCCCTTTCCTAAAAGGTCACGAACTTTTGCCTTCAACTCTCGTTGTTCCTTAGGCGCGATCCTCCTAGAGGCTTAACGATTGGTTTAGAACCCTTGACCAAATTGATCCTAAACTCAATTTCACGATGCGGCGACAAACCTTTGTTGTCAAAGACATCCTCATACTCATTAGCAATCAGCATAAATGACAAGTCTTCTTATGGAATCACAAGCGAATATAGATATCTTACGAAGACTCCGTCTTCGGGATTACGTCTAATCAACACCTTTCGCCCTTGCACATCCCCGACTCTCACCTCTAGCTTCTCGCAATTCACCCTTGCCGCATACCTCTTGAGCCAATCCATGTTCAAGATGATCCCTAACCCAGTGAAGTTAAGAACAAAGCAATCACACACAAAAGAGCACCCATGACTCGACAGTACTAGACCATGACATAGCATGCACAAGCTGGGAGAACCCCTAACTAGATTAGTCACGATCAATGGTCTATCACAAATCTCGGGTTCCAAACCCAAGCGGCACACAAGCTCATTACAGATGAAAGAATGCGATGCTCTAGTATCGAACAACACACGAACTGAAACACCATTAACTAAAAGACTACCTTGAACGACGACACCCTTTCCCTTTTCCTCTACAGTAGGAGCTCTTGAAGAAGATGGCATGACTTCCAAAGCATATTCCTTCACAACCTGCTTTCCCTTAGCTAATTCTGGACAGTCTTTCTTCTTTTGCCCAAGCTTTCCATACTTGAATCACTTCTTCTTAGCGTTGGTATTCTTGCACTCGTTCGAGTAATGACCCTTCTGTTGGCAGTTAAAGCAAACCACCTCACTCTTAGGCTTTTTCTGGCCATCCTTTCCTTTCTTCTGTTGCAGCTTCCTCTTCGTATTATTACCACCTTGTTGTGGTTTCTGAACTTCCTTTGTTGCAGCATCAACAATTGCTTCCTTAGGAAACAAGCTCTCATGGCGAACAGCTTTTTCCACAGTATTCTCAAATGGATCATCAAGATGATCCACCAATAGCCTTCCAATACAGGTATCTAGACCCATAACAAACTTCTCGTTCTTCTGATAGGGTGTGTCAATGTATGAACGAGCATATCTGGACAAGGCCTTGAAATCAGAAACATAATCAAGCACAGAACGACCATTTTTTCAGCTCTACGAACTTCTTGAATAAAGAAGACTTCTGAGCAATGGAGATAAACTTCGTCTCAGATTTAACTTGGAACTGCTCATAAGTTATTTCCTCTTCTAGAGTCTCAAGTGTAACGGAATTCCACCATTCCATGGCCCTGCCCTGCAATTGCCTTGACGCAAGTTTTCTCTCTGTTGCATCATCCAAACCCAAGTCTCCAAAAATACAGACAAAAGAATCCATCCACCTCTGAACCTCTTCAGCTCGCTCAGTCCCTTTGAATGGTTTCCCCATAGAGATGTATAATCTTTGCTCAGCTTCACAAATTCCACAACCCTAGGAACTTGCACACCTACATCTACTATGGCTGCCACTGTAGGGGGTACCCTTCGCATGAATGCTTCTGCCATGGCTTCAAACAGGCTGGATAATCTGGTGCACTACCATTGCCCCTTCTAGGCACAACCCCTTCCCTAGCAGAGTGTCTTGAAGCACGTTGACTCATTTTAAATCTACAAATTAGAATGATTAGCCACTTGCAAGACAAGCTGCTGAAGAAGTACAAACGCGACTATACTATATAGTATCATATAATATACATCCAACTGAAATCTAAAAATATGTATCTCATATGTAACTACGTCTTTGAACTTTGGATAAAATCGATAACTAGAGCTTTGATACCAAATGTGACGACCGCCCACAACCCATGCACTAAACAAGAGGAATAAAGCACTGAAAGACGTGTCAGGCAGCTATGGGCGATCCTCAAGGTATGATAACACAAGGGGAACCTATCGTAAAACTTACAGTGCAAGGATAAAATATAATAGAACATATATAACAGGTAGAAATTATGCATCATCATATAACAAACTTTTGAAAACTTTCACCACATCCAGAAAGGTTATCCATACATCATTGGAATATCAAAGTTTGTACATGAAGCCTCACTACAACACTCAGAGAGCAACTCAAATAGTGGAAATAGAAATACTAGATAGTAAGTAGGATAATACGCCAGCCTCCTACTCACCTCCGAATTGCAACATCGTCCTTACTAAGCTATCACCTGCTACCTAGTCTGCCCATCCACAACTGGATGAACAACCCAAGGTAATAAGAGGGATGCATAAAACCTTGAGTCATACAACAGTCATAGTGAGCGATAAAACAACTATCTAACATCATCAATAAAGTATATGAGTGGGTAAATAAATGAACTAATCTACCTAGAACACCAGAGAAGAACTCATCATGTTTTCCTCACATTGGACAGTGATAGCCTTTACAATCCATTCAATCAAAGGAATGACAATCCATCCATGGCAATAGAACAATCAATGATAACACTTATAGCATCCAGATTATATATCTCACGTAAACCATCCTAGTCGAACTCAACATCCCTCAATAACAAGCCCTAAAGGCCTAAACCAATATCAGACAAGCACCCAAGGAACATCTCCTTCGACGTTGGACAATGTACATGAGACGGTTCAAAAAAGACAACTAATCAACCATGACAGACTCTGGCTATCACCGCCATCCTACCTCGAAACCATCATTAATCATATGATAGCTAACCTTGCCATATGTCAAGGGCTAATGTTAACTCAACTCTAGCGTAAATGCCATACGCCTTTCAACGATACGTATGTTTGTCCAACCTTAACAACTAGACTTTTCAATGATACCTAAGGTACTCAACCAGTAACCTTCCGGTCTTTTAGGTGCCCCTATTGTATCCCTGCTTCAAGCCTGCTAGAACTTACAACAACGATAATCTCTCGGCCTTCACATCTCTAGTCATCTAATCCGATGATTTTTCTTAGCTCAAGCAACCTCCTCGAGCAACCATTATCCACCAACTCACGACCTTTGTGTTGTCACCTCATTCGCTGTTATACACTGATCGACGAACACATTTCAACACTTTGAACCTTCCTACTTGAATTCACTTCGAAGTCACAACATCACTGTGCTGCGGCATGGGTTTGGGCACTTCTAGCCGAATTTTTTAAAAAAAAATCTCCCTTTTTGTTCAAATGTGGGTCGTACCCAAAAATATTTTTTTTCCCAGAAATGCCCCTGTGCGACCGACCCACCCTCTTGGAGCCGACCGACCCATCCATGCAACACAGACCGATCCATCCCCTTCTGGACTGACCAATCCATCCCCTTCTGGACCGACCAATCCATCAATTCAAACGGGAGACTGACCCATCTCGTCACAACCGACCAACCTATGTTCCTACTCCTGGAAATTCGAACGACCGACCCACTCCTGGAAAGTTGACCGACCGACCCATCACCCCTCTTCCCGACCGATCCATCTTCCCAGCCAATGACCGACCCATACTTCTTCGCTCTTGACCGACCCATCGTACCTCACCGACCGACCGACCCACTAAAGTAGGCCGACTGACCTATCACTACCAATGTCGACCTACCCATCTGATGACTTGTTCCCTAAGTCATAATATGGTCGATCCAATCCCTACCGATCCATTTCTTGGCCGGTCCATTTCCTGGACAGACCCAAATCATCTCCAAACTTGACCAAAACTTCGCCAAACAATAATTCTAACAAAATATACTCATCTAATTCATTCAACACAACCATAAACATGTTATGAAATCATTAACAACCTGAATGTGACGATTATCACTAAAATTTTGCAAATTTCACCAAAAATCATGATAAACGAATATATGAACTAATTTATTGATCTAACTAGCATAAACATATGAAAATATATGGAAATTACCGTTTTTAAATTGCTAAATTGGATCCTATGGCGATTCATATGAAAATAGACTTACCATGATGTAGATCTAAGGGAAACAACCTGAATTCGGTGAAAAACAAGATCAAACAATTATGTACTTGATTGAATCCGTGTGAGAGATGTATATCACTCAACAATTCTCCAAAACAACCCAAAATGATTGAAATATGATTCCGTACAGCAAAGAATCTGATCCAAGCTCTTCAATTAGATGATCTCTCCCTTGGAATGATGTAGATATAACCTCCAACGATGTAGATCTTCAATTCTCTAATGTAGATCTCGAATTTTAATGGTGGAAAGGTGTAAGAGAATGAAGAAATGGAGGATCACAAGCTCCCCCAGATGAGAGAATGGAGAAAGTAACTATTCTCTATGCCTCTTATCCCCTATTTATAGCCTCCTACCAGCCCACTAATGGGCCTCCCCAAATTCAGCCCATTATGGCTTACAAAACTTGAACAACCAACTGTGGAACCTTTAAACAGCGATTCCTCCCAAACCGTTGAGCCAAATCCTTAATATGACCACTCTATGGAAAGGGAAACACATTTCTTTTTCAATGGCATAGGTCTCAACACCTGATTCGACCTGAGTCAAAAGTTATGCCCAATACAAGATTGACAGGGGTAAAATAGTCACAAACAAAATTGGTAAAAATTATGGACATGTCTCACATCCCCATAAACATCATACTAAAATATGAGAATGATCCATCCCTCAGGGAATAAAATAAAAATATTTTACGATCCTTCAATACGTGAAATGCGGGCTGTTACAGATATCATCCATAGAAAGTATGTAGCACTGATGTAGTTCAAATATAATATGAAGCTTTCCAATAATGTTTGATATTTGAATGTTGCAGACATTTGGACTTATGCTGCTAAGTCATTGGCCAGAACTGAGAATGTGGATGACGAAGTATGAAGAGAAGAGGTGGTTGAAGCGCATATGAATTTATGATGCTGACTCATTCAGTAACTTAATTATGTATTGAATTTAGCAACTTAGTTATGTATTGTACTTGTCTATTGTCAATTGATATTCTATTTCGTTACTTGATTATGAATGTTGCCTACTGGTATTCATTAAGTTATACCTTATAAATTAGGAAATTATATGCTTTGGATTCATATTAAATATCGTTAATCATGTTAGTGATTAATTGACTATTAATGTTAGAATATGAGAATTACTAATACATGTTTCTGTTATTATTAACATTTATATTTATTGTAAATGAAAATCTTGCACCATATATAAGCGTTGCAAAAAAAATATTGCAACATGTATAAGCGTTGCAAACAAAAATCTTCCAATGCTCATAAGCGTTGGTAAGAAAAATCTACCAACTTTTATAACTATTGTGAACGAAAATATACCAACACTTATAAGCGTTGGAAGAGAAATCTGCCAACGTTTATAAGCTTTAGGAGAGAAAATCTACCAGTGCTTATATGCCTTAGAAAGAAATTGCCACGTCCTCATAACAACACCAATAAGTGTTGTTAAAATTGTTTGTGATGGTTATACTCGTTGAGAATCACCTGTTTTGGTGTAGTGTTCGAGCATATATATTAATAAAATGAATCAGTTGAACTGAATTATTAGATCACTTTTTGATGGTAAGTGTAACAACCTTCCTGGAATGAGCCTATATACCGATCTAGAAAAGGAACATCGGAAGTCGGATTCTATAAGAAAGAAATAGCAAAGCCAAAATAAAAATGAAATTGGACTCTCATAGCGAATGGGATAAATGAACTAACCAAAATAAATGTACCATTTCATAAAAACCATAATATTGTTGGTTACATTAAGATTTGCAAATGTCATAACAAAGTACCTATAAATACATATAACTATTGGACAAAATATTAAACTAAGTTAAAATCTCCAACGCCAAGCTCCCTTCTTCAATACGTCATCAATCAAGCTTTCCCACCTACTAATCTATGTTGTTAAAAGGAGGAAGGGTTAGAATAACTACATTTTGATGAATGAAAATCACATTGGTTTAAAGTAACATAGTTCCTATGCTTGACAGTATAAATTCGTCAAGTTATGTCTAGGTGAATTAAACACACAATTTAATATAACATTAATTAGGCAAAATATCCTAAAGTCAATTAAGGCCTAACCGGTACACGTAAGGGTGGATTTCTACTATCACTTAATACCCTTCGAGGCGGATTACTATCCGGACACTTAAGGACATTTATATATTATTTTTTATTTTTTATGAAGAGTGTGTATGTGTGTATATAGAAAAAAAAAGTCCTCAAAAACTGCCAACATGCCTGGGAGGTAACCACCAAAATAATATACTCAAAGAATGACTATATGTATGTATAGAAAGGCAGATAGATGAGCTCCGGATAAACCACCGCCCATCTTACTTCAAAATCGAGTTCCGGCAAAGCCACCACCCGAAAGTGAAGTATATCTACTCCTACACAGTACAATGGCCTCTCCAAATAATTATAAAATACAAAAAGAATGGAACATATCAAAGAAAGCAAAGAACCTCTCGAAAATGAGGAAAGACAGTTAGCAAAGTATGCAGCCTCCCCAACAGGTTAACCGAAAAAGGCAAAGACCCTAGTAAGTCCATACCCTAATTGAAGGAAGGGGTCGTCCCAGAGCTCCACAAGCAAGGTAGCTATCCCTTATCTGATGAATTCATAGTCCAGCGATCCCGTTAACCTATAAATCTAGACCTTGGAGAAATAACAAACAAAATTAGTCCAAAAAGGCGGAGGGGAAGGTGATGCAAGGATAGTGGGACGAATCTCGTAAATCCGAACAGGAAGAAGTTCAACCAATCCCCTCTCGAGTGGTGGTCGGAATCGATGTAACATCAAAAATTCCAGCCAATCTTCTCGAATGGGAGACAACGGTTGCTCTAAAAGGTCTGCCACGAAATGTAAGGAACACATCATTCCTTACCTTTCGGATGATGGATAAAGGTTCCATGGATACCTCGTCAAAAATTGCCTTATTCCATGAGCACCAGATATGCCAGTAGATAAGGCAAGGGATCAACCTAAAAAGATAGATCGAACAAATTTACTTGAGTTTCCATTCCACCAGAGCCTTAGAAAATCCACCAGAGAAGGTGCATTACCTTGAAAACCAAACACGTTTCGAAAATAATTCCACAAGCTTTGGTGCAGAAGCCAAAGAAAAACAAATGAGCTATGGATTCTGTGTCACCAGACCCACAACACTTGCATCGGGACACATACGAGATGTCAATCCTTTGGGGGTTCTTGTCTAAAGGAAGGCCACCGTGAAGGGTCCTCCACAAGAACAAAGAAACCTTTGGTGGAATACAGACATCCCATATGAAAGAAAAGAGAAGATGTAGAGCTGGAGCCCTCGCAGCGCTCCACGCTGCCCTAATCGAAAAGTGGTTGCCGTCCCATCCGGATCCACCGCCATTTGAATTCGAGAAGGCTTTCACAGATTGCATCCGTTTTTACATCTCACTAGCGTAGGATGGGATACCGGTGTAGTTCGAAACCTGAAGTCTACGATACTTGGCATGGAGGAACATTGCCAATAAGGAGTCGTTCGCATTAAACCTAGCCCATAACTTGCAAGCAAATGCAGTACAAGTATCATTTGGGTTTCTGAGGCCCAAACCTCCTTCACCTTTGGGACGACAAATGATGTCCCACGAAATCCAATGATGATGACTAGCGTTGTCCTCCCCCCCCCCCCAAGAAAAGGATGAAGCCAAGGACCGGTATGACCGGAAGAAAGAAGCGGTGGGAGACATGTGATCCAATAGAGTCGAGCACAGACTTCATGAGGACGAGTCTTCTTGCTTGCGACAGAAAAGTTGCATTCCAGTTGATAATTTTGCTCCTGACCTTATCAGTCAATGGGCCGAAAATGACATTAAGCTTACGACTTCTGTAAAGAACAATGTAACTGCCTACATTTTAAGCATCGAAGGATCGTAAAATATTTTTATTTTATTCCCTAAGGGTTGGATCATTCTCATATTTTAGTATGTTATTTATGGGGATGTGAGACATGTCCATAATTTTTACCAATTTTGTCTGTGACCGTTTTGCCGATGTCAGTTTTATGCAGGTCATAACTTTTGATTCGGATCGAATCAGGTGTTGAGACCTATGCCATTGGAAAGGAAATGATGTTTCCTTTCCATAGAATGGTCACATTAAAGATTTGGCTCAGCGGTTTGGGAGGAATCATTGTTTTATGGTTTAACATTTGGCTGTTCAGGTTTGGTAAGCCATAATGGGCTGATTTGGGGAGGTCCATTAGTAGGCTGGTGGAGGCTATAAATAGGGGGTAGGAGGCATGGATAATAATTTACTTTCTCCATTCTCTCATTTGGAAGAGCTAGAGTTCCTCCATTTCTTCATCTTCTTCACCTTTCCACCATTAAAGCATAGAGAATCGAAGATCTACATCATTTGAAGCTAGATCTACGCCATTCCAAGAGAGAGATCATCAAATCGAAGAGTTTAGAGCAAATTCTTCACTGTCCGGATCTAGATCTAAGTGTTTTCAAGTTGTTTTGGAGAATTGGTGAGTGATATGATCTCTCATGCGGATTCAATCAAGTATATGAGTTCTATGATCTTAATCTCATCATTTCCAAGTCGTTTTCCTTATATCTACATCATGGTAAGTGTATTTTCATGTTAACCACTATAGGATCTAATCTAGCAACTTTAAACCGGTAATTTCTATGTCATTTCATATGTTTATGCAAGTTAGATCCATCATTTTGGTTATTTATCGAATTATCATGATTTAGAACATTTCCTATGTTTTAATGATGATAATGGTTATTTTGATGTTATTGATGATTTGTTGAAGTGTTTATGATTGATTTGGATGCTTGGGATGAGTGGATTTCATCATTGTTGTCGTTTGTCGAAGATTTGGTCAAATTTGAAGCTATTTTGGTCAGATCTGGAGTCATGTCGTTTTCCATGTGCCAAGTCATTTCTTCCTTTTCAAGGCACAAGAAATTAAGGCGCAGGAAGGCATGTCGCGAACGACATAATGATACATGTCGAAATCGACATGGAGAGTCATGTCGCGAATGACATAGTGAGTCATGTCGAAACCGACATGGTGAGTCATGTAGAAAACGACATGATGAGTTATGTCGCGAGTGACATGGTCTAAACCGACATGGTGAGTCATGTCGAGTTCGGAATGAGGAGTCGTGGTGTGTTCGGCTTGGGAGTCAGGTCGTTTCTAAAAAAAATATTTTTTGGGTACGACCCAGATTTGAACCAAAGGACATGGAAAAAAATCGGGGGCGATGCCCCCGAACCCGTGTCGCAGTGCTGTGCGCTCTAAACATTGTGGTTGGTGGCATGAACGCCGTGGTTTGTTTCATAGTAAATGGACGTAACACTTTGAATTGTGTTGAATCATATCTCGATGTTATTTGGTTTAGTGATGTTGTGAATTCGAGGGGAATTCAAGTGGGAATATTTGAAGTGTTGAATGTGTTCGTAGATCAGTGTGGAACAACAAATGAGTTGACAACTCAAAGGTCGTGAGTTGGTGGATAATGGTTGCTTGAGACAGTTGCTTGAGCTATGAAAAGTCTTCGGGTTAGATGAGTAGAGATGCAAAGGCCGAGAAGTTATCATTGTCGTAAGTTCTAGCAGGCTCAAAGCAGGGGTACAATGGGGGAACCCAAAAGACTGGAAGGTTGCTGGTCGAGTACCCTGGTATCATTAAAACGCCTAGTTGTCAAGGTTGGACAAACATACATATCCTTAAAAGGCGTATGGAGTTTATGCTAGAACTGGGGTTACCATTAGCCCTTGACATATGGCAAAGTTGGTCGTCATTCGATTAACGATGGTTTCAAAGTAGGATTGGCGGTGATAGCCAGAGCTTGTCGTGGTTGATTGGTTGTTTGGTTTGTACCATCTCACGTAGATTGTCTAACGTCGAAGGAGATGTTCCTCGGGTGCTTGTCTGATATTGGTTTGGGCCTCTAGGGCTTGTGCTTGGGGATATCGAATTCGATTAGAATGGTTTACGTGAGATATATAATTTCGATGCTATAAGTGTTATCATTGACTATTCTATTGCCATGAATGGATTGTTATTCCTTTGGTCGAGTGGTCGTCACAAACAATACCTAGGTACGGAAAGGGAACGGATGCAGCTGTAAAACCTGTAAAGGTTTCAATCCAAGAAGATCTAACTACGGACAGGTCAAATTTTAGAAGTGTTAACGAGTAAGCCAGAGCACCTCTCGTACTGCTGAATGAGACTGACCATTCGATGAACTGAACGCTGACTCTCATTCGTGAAAATGATAATGTCATTAGCAAAAGATAAGGAAGAAATGGGCGGGAAGCCCGAGGGGATGCCAAAGCGATGAATCTGATTGGCTATCGTAAGTGAATGTAAGCCACGTGCGAAAGCCTCAGCTGCGATAACGAAAAGAGAAGGGGAGAGAGGATCTCCAAGTATGAAAGCCTCAGCTGCGATAACGTAAAGAGAAGGGGAGAGAGGATCTCCCTGGCAAAGTCCCCTACCTACCTTGAAGAAGACGTTGGTGATCCATTGATGAGAACGGAAAACCAAAAGTTGGAAAAAAGTCTTAAGATAAGATCGATAGGGGTTTCAGGAAATCCGAAAGCCCTTAGAACTTTGACAATGAAAAACCAGGACATGCGATCGTAAGCTTTAGCCATGTATAGCTTCACGATCACATTAGAACCCCTGACCTTATGGTCAATCTAAGACAATAGCTCTTGGCTAAAAGGACATTATCTGTAATCAAACGTCCTTTAACAAACCCAGCTTGAGAGGAGGAGATGATGCGCTGAAGAAACAAAGCCAATCTAATGGTTAGAACCTTGGATATAACCTTATTAAAGAAGTTACACAAACTGATTGGGCGAAAGTACGCACAAGTGTTCAGATTTTTGCACCTAGGGCCAACTAGGCCATTTATTTATTTATTTATGGGCGAATTCCTACGATCACTTAATACCCTATGGCGGACTCTATCCACTTAAGACCTCATCTTCTAATTGTCAATGTTATTAAATATAATATCCATGTAATTCGAGAGAAAGTAATTTGTCACTTGACCAGGTTTAGGTAGGCATTCATCGTCATTTATGACCCTCCCGATGGACCCAAGCGTTGTTATCTAGCTGTCTTACAAGTGAACTCCTGGCCACTTAATATTTCCCTTAGACAGACGACCCCTCTTACGTGTTCTTTGGGGCTCTTATTTATCTATCCTCAGGTTTACCCTCGCATAGGCCCAAGATAAGTAGCGGACAACTTCTGGAGAACTACCTTACCCATACGTCTATCATTTCACTAAGAACCATTTAATACCTCATAAGTTTATAAGAGAGAGGAGGATTGAATGACCACATAAGACCTAATTAGGGTGGGTCCCATGACTTTGGCCCAGTACTAAGGAGTGAATCTTAGTAACAGACCTAGTCCTAACGACTTAATATCTAAACAAAGTAGGTCAACCACTTGGTACCTTCTCGAGGCAGACATCTATCACACAAGTAATTATCATACTAAACGTCACACATTAAACCGACTACTTGTAGTTGTTGGATTTGCCGGTCTGTTCCCGGTAGACTTATGCTACAAGTGAGCTTAACCTCGTGTCCTTGTGTATTTATTTTAACGACCCACGTCACTATACCTCCCACAATAAAACAACATCTTGTAGATGCTAGACATGTCGGTCGGTTCCGGGCAGGCTTCTACTACAAGTAGGGGTTAACCTCATGTTATATGTCATTAAAAGTCATTAAATACTCACACACACAAATTTCCTATTGGGGACATTTAATTCGAATTCAAAATTAAACACATTTAATATGCATTACTATTACGTTAGTTACACTGTAAATAGTAAAAAATAAAACGTAATTAAAGTATGGGCAAAGAAATGCCCTAAAACATAGAAATATCAATTCTAACCACAAAATAAGGTTTACAATTTTATTTTCCAAACTTCATCAACATATTATATAATGTCTATATTCACACCTAAATCAAATAGGGAAATCACAAACATATACTAATAACTTGCAACCTAGGATTTAAAGATTGCTTCAATAATAGAAGAAAGACAAGGTGTAATATGTCAAATATGTATATAATCTCTTTTTGGTGCTACTTCACTTTTCTTATGATTTTATACAAAACAAATATTTTGGTGACTAGTGTTTTAATATGTTTACATAGTCTATTTAAAAATAGATATGTAAATCTATTTAAATTACAACACCTAAATCTTATGTTTTGGCATATATATGAGATTTACAATTTGCAAGAAAGTAAATCAGACTATTATCAAAACTATACAACACCCAAAAGTCCATATTTTATTACATTTATAATCAAACCCAAAATAAATCAAATAATTGACCATTTCCGCAATTTATCAGAGATTTAGAGGATTTGTTTATATTTTCTTTTCGTGTAAATCTAAACCTTAGGCATAAAAATCCAAATCTACACTATCAATATATAGAAAATAGTAAACTCATAAGATTTCCACTAACAATAATACAAGGAGAAGGATGAAGAGGCTGTGTAGAATTAGTTTATAGACTGTTTCCTTGCAGTTATCGTTTTCCAAATTTTCTCCCATACATACATATATATATATATATATATATATATATATATATATATATATGAATCCAATTAGAATCTTATATACATAAAATTCACAATTCTAGATTTTACTAATAAAACTAGATTAGTAAAGGCAGAGAATAGGTTAGAGAAGAAGAAGAATCATAACCTTTCTATTTTTTGGAATTTAGAACATTGGTGGAAAAGCAGAGTGGAGGCATAGAAGAGAATAAAAGGTAGGGTTTAAGGTAGAGGATAAGGTCTTATTTATAGTTGTTAGAGTGTGCGTGGATCGTAGGATTAGTTTTATAAAATGTGGATAGTCTGTTTTAGCAAAAAAAAAAAAATCCTTAATAAAACTAACCTCTCTCCCACCCTCGACTAAAAGGGCAGTTGATCCCCCTCCCTAGAAGGTCGGTAGACCTCTAGGTCGACTGCCCCCTTAAGGGGAGAGTGCTGGGAGATTTATTTCCCATGTCAGTTTCTATTTTATTAATTACGTAATTGATTTGATTGATTCTTTCTGTTTGTTTTGATTCTTGTCCCCATTTTACATGCTTATATATACACACAATTTTGAATTCCCAAGGATTATTCCATTATGTTAAAAGTAAATTATTTTATTTCAAATTTGTGTTCTTGTAGTATGAATTTCAAATGTTATGTGCACAAAATTTTCGTATAACTTGTTTTATTCATAACCTTTTCGTACAGACCCCATTTTCGATAAATAAAGTATGAAAACAGGCTAGAATCTCGCTACGAATACAATGGTAATATTTCGTGGCCAATTCTCAGTTATCCAATATTTGCATTTTTCATCCCATTAATATTTGTTGATAATTATTGTTTATTCCTAATTTAACTATCTATGTCTATTTATGGTATATTTTACAGGATGTTACATTCTTCACCCTCTTAAAAAGATTTCATCTTGAAATCTTTCAGAAGGGGCAAAAAACACAACTCTTTCTAACAAAGATGTTATACACCCAAGTTATTTATTAAAAATCCATACATTCTTAACAAGTGAAAGTTTAATATGTGATGTTATATGTATGCAAAACACCCTAATATGCATATAATTTCTATATGAGTGCTTGATGCATTTGTGTTGCAAACAATTCCTATCATCCAATCTAGCAATCATAATGCAACTATAGAATCCTAAAATTTCTGAAAAGGCTACAAAATTTAAAATTTTCATGCCTTTAATTGAAATTTCTCCTAAATGTACTCGAACCAATCTAATTAAATATTGTGGAGCCTTGAAATCCCGTGATCCACAATATTTGTGGTAGCGCTAAAGGTTCCGTCTTTGTCCCCTTTTCTTGATTAGGTCCTACTAGAATTTGCAATAGTGTGAAGGTATCTTATCAAATATAAAAGTAGAAAAGCGTCATGGACTCTTATCATCAACCATATCTTTTATTTCCCTAATAGTGGGAAAGCCAAAATTTAATATCGACTTTCTATTCACATGCTTCCTAATCAAATTAGACTTTTTCCAAAGTCTAATCACAATTTTGGTTCAGGTAAAATTTATTCATGGTTTTCCCACCAACACTTTGGTAATTTGCAAAGCCTCATTGAAATACTTTAAGGGCGCTACCCCGACCATCAAAAGTAACTATATCCTGAAGTTAAATATTGTTCCTATTGTCTAAGAGATTCAAGATGCAAACTTTTCCTTTCGTCCTCAAAGCTTTGCCTATCTCTCTTTAGTTTGCCCTCTAGTCTTCAAATGAGGTATGACCTGAAAATTCAGAAGTTTCATAAACCAAATTTTCTAAATCTAACTAACTTACGTCCTAGTCTACACTAATAACTAGAATATTTTCTATCAACCCAATTTCCTAGAATTCAAATTCCAATAAGGTATTTGCTGCAATTTCCATAAATTTTCTATCACCCAATTTCCAAATAGTGTAATCTATGTGCAAACACGTAAAATTACACATTACACCCTTTACATTGTATGTGTATTCATTATAATTTTCAAATATAGTCTTTTTATGAAAAACGACGAAAGGGCTAATTTATAAAAATTAAATAAATATCACTAAGAAAACAAAAACACAGTCATATTCAAACTAAAAAGGCCAATTTATGCAAATCCAATATTTTAGCCTATTCCTTAATCTCATGCTTTAAATTCTTATTCTTAAGGATGGAATGCTTTAAAGCTAAAATTATTCTTCGCTCAGTATTCCAAAAATTACGAGACCAATACACTTCTTCCTTGTAGGCTGCAAATCTAATTCCAACATTAACTTCCAAATTGCATATATGGTAAATCGCTTAGTTAAGCATCTCCATGAATTTCTCTCTCACTCACTTAACTTAAAATTTAATAAGGGATTTTAAATCCCAAGAAACATAGGCATAAATATGGATTCATTACTTATATCACTTTATACTTTTATCCAATTAATACAGGGACCACTAGCGATCATAACATAAAAAAATTTGGAAGTTTTCTCTTACAGTTAAGTGGTATAAATAGTGCTGAGGTATTAGTACTTTATTCCAAATCCTTGAAATGCTCGTCCATTATTTTCGTTCTTCCACCTTTTTATCATCCTCATAAATTTGGTACATTCATTGCTTTAACACATGCATCAAACCAGATCATTCCATGAATACTTATTTAATTCCTTTAGACTCCTTGAAACGTGAAAATAAATCCATTTCTTATTTAAATCAGTCCTTAAAACTAATCACAAATTTATTACCCGTTAAATTTCCAATTAATATCTATAAATCATTATTTTTCGAAAATCATAAATTACGTCCCTTACACTATACCTATTTTTATATATATTGCTAATTGGTAGATATTGTACTAATTCCTAACTATCTACAGTAATTTATTTTACAACCAAACTTCGATTATGGAAACTCTTACTCCTCATCAACTTTCAAATATTGATCTTTGGGACTACCACTAAGATTTCTAGATTGGGTTGTATAACTTATTCTTAGCTAGTCCAAGATCCTAATTCTGACTCATCTAATTTGCTACCCTTATTTACTCTAGGATTGTTTCTTTTTATAAAGTGTAATTTTAGTAGTTATACAAAACAAGTATATTTTTCAAATCATTATTATCTCATTATTATTACTTAAGCTTACACAAATTCAAAAGTAGGTGTTTAATATTTCATCAAAACCAGAAATATCAAATTATATATTTTGCTATAAAATATAAATCTTTGTGAAGAGTTTAATGTTTGCTAAACTAAATATCAATGCATGCTTTATTTCAATAAAAATCCTCTATTAAGTATTCCATTTATTTCAAAATGTTACAATAAGGAATTAAATACCTCTTTTCAAACTTTTAAAGTTTTGGAAACATATACTAAATGTTCTAAAATAAGAGAGAAATTACTTTCCTTTTTAACACTTGTATTTATTAACATTCTGAATGTCATCCGTTGATACTTCTCAAGAACGATAAACGTTTTACATAAATACTTTTCAATGGCTAGTAAAATAAATGATTATTATGTTTTTGAAAATAGAATCTTAATTAAATATCCGAAAATGAATTAGACGACAACTAAGTCTCCTAAGATGTCTAATGACATTTATTGCTATATTTTCAAAATATGATGTTACTTCTAAAAAAATACTTTTTGATGCATTATTCAAATCCTGTATACCTTTTAGCAATAAAGCTTATTCCCCT
Organism: Allium sativum; assembly: GCA_030737875.1. Taxonomy (NCBI): domain Eukaryota; kingdom Viridiplantae; phylum Streptophyta; class Magnoliopsida; order Asparagales; family Amaryllidaceae; genus Allium; species Allium sativum. The sequence continues at coordinate 1,055,934,614 of CM060909.1, read as the reverse complement.
CTTCATGTAGTTATATGTATTAGAGCTCTTATTGCCATGTGCATTTTAATTCTAACACTGATCTACATTTTGAATTTAGATTTTTTTTTTATCCATGAATGTTTCTTTTAAAAACATAACCATTTATTTTAAATTATTTGCATTTCTAAAGATGATTTTGGAAATTTTATTTTAATAATCATAAATTACAGAATTTATTTATTTTGAGTAATTAATGGTAACTTTTATCCTTTTCCCATTACTCCTCGCAGAATTCTCATCATTACATGGAAAACGTTATTTATTCTATTATTTTCCCCATTCTAGCAATTCTTCTCTACATTTTCAAATGAGCATGCCTTGCCTATTAATCCTACATTTCCTCTTCTACTCAATTAATTCTCAAATAAGTCTCACTTTCATAAAAACAACTACTACCAAGTCTTATAGGAAAGAATTTTGTAGATTTATTTATTTTATGTGAAACTTAACATATAAAATATGGGTGAAACAAGAAAACTGAAAATACTTGTAAAAAAATTTAGAAGCCACTACATGGAAATTGTAACAATTACAAATTTACCTTTAAAATTTCCACTATTTGTCGCATTTTAAGAAAAATTACATTTCTTTTCTATTTAAAACTCATAAACTTTTGCAGTTATTGGTTTACTACTAATGTTTTATTCTTTTAAAGAGTTCATCTTCTTTTTCTCTAAACTTTATATTTATATTTTGTACAACATAAGAAATGTTGAAGTTTTCAAAATTTGACCTAAAACATTTATGGTTTCAAAAATTATATGTTCAACAGTTACATAAAAAATTCATTTTGCAAAATAATTTAGTGGTATATCAAAAATCATTTATGTCAAGTCCTCGAGCCCAACTATGGCTATCATAGCCATCCTCTCTCCCCAAAATTCCACTCTACCCAACATCGCATCTCCTCCTCCTCGTGCCCTTCCCACACCGAATCTTCCTCTTAAAACAATATCGCCTTGCCCCGACCCTTTTAACACCCTGTAAAATAAACATATATTAACATATGATTACATAATTTAAATTATATAAGGAAAATAAATGATAAACCAATAGGCTGAAAATGGAATTTTGAATAATCAAGAATTGGGCCACGAAAGTATTGTAGCTTCATTCATGCCAAGATTCCGATCCGTTTCCAAATTTTATTTACTGGAAACGGAGTCTATATGCAAACGACGTTAATAAATTAAGTTGTGCATATATATTAACGTATAAAGTTTGAATTTCAAACAAATAAATATGCAAACCTGGAATATATTAATTTGGATAAGCATGAAAAGAATATTCCTTTTGAATTCAAACTTGTCTGTATATATTTACCCACAGTGGGGACAAGAATAATTAATATAAGGCAATAAATCAATCAAAATAAATCAAGGAATCAATAAAAATTAACGTACATTAGACGTTATCTCCTGGGCACGTCTCCAGAAGGGGGGTCGACCGCCCCTATAGGAAGGGTGTCGACCGCCCTCCTATAGGAGCAGTCAATAGCCATCCTATAGGGTGCCAGTTAGAGTGTTTTCTAAATGGAGGACTTATTTATATTTGTAATGTCCCGTATTTTCAGCTATTTAATATGGTATATTTAAATTTATTTGAAATAGTAATATGAATTTTTATACAAAATTTTTTTGATTTAATAGTCGATATACGAATTTTTATCGAATATAGTAATACGAAAACAGAATATAAATTGAATTTAGTATTTAAAACTGAATCAAAACGATACAGTCGATTAATATAAATTCTGTTTGAAATAGAACGATAATAATAATTTATTATCGATGGATTTAATGTTTAAAATCAAGTTATATTTTAAATCGTATTTAATATAATTCGTTAATTTAAAATAGTTCTCTCTTCTATACAGTCGAAATAAAATTCAAAACCAGATCCATTAAATTCAGAATAGCAGTATGACTTGAAGATGTCGTTCGTTAAGTTAAAATAGGGGTTTGTGGTTGAAGTTGGGAACCGTAAAATATCTTAGAATAGAAAACTAATTAAAAATTCAAATCAAATTTAATTACTGTCTGTACTTAATCCAGCACACGTTCTTCAGGCCGACCTATGGATTTATCACACAGACCTATGTATCCTTCGAGCTGTAGTTTTTGCTTCATTTCTTCCCTACAAAGAAAAACAAGAAATTAATGGTGAGTACATTTTTGTCTACTGCTCGCAACTATAAAACAGGCATCCACCTTCATATTTTATAAACCCTCTTTCTGAACTCAACCGAAGCCACTCTCTCCGTTCCATTTTCCTTTCAGTAACCAAATTGAAAATCGCGACATGAATCAACGGGCTTTTCTTGGAGCTCGCCCGAGGACTGCATCGCTTGCGAACTAGGATTGGAGGGGCTCGATTTTTGGGTTGCTGAGGCTAGGTCTCATCGCGATTTTAGGAGAAGAAGGGGAGCGAAATCGAGAGCCGACGTTGTGAACTGGGGTGGTGAGATGTTGAAGAGGTCGATGACTAGTGCGAGTACGATGGGGTGGTTTGAGAGAGAGTGAACGACGTGAAGTTAGAAGTTGATACTGTGAAGAGGCGACTGAAGCAATGAACTGGAGTGGTGTTCGAAATTGTCTGATGTTGAACCGAGGTGGAACTAGGAAGTTCGATGGTGAGATGTAGGAGTTCGGATCTGTTTTGGGATGATGGATGAAGGTGTTTGCTGAAATGTCAAAGTGGAGAACCATAGTTTTGGGAGCCATTCAGGAAGGTGGAGTAAATCGGCAAGTTGTGTCGCCGGTTAATCGAGATTCCGAGGAAATAAGGTATACACACCTTTTCGAAATTCAAATACATAAAAAGATTAATTCGTTATTTATTTTAAGATGTTTAGTTAACTAAAAATAGTTAATCAATAAATAAATAAAATCATCGTAGGTAAGAAGTAAATTTATTCGAGATGATTCGAGAGAAATTCGTTAGCCGCCAATGCTGAATTTAGATGGATATTCAATAAAGGAAAAATCACGGTGAGTAAATCTCACTCACCTTTAGAATTATTTTTATTTCATTAAAAATAATTGTTTGTTGCTTGTGTGAATGTTTTCTGGTTGTTATATATATATATTAGTTATTTAGGCTATATATATATATATATATATTGGGTTGATTGATTGGTTGGATTCCCGCAGTCTCATTAGCGGATGCCCGGAGTTTCATAGCGGATGATTACCCTATACGCCCCACGCTATGATAGTGGATGACCTTCTATACCACGATATTCTGCCACGAAGCAGAATGGGTATTATTTATGTGCTAACATCTGTGGATGCAGGAAAACAGGTTGGAGGAATCCAACTGGATTCCTCAAAAATATATTATCTGTTTGTTTGTTGTTTGTTTGATTTCATATATATTTTTCATATATGATGTGTTAAAAATCAAATGATTGAAAATTGGGTGATTTGATTGTTTTAAATATCACTGGGCTAAGTGTTAATGTATTTAAAATACCGTGAAAGGATATTTGAGATTTAAAGGGGAATTCTATTTTTGGAAAAAAAATAGAATTTGAATATTTAAATACATTTGAAAAATAAACTTGTTGAAAAATAAACCAAATAGTTCTTTGATAAAAAAGTTATAAATAGTTCTTTTATAAATGCAGTTTATAAATGAAGTAAAAAGAATTATCATTGGATAATTCAAAAGAATAAAAATAAAAATACAAGTGTGAAATTAAAAGGGAAATCTAATTTCCAAAAGTAGAAATATCGATTTCAAAAGGAATTGAAATCAAGACTTGTTTAAAGAATGAATATAGAAAATATAAAGGAATTCAATAAGGATTTTAATATCGGAAGTAAATTGGAATTTGAGTAAATGAAGTTTTGAAAATAGATTTGAATATAGAAATTCAAATGAAGTTTTGAAACTAGATTTGAATATAGAAATTCAAATAGAGATTTGAAATAGAATTCAAATAAGAGGATTTAAATAGAATTTGAATGATAGAATTAAAAAGGGGTTGAATATTTGAAATTTCAAAATAGAATTGAATCGGAGTTTGGATATTTGAAATTCAAATAGAATAAATATAGAATTTGAATTCGAAGAGAATTGAATAGGGAATTTGAATGTAGAATTCAAAAAGGAATTCAAATGGAATTTAAATTATAGAATTTGAATATAGCATTCAAATGGAATTTTAAACTATGGGATTTAACTATATAATTCAAACGGAATTTGAAATATGGAATTTGAATATAGGATTCAATAGAAGTGAAATTTGAATTTGAATAAAGAATTCAAATAAAAGTGAAAATGAAGTTTGAGTGGAGTTGAATTCATTTTAAACGAAGTTTAACGTTTATATTTATAAATATAATTAAAACGAACTCGCCGCAGCGCTGCAGTTCGTAAATTGGCGATTCGAACTTCAATTGAGTATACAGAACGAAATTGAAGTCGGAATTCTTCGAAACAAGAAACGTCAGGACCAATTTGATAATAGTTTTCTAATGAAGGAGAAAAATCTGGATTTCGTCGTACATATTTTGAGTTATATCAAAATCAAATTTTCAGAAAAGCAGCGCCAGAATCGTTTTAAAACCATAATGGTTTATTTAATGTTATAAAAGGATTTTAAGCGGGGAAAAAATCCGAATTTTCTATTTAGAAAATCTCAGAGTTGAGTTGTAAAATATATGCGAATTCAAGTTGTGTAAATGAATATGATTTTTGAAACAGAAACCAGATTTTGATTTATTGAATAGAATTAACTAAATTGAATAAAAATTAGTTAATGAGATTTCGAATGGATATTGGGGTTTGAATAAGTAAATTCGATTTGAAAATTTATATTCGAAATCAAAAAGGAAACTAGAATTGAAATTAAAATTCAATTTGGTTGTGAGCAAGTTAAACATTTTATTTGAACGTGTTATGTTCAAACAAAGAAGTGAAATAGGCAAAATAGCTAATTAAAGAATAAATGAGCGAAATTGAATTCAAACGATTGGATTGAGTTAAACTGAATGGAAAACAGGTGAACAGGTGTTGGACAGGTATGGGATGAAGTATATAAAGATTTTAATTTATGTGCCCGACAAAAAGGTACGTTTTAATTCACATATGAGGTTTTATGCGCCGTATCGGCAAGCCGCTTGGCTTTTTCTTTTTCTTTTTGAGATTAGAAGGACCGGGGAAGCTATTTGAAATTTCCCGATGCTCCCGATACAGGGGAGGTTATGGCGAATTTTTCCGGAAATTTAAGGAGTTAGAATATTTTTAAGATATTTTGATAATTAGAAATCATTGTATCGACGTATAGAATTCGATAGGTAAGTGAATATAAAAATCGAATATTGTAAACAAAAAGGGAAATCTATAAATTAGAAATAGAAAGCGAACTTTATACATGTTTTAAAAATGAACAATTGGATTGTATAGTGTGTTTATTCGAGGTAAGGGGTTTTGCCGTTTTGAAGTTGAGGATGTTTTCGGTTAAGGTCTGAGAGGTAATTTTACCCCAACTTGATTGATTTCATTTTTAATGGATAAGTAGCAAGATCCAGTCTCGAAGAGAAGTGTTTGAAAAGAGTTAGTTGAATAAAATATTTTGGGTTGTTGTAACGATGTTTTACACAACATTCGTTTTAAACCCAAGTGATGGAATTTTGGAAATATGAAAGTATATATTTTCCTGAGTATAATTAAAATGGTCGGGATAGAGATAAGTGATTGGAATTGTTTCCAATTGCAAATAGAGATATTTTCTAATATATAGAAATTAAAAGAAGTTGATATTGGGAAATGCTTTACAAATAGCATAAAAGGCCAATATGGTTATTGAAAATATTTGGTTAACAAATATTGATAAGGAAATAGAGAAGAGATTTAATTAATGAAATATTAATTAAAGAGCCCAGTGATTTGTTTGATATGTTGGATGAACACTTGTTTTTATTCGATAGTTAAATCACAGACTATCGAAGTTTTTGACCATCGTTGTCAATATGGAGAGACCGTTTGGATTATTATCCGAAGAACCACTCCGTATCGGCATAAGCGTTGCGAACCAAGTATGCTGAATATATTGAAGACGGAGTAAAGTGCAAGGACTCTTTCTATTAAATAGAAATAGTGCCTTCGGTTTCGTTCAATCCCAGAACGAACGTAAATGGACGAATGTCTGACAGAGTATTTCCAATGATCAAATGAGTTGGTATGTACGAATATATATGGTTGCAACGGATTTATCCCTTCGCATAATATCCAGAATATTTGTGCAAACTCAACTAGTGATTAACGGATCTGACAATGTGGCATTCAAAGTGATGGTGCTATCAATGAATGGTAAGTATTCGTAGCCTCAGGCCTCAACAACCGGGAAAGGACAAAAATCGGGCAGGCAGCATGGCTATGTGGGTCGCACCCATTAGGATGTATAATCACCTATCTAGAGGTTCATTTAATTTCTTATTCTATTCGATGCTGTCCCAGTCGGGAGACGGTTGCTGATCCCAACCGTGGTGATATACATTCGATACACTCAAGCGAAATGAGTGGTCGGTCATGTGTGGGCCGGGTTGCAAGATGTTCTTGTTGAACCCAGTGTATTCCTCTCTAGAGATACACTAGCGGAAGGTGGTTCCATACCTTGTCATGTTGGAAATCCAATCTCCAATAAGCGCCATGCGGTTTTTGATTTTATACTATATATGTGGAGCGTGAGATGCAAGCGTTCTGCTATTTGGTTATTTATTTGATGTAGACATTATTGTAATATCACTGGATTTGATATCAAAGTGTTTTGGGTTATAGTAAGGTGAAAACCGTCCGTGTTTATGTGTGGGCTGGTCTTACTATTACCTTTCCTTTTGAAAGGATTTTTAAAGTTAAACAAGTGGTTGGAGTTTACTCACACCAGTCCCATGACTGACCCAGAGTTTATTTTGTTTTGTTTTTCCCTAAACTCTTGGGTGCCCAAATTTGTACGGGCAGTCAAGTAGTCGGGATTTCACAGATTTATTTGAAGGAGCTGGAAGCAAGAGGCTTCACCGGTTAGCTATAGGCTATCATATATTCCGCTGTGGACCTTGTTTGTATCTGGAAACAGGTGTTTATAACTGTTCCAGAAATGACTGTTGTGCTCTGATGATGGTATGTATATAAAGTTACTGATTTGTATTTCAAAAGTTATGTTATATAATATACTTCATTCGTTCCGCTGTGAGTTTGTGATCTTCGTTTTTCTTCTATTCTAATATTTCTTTCTTTCTATTTCTCATCCTCTAACTTCTTTCTAATAATGATTCGTATTTCTGTGCAATTTGGGTTGGACGTGTGGTGTTATTAGTCAATTCAGATAGCACGGATTTGCGGGTCGTTACAGTTGGTATCAGAGCTTAGGTTGAGCGAACACCTAAGCTTGTGTGGCATGTGCTCATTAGAAATAGGGTCAGTAGTACCCTAGAATGAGTTGAGTGTATAGATACGAGAGAGCGTATTTGTTAGTTGATATAAAAGTTGTTTTATATTGTGTTGGATAGTCTGTTGAGTGGTTTATGAATTCTGGTCGGATAGTGGGACGCCACAAAGTCGATAGGAATTTCTAAACACTTGAACAGGAGATTGAACACGATATTGTTTTAAAGTGGGTGAAATTATTTTACCCAAAAATTATATTTTGATATAGAAGAATAATTTTTGAAATTATTATATTATATGGATGTGTTGATTGATATCATTATAATCAGATAAGATTATAAAAAATTGAAATCGTTATTTATAACCAAACTGAATTTGTATATGAATGGAATATATACAAATGAGATGAATTAGAATTAAATTCAAACCAGAATTAAGAATTCAAAATCCTGGGAAGTTGAAAAATATGTTTCAAAGTAGTTAAAATAATATAGTTTTATTTTGAAAGGGTTTTTGAATGGAAATCATTTTGAATTGATTTTTTAAAATGATAAAGCACTGAACTCACTTCAGTGGCTGGGAAATAATTCTGATGATGATCGCGACATCATCAGTGTTCATTTTCGAGTTTCTAAGTGATGGATTACTACCTTAGAAAAAGTTTTTGATGGAAATTTGTTTGAAAGAAAACAAATTGGTTTGAATATTCAAATGTTTTGAATTTAAAGTGGTTATAAATAAAGATGTATATATTTATGTGATTTCAGAAGGATTCGAAAGGAAAACCCAAAAATTTGAATTCTGAAGTTAAAATTTAACTGAAGTAAGTTAAATGGATCGAGGTAAATAAATTAATGAAATTCAACTTGAATAAGATTGAATAGAATTTGAATTGGGTGAAGATCATTTAGATTGAATGTGTGAAAACCAAAAGTTTTGGTTGGAGCTAATTTGTTGAAATATGAAGAGGTGAGTTTCAACATAAGTGAGGTTCTGAAAAGAAATGGATTTGTACCATTTTTCCTATCTTAGCAATTTCGAGGACGAAATTATTTTAAGGGGGAAGGAATGTAATGTCCCGTATTTTCAGCTATTTAATATGGTATATTTAAATTTATTTGAAATAGTAATATGAATTTTTATACAAATTTTTTTTGATTTAATAGTCGATATACGAATTTTTATCGAATATAGTAATACGAAAATAGAATACAAATTGAATTTAGTATTTAAAACTGAATCGAAACGATACAGTCGATTAATATAAATTCTGTTTGAAATAGAACGATAATAATAATTTATTATCGATGGATTTAATGTTTAAAATCAAGTTATATTTTAAATCGTATTTAATATAATTCGTTAATTTAAAATAGTTCTCTCTTCTATACAGTCGAAATAAAATTCAAAACCAGATCCATTAAATTCAGAATAGCAGTATGACTTGAAGATGTCGTTCGTTAAGTTAAAATAGGGGTTTGTGGTTGAAGTTGGGAACCGTAAAATATCTTAGAATAGAAAACTAATTAAAAATTCAAATCAAATTTAATTACTGTCTGTACTTAATCCAGCATACGTTCTTCAGGCCGACCTATGGATTTATCGCACAGACCTATGTATCCTTCGAGCTGTAGTTTTTGCTTCATTTCTTCCCTACAAAGAAAAGCAAGAAATTAATGGTGAGTACATTTTTGTCTACTGCTCGCAACTATAAAACAGGCATCCACCTTCATATTTTATAAACCCTCTTTCTGAACTCAACCGAAGCCACTCTCTCCGTTCCATTTTCCTTTCAGTAACCAAATTGAAAATCGCGACATGAATCAACGGGCTTTTCTTGGAGCTCGCCCGAGGACTGCATCGCTTGCGAACTAGGATTGGAGGGGCTCGATTTTTGGGTTGCTGAGGCTAGGTCTCATCGCGATTTTAGGAGAAGAAGGGGAGCGAAATCGAGAGCCGACGTTGTGAACTGGGGTGGTGCGATGTTGAAGAGGTCGATGACTAGTGCGAGTGCGATGGGGTGGTTTGAGAGAGAGTGAACGACGTGAAGTTAGAAGTTGATACTGTGAAGAGGCGACTGAAGCAATGAACTGGAGTGGTGTTCGAAATTGTCTGATGTTGAACCGAGGTGGAACTAGGAAGTTCGATGGTGAGATGTAGGAGTTCGGATCTGTTTTGGGATGATGGATGAAGGTGTTTGCTGAAATGTCAAAGTGGAGAACCATAGTTTTGGGAGCCATTCAGGAAGGTGGAGTAAATCGGCAAGTTGTGTCGCCGGTTAATCGAGATTCCGAGGAAATAAGGTATACACACCTTTTCGAAATTCAAATACATAAAAAGATTAATTCGTTATTTATTTTAAGATGTTTAGTTAACTAAAAATAGTTAATCAATAAATAAATAAAATCATCGTAGGTAAGAAGTAAATTTATTCGAGATGATTCGAGAGAAATTCGTTAGCCGCCAATGCTGAATTTAGATGGATATTCAATAAAGGAAAAATCACGGTGAGTAAATCTACTCACCTTTAGAATTATTTTTATTTCATTAAAAATAATTGTTTGTTGCTTGTGTGAATGTTTTCTGGTTGTTATATATATTAGTTATTAAGACTATATATATATATATATATTGGGTTGATTGATTGGTTGGATTCCCGCAGTCTCATTAGCGGATGCCCGCAGTTTCATAGCGGATGATTACCCTATACGCTCCATGCTATGATAGTGGATGACCTTCTATACCACGATATTCTGCCACGAAGCAGAATGGGTATTATTTATGTGCTAACATCTGTGGATGCAGGAAAACAGGTTGGAGGAATCCAACTGGATTCCTCAAAAATATATTATCTGTTTGTTTGTTGTTTGTTTGATTTCATATATATTTTTCATATATGATGTGTTAAAAATCAAATGATTGAAAATTGGGTGATTTGATTGTTTTAAATATCACTGGGCTAAGTGTTAATGTATTTAAAATACCGTGAAAGGATATTTGAGATTTAAAGGGGAATTCTATTTTTGGAAAAAAATAGAATTTGAATTTTTAAATACATTTGAAAAATAAACCAAATAGTTCTTTGATAAAAGAAGTTATAAATAGTTCTTTTATAAACGTAGTTTATAAATGAAGTAAAAAGAATTATCATTGGATAATTCAAAAGAATAAAAATAAAAATACGAGTGTGAAATTAAAAGGGAAATCTAATTTCCAAAAGTAGAAATATCGATTTCAAAAGGAATTGAAATCAAGACTTGTTTAAAGAATGAATATAGAAAATATAAGGGAATTCAATATAGGATTTTAATATCGGAAGTAAATTGGAATTTGAGTAAATGAAGTTTTGAAAATAGATTTGAATATAGAAATTCAAATGAAGTTTTGAAACTAGATTTGAATATAGAAATTCAAATAGAGATTTGAAATAGAATTCAAATAAGAGGATTTAAATAGAATTTGAATGATAGAATTAAAAAGGGGTTGAATATTTGAAATTTCAAAATAGAATTGAATCGGAGTTTGGATATTTGAAATTCAAATAGAATAAATATAGAATTTGAATTCGAAGAGAATTGAATAGGGAATTTGAATGTAGAATTCAAAAAGGAATTCAAATGGAATTTAAATTATAGAATTTGAATATAGCATTCAAATGGAATTTTAAACTATGGGATTTAACTATATAATTCAAACGGAATTTGAAATATGGAATTTGAATATAGGATTCAATAGAAGTGAAATTTGAATTTGAATATAGAATTCAAATAAAAGTGAAAATGAAGTTTGAGTGGAGTTGAATTCATTTTAAACGAAGTTTAACGTTTATATTTATAAATATAATTAAAACGAACTCGCCGCAGCGCTGCAGTTCGTAAATTGGCGATTCGAACTTCAATTGAGTATACAGAACGAAATTGAAGTCGGAATTCTTCGAAACAAGAAACGTCAGGACCAATTTGATAATAGTTTTCTAATGAAGGAGAAAAATCTGGATTTCGTCGTACATATTTTGAGTTATATCAAAATCAAATTTTCAGAAAAGCAGCGCCAGAATCGTTTTAAAACCATAATGGTTTATTTAATGTTATAAAAGGATTTTAAGCGGGGAAAAAATCCGAATTTTCTATTTAGAAAATCTCAAAGTTGAGTTGTAAAATATATGCGAATTCAAGTTGTGTAAATGAATATGATTTTTGAAACAGAAACCAGATTTTGATTTATTGAATAGAATTAACTAAATTGAATAAAAATTAGTTAATGAGATTTCGAATGGATATTGGGGTTTGAATAAGTAAATTCGATTTGAAAATTTATATTCGAAATCAAAAAGGAAACTAGAATTGAAATTGAAATTCAATTTGGTTGTGAGCAAGTTAAACATTTTATTTGAACGTGTTATGTTCAAACAAAGAAGTGAAATAGGCAAAATAGCTAATTAAAGAATAAATGAGCGAAACTGAATTCAAACGATTGGATTGAGTTAAACTGAATGGAAAACAGGTGAACAGGTGTTGGACAGGTATGGGATGAAGTATATGAAGATTTTAATTTATGTGCCCGACAAAAAGGTACGTTTTAATTCACATATGAGGTTTTATGCGCCGTATCGGCAAGCCGCTTGGCTTTTTCTTTTTCTTTTTGAGATTAGAAGGACCGGGGAAGCTATTTGAAATTTCCCGATGCTCCCGATACAGGGGAGGTTATGGCGAATTTTTCCGGAAATTTAAGGAGTTAGAATATTTTTAAGATATTTTGATAATTAGAAATCATTGTATCGACGTATAGAATTCGATAGGTAAGTGAATATAAAAATCGAATATTGTAAACAAAAAGGGAAATCTATAAATTAGAAATAGAAAGCGAACTTTATACATGTTTTAAAAATGAACAATTGGATTGTATAGTGTGTTTATTCGAGGTAAGGGGTTTTGCCGTTTTGAAGTTGAGGATGTTTTCGGTTAAGGTCTGAGAGGTAATTTTACCCCAACTTGATTGATTTCATTTTTAATGGATAAGTAGCAAGATCCAGTCTCGAAGAGAAGTGTTTGAAAAGAGTTAGTTGAATAAAATATTTTGGGTTGTTGTAACGATGTTTTACACAACATTCGTTTTAAACCCAAGTGATGGAATTTTGGAAATATGAAAGTATATATTTTCCTGAGTATAATTAAAATGGTCGGGATAGAGATAAGTGATTGGAATTGTTTCCAATTGCAAATAGAGATATTTTCTAATATATAGAAATTAAAAGAAGTTGATATTGGGAAATGCTTTACAAATAGCATAAAAGGCCAATATGGTTATTGAAAATATTTGGTTAACAAATATTGATAAGGAAATAGAGAAGAGATTTAATTAATGAAATATTAATTAAAGAGCCCAGTGATTTGTTTGATATGTTGGATGAACACTTGTTTTTATTCGATAGTTAAATCACAGACTATCGAAGTTTTTGACCATCGTTGTCAATATGGAGAGACCGGTTGGATTATTATCCGAAGAACCACTCTGTATCGGCATAAGCGTTGCGAACCAAGTATGTTGAATATATTGAAGACGGAGTAAAGTGCAAGGACTCTTTCTATTAAATAGAAATAGTGCCTTCGGTTTCGTTCAATCCCAGAACGAGCGTAAATGGACGAATGTCTGACAGAGTATTTCCAATGATCAAATGAGTTGGTCTGTACGAATATATATGGTTGCAACGGATTTATCCCTTAGCATAATATCCAGAATATTTGTGCAAACTCAACTAGTGATTAACGGATCTGACAATGTGGCATTCAAAGTGATGGTGCTATCAATGAATGGTAAGTATTCGTAGCCTCAGGCCTCAACAACCGGGAAATGACAAAAATCGGGCAGGCAGCATGGCTATGTGGGTCGCACCCATTAGGATGTATAATCACCTATCTAGAGGTTCATTTAATTTCTTATTCTATTCGATGCTGTCCCAGTCGGGAGACGGTTGCTGATCCCAACTGTGGTGATATACATTCGATACACTCAAGCGAAATGAGTGGTCGGTCATGTGTGGGCCGGGTTGCAAGATGTTCTTGTTGAACCCAGTGTATTCCTCTCTAGAGATACACTAGCGGAAGGTGGTTCCATACCTTGTCATGTTGGAAATCCAATCTCCAATAAGCGCCATGCGGTTTTTGATTTTATACTATATATGTGGAGCGTGAGATGCAAGCGTTCTGCTATTTGGTTATTTATTTGATGTAGACATTATTATAATATCACTGGATTTGATATCAAAGTGTTTTGGGTTATAGTAAGGTGAAAACCGTCCGTGTTTATGTGTGGGCTGGTCTTACTATTACCTTTCCTTTTGAAATGATTTTTAAAGTTAAACAAGTGGTTGGAGTTTACTCACACCAGTCCCATGACTGACCCAGAGTTTATTTTGTTTTGTTTTTCCCTAAACTCTTGGGTGCCCAAATTTGTACGGGCAGTCAAGTAGTCGGGATTTCACAGATTTATTTGAAGGAGCTGGAAGCAAGAGGCTTCACCGGTTAGCTATAGGCTATCATATATTCCGCTGTGGACCTTGTTTGTATCTGGAAACAAGTGTTTATAACTGTTCCAGAAATGACTGTTGTGCTCTGATGATGGTATGTATATAAAGTTACTGATTTGTATTTCAAAAGTTATGTTATATAATATACTTCATTCGTTCCGCTGTGAGTTTGTAATCTTCGTTTTTCTTCTATTCTAATATTTCTTTCTTTCTATTTCTCATCCTCTAACTTCTTTCTAATAATGATTTGTATTTCTGTGCAATTTGGGTTGGACGTGTGGTGTTATTAGTCAATTCAGATAGCACGGATTTGCGGGTCGTTACAATATTTTCATCAAACATGCTACTTAGATTAAATCTATTGAATCTAACGATCCATATATACGATATCAACTATAAATAATGCCCCAAACCCTTACTCAAAACCCTGCAACCATTCTTCTTCATGCCTCCATAAGGCTTTTCTTCCATTGCTAATTCTGGAAAAGAAAAGGTTTTAGGTTCTTCTATCTTCCTAACCTATTCTATCTCTTCTATTCTATTCTAATATAGATTTAGATTTATTATGAAATTAACATTTATATATAAGATTCTAATATGTGATTCTTATATGTATATAGACTTGAAAGGTTGTAGCATGATTGTTAATGAAGGTCAAATCCTAAACTTATTACACTCAATTTTGTTGTTGCTCTTTCTTGTAGCACAATTAGTGGAATACATTTAAGATATTATTTTCCATGACTTAATAGTTTAAAGTTGGATTATTTTTCCTATGAATATTTGAGTTATTGTGAAAACAATAAATACAAAATCCTTCAAATATTCCATTTTGCTTGTTGTTTGTACGAAGGAAATCGTCAACCTATTTGTATATGTAGTTTTGGGTTGTCGAAGTAATGAAAGAGAAGCATGATTAGTGTTTCTCTATATTTTTCAAATTCATCTTATTTTATTTTGTATAATTTCATACGTATGGTTTTGTGCAAAAGGATAAGATTTGGATGAAATTATAAGTTTGAATAGGTTTAAATCACTATTTTTCTAAATAGAGTATTTGAACTTATTGTTTACAAGGTATCCAAACATTAAGGTTTTGCGTGTAAATGTACATAAAAATGAATTCGTTAACAATAGGAATTATATATATTGGATTCATGGCACTTTGTTTATCTTTGATTATTTAGATAATCAAGTTAAAACTAGATTGCAAGTTCTGTGATTTGCTATTACTGTTTTCCAATTTTGATTGTTACATGTTAACATGAACATTTATGCCATGATTGAAGGTAATATGATAAATAACTTCTATACCTAAAAGTTGAAATATTAATTGACATTACAAATGTGGTTAGGTCGTTAATTTCGTTTTCTTAATTCATGCTTATATATAGCGTAAACAACGTAATATTAATCCATATTAAGTGCATAATAAATACAGTTAAATTAGGAATTTGAATTGGAATGTCCCCATAGGAATTTGTATGTTTGCATGTGTTAATGGTTTTAGATATATTAATGACACATAGTACGAGGTTAATAGTTACTTCCAGTAGAAGCCTGCCCAGAACCGACAGGCATATCCATCATCTACCTAAAAGCCATTATAA
Source organism: Allium sativum (assembly GCA_030737875.1). Lineage (NCBI taxonomy): Eukaryota > Viridiplantae > Streptophyta > Magnoliopsida > Asparagales > Amaryllidaceae > Allium > Allium sativum. The sequence goes on along the minus strand of CM060909.1, from coordinate 1,055,919,065 downwards.
TTAGTACGCTATGATACGAGGTTAGGCCCAACTTGCAGTAGAAGTCTACCGAGAAACGCCCGACAAATCCAGCATCTATAAGGGGTTGTCTAATGTGAGATGTCTAGCATATGTGAAGTAGGCATGCTTTAGAGAAAAGATATTAAGTAGCTAACCTACTTGACTTGTGTATTAAGTAGTTAGGATTAGAACCATTCCTAAGGTTCATTCCTTGGCTTAGAACCCAAGCATGTGACTCACCCTTACAAATGTCTTAAATGGTCACTGGGTCCGTGTAACGACCAGCATTCTACATATCGAAGGATCGTAGAATATTAATTTCTTTTTCATATGAGGTCGTATGGTCGTGTAACTTTGGGGAACGACTATTGGGGTCATTTCCCATGTTCACAATTTTTGCCGATTTTTAAATGACCGTTTTGCCCCTAACTTATTTTGTTTCAGCCATAACTTTTGATTGATAAGGAGTTTTTTACCTAAAACCGCTTTCATTAGATTCAAATGGTGGTTTACCTTTCCGTAGAGTGGTCATAGTAGCCAAACGGACTTACCGTTTGGGAGATATGGCTGAAATAAGGTATAGAAGGTGAAAACAACTTAACCGGGCCTAATTAGGGTGATTAGCAGCTAGGCCCATAACCCATTTCGGGATTAGTGTTATGGGGAGGTTGAAATCAGTTAGGAAACAATCTATTTTCATTTTCTTAGGCGCCTAAACATTTCTCTAACCCTAATCATGGTCTCCACCTTCTAATTTCATCCCAAATCGCTCTCTAATCAAGGATTAGCCTAATGTACACCAAATCAAGGCAAATTAGCATCAAATTTGGGATAGAGCTGCTGGAACACATAGAGATTAGACCTATATCAGAGATACTTTCAGATCTATAAGTAATTTGTTGCTAAGATGAGTGATTTGCACTGTTTTTCACTAATTGCGGCTAATTAGGGGTGATTAGTGATAAATAGTGAAATTATAACTCAGAAAAATCTGGAAAAAATTTGTAAAATTCTAAGATATTATTTTAGGGTCTGATAGAAATTTGGGATAATTTGGATAAGTTTTGCTAATTGTATGCCTAGACATGGTTAATGGGGATTAAGGGAAAAACATGGGTTTTTGGGTATGTTTGATCCATTTTGACATGGTTAATTATCATTTTGGTGTTTGTGGTTGACGTTATATGTGGCTATGGCTGTTTGGCATGATTTGTGATTGTTTAGAAAAGTTAGAACGGCCGAAAACGCCGTCTTGTGACGTAAAAGTTGTCGTTGGGAAATATGCAAGAAACCGGATCAGATCGCAACATCCGAACCGACCCACTCGTGAATGGTGGCCATGACCCTGACCCGATCGCGAGTCCAACCCCCCGAGTTCCAACTGTGTACGTGTATCACAAGACGCTTGCTCGAGTGGAGAAGCTGACCCGAATCATCCAAGATGAAAGACGACGACCCGAACCGCTGGAGGAAGGACCATGACCCGAACCGCTGGAGGAAGGAGCACGACCTGAACCGTTGGAGGAAGGACACCACCGACCCAAACCAATGGATGCTCACGATCCGAACCAGAGGAGTTGACATGGACGAGCGGGTTTGAAGCATGCTATCACGACCTGACCCATATGGATATCACGAATCGAACCAAAGACGAAGGGAAGGGACGAACCGACCCGCAGGAGACCAAAAACCGAGATGCAAAGGTAGCCCAAACAGGAAGTTTTCTAAGTGTCACTTCTGGAGGAGGGAAGTGAGATTCTTGGGCCACGTTGTTTCAGAGAATGGTATTGCCGTGGATCCTGCGAAAGTGGCTACGGTACAAGATTGGACTACGCCCAAGAATGCAACAGACGTAAGAAGTTTCTTGGGATTAGCAGGATATTATCGGAAGTTTATCCAAGACTTCTCCAAGATAGCGGCACCGTTAACTCAGTTGACCAAGAAGAATCAAGCTTTCATTTGGGACAAAAGGTGTGAAAATGCATTCAAGAATCTAAAGGAAAGGTTGACATGTGCACTAGTGTTAGCCATTCCTAAGGGGAATGAAGAGATGACAGTATATACAGATGCATGTGGTACCAGACTAGGTGCAATATTAATGCAAGGAGGTAGGGTTGTAGCTTATGCAAGTCGACAACTGAAGCCGCATGAGAAAAGATTTCCTAACCATGATTTGGAATTGGCATCGATCGTATTCGCATTGAAGACGTGGAGACATTATCTCTTGGGAGAAAGATTCGAGTTGTTTACTGATCATAAATCATTAAAGTATCTTTTCTCTCAAAAGGATTTAAATCTTCGTCAGCAAAGATTGTTAGAATTCTTAGTTTCCTATGATTTCGATATCGCATATACACCAGGAAAAGGCAATGCGGTAGCTGATGCACTAAGTAGGAAAATGCCAGTTTAGGGGCTATGTTTCTTGAATGGAAGCAACTGGAGTACATCGCAGGGTATGTTTTCAGACCAAGATGTGAATTGGGTCCAGAGATTTTAGCAAGTTTGATGATCAGACCCACTTTGATTGAGCGGATTGGTTCCAGCCAGAAGGACGACCCTAACCTATTGGAAATCATCTCCAAATTAGAGATGGGTATCAAGGAGGAGGTGAACAAGTATGGGCTTGATCGAGATGGATGGCTTAGAAAGAATGGGAGAATAGTTGTACCCAATGTCAATAGATTGAGAGATAAAGTGCTTGGAGAATGTCATCACTCAAAATTGACTATACATCCCAGTGGTAACAAAATGTATAGAGACATGAAGTAGACCTACTACTGGGAAGGGATGAAAAGAGACGTTGGGAAGTTTATATCCAAATACATGAACTGCCAACTAGTTAAACTGAGCAAAAGAAACCTAGTGGTTTGTTGCAACCATTAGAAATTTCAGAATGGAAATGGGAACAAGTCTCAATGGATTTCGTTGATGGGCTACCAAGGACTAGATCGGGCCATGATAGAATTTGGGTGATTGTGGATCGATTGACTAAGAGTGCAAGGTTTATACCTGTCAAGTCGAATAGAACAACAACTAAGTTAGCAGAACTGTATATAAAATAGGTAGTGATATTTCATGGAATACCCAAAGGCATTGTAAGCGACCGAGATCTGTTGTTCACTAATGGATTTTGGAAGAGCTTACAAGAGGCTTTAGGATCAGAACTACATCTCAGTACCGCATATCATCCTTAAACCGACGGTCAAACTGAGAGGGTGAATCGTGTATTAGAAGATCTCTTGAGATCTTGTATACTGGATTTTGGAGGATCATGGGATGACCATTGCATCCGGTTGAATTCGCATATAATAATAGTTATCAGTCTGGTATTGGTATGGCTCCATTTGAAGCTTTGTACAGAAGACCGTGCAACTCACCATCATGTTGGTTAGAAACCGGTGAGAAGTTTGTGCTTGGGCCAGATGTGATAAGGGAAACGTCAGACAAGATCAAGGTTATACGACAACGAATGAAGGCTGCCCAAGATAGCAGAAGAGCTATGCTGATAAGAGACGAAGAGACTTGAAATTCTCTATTGGCGACTTGGCGTTTGTCAATATTTCTCCGTTAAAGAGCATGATACGATTTGGTAGGAGAGGCAAGTTAACACCAAGATTTGTTGGTCCATTCCCAGTTCTCGAACAAGCTGGGAATTTAGCCTATAAAGTTGGGTTGCCAGACAAGATGTCGGGAGTTCATAACGTATTTCATGTTTCACAATTAAGGAAATTTGTGCACGACCCGGATTTGGCTATTTCACCTGATCAGTTGGATGATATCGAATTAGAACCCGAGGCGATTGGGAACTGCAATACGATTCGTATTGTCGAGCACGATACGAAGAAACTTCGAAGGAAAGCGGTGAATTTAGTCAAGGTTCAGTGGGACGACAATGAGAATGGCTGTACTTGGAAAACAGAGGAGAGCATAAGGGATCCACATCTAGAACTCTTTGCCTGGTTAGGTTTTCATTTCAATTTAGTCTTTCCACATGCTAGGATAGGTTTGTTTTGTTTGTTTTTTGTGTTTGATTATTTGTGAATGACTGATAGGCATGCGGAACACCTCTGTATGTTTTTGGTTAAGGAATTTCGGGGGCGAAATTTCTTAAGGGGGGAGAGTGTAACGAGCTGCATTCTATGTATTGAAGGACCGTAGAATATTTATTTCTTTTTCATATGAGCTCATATGGTCGTGTAACTTTGGGGAATGACTATTGGGGTCATTTCCCATGTCCACGATTTTTGCCATTTTTAAATGACCGTTTTGCCCCTAGCTGATCTTGTTTCGGCCATAACTTTTGATTGGTAAGGAGTTTTGACCTGAAACCACTTCCATTGGATTCGAATGATGGTTTACCTTTCCATAGAGGTCACATTAGCCAAACGGACTTACCGTTTGGGAGATATAGTTGAAATAAGGTTTAGAAGGTGAAAAACAGCTTAACTGGGCCTAATTAGGGTGATTAGCAGCTAGGCCCATAACCCATTTCGGGATTAGGGTTATGGAGAAGCTGAAATCCATTAGGAAACGATCTATTTTCATTTTCTCAGCCGCCTAAAACATTTCTCTAGCCCTAGACATGGCCTCCACCTTCTAATTTCATCCCAAATCGCTCTCTAATCAAGGATTAACCTAATGTACATCAAATCAAGGGAAATTAGCATCAAGTTTGGGATAGAGCTGCTGGAACACACAGAGATTCAATCTATATCAGAGATACTTTCAGATCTATAAGTAATTTGTGGCTAAGTTGAGTGATTTGCATTGTTTTTCACTAATTGCGGCTAAGTAGGGGTGATTAGTGATGATTAGCGAAATTATAACTCAGAAAAATCTGGAAAAATTTTATAAAATTCTAAAATATTATTTTAGGGCTCTGATAGAAATTTGGGCTGATTTGGATAAGTTTTGCTAATTGCATGCTTAGACATGGTTAAGGGGGATTAAGAGAAAAACATAGGTTTTTGGGTATGTTTGATCCATTTTGACATGGTTAATTATCATTTTGGTGTTTGTGATTGATGTTATATGTGGCTATGACTGTTTGGTATGATTTGTGATTGTTTAGAAAAGTTAGAATGGTCGAAAACGCCGTCGTGCGGCGTAAAAACAGTCGCTGGAAGTCGTAGGAAAATATGTAGGAAATCGGATCGGATCGCACCATCCGAACCGACCCACTCGTGAATGGTGGCCACGACCCCGACTCGATCACGAATCCAACCCCACGAGTTCCAACCGTGTACGTGTATCATGAGCCGCTTGCTCGAATGGAGGAGCTGACCCGAATCGTCCAAGATGAAAGACGACGAACAGAACCGCTGGAGGAAGGACCATGACCTAAACCGCTGGAGGAAGGACCACGACCCGAACCGTTATAGGAAGGACACCACCGACCCGAACCAATGGATGCTCACGATCCGAACCAGAGGAGTTGACATGGACGAGCAGGTCTGAAGCATGTTATCATGACCTGACCCATATGGATATCACGAACCGAACCAAAGGCGAAGGGAAGGGACGAACCGACTCGTAGGAGACCAAAAACCCGAGATGCAAAGGTAGTCCAAATAGGAAGTAGAACTCAGGATCCAGTTAGGAACCAATGAGTTAGCTTCATGATTGGGTTTGTTGCTGGACGTGTGCTAAGAAGTTGTCGACGTCCATAGCTTTGGTTCACCACCGAGAGACGAATGTTAGGCTACGGATCAGTGCAGTGGGGTAATTATTATTCCATGGAGCAGAGTGATCGTAGCATGGCTATGAACCAGTGCAGTGGAGTCGTCATGACTTCATGGGGCAGAGTGGACACAACAAAGGCTAGTGGCTATGGATTAGTGCAGTGGTGTCATCATGACTCCATGGGGCAGAGTGATCACAACAAAAGAATTTGGGTGGTCAAAGCAGTGGATATCGTATGCTTTACGCACTGAGTGAGAGATGTGAGGATTGTTGATATGCTTGATTTTTTGCCATCATTATGACATGCATACCCCCACCCCCGTATCTTTACACCATGTGTTAGTGTCACCTTAGAGTATTGTACATCCTTTTGTGCTAACTCTTTGGTTGCAGGTCCAGGTATGCTTTAGTATACCTGTTATTGTTCTGTTTTGCTGCTTATCGTTCATACCAGACTTTTGTCTGACCCAGAGTTTTATGTCTCTTCTTATTATTCTGGATGCTCTTAAACGGGCAGACTAGAGACAGGTTAGGTGGTATGCACGAGTAGCTGTACCGGAGACGAGCAGGAGGCTTCCGCATATGATATATATATATTCTCCCTATGTTGTTGTTGGTCACTGTTTTGGGCATTAGTAGTGCACCTTTTTCTTTGCTTTAGAGACAGTATGTTGGAGTTGTAATAAGATGTATTTTGAATTTCCGTTGCTATGATGATTATGGTTTAGTTTTCAGCTTATGTACTGTCTCGCCTGTTTTATGTCAAGTATGTTATTATTACATTTTATTCCGTGCGTTGTGATACATTCTACAGGTTCCTTGTTAGTTCAAATTCCTTTCTTTCCTTTCTTTGGCGACCGTCCCGTGCTGGTTGGACATCTGTACAGCGCATTTCAGGGAAATGTCGGCTGGTACGGGGCGGGCCGTCACACTTGGTATCAGAGCTCTAGGTTGCGTAGTTAACCTAGGGAAAGACACTAGGGAGAGATAGTACACGTATATGAGAGCGCGTAATTGTGATATTTTGGTTTTCAAAACCTATATATATACTACTAGTATATTTAAGGATGGAGTCGCACTGCACTGGCACCACTGAAGAGATGGTCAATCATTTCCTCCTTACAGATTGAACGATGAGCCGACATACGAGGGGTACTGGTAGGGGATCTAATAATGGGAATGTTCCTGATATGAGGACAATGTTCACTGACTTTATGAGAGAGATGCTTAGAGATGTTCATAAGGCAGCTCCTAATGTAGCAAATGGTGGTGGTGCAGTGTTGTAGGCGCCTAAGGCCGATCTTGCCAAGCTTTGCAAGGATTACACTAGTCTTGGTGGGAAGTCGTTCCACGGAACAGAATCGGCTACAGAAGTTCAAGATTGGCTCGATAGTTATGAGCACATCTTCGAGGATTTAGGGATCGATGATGCGATGAAGAGGAAGCTAGCATCCCATCAGCTGCAAGGACGTGCAATGAATTGGTGGAACGCTATTAAGGCAGCTACCCCTGAGGATCAAGTTACTTGGTATCAGTTTAAGGCCCGATTCAGTGATAAGTTTATCCCAGCTGCCCATAAGTCAGAGTTGTTTAGGAAGTTCTTGGAGCTTAAACAGGATGGTATGGCAGTCTCGGAATATATTGCTGAGTTCGATACTTTATCGAAGTACGGATTATTTCTTATCGATACTCCCGAGAAGAAGAATGAGAAGCTCATAACAGGCATAGATTAATACTTGGGGGAAAGGCTTATAAACCATAGTGATGAGACTTTTGAATCGATTGTTGGGAAAGCACAAAGATCAGAGAGCCTTTATCCTAAGCCCAAGACTGAAGTCGTTGTTGTATCTGCAGAGGGGCCAAAGTCCAAAGCAAGCGGTGGAGGCAAGAATAATTCTCAGAACAAGAGGAAGCAGAACCAAGCTAAGGATGGTCAGAAAAATAGTAAGAAAGATGTTGAGTGCTTTAGCTCTGGCAAGAAGGGCCATTATGCTAAAGAATGTCGAGCAAAGCCAGCAGACAGGAAGTGCTTCAACTGTGGCCAAGTGGGACATCACAAGGATAAATGTCTGTAGCCCCCTAAAGAGAAATAGATTGTGAAAGCATATGCTCTTAATGTTGTTCCTTCTTCGTCGAATGCCCCAACTGCGGCGGAGAAAGGAAAGAATGTTGTCATTCAAGGTATGCTTTCTGTTTATGATGTTCCTGTTCGAGTACTATTTGATACTGGGGCTTCCCGTTCCTTCATATCTAGTGACGTGGTAGAGAGGTTGGGATTGGAACCCGAGATAGTTGATAGACCTTTAGTTGTGACGAACCTGATCGGTGGTTCGACTAGCCTTAGTATGATTTGTCGTAATGTGGTCTTATCGAGTCATGGATGTATGTTTGCTTGAGATTGCTTTGTTTTGGGCTTTACTGGGTTTGGCATTATTTTGAGAGTCGATTGGCTCCAAAGGTACAGGGTGGTGGTAGACTGTGAGGGCTTTTTGGTGATAGTTAGAGCGGATGATAGGCGGAGGGTAGTGTTTGGTGGCTTACCTAGTGATGGGGTAATGGCTAGTTTTCTAAATTCCCTCGGCATCCCGCATGATGAGTTGTCAAATGTGCCCGTGGCTGGCCAGTATCCGGATGTCTTCGGGGAAGTGACCGGACTTCCACTACACCGAGAGATTGAGTTTCATGTTGATTTAGTGAAAGATGCCAGACCTATAGTGATGCCACTTCGTCATATGGCACCAAGGGAGCAGCGAGAGCTTGGGGTGCAAGTAAGCAATCTTTTAAAGAAGGCATTTATCAGAAGAAGTGTTCTTGAGTGGGGAGCACCAGTTGTGTTTGCTACTAAGGCAGATGGTTCCCTTCGATTATGTGTGGACTATCGCGAGTTGAATAAGGTGATGAGGAAGAATAAGTATCCTCTACCGCGGATAGATGATTTGTTTGATCAATTGAGTGGCGCAAGAGTGTTCTCCCAATTGGATCTTGCAACAGGTTTTCATCAGTTTAGGGTGGAAGCTGATAGTATAGCTAAAACGGCCTTTCAGACGCCGTTTGGATTCTATGAGTGGTTGGTCATGCCATTTGGGTTGACCAATGCACCAACATATTTTGTGAATCTTATGAATAGGGTATTTAGAGATCAATTGAATAAGTTTGTTCTTGTGTTCGTAGACGATATCTTGGTTTATTCGAGGACAGAAGAAGAACACAAGGAACATTTGAGGATAGTGATAGAGGTGTTGAGAAAACACTAATTGAAAGCAAAGTTTTCTAAGTGTCACTTCTAGAGGAGGGAAGTGAGATTCTTGGGCCGTGTTGTTTCAGAGGATGATATTGCCGTGGATCTTGCGAAGGTGGCTACGGTACAAGATTGGTCTACGCCCAAGAATGCAACAGACGTAAGAAGTTTCTTGGGATTAGCTGGATATTATCGGAAGTTTATCCAAGACTTCTCCAAGATAGCGGCACCATTAACTCAGTTGACCGAGAAGAATCAAGCTTTCCTTTGGGACAAAAGGTGTGAAAATGCATTCAGAATTTAAAAGAAAAGTTGACATGTGCACCAGTGTTAGACATTCCTAAGGGGAATGAAGAGATGACAGTATATACAGATGCATGTGGTACCGGACTAGGTGCTGTATTGACGCAATGAGGTAGGGTTGTAGCTTATGCAAGTCAACAACTGAAACCGCATGAGAAAAGATATCCTACCCATGATTTGGAATTGGCATCGATCGTATTCACATTGAAGACGTGGAGACACTATCTCTTGGGAGAAAGATTCGAGTTGTTTACTGATCATAAATCGTTAAAGTATCTTTTCTCTCAAAAGGATTTAAATCTTCGTCAGCAGAGATGGTTAGAATTCTTAGCTTCCTACGATTTCGATATCGCATATACACCAGGAAAGGGCAATGCGATAGCTGATGCACTGAGTAGGAGACATGCCAGTTTAGAGGATATGTTTCTTGAATGGAAGCAACTAGAATATATCGCAGGGTATGATTTCAGACCAAGGTGCGAATTGGATCCAGAAATGTTAGCAAATTTGACGATCAGACCCACTTTGATTGAGCGGATTGGTTCTAGTCGGAAGGACGACCCTAACCTATTGGAAATCATCTCCAAGTTATAGATGGGTATCGACGAGGAGATGAACAAGTATGGGCTTGATCGAGATGGATGGCTTGGAAAGAATGGGAGAATAGTTGTACCCAATGTCAATGGATTGAGAGATGAAGTGCTTAGAGAATGTCATCACTCAAAATAGACTATACATCTCGGTTGTAACAAAATGTATCGAGATATGAAGCAGACCCACTACTGAGAAGGGATGAAAAGAGACGTTGGGGAGTTTATATCTAAATGCATGAACTTCCAGCTAGTTAAAGCTGAGCAAAAGAAACCTAGTGGTTTGTTGCAACCATTAGAAATTCCAGAATGGAAATGGGAACAAGTCTCAATGGTTTCATTGATGGGCTACCAAGGACTAGATCGGGCCATGATAGCATTTGGGTGATTGTGGACCGATTGACCAAGAGTGCAAGGTTTATACCCGTCAAGTCGAATAGAACAACAACTAAGTTAGCAGAACTGTATATGAAATGGGTAGTGAGATTTCATGGAATACCCAAAGGCATTGTGAGCGACCGAGATCCGTTGTTCACTAGTGGATTTTGGGAGAGCTCACAAGAGGCTTTAGGATCAGAACTACATCTCAGTACCGCATATCATCATCAAACCGACGGTCAGACAGAGAGGGTGAATCGTGCATTAGAAGATCTCTTGAGAGCTTGTATATTGGATTTTTGAGGATCATGGGATGACCATTTGCATCTGGTTGAATTTGCATATAATAATAGTTGTCAGTCCAGTATTGGTATGGCTCCATTTGAAGCTTTGTATAGAAGACCGTGCAACTCACCATCACGTTGGTTAGAAAACGGTGAGAAGTTTGTGCTTGGGCCAGATGTGATAAGGGAAACGTCAGACAAGATCAAGGTTATACAACAACGAATGAAGGCTACCCAAGATAGCATAAGAGCTATGTTGATAAGAGACAAAGAGACTTGAAATTCTCCATTGGAGACTTGGTGTTTGTCAAGATTTCTCCGTTAAAGAGCGTGATACGATTTGGTAGGAGAGGTAAGTTAATACCAAGATTTGTTGGTCCATTCCTAGTTCTCGAACAAATTGGGAATTTAGCCTATAAGGTTGGGTTGCTAGACAAGATGGCGGGAGTTCATAACGTATTTCATGTTTCCCAGTTAAGGAAACTCGTGCATGACCCCGATTTGGCTATTTCACTTGATCAGTTGGATGATATCGAAGTAGAACCCGAGGCGGCTGGGAACCGCAAGCTGGTTCGTATTGTCGAGCGCGATACGAAGAAACTTCGAAGGAAAGCGGTGGATCTAGTCAAGGTTCAGTGGGGCGAGAATGAGAATGACTGTACTTGGAAAACAAAGGGGAGCATAAGGGAATCGCATCCAGAACTCTTTGCCTGGTAAGGTTTTCATATCGATTTAGTCTTTCCACATGCTAGGATAAGTTTGTTTTATTTGTTTTGTTTGTTTTGTGTGTTTGATTGTTTGTGAATGACCGGGAGGCATGCAGAACACCTCTGTATGTTTTTGGTTAGGGAATTTCGGGGGGGAAATTTCTTAAAGGGGCGAGGAGGGGGGATAATGTAACGACCCGCATTCTACGTATTGAAGGATCGTAGAATATTTATTTCTTTTTCATATGAGGTCGTATGGTCGTGTAACTTTGGGGAACGAATATTGGGGTCATTTCCCATGTTCACGATTTTTGCCGATTTCTAAATGACCATTTTGCCCCTAGCTGATCTTATTTAGGCTATAACTTTTGATTGGTAAGGATATTTGACCTGAAACCACTTCCATTGGATTCAGATGATAGTTTACCTTTCCGTAGAGTGGTCACATTAGCCAAACGGACTTACCGTTTGGGAAATATGGCTGAAATAAGGTTTAGAATGTTAAAAACAGCTTAACTGGGCCTAATTAGGGTGATTAGCAACTAGACCCATAACCCATTTCGGGATTAGGGTTATAGAGAAGCTGAAATCAGTTAGGAAACGATCTATTTTCATTTTCTAAGCGGCCTAAAACATTTGTCTAACCCTAGCCATGGCCTCCACCTTCTAATTTCATCCCAAATCCTCTCTAATCAAGGATTAGCCTAATCTACATCAAATCAAGGCAAATTAGCATCAAGTTTGGAATAGAGCTGCTGGAACACACAAAGATTCGACCTATATCAAAGATACTTCAGATCTATAAGTAATTTGTGGCTAAGGTGAGTGATTTGCATTGTTTTTCACTAATTACGGCTAATTAGGGGTGATTGGTGATAATTAGTGAAATTATAACTCAGAAAAATCTAGAAAAAATTTGTAAAATTCTAAAATATTATTTTAGGGCTTTGATAGAAATTTGGGCTAATTTGGATAAGTTTTGATAATTGTATGCTTAAACATGGTTAAGGGGGATTAAGGGAAAAACACGGGTTTTTGGGTTTGTTTGATCCATTTTAACATGGTTAATTATCATTTTGGTGTTTGAGGTTGATGTTATATATGGCTATGACTGTTTGGTATGATTTATGATTGTTTAGAAAAGTTAGAATGGTTGAAAATGCCGTCGTGTAGCGTAAAAACAATCGCTGGAAGTCGCAGGAAAATATGCAGGAAACCGGATCGGATCGCACCATCCGAACCGACCGACTCGTGAATGGTGGCCACGACCCCGACCCGATCGTGAGTCCAACCCCACGAGTTCCAACCGAGCCGCTTGCTCGAGTGGAGGAGCTGACCCGAATCGTCCAAGATGAAAGACCACAACCCGAGCTGTTGGAAGAAGGACCACGACCCGAACCGTTGGAGGAAGGACCACAACCCGAACCGCTGGAGGAAGGACCACGACCCGAACCGCTGGATGCTCATGATCTTAACCATAGGAGTTGACATGGACGAGCTGGTCTGAAGCATGATATCAAGACCTAACCCAAATGGATATCACAAACCAAACCAAAGACGAAGGGAAGGGACGAACCGACCCGGAGGAGACCAAAAACCCGAGATGCAAAGGTAGTCCAAATAGGAAGTAGAACTCAGGATCCAGTTGGGAACAAACGAGTTAACTTCATGATTGGGCTTTACTGCAGGACGTGTGCTAAGGAGTTGTCGACGTCCGTAGCTTTGATTCACCACCGAGAGACGAATGTTAGGCTACGGATCAGTGCATTGGGGTAGTTATTACTCCATGGGGCAGAGTGATCAAAGCATGGCTATGAGCCAGTGCAGTGGAGTCGTCATGACTTCATGGGGCAGAGTGGACATAACAAAGGACTAGTGGCTATGGATCGTGCAGTGGTGTCTTCATGACTCCATGGGCAGAGTGATCATAACAAAGGATTTGGGTGGTCAAAATAGTGGATATCATACGCTTTACGCATTGAGTGAGAGATGTGAGGATTGTTGCAATGCTTAATTGTTTGCCATCATTATGACATGCACACCCCCACCCCCGTATCTTTACACCATGTGTTAGTGTCACCCTAAAATATTGTACATCCTGTTGTGCTAACTCTTTGGTTGCAGGTCCAGGTTCAGGTATGGTTTAGTATACCTGTTATTGTTCTGTTTTGTTGCTTATCGCTCATACCAGAATTTTGTCTGACCCAGAGTTTTATGTATCTTCTTATTACTTTGGGTGCTCTTAAACAGGCAGACTAGAGACAAGTTAGGTGGTATGCACGAGTAGCTATACCGGAGACGAGCAGGAGGCTTCCATGTATGATATATATAGATATTCTTCTTGTGTTGTTGCTGGTCACTGCTTTGGGCATTAGTAGTGCACCTTTTTCTTTACTTTAGAAATAGTATGTTGGAGTTGTAATAAGATGTATTTTGAATTTTCACTGCTATGATGATTATGGTTTAGTTTTCAGCTTATGTACTATCTCGCCTGTCGCATGTTAATTATGTTATTATCACATTTTATTACTTGCGCTGTGAGACATTCTACGGGTTCCTTATTAGTTCAAATTCCTTTCTTTTCCTTTCTCTGGCGACCGTCCTGTGCTGATTGGACATTTGTACAGCGCATTTCAGGGAAATGTCGGCTGGTATGGGGCAGGCCGTCACAGTCCGCCTTCCCTTTATAGGGTATTAAATGGTCTTATTAGACGATAACGAGTAAGGTAGTTCTCCAAGATATGTCCGCTTCTTATCTAGGGGCTAGTGAGGATTGACCTAGGTACGGATTATATATATGGCCTAAAGGAACCACTGCCTAAGGGAATTATTAAGTGGTTAGTAGTTTACCCATAGGGAGAACTAGCTAATAACAAGAGGGTCCGCTGGGAGGGTTCTGTTAAAATGAAGTTGAGTTCCTGACCCAAACCTGATAGTAAGTGGTCATTACTATTTCTCAACCTATAAGAGAAATTATTTATGACGTTAATGCTAAGACGAGGTCTTAAGTGGTTGGAGTCTGCCATAGGGTATTAAGTGACTATAGGGATGTCCACCTTTAATAAACTAGTAAATGGCCTTAAGTGACTAGGAATTGCCCACCTCATAGGGTATTAAGTTACCATAAGAATGTCCTACTCATAGTTATTCCTAATAGTATATGTCTTTCATTTACCAGAAATTTATGTCCTGACCTCCCTCTTTTTTAACGTCAACGGGTTAGTAAGTGAGACTGTTGATTGAGAATGATAAACGATTGCTTAGAGGAGGAGCCTCTCGAAGATTTAATTATGGCAGTAGCTTTATTAGTGTTGTTGTTATGTAATTGGGATAATGAATGATGTATCTTTTATCATCTGTGAGACTTATTTTATCGGAATTTGTGGTTTTAATAATGGTACATCTATTTTATGCTATTATATTTTCTTCCTTCCACTGTGTGAGATTCTGATTTTTCGTTTAGACTGTTATGTTCTATTTAGTAATTCCTTATTGGAACCAATGATCTGTTTATAGTGGCTCTAAGTTCTGATGGCCTTTTCTAGGTCAAAATTTAAGTCATTCAGAGTGGGTTGCCACATTTGGTATCAGAGCATAGGTTACCCAATTACGAGGAAATATCATATGAGAGACGTATTTGTTATTTGAAAAGGTTTTCATACATATGTATATATACACACACACACTCCAAAAACATACGCAATTATAATAGACAACCTTATCTTTCTTTCATTTGGGCCTTGATATTATCGTGGGAAGTCCATCCTATGGTTTTTCCTTTTTCAAATAGTAGAAATAGCTTATAACAAGTTCAAGTAAGGGAACCCGACAAGGCCTCGTTACTTGCTAGAATGGTTCCAACAATACCTTAGGACTATGGACTAGGTCCCTACTTCCAATCCTACTCCAGTGAAACCAACATCTCATCTCGTTGAAGCGGTCCCCAACTTCCCTCACCTTTGCAAAGATTTTGTCAGTTTAGGAGGCAAGTCATTTTCGAGGACTAACAACTTCACTAAAGCTAAAGCATGGACCTATGAGTTTAAAAGGATCTCTGAAGAAACCCAATGGGATGATCAATTTAAGCATAGGGTTGTAGCTTGGAATTTGAAGGGAGAGGCCCTTGGATGGTGGAACCTGATTTCACAGGAGAATGTAGGCACAATATTTACTTGGGCAGAGTTTAGGACCCATTTTGAGGCTGATTTGTAAACCAATGCTGAGAAGAGTTTGCAACTAAATAATTTTATCCAGTTGAAGCAAGGGGAGTTGGATCTGAAAGAGTATCTGGCAATGTTTACAAAATTATCTAAGTTTGGTAAGGGGTTAGTGGATACCATAATGGAAAAAGCCCTTAGGCTTGTCAAAGGGTTGAATTCTCCATTGAGAGAGATGCTTTTGGCCCAAGTGACATTTGGAGCTAAGTATGAAGCTCTAGTTGAGGCAGGTCACTTATATTCAACTGAGAATGTTAAGGAAGTTAAGATTAATAAGGGAGAAGGTACCTCTAACTTTGGGAAGAATAAGAAGAAAAATTTCTAGCTTAAGAAGAAGAAGGGAGGAAAATTCAAGAAAGAAGACAAGATATGTTCTAGATGCCACAAGAAAAGGCATGAAGAAAAGTATTACGGAGTGAACCTAGCAAAGTCAGAGTTCAAGGGAAAATGCTTTAACTGTCATAAGGATGGGCACTTGGCCAATAACTTCCCTAAGCCAACAATTGTGCAGAGCGGTCAAAACTATGCCTTAGAGGCAACACATATTCGTAGTCAGCCCCCTAGATATCAGAAACAACCGACGTTGGAAGGTATATTCTCTATCTTGGGGATTTCTTTGTGCACCATATTTGATTCAGGAGTCACCCACTCCTTCATTGCTAGGAAGATTGTTGATTCTTTGAAACTTCCCTTTTCCCTTGCTAACCATCTGATAGAGGTATCTAACCCTATCAGAGAGACTATGCAACTCTCGTTTGTGTGTAAAGATCTAGTATTGGACATCAGTGATGTCAACTTCTTTTGTGATGCGTATGTACTTTAGTTCGAGGGGTATGGTCTTATTTTGGGAATGGACTGCCTATCATTTTAACGGGTCGTCCTAAATTGCAATCAAGGGAATAGTTTGTTTAAGAAGTCATGAAAGCCACAACTTAGTAATCCCTTGTAGGACATGGAATAATAATTCGGCCTTGTTTTCCTTACCTTCTAATTTAGAAGGACCATCTTCAATACTGATTGTATGTGAGTTTCTCGATGTTTTCGAGGAGGTCGTGGGACTCCTACCCTACTGAGAAATGTCATTTAGGATAAATCTTGAAAATGATGCGAATCCTATAGCATTGCCTTTGAGTCACATGGCTCCTAAGGAAAGAAGAGAGCTTGATAGACAAATCTTGAAATTATTGCAGAAAGGGTTTATTCATAAAAGTACCTCTGAATGGGGTGCACCAGTTGTGTTTGCCACAAAATTAGATGGATTTTTAAGATTATGTGGATTATAGGGAACTTAACAAGTTGGCTAAAAAGAATTGATACCCCTTACCAATGAATGATGACTTGTTTGACCATTTAGGAGGATCCCAAATATTTTCCCAATTAGTTTTCGCTACTGGATTTCACCAATTGAGAATTTAAGAAGAGAGTAAGTCCAAGATAACGTTTAGGACGCCATATGGACTGTTTGAGCAGGAGGTTAGGCCTTTTGGGTTGACAAATTCCCACGCTTTCTTTGCAGACCTCATGAGTAGGGTATTTAGGGGCGCACTCAATTAGATTGTGGTAGTATTTGTAGATGATATTCTTATATTTTCCAAGGAACATGAGGATTACTTTAGAAGAGCCCTAGGAATTCTAAGGGAGAAACAACTTAGAGTTAAATTATCGAAATGCCACTTTTGGAAGAAAAAGTCAGGTTTCTAGGGTATATTGTTTTGGGAAAAGGATTAGCGGTAGATCCACTGAGGTAGGAGCTGTCGAAGAATAAAAGATATCCCACAATGCGATGTAGGTCAGGAGTATCCTTGAATTAGTGGGATACTATCAGAAATTTACCAAATCCTACGCGAAGATTGCAGCCCCTCTAACCCAATTAACGAAAAAGGATCATAAGTTTGTGTGGACCGAGAAAAATGAAGTTGCATTTGAGAGGTTGAAGGAAACTTTCACAAGTGCACCTATCCTTATTATTTTGGATGGAACCAACATGTTTATAGCTTTTACTGACACACGTGGGACCGGTTTGGGAGCGGTGCTCATGTAGGAGGGTAGAGTAGTTGCCTACACAATCAGACAACTCAAGGACCATGAGAAAAGGTACCCACGCCCATAACCTAGAGTTAGCATCATTGGTTTCTGCCCTTAAGATATAGGGACATTAGCTTCTTGGAGAGAAGTTTGAGTTATTCACTAATCATAAGTCTCTTAGATATTTGTTTTTTCAGCGAGATATGAACCTTCAATAGCAGAGATGGATGGAATATCTTACATCTTTTGATTTTTCCAGTCAGCATACCCCGGGTAAGGGTAACGTCGTGGTCGACGCTTTGAGTCACAAGCACGTTATCCTTTGTGAAATCATCGAATGGAGACAGTTAGAGTTTCTATCTAGTTTCAATCTGCAACCACCGTATGAGGCAGTTCAAGGATTTTTTGGAGCTATAGATATAAGACCTGTTCTGACGGAGAGATTAAGAGCAAGTAAGACCTTGATGACGAATTAAGGATATTAAAGGAAAAAATTTCTAAGGGAGAAACTTTCCCTCATTCTGGTAGATATTCTGTAGATGGTAGTTATAGCTTGAGGATATATGGTCAGATTTGTATCTCGAGGCGTATGGATCTTACAAAGGAGATTCTTGAGGAATGTCATAGGTCACGAATGACCATACACCCCAGAGGTGACAAAATATTTAGGGATATGAAAAGAAGCTTTTATTGGGAAGAAATGAAAAGATACATGACAGAGTTTTTTTCTAGATACTTAACGTGTCAAAGTGTGAAGGCGGAGCAAGGGAAGCTTGGAGTACTTTTGTTACCCTCGGAGATTCCCAATTGGAAATGGGAACACATTTCTAAGGATTTTATTGATGGGATTCCAAGGAGTAATAAGGGAATGAATCCATTTGGGTTATAGTGGACTGGTTAATGAAGAGTTCCCATTTTATTCCGATCTAGAAGAGTATACTACCAATTTATTTGCCCAGTTGTATGTTAAGGAGGTTTTTAGGCTACATGGGATTTCGACTACTATAGTTAGCGACACAGACCCGTTATTTACTAGAGAATTCAGGAAGAGTCTTCAAGAAGCTTTAGGAACAACACTGAGTTTAAGTATAGTCTATCATATGCAAAAAGACGGCTAGACAGAGAAAGTCAACAGAGTCTTGGTAAATCTTCTCAGAGCTTGCATAATTAGCTTCGGAGGAGAATGGGAGCAACACGTTCCTTTGGTAGAGTTCTCGTACAATAACAATTACCAAGCAACGATTGTTATGGCCCTTTACGAAGCTTTATATGAGCGATCATGCAAATCACCAACTTGTTGGTATGGAACTACCAGCAAGTTTTTACTCGGACAAGAACTTATCTGTGAGTCCATGGAAATTATTGCTTTGATTCGGCAGATAATGAAGGTTGTCCATGACTGACAGAAGTCATACGCAGATAGGAGAAGGAAGGAACTAAAATTCGATGTTGGAGAGTTGGTGCTTGCCCAGGTTTCCCCTCTAAAGAACACAGTTTGGTTTGGAAAGACTAAAAGTTGGCTCCTAGGTTTATTGAGCCTTTATTTTTGTATAGGATTGGGAAGATGACTTACCGGGTGGATCTTCCCGAATGGTTATCGGGAGTCCACAATGTTTCTATGTTTCTCATCTTCACAAATGTCTTCATGATTCAACTGAGAGACTCAAGCATAGTGACATTAGGGACATAGGGAGTGTTGACCAAATTTTTGGCAAAAAAGCCATCCCAACCCAAATTTGAAGCCTACTACCAGAAATCAGCTCATTCCAGACCTTAAGGGAAAATTTTCACCTTAAGTCGGCCGACCTTGGGTCGACCCAAAACTATGTTAACGAGTAAAGATCAAGCCAATCGGTCGAGCCTCCAACAGATCGACTAATCCGCTCCTCAAAGGTTGGATCGAGTTAGAATATCGGAGAAGAAGTGTCTAAGTAAAATTATCTCCTTGTGACGACCGCCCTATACTAGACGACACCGAACGAGTTACGCTGGGACGGTGCCCGACTAATACATGACAATTACCAAGGACTGAAGTAAGGAAACTCATACAACTTATCGTATATCTCACACCGTATGGAATAAAATATAATAATAACATAAGTCACGATATAAAATAGGTGAGATAGTGTATGAGCTGAAAATTGAATCACAAACATCAAAGCAGTAGACTCATATTAACAGTAAAATATCTACTGAGTCATAAGTACATCTCCAAAATACAGTCTCTAAACAAGATACACTACTAATGCCCAAAGCAGTGATTTATGAAAGCAATAGGGATAAGAGTATATATAGTATGTAGAAGCCTCATGCTCGTCTCCGACCAGCTACTCGAGCATACCAACCCGTCTCTAGTCTGCTCATTTAAGAGCACCCAAAGTAATAAGAAGCAATGCATAAAACTCCAGGTCAGACAAAGTCTGGTTTAAGAGATAGTAATCTTAATCACTAAATAAGATAATACAATAGGTGTGAAAAGTCATACCTGACCTGGACCTGTATCTAAAGAATCAACACTGATAGTCATGTACTCTATTCTATGGCAATAGAGATACTGAGGGTAAGTGGAGGTGTGTGTCGTTGTGATGACATTCATCCAATCATAGCAAACATCCTCGCGTTCACTCACCCAGTGTATTGAGCATACAATATTCAATACTTTGGACGTCAAATCAATCGAGACACTGGCGGGCTCTACCGCATGAGCTCCACTTGTCTATTGCTATGCCCTACCACATGAGTTATAGCTAAAAACCCTACCCAGTCCACACTGCATTGGCTCTGGGTCCGATCATTCCATACCGCATTGGCTCTGATTCGTTCTTGTGTCACTCTCTCAATGACGAACCAAGGTTACGAATATTGATATCTCTGTTACACATGTACTCGCAGCGAGGTCCAACTTAGGAGTCACCCCAATGGTTCCCATTTGGATCCTTGGTGGTAACTTCCTATTTAGACTTTTCTTCCGTCTTGCGTTTAACTAGTCGTATTGGAGTTAGACATCAAAGGAGTCTAGTCATTATCAAAGAGTAATTCCTCGCCATGCGAACCTATTTCCTTTGCACATCTCAGATAAGATAAGTTTCGAATAGAATAATCACGGGAAAGTCCAAAAAGAAAAGTCCCGATAGGGAAGTAATAGTTTGATGATGAATTTAACGACATTCGGTGCGAGGCTCCCAAATCTAATTAGATCCAGGTTTCACAAATCAAATCCAAATTACCCCAAACTTATATATGTGTCATAACATGAATTATAAGCATTTATACGATAATTGTAACACCCCGAATTTCGGTTAATGCTAAAATTCACTAATTACAGAATTAATAATCTCAGATGTGAGAATTGGGGGAAAACGGGCTGCGTCATTGCGTTCGTCTCGGAAAAATACGCGAAATAGAGTCCGAGTTTTCGAGAATCGGAGTCCGTATGAAAGAGATATGGACGAACGAAGTTAGGCAGAAGAACCCGGAACAGGCCAGAAATGCACTGGCGCACTTGTGAAGTGCGCCAGAACAAAAATGCACTGGCGCACTTGTGAAGTGCGCCAGTACAAAAATAGACTGGCGCACTTGGGAAGTGCGCCCGTGCCGAGCCAAGAAACCTGCACAGTTTCTAGAGAGTTCTGTGGTTGGGTGCACCAGTTTGGGGTTTGGGCTTGGTCTTAGGGCTGATTTCTGGAGAGTTCCGAGATCTAAGGGTCCTAAACTAATCTAGGGTTAATCTAAGGGTCTAAAATGCAACCTAATCCTATAAATAAGACCACAACCCTACCCTAATTCATTCATAATTAAACCTAGTAACTAAACTATGGCAAAATGAAACTTGATCATGGCCTCCACAAATCAATGAAGAGGAAAGCAAGCTAATCAACCTCTCTAATCAACTTCTAATCCATTCTAAGCATCTTAATCTTCTTCATTTGGAGTGCAAATAGCTAGTAGTGAGTTTCTATCACTTTGATGATCAATTGTTAAGATAAGTAGATTAGGTGTAATGAGACTTATGGTCTTGAATGCGGATTTGTGAGTTTGAATCATTTGTAATGATATGCTAATCTATGTATAATATTAATCCTATGTTGAATATGTAAGTTTATGCAAGTTGAATATGAGAGTGTATGCAAGTTGGATATGTGGGTTTATGCATAATAAGTAATTGATTTTATGCAAGTTAAGTAGGTGATATTATGCATGATGAGTATGTGATTCTATGCATGCTAAGTATATGATATTATGCAAGTTTAGTATGTGATTCTATGCATGCTAAGTATATGATATTATGCAAGTTTAGTATGTGATTCTATGCATGCTAAGCATATGATATTATGCAAGTTTAGTATGTGATTCTATGCATGCTAAGTATGTGATAATATGCATGATTAATAAGTTGTTTTATGCATATTTAACAAGTGGGTTTATGCATGTTTAACAAGTTCATATGCAAGTTACATGTATGATAATATATGCTATGCAAGTTACATGTTTGTTAATATGCAAGTTACATGTATGTTAATATGCAAGATATGCTATGCAAGTTACATGTTTGTTAATATGCAAGTTACATGTATGTTAATATGCAAGCTATGCTATGCAAGTTACATGTTTGTTAATATGCAAGTATGTGAATGCTTATGCAAGTTATGTGTATGCTTAGATGCATGTTTAACATGTTATGCAAGTTGTGAGAATGCTTATATGCAAGTTCAACATGTTATGCAAGTTATGTGTGCTTATGCAAGTTATGTGAATGCTAATATGCAAGTTCAACATGTTATGCAAGATATGTGTATGATAATATGCAAGTTCATATGCAATATGTTATGCAAGTCATGTGCGATAATATGCAAGTTTGGGTTAAATATAGTTGGGTTAATATATGCTCATGTATGCAAGTTGACATTCTCTTAACCCATGACAAAGTTATATGCTAAGATTTGGTTAAACCCATGATGTTGTGATGGATCTTCCCTTTTATTATGTCGTGAAATGAAAACGATTTGCGTGGGGAACGATGGGGTTAATAAAGATGTTAATAAAAGTATGATTGGGTATGATTAAGCATACCATAAAAACAAATTAACATAAGTGGGAATTTACCTATTGAGTTAGGTCTACCCCATGGGAATTTACCTATTGAGTTAGGTCTACCCATGTTATGAAAAACTTGATATTAATTAGGGATAATTAACATAAATTATGGGGGTGATTAATTAGGTGTAATTAATCGACTAAGACACGAGGTTGGACTCAGTTGTAGCGTAAAACTGCCCGGACCCAACCGGCTTAACCAGTTGCTACAAATGTTAGCCCAATGTGAGAGGTCTTAGGCACAAACTAAATACGTGATTAATGTAAAAGACACGAGGTTAGACTCGGTTATGACATAAGGCTGCCCAGACCCAACCGGCTTAACCAGCGATCATAAAAGATAGTCTAATGTGAGAGGTCTTTATGAGGATCACGGTCTTAATTAATTAAGAAACACTTAACCATATAAGCATGTAGTGGGGCTTGAGGGTTAAGTGGGTGCCTTGGGTGGCATGAGAAAACTAGTGGGTTGCCTTGGGTGGCAATAGAAAACACGATTAGAATACTTAACCAAAGTGGAACATGTAATTAAACATGATTAAGGGGTTAAGTAAGTGCCTCAGGTGGCATGTGGGAATTAAGTAAAGGACTTGGGTGTCATGTGGAAATCTAGTGGGTGCCTTGAAAGGTAATTAAAATATGATTAATGACTTAACCAAAGTATTTATAACATGTAAGTAGACATGGTTAAAGGGGTTAAGTGGGATACACTAGATAAAAAAAATACAAGCTTAGGTGGTAGCTTGTGGGGGCCCATCTCAACCAATATCCCAAACGTATCTTTGTGGGCTCGACCCAAGTCGGGTGACGGGACACGCATATTGGGCTTGACTATAAGAGGCCAAAAACGGGTTAGCGGTGGCAACGTAGGACCAACGGGTTTCATATGCGTGTGTGGACCCGGGCTGGTTAGTAAATCGTTGTTACATCGTGTAGATATAAAGCCGTGCACCGTTGATATTATCAGGTTGCCACTTTGGGGAAATGATACACCCCATTGTGGGACCAGCACGGGTATCTACGTTAGGGAGCCGATCGCTTGGGAGTAGTGGGTACACCTAGTAATGATAGGGGCAGACGGCACCTATGTAGGGGTACTAGAAACTACTGGGTAAAAATTACTAAGTACATTTAGTGGGATCAACCTTTAAGTAGGAATTAATCTTAGGTAGGTAAAACTGGTGTGGTGCAGTGTAGGAATTATCTTTGAGTAGGTCTGGGGCGGTGTAATTTAGTAATTCTCCTTGGGTGGGTAAATGCGTCTTTACGGTTATCTTAGTTTATCCTAAGTTTGCCAAGCTGCTTGGTGTAGCCATGCATCCCCAGGCGATACCGTATATCGACTTATGTCTTCTCTGGTTATTTTAATGATTGTATTGTTAGGGTTATAGGACTCACTCAGACTTATGTCTGACCCCGTTGTTTTTATCTTTTTCCCCCAACCCCAGGTTATTAGAGTGGGCCTGGTGCTAGTGGGCTTTGATCGAATTGCTGTATCTATTCTTTGGAGCTTGGACCGTTGAAGTGAAGCCCAGTTCATCTTTTCTTTTATGGCTATTAGTTATGTAGTGGGATTATGTACTTCTATTTTATCAAGATGGATATTATGTACTTGACTTTGGTTTATGGTTTTGTGATGTAACCAAACATGTATTACTTTCCGCTGCAATGAAATGATGTTTTAAATTTTCAAGTATTACTTATATCTGTCTTGTTGTAATTTTACTGTTCTATATTCACTTAAAATACTTCACCGAAACTAAGGCATTCCCCTGGTATGAGTGACCTTAGCGGACGTGGGGTGTTACACGTGGTATCAGAGCAAAGGTTACCAGAACAGATAAAATTTTTAGAAAAACTATTTTTCTAAGAAAATTTTTGAAGGAGTATTTTCAAAAACATGTCTTTTAAGAGAAAAGTTTTTGAGAGAAAAGCATAATCCCCGATAGCCATATCTTTATCTTTCGAATTCTCCGTTTGAATCTTTTTTTTTTCTCTCGTTTTGAGTTTCCCCTCCGTGTGTAGATGATCTTTCTAAGATAGATAAGAATGGAAAACCGCTTCAAGGGACTTAGACGTAAATCAGATTAGAAGTTGGTTCAAGAAGGAGGAGGACTTGTAGGTACTTATTGGATGGACGATGGGAGGAAGGCTCTAATAGTTGTTTGGTTAATAAAGGACGAAGCCTCATTGATGGGAGGTTACGAGTGGAGAATGGGAAGGAGAAGGCTAGTAGTTATCCTTTTGGGAGGAAAAGGACACCTTATTAGGATTGACCAAAGAAGCAAGGACAAGGTATGGAATCTTCTGGAGGGTAGTTGTATTCCCTCACGACTAGGGTGCCGGATGGGGATAAGACCGTCTAGGTTGGAATTTGGATTTCTTTATTATCCGATTCGAACTTTATTTGATTTGGACGCATTAAGTTCGTTTATCTCATCATTGTTAGTGAGTCACTGCACTTAGACACCAGTTTAGTAGATGATCCCTTAGTTGTTTCAAACCCAATTGGGCTCCATGATGTGTTTGGGTTTGAAAGTTTCTATACTTAGCATTGAGTTTGGATGTGATGCTTGTTGGGCTTCACGGACTATGGGTTAGTTTTGGGCATGAACTGGTTATCCAGTAGGGGTGCCGTTCTTGATTTTGAAGGGAGAGTTGTTAGGCTTATGACCCGCTTGGGTAACACTCTCGAGATCTCTAGTAATCCCATAGAATCTGTTATGCTAAGTTATCTAGAATCGCTGGACACGTCGGTCGAGAGTTTGCGATCTGTTAGAAGTGGTCCGGGAATACTCGGATGTGTTTGAGAAGGTGAAGGGCTTACCTCCGGAGCGGGAGATTGACTTCCGAATATATCTGGTAAACAATGCCAAACCAGTGACTTGGCCAGTGTGCCACAAGGCTCCTCGTGAGAGGAGGGAACTCCATAAGTAAGTAGGCGATTTCTTGAGAAGGGGTTCATAAGAAGAAGTATATCGGAGTGGGGCGCTCCAGTAGTTTTTGCCATGAAGGCGGATGGGTCCCTCAGACTTTGTGTAGGCTAAAGAGAACTAAATAAACTCACAAAGAAGAATAGACACCCATTGCCAAAGATTGATGATCTCTTTGATCAGTTGGTTGGCGCCTCAGTATTTTCGCAGTTGGACTAAGCCACATGGTTTCGTCAGTTGAGAGTGGCTGACGATAGTATAGAGAAGATTGCCTTTAGGACTCCGGATGGTTTTATGAGTGGCTGGTGATGCTATTTGGTTTGACGAACGCCCCCGCATACTTTGTTGATTGGAAGAGAAGGGTGTTCAGGGAGTACCTAAATAAGTTTGTGATGGCCTTTGTAAATGACATCTTGGTCTTTTCAAGGAGCGTAATAAGTTTTCGTATGTGCTCAATAGGGTGAGCAAAGCCAGTTATAGGATAAACGGTGGTTTTGGAGCGAGACTGGCGAGGACATCCAAAGTTGGTCAAAGGCTTAATTGTTTAGCCATTATTATTATTATTTTTAGTATCATCTCACGTAGGTTGCCTGAACTCGAAGGAGATGTCCCTTGGGTGTTTGTCTGATATTGGTTTCGGCCTTTGGGGCTTGCATTTGGGGAATGTCGAATTCGTCTAGGGTGGTCTGCGTGAGAGATGGACAGTTGTGACGATTTTGGATAGGATTCTTAGCATCTTATGAGTTTGAGATAGCGTATACCCCGAACAAGGGAAACAGGGTAGTAGACGCCTTAAGAAGAAAAAGGTTGTCCGTTGAACTATAGAGTTTAGAATTTATTTCTATGTTTGACTTTAGACCTTCCGTTGACTTTGTACCCGGTTTTGCTAGCCTCCTTGGAGGTTAGGCCTACTCTTTTAGGCGGATTGGCGGAGCACAGCGAGACGACCCACAGTTGGATGAGTTAGTAGAGAAGCTCACGAGGAGAGGGTCGTCCAGCATTTTGAATAAGATACACCCTAGATGGTAAGGGGTGGTTGCGTAGAGACGGTAGACTTTGTGTACCGCAAGACGAGAATTTAAGGAAGGCTATACTTGATGATACACATCGGTCGAAGATGACCATTCATCCCGGTAGGGACAAGATGTACCAAGACATGAGGCGAGTTTTCTTTTTGGCCAATATGAAGAAAGACGCGGCCAAGTATGTCGCTAGATGCTTGGTATGCTAACAAGTGAAAGTGGAACAAAAGAAACCCGGAGGGTTGCTTCACCCGTTGGAAGTTCCGAAATAGGAAGTAGGATAGTGCCTCGTTGGATAACCGAAATCAAGGAAGGGTAATACGGGGATTGGGCTTATAGACTTACTAAGTGTGCCCATTTCATACCCGTGAAGAGCAAGAGGACTATTCCATGTCTAGCTTCAGTTTACCTTCAAGGGATTATTAGATTGCATGGTGTACCTCCCAGTATAGTGAGCGATCGAGATCCTATCTTCACTAGTGAGTTTTGGAGAAGTTTGCAAGAGGCGGTAGGGACTCAGTTGTGTTTGAGCACCGCATCTCATCCTCAGACGGACGGTCAGACCAAGAGGGTGAACCGTATCTAGAACATCTTTTGAGGTTATGTATTTTGGATTTTGGAGGTACATGGGAAGAGCATCTTCCGTTGGTGGAGTTCGCATATAATAGCAGCTTTCAGTCCAGTATTGGTATGGCTCCTTTCAAAGCTCTTTATGGAAGGCCTTGTCGATCTCCTACATGTTGGTGGGAATCTACGGATAAGATCTTGCTTGGGCCAGATATGGTTAGAGAGACTTCAGAGAAGATGGGTTGGATTCGAAGAAGGATGAAAGCGGCGGAATCTTATGCGGACAAGAGGAGAACAGAGCTTGAGTTTGATATTAGGACATGCTTTTTATCAAGGTGTCTCCGTTACGGAATGTGGTTCACTTTGGATCTGTTAGGAAGTGAGTACCAAGGTTTGTAGGGCCATTTCCCATTAAGGAAAGAATTGGACGGATGGCATATAGAGTGGAGTTGCCTGACAGACTTAGTGGTGTACCGGATGTATTTCATGTGTCCCATTTGAGGAAGTGCTTACATGAGACCGCTGAGGTGGTAGAGCCGAGTTTGCTTAAAGAAGTAGAGTTAGAGCACGATGAGACGATTCGACGAGCTCCTACTCGCATCATTGGGCCAGAGACTAGGAAGTTGAGGAACAGAGAAGTTCAGCTAGTTAGAATGCTACTTGGGAGACGGAAGCGAAGATGCGTTCTTTGTATCCATTTCTTTTGGAGAGTATGTCTTTTAACTTCTCCTTTATCGCTTGCCTAGTACTTATCTTATCTTTAGTAGGTCCTCTCGTTAGTCCTGTTTGACCTTTAGATAGGGAAAACCTATGGTTGAAACATGTGTTTGAGACATGTTATGGTTGATGGATGCAAGTGGATGCAAGTGTTTGCTAGTGGTTGCTCGTGGATGCATATATACACACTCTAGGCACTAGATCGGCTCAATCACTTCATATTGCATATTGCATAAAATTGTGTGTAGTTAGCTATATTGATGGATGTATAATGATTGTGTTATCATATGGATGATGCATTTTGGTGAATGATTGTGCACTCATATAGATACGGTATGTGTCGATAGGGTTATCTCGCATACATATTGGATGCATGGCACTATCATGGTTTGCATATGTTCGTACATTAGATAGGGAACATATACACACACTTTTCGCATATGCTCATACATCATTAGAAATTGTTTAAGGACAATGGATGCCCGTGTTTGATGGATTGAGTAGATGGTTGTTTGGATGGTAGGATATGCATTCTCCTTAGCTTAGAGATTTCGGGGACGAAATCCTTTAAGGAGGGGAGAATGTAACACCCCGAATTTCGGTTAAAGCTAAAATTCACTAATTACAGAATTAATAATCTCAGATGTGAGAATTGGGGGAAAACGGGCTGCGTCATTGCGTTCGTCTCGGAAAAATACGCGAAATAGAGTCCGAGTTTTCGAGAATCGGAGTCCGTATGAAAGAGATATGGACGAACGAAGTTAGGCAGAAGAACCCGGAACAGGCCAGAAATGCACTGGCGCACTTGTGAAGTGCGCCAGAACAAAAATGCACTGGCGCACTTGTGAAGTGCGCCAGTACAAAAATAGACTGGCGCACTTGGGAAGTGCGCCCGTGCCGAGCCAAGAAACCTGCACAGTTTCTAGAGAGTTCTGTGGTTGGGTGCACCAGTTTGGGGTTTGGGCTTGGTCTTAGGGCTGATTTCTGGAGAGTTCCGAGATCTAAGGGTCCTAAACTAATCTAGGGTTAATCTAAGGGTCTAAAATGCAACCTAATCCTATAAATAAGACCACAACCCTACCCTAATTCATTCATAATTAAACCTAGTAACTAAACTATGGCAAAATGAAACTTGATCATGGCCTCCACAAATCAATGAAGAGGAAAGCAAGCTAATCAACCTCTCTAATCAACTTCTAATCCATTCTAAGCATCTTAATCTTCTTCATTTGGAGTGCAAATTGCTAGTAGTGAGTTTCTATCACTTTGATGATCAATTGTTAAGATAAGTAGATTAGGTGTAATGAGACTTATGGTCTTGAATGCGGATTTGTGAGTTTGAATCATTTGTAATGATATGCTAATCTATGTATAATATTAATCCTATGTTGAATATGTAAGTTTATGCAAGTTGAATATGAGAGTGTATGCAAGTTGGATATGTGGGTTTATGCATAATAAGTAATTGATTTTATGCAAGTTAAGTAGGTGATA
This sequence comes from Allium sativum, assembly GCA_030737875.1. NCBI lineage: Eukaryota > Viridiplantae > Streptophyta > Magnoliopsida > Asparagales > Amaryllidaceae > Allium > Allium sativum. The sequence continues at coordinate 1,055,889,814 of CM060909.1, read as the reverse complement.
TTATGCATGATGAGTATGTGATTCTATGCATGCTAAGTATATGATATTATGCAAGTTTAGTATGTGATTCTATGCATGCTAAGTATATGATATTATGCAAGTTTAGTATGTGATTCTATGCATGCTAAGCATATGATATTATGCAAGTTTAGTATGTGATTCTATGCATGCTAAGTATGTGATAATATGCATGATTAATAAGTTGTTTTATGCATATTTAACAAGTGGGTTTATGCATGTTTAACAAGTTCATATGCAAGTTACATGTATGATAATATATGCTATGCAAGTTACATGTTTGTTAATATGCAAGTTACATGTATGTTAATATGCAAGATATGCTATGCAAGTTACATGTTTGTTAATATGCAAGTTACATGTATGTTAATATGCAAGCTATGCTATGCAAGTTACATGTTTGTTAATATGCAAGTATGTGAATGCTTATGCAAGTTATGTGTATGCTTAGATGCATGTTTAACATGTTATGCAAGTTGTGAGAATGCTTATATGCAAGTTCAACATGTTATGCAAGTTATGTGTGCTTATGCAAGTTATGTGAATGCTAATATGCAAGTTCAACATGTTATGCAAGATATGTGTATGATAATATGCAAGTTCATATGCAATATGTTATGCAAGTCATGTGCGATAATATGCAAGTTTGGGTTAAATATAGTTGGGTTAATATATGCTCATGTATGCAAGTTGACATTCTCTTAACCCATGACAAAGTTATATGCTAAGATTTGGTTAAACCCATGATGTTGTGATGGATCTTCCCTTTTATTATGTCGTGAAATGAAAACGATTTGCGTGGGGAACGATGGGGTTAATAAAGATGTTAATAAAAGTATGATTGGGTATGATTAAGCATACCATAAAAACAAATTAACATAAGTGGGAATTTACCTATTGAGTTAGGTCTACCCCATGGGAATTTACCTATTGAGTTAGGTCTACCCATGTTATGAAAAACTTGATATTAATTAGGGATAATTAACATAAATTATGGGGGTGATTAATTAGGTGTAATTAATCGACTAAGACACGAGGTTGGACTCAGTTGTAGCGTAAAACTGCCCGGACCCAACCGGCTTAACCAGTTGCTACAAATGTTAGCCCAATGTGAGAGGTCTTAGGCACAAACTAAATACGTGATTAATGTAAAAGACACGAGGTTAGACTCGGTTATGACATAAGGCTGCCCGGACCCAACCGGCTTAACCAGCGATCATAAAAGATAGTCTAATGTGAGAGGTCTTTATGAGGATCACGGTCTTAATTAATTAAGAAACACTTAACCATATAAGCATGTAGTGGGGCTTGAGGGTTAAGTGGGTGCCTTGGGTGGCATGAGAAAACTAGTGGGTTGCCTTGGGTGGCAATAGAAAACACGATTAGAATACTTAACCAAAGTGGAACATGTAATTAAACATGATTAAGGGGTTAAGTAAGTGCCTCGGGTGGCATGTGGGAATTAAGTAAAGGACTTGGGTGTCATGTGGAAATCTAGTGGGTGCCTTGAAAGGTAATTAAAATATGATTAATGACTTAACCAAAGTATTTATAACATGTAAGTAGACATGGTTAAAGGGGTTAAGTGGGATACACTAGATAAAAAAAATACAAGCTTAGGTGGTAGCTTGTGGGGGCCCATCTCAACCAATATCCCAAACGTATCTTTGTGGGCTCGACCCAAGTCGGGTGACGGGACACGCATATTGGGCTTTACTATAAGAGGCCAAAAACGGGTTAGCGGTGGCAACGTAGGACCAACGGGTTTCATATGCGTGTGTGGACCCGGGCTGGTTAGTAAATCGTTGTTACATCGTGTATATATAAAGCCGTGCACCGTTGATATTATCAGGTTGCCACTTTGGGGAAATGATACACCCCATTGTGGGACCAGCACGGGTATCTACGTTAGGGAGCCGATCGCTTGGGAGTAGTGGGTACACCTAGTAATGATAGGGGCAGACGGCACCTATGTAGGGGTACTAGAAACTACTGGGTAAAAATTACTAAGTACATTTAGTGGGATCAACCTTTAAGTAGGAATTAATCTTAGGTAGGTAAAACTGGTGTGGTGCAGTGTAGGAATTATCTTTGAGTAGGTCTGGGGCGGTGTAATTTAGTAATTATCCTTGGGTAGGTAAATGCGTCTTTACGGTTATCTTAGTTTATCCTAAGTTTGCCAAGCTGCTTGGTGTAGCCATGCATCCCCAGGCGATACCGTATATCGACTTATGTCTTCTCTGGTTATTTTAATGATTGTATTGTTAGGGTTATAGGACTCACTCAGACTTATGTCTGACCCCGTTGTTTTTATCTTTTTCCCCCAACCCCAGGTTATTAGAGTGGGCCTGGTGCTAGTGGGCTTTGATCGGATTGCTGTATCTATTCTTTGGAGCTTGGACCGTTGAAGTGAAGCCCAGTTCATCTTTTCTTTTATGGCTATTAGTTATGTAGTGGGATTATGTACTTCTATTTTATCAAGATGGATATTATGTACTTGACTTTGGTTTATGGTTTTGTGATGTAACCAAACATGTATTACTTTCCGCTGCAATGAAATGATGTTTTAAATTTTCAAGTATTACTTATATCTGTCTTGTTGTAATTTTACTGTTCTATATTCACTTAAAATACTTCACCGAAACTAAGGCATTCCCCTGGTATGAGTGACCTTAGCGGACGTGGGGTGTTACAATAATCTACTCAAATTAGTAAATAAGAACACTATTACTCACCTTAATCGTCCCAAAAAGGTTAGATCCAAAAATAAAAAGTGCTTGGCTTGGATTTCAACACATCACAACAACTTTTGCCTTGATTTGCACTTAATTAGGTAATTGGATACTAAAATGGGGGATTAGTGGTAGGTAGAATCCATTAGTGGTTGTATAGTAGCTTTTTGGAAGTTGGAAGAAAATGGATAGGAAGATTTGCAAATTAACTATATATAGTGAAACGAAGCTTCTTTGAGAAGCTACTAAGTATTGGCTTCCTCGACAAGCCACTTTTGACTTCCTTGAGAAGCCACTAAGGATTGACTTCCTCGAGAAGCCACTAAGGATTGGCTTCCTCGAGAGGCCACCGAGCATTGGCTTCCTTGAGAAGCCACTTTTAGCTTCCTCGAGAAGCCACTTACGATTGGCTTCTTTGAGAAGCCACCTTTGGCTTCCAAGAGAGGCTACTAAGGATTGGCTTCCTCAAGAAGCCACTAGGGATTGACTTCCTTGAGAAGCCACCTTTAGCTTCCAAGAGAAGCTACTAAGGATTGGCTTCCTCAAGAAGCCACTAAGGATTAGCTTCCTTGAGAAGCCACCTTTAGCTTCCAAGAAAAGCTATTAAGGATTGGATTTCTCAAGAAGCCACTAGGGATTGGCTTCCTCAAGAAGTCACTGAGGATTCGATTCCTTGAGAAGCTACCGAGCATTGGCTTCCTTGAGAAGACACTGAGCATTGGCTTCCAGGAGAAGCCACCAGTCAAAAGTTATGAACAAAACAAGATTCACTAGAGGCAAAATGGTTACATTAAATTTGTCAAAAATGACGAAAGTAGGAGATGACCTTACTAGTGATTTCTCGAAGTTATACAGTCATACGACCTCATATGAAAATAACATAAGTACTCTACGGTTTTCGGTATATAAAATACGGGTCGTTACATTCTCCTACCCTCAAGAATTTTCGCCTTTGAAATTCCTTAAACAACAAATAAGATTGTCCCGCATGCATATCAATCATACACAAGCGATCAAACATACGTAGAAAACAATTTAGATCTATCCTAGTATGCAGGATACTAAGCGAGAAAACTGATGATATCACAGATGAAATTTTTAAGAGTGATATTTTAAAAACTTACCATGCAAAGAGGTCTGGATAAGACATCCTCGTGCTCTCCTCTGTCTCCTAAGTGCAATCACTCTCATTTTTACTCCATTGAACCTTGACAAGCCTCACTGTCTTCCTCCTTAGCTTTTTCGTATTGTGTCCAACGATACGAATTGGTCTATAGGTTACAATGGTTTCTGGTTCCACCTCGATATCATCCAACTGGTCCGGTGTGATAGTGGTATTGGAATCGTGCACAAATCCTCAAATGGGAAAAATGAAACACATTGTGTACCCTAGCCAACTTTTGAGGTAACTCAATTTTATATGCCAAATTTCCAATTTGCTCATGGACTGGAAATGGACCAATAAGGCTTGGTGCCAATTTCCCCTTGCTGCCAAATCGAATCACATTCCTCAAAGGAGTAATCTTGACAAACACCAAGTCACCAGTAGAGAATTCCAAGTCTTTCCATCTCTTATCGGCGTAGCTTTTCTTCCTGTCTTGGGCGGCTTTAATTCACTATCGAATGATTTCAATTTTTCGAAAGTTTCTCTAACCATATCTAGCCCAAATATGAGTCTCTCGCCTGCTTCCAACTAACATGACAGAGCATTACACGGTCTCCCATATAAGGCTTCATATGGAGCCATGCCAATGCTTGACTGATAACTATTATTATACGCAAATTCAACTAAATGTAAATAGTCATCCCATGAACCTCCAAAATCTAGGATGCACGCTTTCAAGAGATCCTCTAATATACGGTTCACCCTTTCTGTCTGACCATCGGTTTGAGGATGGTATACAGTACCGAGATATAATTCTAACCCCAAAGTCTCTTGCAAGCTCTTCCAAAATCCACTAGTAAACAATGGATCCCGATCAATTACAATGCCTTTTGATACTCCATGGAATCGCACAACCCATTTTCTGCTAAATTGACTGTCGTTCTGTTTGACTTGACTGGTATAAACCTGGTGCTCCTGGCCAACCTATCCACAATGACCCAAACACTATAATGACTCGTAGGAGTCCAACGAAAACCATTAATGAAATCCATCGAAACCTGTTCCCATTTCCACTCGGAAACTTGTAATGGTTGCAATAAGCCACTGGGCTTCTTCTGCTCAGCTTTAACCAATTGACAATTCATGCACTTAGAGATAAATTTCCCAATGTCCTTCTTCATGCCTTCCCAATAGTATGTTTGCCTTATGTCTTTATACATCTTGTTACCACCAGGATGTATGGTTAAATTTGAGTGATGACACTCTTTAAGTACCACGTCCCTTAATCCATCGACATCGGGTACAACCAATCTCGCACCTTTCTGAAGCCAACCATTACGGTCGAGTTTGTATATGTCCTTAATCTCATCATCCATATAGGCTTCTACTTTGGTGATGGTCTCCAAAAATCTAAGATCGATTCTCCAGCTAGAGCCAATCCGTTCTACCAAAGTTGGTCTAACTGTAAGGTTAGCCAACATCTCTGGCTCTATATCTTGGTCTAAAGCCATAACCAGTAGTAAAATCCAGTTGGTTCCGTTCCTGAAACATAGTTCCCAAACTGACATGTCTCCTACTTAATGCATCAGTGACCGCGTTACCCTTTCCCAGTGTATATGCGATATTAAAATCATAGGAAGCTAAAAATTCCAACCATTGATGTTGACAGATATTCAAGCCTTTCTGAAAGAAAAGATACTTCAATGACTTATGGTAGGTAAACAACTCAAATCTTTCTCCCAAAGATAATGTCTCCATATCTTTAATGCGAACACAATCGGCGCTAGTTCAAATCATGCATGGGGTACCTCTTTTCGTGTGGTTTTATTTGTCAACTAGCATAGGCGATAACTTTACCTCCTTGCATCAACACTGCACCCAATCCGGTACCACAAGCATCGTTATATACCGTCATCGCCTTATTTCCTTTTGGAATAACCAACACTGGGGCACACATTAACTTTTCCTTTAAACTCTTAAATGCATACTAACATCTTGCATCCCAGATAAAGGCCTGATTTTTTTAGTCAATTGAGTTAACGGTGCTGGTATTTTAGGGAAGTCTTGGATGAACTTACGGTAATATCCAGCTAGTCCCAAGAAACTTCTTACATCAGTTGCACTTATAGGCGTAGGCCAGTCTTGTACTGTCGCCACCTTCGAAGGGTCCACAACAATATCATTTTCAGAAACAACATGTCCCAAGAACCTCACTTCCCTCCAGAAATGACATTTAGAAAATTTAGCCTTTAGCTGGTGTTACCTTAACACCTCCATCACAATTCTCAAATGCACCTTATGTTCTTCTTCTTTCCATGAGTAGACCAGTATATCATCAACGAACACAAGCACAGACTTATTTAATTTATCTCTAAAAACACGATTCATGAGATTCACGAAATATGCCGGTGCATTGGTCAACCCAAATGGCATGACCAACCACTTATAGAAACCAGATGGTGTTCGAAATGCTGTCTTAGGTACACTTTCCTCTGATACTCGTAGCTGATGGAATCCTGTCATAAGGTCAAGCTGAGAAAATATATGTGCACCATTCAACTGATCAAATCGATCTTCTATTCCTGGAAGAGAATACTTGTTCTTTCTTGTCACCTTGTTTAGCTCACGTTAGTATACACACAATAAAAGGGAACCATTCGCCTTTGTGGCGAATACAACAGGTGATCCCCACTTAGAAATACTCCTTCAGATAAAACACTTCCTCAGGAGGTCACTCACTTACACCTCAAGCTCTCGCTGCTCTTTTGGTTCCATTCATAGAAAAGGAATTACTAGGCCTGGCATCTTTCACTAAATCAATATGAAACTCAATCTCTCGGTGTGGTGGAAGTCCAGTCACTTCCTCGAAAATGTCCGGATACTCACCAGCAATAGGCACACCCAATAACTTATTGTACGGGATGTCGAGGGAATACGGAAAACAATCCATCACCTGCCTCTAGGTAAACAGCCCAACACCACCCTTCGCCCATTATCTGTCCCAATGGTCATTGAACACCTTTCACAATCTAACACCACCCCATGCCTTTGGAGCCAATCGACTCCGAGGATAATACCAAACTCAGCAAAGCCCTCACAAGCAAACTTGCGTCCATGACTCGATAAGATCAACCCATGATAAATCATGCAAAGGTGGTAGAACCACCAATCAGGTTTGTCACAACCAATGGTTGATCAATAATATCGGGTTTCAATTCCAATCTGTCTACTAGGTCACTAGATATAAAGGAATGGGAAGCCTCTATATCAAATAGAATTCTAATAGGAATACCATAAACTGAAAGCATACCTTGGATGACGATACCCTTTCCCTTATCTATAGCTGTTGGGGCAATAGACGAAGAAGGAACAACATTAATAGTGTATGCTTTCACCAACTGCTTATCCTTTGGAGGCTCTGGACAATCATTCTTAACGTTCCCCTCCTTGCCACAATTGAAGCATGAGTTCGCCCCCGGCTTGGACCTCCAGTCCCTGATAAGATGGTCCTTCCCACCATAACCATAACATGCTAATTTTGACTTAGCCTTCCTTTTCTGTTCATTCTTGGCTGGAAAGGGCTTACTTTTATTAGGAAGTTTCTTCTTGCCTTCACCGCTCGTCTGCGGCTTTGGCTCAACTTCAGAAGCAACGACGACTTCACTCTTCGACTTAGGATAAAGACTTTCTGACCTTAAAGCTTTTCCCATGATAGACTCGAAAGTCTCATCAATATGATTAATAAGCATCTCTCCTAAGTAATCGTCCAAATTAGTGATGAATTTCTCATTCTTCTTCTAGGCGATATCAATAAAAGACATCCCATATTTTGGCAAAGCATCGAACTTAGCAATGTACTCAAAAATGGACCAACCATTTTTCTTAAGCTACACAAAATTTTGAAATAGCTCCGATTTCTGAGCAGTTGGAATAAACTTCCTACAAAATCGAGCTTTCAATTGCTCCCAAGTAAACTAGTCCTCAGGAGTAGCAGCTTTGATAGCATTCCACCAATTCATAGCCCTGGCTTGAAGCTGGTGTGAAGCCAATCTCCTCTTTATAAAATCATCGAGTCCAAGGTCCTCAAAGATGCGCTCATAGGTATCAATCCAATCCCGAACCTCCATAGCCGATTTCGTTCCTTAGAAAGGTTTACTACCCAGACTGGTGAAGTCCTTATTCAACTTGGCAAAGTCGGCCCGAGGTGCCTACACAAGTGCACACCACCCTCAACGACATTGGAAGTAGCTCCTTGAGCATTTCTAAGCATCTCTTTCATAAAAGCAGTAAACATTGTCTGCATATCAGGAGCATTAGCATTATTGGCTCTCAAGCTTGCTCCTTCCTCAATTCCACAAACCAAGCAGCATTCCTTGTTTGACGAATCATCATTTAATCTGTAAAGAAATCGATTGATCATCTTTCCAAGGAATCCTATTTAGTGGTGCATGTACATTGCGACTTCACCCTTAAGTATACTAATAGTATGTATATATATATAACTTTGAAAACCAAAATACTACAAATACGCGCTTTCATGTATATATATGAACACACACACACATACATACTCAACCCTGGTGTTACCTATTATGTTAAACTATGCAACCTACGCTCTGATACAAATGTGACGACCGCCCTGTACTAGTCCACACCCTATGAGTTGTGAAACATCCCACCTCTATTAAGGTCACTCAAAAAGGGAAAGCTTAACTTCGGTGGAGGTTTATAAGTAAGAGTCACAGATAAATCACAAGACAAATATAAACACACACACACACATATACATATATATATATATAAGCAGCGGGAACAAACAGACTTTCATTTCATAAATACGTGTTCATACAAAACATTTCCATTGTTGCCTCAAAACAAACTTCCAATTATTACAACCATAATACTGTCTTGATTTAAAACTTAAAGAAGCATGAAACAAAGTTTAACCTGCATAAATCCCCATAAATGTCCAAAGCCATAGCCCAAAACGAAAGAGATCCAAGCAGTACATTCTCTCTCTTCAAGCTGGATGAAAAATCTGACTAAGCTGAGGTGTTTCCTCCCTATGGACCTGGGGGAGGGGAACGGAAGAAAAGAAAGAGAAAGGAAAATGGGTCAGACATAAGTCTGGTAAGTCTAGTTATAATTCTAGCATGAGAACAATAAAAAGATCATGATTTGTATAAACTGAGAACAGGACAATACCAGAATAAAGATAAGATATGGCAGGAAATACTAACTATACTAAATGCACTCGCTATTACTTCTCTGCACCTACTTGCACTGTCTCAATTGGCACCCCATGATCAGGGCGAAGTGAATCCCCTTTCTAAAGATTGGCTCCTACTCGCATAAACATATGTGTCATACGGCCCCACTTGATTATAGATCCCTATGCTGGTCGCACCATGGGGTGTATCAGGTCCCATGGTGGCGGCACGACACAATTTCTAGAATGCATAGGTTATACTACTGATGCTCAATGCCCTGTTTGTCTGCTCCGAAGTGTGTGCACGCCCGCACGCCGTTAGAACCCACACTGCTACACCAACCGCCGTCGCTTTTGACCGCTTACAATCAGCCCAGTAATCGTGCCCCACCCTGTCTAGTTTCAGGGTACCATGATACCTAATTGGGTTATTGCTGAAATGGGTCCTCGTTACTAGGGTTTTCTAGTCAAACATGTTAAGTGGTTAAGTGTCTGTATTAACCTAACCCCACCCATCAGTTTAGTTAACATGTTGAATTGGTTAAGTGTTTTAGTTAACTTAATCCTACCATCCTCATTCTAGCTTTAATTTATTCATTAAAGCACCGACCACTCACATTAGACAGGTATTGTTGTGGTTACTGGACAGCCGGTCGGTTCCGGGCAGGTTTACACCGCAACTCAGTCTAACCTCGGGTCCTTATTGGGCTTAATGCCTTAACCTCCCACATTGGATAGGTATTGTTGTGATTACTGGACAGTCGGGCGGGTCCGGGCAGATTTACATCACAACTCAATCCAACCTCGGGTTAAGCATATTCGTATTTTCTAAATTTACATATTTGTTCTCTTATCCTTATATGTAAATTTGTTAACATTTTAATGTTATGGCCCACTTTCCAAATTCATTATTTTTAGGTATATAATTTATATCGTTCCAAGCCATAAATTATTTGTGTGATTTTTCACCCATTTATGTCAAGTTTCCTATAATTACCAATTTTTCCCAACGTTACCCCGTCTAAATATTAGGCTAACAATCTTAGCCTAATTTTCCGCTCGCATGATTTTTGACATATAATATTAGGCTAAAAACTTAGCCTAATTTAGCGTACATAAAATTTGCATAAAGAAGTCCATTAACATAAACATGACATAGGTGTAAACTTGGCATTTTTGGCATAGTCAATATGAACACAATAGGGGTGAACTTGCAAAATAGTTACCATGAATGTCATGGGTGTAAACTTGCAACGTAGACTAAGCCACATACATATATGTGAATTTGCATCATAGACATATATGTGAATTTGCAATATAGACTAAATCAACTTACATATATGTGAATTTACAACGCATACTAAATCATCTTACATATATGCGAACTTGCAAATCAATCACAAACATATGAATAAGTGTGAACTTGAATTACGGCACAGGTTTAACATATACACATAAACATGTAGAACTAACATTTGGTCACATATGTGATAGGATTTTACAACCTAAAACTTGCATAACATGATAAACTACACAACTTGTCATAACAGATTATACTCCAAGTTCATATACATATGAATAGACTTATCCATTAATTCACAATTCAACATGATAACAAAATAGAACCACATACATAGATCAATACAATTCAATTCCACATATAACATAATAAACATCGTTCTATTTTCAATTTATTTCCAAGGCATGACATTGATTTTGATTCGCATCCCAGAACATAACTAAACTTACAACGAACGACGAACTTGAGTTCTGAATTTGCAATGCTTTCCTTTGGGTAGATAAACGTTGTTTTGATTCTTAATTGAATTAGAATTTTGTTCGTCTCTAAGCTTTCTCCAACTGACGGCTACTCCTAGTTTCCTCCCAGCAGCATGACGGCTCTAGTTCTATTTTATTTGTGTGAATTGAGGTTGAGTGTTGGGTTGTATTTATAGAATTTCAGATTAATTTGAGCCAACAGATGGTCATAGAGTGAATCCAGACCATACACACCAAGCAGAGCCAATCAAAAATTGACAAATCAGCCCTAGTGACACACCAGAGCTCAGAAGTTCGACCAGAACCCCGACCAGGCCAGCCAGGACCTGACCAGGTCGTTTGGGCAGGTCGACCCCCAGGTCGACCTGGTTCCTAGGTGGGAATTTTCCCTCCCAGCCCAGTTTGGGTCAGTTTTTGAAATTTAAACCGAATTCTGAGCTGTTTGAAATTTAAATTGAATTCTGAAACTTCCGGAGGTCATAACTCCTTCATACGGAGTCCGATTTACACAAACTCGGACTCTATCTCAAGCAGAATTCCAAGACGAACGCAAAAGGCGTAACCCGTTTCCCTTAATTCTTTCATTTAGAATTAATTATTCCTTAATTTGTTAATTTAATGTTAACAGAAAATTCGAGGTGTTACATTCTCCCCTCCTTAAAGGATTTCGTCCCTGAAATCTTCAAGTATGAAAGAACGTATATCCTAACATCCAATCATCCATCTACTCAACCAACAAACACAAGCATCCATTGTCCTTATAAGACTTCTAATGCTTCATGATCATATGCATGGTGTGTGTATATGTCCTTATCTAATGCAAAAATTAGGCGGTCTACTAATTCAGTTGACCTCCTTAATGCAAATCATGTAAGTGTCATGAATCTATTATGTATGCAAAAAATTTCCCTTACCCATAATTCTACATGAGCACAACTATTCAAACAAATGCGACATCCATATGACAACATATCAAGTTTCAACCACATACAAGTATGAATACATATATGTGTATGCAATATGGAAGTGACTGAGCCAATCTAATACCTAGGGTGTGTGTATATGCATCCACGAGCAACCACTAGCAACCACTTGCAGCCATCAATCATAACATGTTTCAAATACATGTTTACATCCATTAGTTTCTACCTAAGGAGTTAGGAGAAAAAGGACCGAGAAGATACACTTAAAGTAGACACAAGCATAAACTTATGAAAAAAGAGAGATAAAAAATGTACCCTAAAAAAGAAAAGGGTAGGCAGCGCGTATTCTGTCCTCAGTTTCCCAAGTCGCATCTTCCTCGGCATCGCTCCATTGAACCTTAACAAGCTTGACTTCGCGGTTGCGTAGCTTTTTGATTTCAGTTCCTACGATTCGAGTTGGGACTCTCCTCACAGTTGTTTCTCGTTTTATTTCAACTTCTTCTAGAATGCTTGGATCCACTACTTTCGCAGACTCATGTAAATATTTCCGGAGATGAGAAACGTGAAAGACATTGTGAATTCCAGCCAACCTTTCGGGCAGCTCTACTCTATAAGCCATCTTCCCAGTCTTTTCGATGATAGGGAACGGTCCTATAAATCTTGGTGCTAGCTTTCCTGCGGATCCAAAGCGAACGACGTTCCTTAAAGGATATACCTTAAGGAAAACCCTGTCCCCAACCTTAAACTCAAGGTCGGTCCTTCTTTTGTCTACGTAGGATTTTTTTCTATCTTGGACAGTCTTCATTCTCCTTCGTATCAAGTCCATTTTTTATGAAGTCTCTCTAATCATGTCTGGCCCAAGTATAAGCTTGTCTGTAGACTTCCACCAACAAGTTGGTGATCGGCACGGTCTTTCATACAAAGCTTCGAAGGGCGCCATGCCGATGGTGGCTTGGTAGTTGTTGTTGTATGCGAATTCCACTAAAGGGAGATGATCCTCCCATGTCCCTCCAAAGTCAAGAATGCACAGTCTCAAAAGATCTTCTAATACTCTGTTCACCCTCTCCGTCTGACCATCAGTTTGGAGGTGATAGGCCGTGCTCAAGCATAACTGTGTGCCTATAGCTTCTTGCAGACTCCACCAAAACTCGCTCGTAAAGATAGGATCTCGGTCACTCACTATGCTGGAGGGTATTCCATGGAGTCGAACTATTTCCTTGAGATAAAGAGATGCTAGAGATAGGGCAGTCCTTCTACTCTTGACAAGTATAAAGTGGGCGCTTTTTGTGAGCATATCCACTATTACCCAAATGCTAGTATTTCCCCTTCTTGACCTCGGCAACCCATCAATGAAGTCCATTGATATGCTATCCCACTTCCATTGTGGGACTTCTAGAGGATGAAGCAGTCCTCCAGGCTTCTTTTGTTCCGCCTTGATCTGTTGGCATATCACGCACTTAGAAACAAAATCTGCCACGCCCTTCTTCATGCCGTCCCAAAAGAAAACTCTCTTTACGTCTTTGTACATCTTGTCTCCACCTGGGTGTATTGTCATCTTGGAATGGTGTGCTTCCTCGAGAACCGTCTTTAACAAATCCCTTGCTTGTGGGACGCATAGTCTTCCATCTCACCTTAGCCAACCCTTATCATCGAGGGAGTACCTATTGAGGTAACTAGAAGTTTCACCCCTAATTAACTTATCAATCACATCAACAAGCTGAGGGTCTTCGCGTTGTGCAGCCCCTACCGAGTCTAATAGAGTTGGTCGCACTTCTAATGTTGCTAGCAGGCCGGGTACAAAGTCGATGGAGGGTCTGAAGTTAAAGCTTGCTATGAACTCCAAGCTTTTCCTTTCCACAAAGAGAGGGCTTAAGGTTAGCTTCTTTCTGCTTAAGGCGTCTGCTACTACGTTTCCCTTGCTAGGACTATAGGAAATCTCAAAATCATACGAGGCAAGAAACTCCATCCACCTTTGCTGCCTCAAGTTAAGGTCTTTCTGCGAGAAAAGATACTTCAATGATTTATGGTCAGTATATAATTCGAACTTCTCACCTAGGAGATAATGGCGCCAAGACTTAAGCGCAAAGACGATGGCGGCTAACTCAAGATCGTGGGTTGGGTAGTTCTTTTCATGGACTTTCAATTGCCTTCCACCATAAGCTACTACCTTCCCTTCTTGCATCTAAACAGCGCCTAGTCCCGTTCCGCATGCATCTGTGTATACTGTGAACATTTTGCTTCCATCTGGCAATGTAAGAACTGGGGTTTTTGTGAGAGCCCTTTTCAAGCGTTGGAAAGCAATATCACAATCCAAATCCCAGATGAACGCTAGATTCTTCTTTGTTAGCCTTGTGAGTGGGGCTGAGATTTTCGCGAAATCTCTAATGAACTTTCGGTAAAAACCTGCTAGCTTGAGAAAGCTTCAGACTTCGGTTGCATTTCTTGGTGCCTTCCAATCTTGCACCGCCACTACTTTCGCGGGGTCCACAGCTAACCTCTCTTTGGACACTACATGTCCAAGAGACCTTACTTCTTCTCTCCAGAAGTGGCACTTGGAAAATTTTGCTTTTAGCTGATGTGCCCGGAGAGTATCCATGATCTCCTTCATATGTTGAGCATGTTCTTCCTCATTCTTTGAGAAGATCAAAATATTGTCTACGAAGACAACCACAAACTTGTTGAGGGATTCTCTGAACACCCTTCTCATTAGGTCTACGAAATATGCGGGTGCGTTTGTAAGGCCGAAAGGCACGACAAGCCACTCGAAGAAATTATCTAGGGTTCTGAATGTCGTCTTATCAATGCTATCTTCAGCAACCCTTAGCTGATGGAACCCAGTAGCCAGATCAAGTTGGGAGAAAACCAGTGCACCTACAAGATGATCAAACAAATCGTCTATTCTGGGAAGCGGGTGTCTATTCTTCTTAGTCAGCTTGTTTAGCTCCCTATAATCCACACAAAGACGTAGTGAGCCATCTGTTTTGGTGGCGAACACCACTGGAGCACCCCATTCCGAGATACTCTGCCTTATAAACCCCTTCTCGAGAAGCTCCTTAACTTGCTTACTGAGCTCCTTTCTCTCCTTTGGAGCCATGTGTCTAACAGGTAAAGCTACGAGCTTTGCATTATCAACAAGATATATGCGAAAGTCTATCTCCTACCTCGGAGGTAAGCCCTTCAACTCTTCAAAGACATCTGGATATTTACGGACCACTTTAACCGACTGCAAATTCTCAACAGAAACATCAAGCGACTCTAGAGCATTCAAGGGATTACAAGAAATTTCTAGAGTGTTACCGAGCCGAGTCAAGAGTCTAACCACTCTTTTCTCACAATCAAGAATGGCACCATTACTGGATAACCAGTCCATGCCTAAGATCAATCCATATCCCGAGAAACTCAAAACAAAGGCACTACATCTAAACTCAACACTTAGAATAGTGATTTTCAAATCCAAACAAACCATTGACAAATAAGCTGAGCCCCCAATTGGATTTGAAATAACCAAGGGATCTTCTACCATACTAGTGTCTAGGTGCAGAGATTCTACTAAAGCAGATGAAATAAAGGAGTGTGATGCGCCAGAATCAAAGAGAGTGCGAACTGGATGATCATAGAGATAAACTAAACTTTCTACATAAATATTTCTACCTCGTTCCTGCGGAGGTGCCACCAGCGTGTGAACCTGTCCCCTTGAAGTGGATCCAATCTTCTATCCCTGCCCCCGCTTCTTTGGGCAGTCCTTAACCAGGTGTCCAGTCTCGCCGCAATGGAAACAACCACCATTCATCTTCGACTTCTTCTTTCTGCAGTCTTTCGCTATATGTCCAACAATGCCACAGAAATTACACCTTCTCTTTTCACAGGATTTGTTGTTCTTCCCGCCCTTCTTGAAGTCTGTTTTCTTAGCCTGCAAACCCTCTTTCTTTTCTTGAAGCACTTCCACCTTTGCCTCTTTCTTGCCTTTATCTACCTCGTGTAGCAGTGCCATGTCCACCAAGCTTTCATAAGTCGCCCCCATGGGTATATGGGTCATAGCAAGGCTGTGTAGAGGCTCATTTAGACCTTTGATGAAGCAAAGGGCATTCTTGTGTTGGGTGTTTACTAAATCCAGCCCAAATTTGGCCAGCTGATTAAATTGATTGGCATACTCCTTGATCGTCATACTTCCTTGTTTAAGAGTTAGGAACTTCTCCATCTGCAGGCTTCTTTCAGCTTGGGAGAGAAATTTCATCTCAAACCTCATCCTGAAATCTTCCCAAGTTTCCACTGGCCTCTCAGCATGGGTAACTTCCCACCACTAAGAAGCTTCATCTTTAAGCAACCACACTGCTAGCAGTATCTTTTGCCTGTCGTCAACTTCAAAGATGACGAACAAATCTTTGGTCTCCTTCAGCCAGTTCCTTGGTACTACAAAGGATTCAGTTCCATAAAAGTCCTTTCCACCCATAATCTTAAAGTCTCTACACATCTTAGCGAAAGTATTTCCACGAGGAGGAGGAGGAGGAACCGCTGCCACTGTGGGAGGAGGAATGTCTGCTGGGCCCGCACCATTAGCTCTAGCCTCTTGGTACCTTCGGAACCAGCCAGGTATAGGTAGTCCTTCTGGAAGGTTAAGATCTCCAAATATGCTGAAACAAAAAGGAAAGAATCAAGACAAAAGGATAGAGAGATAGTGCGTATGGCTTTGGGGAATTATACCTTTTAAAAACAAAGCTTTTTCTTGAAAAAAATGCTTCTTTAAACTTCTTTTTGAAAATAGTTTCAAAAACCTTTATCTAATCTGGTAAACCTGGGCTCTGATACCAAGTGAAACACCCTATCTCTATTAAGGTCACTCACAAAGGGAATTCCTTAACTTCGGTGGAGGTTTACAAGTAAGAGTCACAGATAAAACACAAGACAGATATAAACACACATATATAAGCAGCGGGAACAAACAAACTTTCATTTCATAAATACGTGTTCATACAAAACATTTCCATTGTTGCCTCAAAACAAACTTCCAATTATTACAACCATAATGCTATCTTGATTTAAAACTTAAAGAAGCATGAACCCAAGTTTAAACTGCATAAATCCCCATAGAATGTCCAAAGCCATAGCCCAAAATGAAAGAGATCCAAGCAGTACATTCTCTCTCTTCAAGATGGATGAAAAATCTGACTAAGCTGAGGTGTTTCCTACCTGTGGACCTGGGGGAGGGGAACGGAAGAAAAGAAAGCGAAAGGAAAATGGGTCAGACATAAGTCTAGTAAGTCTAGTTATAATTCTAGCATGAGAACAATAAAAAGATCATGACTTGTATAAACTGAGAACAGGACAATACCAGAATATAAGATAAGATATGGCAAGAAATACTAACTAAACTAAACGCACTCACTATTACTTCTCTGCACCCACTTGCACGGTCTCAATTGGCACCCCATGATCAGGGTGAAGTGAATCCCCTTTCTAAAGATCGGCTCCTACTCGCATAAACATATGTGTCATACGTCCCCACTTGTTTGTAGATTCCTATGCTGGTCCCACCATGGGGTGTATCAGGTCCCATGGTGGCGGCCCGACACAATTCTAGAATGCATAGGTTATACTACTGATGCTCAATGCCCTGTTTGTCTGCTCCGAAGTGTGTGCACGCCCGCACTCCGTTAGAACCTACACTGCTACACCAACCGTCGTCGCTTTTAACCGCTTATAATCAGCCCAGTAATCATGCCTTACCTTGCCTAGTTTCAGGGTACCATGATACCTAATTGGGTTATTGTTGAAATGGGTCCCCGTTACTAGGGTTTTCTAGTCAAACATGTTAAGTGGTTACGTGTCTGTATTAACCTAACCCCACCCATCAGTTTAGTTAACATGTTGAATTGGTTAAGTGTTTTAGTTAACTTAATCCTACCATCCTCATTCTAGCTTTAATTTATTCATTAAAGCACCGACCACTCACATTAGACAGGTATTGTTGTAGTTACTGGACAACCGGTCGGTTCCGGGCAGGTTTACACCGCAACCCAGTCTAACCTCGGGTCCTTATTGGGCTTAATGCCTTAACCTCCCACATTGGATAGGTATTGTTGTGATTACTGGACAGTTGGGCGGGTTCGGGCATATTTACATCACAACTCAATCCAACCTCGGGTTAAGCATATTCGTATTTTCTAAATTTACATATTTGTTCTCTTATCCTTATATGTAAATTTGTTAACAATTAAATGTTATGGCCCACTTTCCAAATTCATTATTTTTAGGTATATAATTTATACCGTTCCAAGCCATAAATTATTTGTGTGATTTTTCACCCATTTATGTCAAGTTTCCTATAATTACCAATTTTTCCCAACGTTACCCCGTCTAAATATTAGGCTAACAATCTTAGCCTAATTTTCCGCTCGCATGATTTTTGACATATAATATTAGGCTAAAAAACTTAGCCTAATTTAGCGTACCCAAAATTTGCATAAAGAAGTCCATTAACATAAACATGACATAGGTGTAAATTTGGCATTTTTGGCATAGTCAATATGAACACACTAGGAGTGAACTTGCAAAATAGTTATCATGAATGTCATGGGTGTGAACTTGCAACGTAGACTAAGCCACATGCATATATGTGAATTTGCATCATAGACATATATGTGAATTTGCAACATAGACTAAATCAACTTACATATATGTGAATTTACAACACAGACTAAATCATCTTACATATATGCGAACTTGTAAATCAATCACAAACATATGAATAATTGTGAACTTTAATTATGGAATAGGTTTAACATATACGCATAAACATGTAGAACTAACATTTGGTCACATACATGATAACATTTTACAACCTAAAACTTGCATAACATGATAAACTACACAACTTGTCATAACAGGTTATACTCCATGTTCATATACATATGAATAGACTTATCCATTAATTCCCAATTCAACATGATAACAAAATAGAACCACGGACATAGATCAATACCATTCAATTCCACATATAACATAATAAACATTGTTCTATTTTCAATTTATTTCCAAGGCATGACATTGATTTTGATTCGCATCCTAAAACATAACTAAACTTACAACGAACGACGAACTTGAGTTCTGGTTTCTGAGTTCTGAATTTCCGATGCTTTCCTTTGGGTAGATAAACGTTGTTTTGATTCTTAATTGAATTAGAATTTTGTTCGTCTCTAATCTTTCTCCAACTGACGGCTACTCCTAGTTTCCTCCCAGCAGCATGACGACTCTAGTTCTATTTTATTTGTGTGAATTGAGGTTGAGTGTTGGGTTGTATTTATAGAATTTCAGATTGATTTGAGCCGTCAGATGGTCATAGAGTGAATCCAGACCATACACACCAAGAGGAGCCAATCAGAAATTGACAAATCATCCCTAGTTACATACCAGAGCTCAGAAATTTGACCAGAACCCCGACCAGGCCAGCCAGGACCTGACCAGGTCGACTGGGCAGGTCGACCTGGGTACCTAGGTCGACCCCTAGGTCGACCTAGTTCCTGGGTGGGAATTTTCCCTCCCAGCCCAGTTTGGGTCTGTTTTTGAAATTTAAACCGAATTCTGAGCTGTTTGAAATTTAAATTGAATTCTGAAACTTCCGGAGGTCATAACTCCTTCATACGGAGTCCGATTTACACAAACTCAAACTCTATCTCAAGCAGAATTCCGAGACGAACGCAACGGCGTAACCCGTTTCCCTTAATTCTTTCATTTAGAATTAATTATTCCTTAATTTGTTAATTTAATGTTAACAGAAAGTTCGGGGTGTTACAAGTTGCGCTGTGACTGTTCCCGACTAATATAGGACAATCGCCAAGGATTGAAGTAAGGAAACTCATATAACATGTCGTATATCTCACAATGCATGGAATAAAATATAATAATAACATAAGTCATGATATAAAATAGATGAGACACTGTACGAGCTGAAAATTGAATCACAAACATCAAAGCAGTAGATTCATATTAACAGAAAAATATCTAATGAGTCATAAGTACATCCCCAAAATACTGTCTCTAAACATGATACACTACTAGTGCACAAGCAATGATCTATGAAACCAATAGGGATAAGAGTATATATATATATAGTACGTAGAAGCCTCCTGCTCGTCTCCAACCAGATACTCAAGCACACTAACCTATCTCTAGTCGGCTCATTTAAGAGCACCCAGAGCAATAAGAAGAAATGCATAAAACTCCAGGTCAGACAAAGTCTGGTGTAAGCGATAGTAATCTTAATTACTAAATAAGATAATACAGTAGGTATGAAGAATCATACCTGACCTGGACCTGCATCCAAAGAATTAGCACAGATAATCATGTACTCTACTCTATAGCAATAAAGATACCGAATGTAGGTGGAAGTGTGTGTAATTGCGGCAATCATCCAATCATAGCAAACATCCTCTTGTTCACTCACCCATTGCATTGAGCATAAATATTCGATACTTTGGACATCAAATCAATCGATACACCGGCGAGCCCTACCGCATGAGCTCCACCTGTCTATTCCTATGCCCTACCGCATGAGCTGTAGCTGAAAACCCTACCCAATCCACACCGCATTAGCTCTAGGTCCGATCAGTCCATACCGCATTGGCTTTGATTCGTTCTTGTGTCACTCTCTCAATGGCGAATCAAGGTTACGAATATCAATATCTCCGTTACACATGTGCTCGCAGTGAGGTCCCACTTAGGAGTCACCCCAATGGTTCCCACATGGATCCTTAGTGGTGACTTCCTATTTAGACTTTTCTTGAGCCTCGAGTTTAACTATTCGTATTGGAGTGGGACTGCAAAAGAGTCTAGTTGTTATCAAAGAGTAATGCCCCGCCATGCGAACCCATTTCCTTTGCACATCTCGGATAGGATAAGTTCCAGGTAGAATAATTCTGGATAGGAAAGTCCAAAAAGAAAAGTCCGGATGGGAAAGTATCAGTTTGATGATGAATCTAACAATATTCAGTTCGATGCTCCCAGATCTAATTAGATCTGGGTTTTACAAATCAAATCCAAATCACCCCATATTTATATATGTGTCATAAAATGAATTATAAGCATCTATATGGTAATCTACTCAAATTAGTAAATAAGAACACCATCACTCACCTTAATTATCCCAAAAAGGTTAGATTCAAAAATAAAAAGTGCTTGGCTCGGATTTCAACACGTCACAATAGTTTTTGCCTTGATCTGGACTTAATTAGGAAGTTGGATACTAAAATGGTGGATTAGTGGTAGGTAGAAGCCATTAGTGGTTGTGTATAAGCTTTTTGGAAGTTGGAAGAAAATGGATAGGAAGATTTGCAAATGAACTATATAAATATTGAAATGGAGCTTCTTTGAGAAGATACTAGGTATTGGCTTCCTTGAGAAGACACTTTTGGCTTCTTTGAGAAGCCACTAAGGATTGGCTTCCTCGAGAAGCCACTAAGAATTGGCTTCCTCAAGAAGCCACCGAGCATTGGCTTCCTTGAGAAGCCATTTTTGGCTTACTCGAGAAGCCACTTAGGATTAGCTTCTTTGAGAAGCCACCTTTGGCTTCCAAGAGAAGCTGCTAAGGATTGGCTTCCTTAAGAAGTCATAAGGATTGGCTTCCTTGAGAAACCACCTTTAGCTTCAAAGAGAAGCTACTAAGTATTGGCTTTCTCAAGAAGCCACTGAGGATTGGCTACCTTGAGAAGCCACCTTTAGCTTCCAAGTGAAGATACAAAGGATAGGCTTCCTTGAGAAGCCACTGAGCATTCGATTCATTGAGAATCCACCGAGAATTGGCTTCCAGGAGAAGCCACCAATCAAAAGTTATGAATGAAACAAGATTCACTAGGGAAAAATGGTTACACTAAAATTTGATGAAAATGACGAAAGTAGGAGATGGCTTTACTAGCGATTTCTCAAAGTTATATAGTCATACGACCTCATATAAAAATAACATAAATATTTTATGGTCTGTCGGTATATAGAATACGAGTCGTTACACTCCTACAATATCGGATCAACGAACAAGTAATATGCTATCAAACGAAGTCCTATTTCCAAGGCCAGAGCAACAGATAAGTTTGACCAGCACTTATTTTTAAACGACATATATTCAATGCCATGTACGCTACCTATTTCGAGGAAGAACTATTCATGAGCAGTACCGGGCCCCGCCGCCTACATTTATTCAACCGGATCGAGCTCTATGTGTTAAAGCCCCATAAAATGTATGCCACACCGCATGCAAATTTGGCCCACTGGCTCGCCTATAAATACAACTATCTCCGAAGTGGAAAGGCAGATTGAAATCCACATTAAAACCTCTGGCTCGGCTTCCCATAAATAGCCTGTCGTATTCCCTAGATTCAACACAAGAATTTGTGTATAAATCATCTTTTCCTCTACTTTCTTCCACTGAAAAATCACTATAACCTGTAATCTACAATATAAACAAAGATTATAAGTGGACGTAGGCACCGATATAAGCTGAATCACTATAAAATATTGTGTCTCCCTTGTTCATTTACTTTTTCTTATATTTCTGTGATTGTTTTTCGTGAGTATTCAGCACATGTTGGGGGTTGACCGTCACTAGACCAACTTTGAACGACAATACTTTGGCGTGCCAGGTAGGGGAACGTAGATATACCCCCACGACATTCGGCAACTCTTAAGGAATCAACGGCAAAGCAGAATAAGGACATAGGACCTTCTCGCTCTCAATATCGACCCGCTGATGCAACAGAGGCAAGCCGTGTGGCTTTTTCCCATGAATACCCGTCCCAATATCTCGCCAGGGACGACATGGACAAAATTTTGGCTGAGTTCAAAATCAGATGGCATCTCAGGGTGAACTTCTCAAACATTAGCAGGAAGTGATGAACAACCTCCTCGCTTGGATGGAAAAGGGACCTCACATTCTAGTATCATTTCCTACATTGGGCGAGGCTGGGGCAACAACTGATCTTCGGTCCGCGGAAATCCAAGCCCCAGATCAGTCCATACCTTTGCTTCCTCCTAGTTCAACTTCACTTTCTGATCGACCAATCCTGGGCATCACTGCCAGTACTAAATGGAGCTTTGCTAGCCGTAGATTCTCAGGTCGGTCTTGGCCAAGTTCCGGACCGATCGATCGTTTTGCCTACACTCCAGGGTTTGACTCAACTCCCTGGATAAACAGCTCCTAAACCAGTTCAACCTATGGGTGGACCAGGACATGGATCAGTGCAACCATTAGTCCGATCCAGTATCTTACTGCAAACCCGTCTTATGTCGCCTCCCCCTCAATGAAGAGCTGGGGACAACAACCCTCGGCGTCAGCAAGACCACTCTACCATATCGGTACTCAATGTGATGGAGGGAATCACTACTGTAAACCACTGTAACATCGCTCCGGGTGGGGGAAATACCGAACCTCGGATGGATACCACTCACCAGGAATGATCTGGTCCTACTGCTATGGGTATGGTTCAGGCCAATACTCAGTTTAACCAAGCGACTTTGTCCAATCCTGATCCAACACCCACATATGGGGATCACCTTCACTCAACTGTCGGTGGTCAAACCGAACCGACCCCAAGGGCTCGGGGCATGCTTTCACCGGGGCCTAGTACTGGGATTCTCACCAATGTGACAAAAAGCAGAATTGGCTTCGTGGCAACAAATCCTTGTGGATAGGATTCAGATTGCAAGCATCATCAAACGCTTCACCAGATGCAACACTTCTTAACAGGATGTGGATACCATCCATTGTAGTCCATTCACACGGGAGATCAAGAACTCCCGCAATCCACCAAACTTCAAGCTTCCAATGCTGGAGCCCTACAACGGAAGGACCGACCCGACTGTACATCTCATGCGATACATGCATCATATGGAATTACTTTTTGCATCAACCAATGGCATGACCAAGTGATTCCCTTTGTTTCTCACCGACATAGCTGGCATGTGGTTTCGACATCTAACAAACGAATCCATCAGCAGCTGGAACATGCCTGTCACTCGCTTCATCAAGCAGTTCATAATTCATGTCTCTCGGCCGAAGAGTGTCATGTTCCTTACATCCATCAACCATCGTTCCGACGAGACCCTACGCTCCTTCCTAGAAAGATTCAACGTGGCTGTAGCATCAGTCGATCGACCTAAGCCATCAATGTTGCTTATGGATGACATAGCCGGTGTCCAGAGCCGATCTAAATTCAGGATCTCTTTACCAGAGATCCCCCAAGGACATTGAAGACTTCTATGCTAAAGAAGATAGATTCCTCCGCTAAGAGGTTGCTAGCATCGAGATGGAAAGCCTTTAGGTACTTGCTACCAAGGACGGAGGTCCATCCAATACTAACGGCCAGAATAAAGGGAAAGGAAAAGCCTTGGAGAAGAATGATCGGAACATATGACTATGGAGAGAGAAAAAGTATGACCAATACACCAAGTTCAACTCCTCCCTGCTTGACATCTACCTTGACGTACGAGGATCTCTACCTTTCCCTAAACCTCCTCAAAGGGAGCTGACCCAAAAAGAACTCGAATATGGAAAGCACTGCATGTATCACAACATGGCCAACCACCACACCAGTGAATGCAGGAATTTGCGCAATCTCATCGAGGATAGGGTTAGGCGTAGAGAACTACTCAAGTACGTCAAGAAACCTGCATTAGCCGTGCCGCCACAACCTTCTGCCCAAGCTCTTTAGGTTGGTCCCTGAGCTCCTCGAAACGAAAATCACCCTAAGCCTAGCAATCGCGGCATCATCGTCAACTGATCTGGTTCAGATCATTGTGGATACACTTCATTTCTTAGGATATAAGAAATGTACATTTATTAATTTTTAAATAATATGGTTATGCTTAAGTACACATGTATGGGGTTAGGATTTAATCTCTAGACATGCTTAGGATTC
The DNA here is from genome assembly GCA_030737875.1 of Allium sativum. Lineage (NCBI taxonomy): Eukaryota > Viridiplantae > Streptophyta > Magnoliopsida > Asparagales > Amaryllidaceae > Allium > Allium sativum. Next base: position 1,055,865,146 of record CM060909.1, on the reverse strand, counting down.
AACTATCGCCCTCTCGGGATTTGTTTTCATTTTTTTATAATAACTCCGTAGTAGCAATAAACTTTCTTTCTCAAACATGGATTATGTTTGACTGACTCAAATATCTTGTCAGAACTTGGCAGGATCCTCAACCTAAGCCGAGCATGACTAACGCTTGCCAACCGGGTATGGTCAGTGCTAGCCACCACCTCAAAACCGAGCATGGCCAACGCCTACCACCTACCTATACCACTTTAATAAGTCGAGTATGGTTAACTCTCGCCAACTCTTTAAGCTAGGTATAGCTAATATTCGCCAAATCTTTAAGCCGAGTATGGTGAATACTCGCCAACTCTTTAATCCAAGTATGGTTAATACTCGCCAACTCTTAAAGTCGAGTATGGTTAATACTCACCAACTCCGTAAGCCAAGTATGGTTAATACACACCAACTCTTTAAGCCGTGTATGGTTAATACTCGCCAAACTCTTTAAGATGAGCATGGTTTCTGCTCGCCAACTCCCTAAACCGAGCATGGCTTATGCTCGTCCTTTAGGTATGGTTAATACCAACACTAATATTTCAATTGCCATGATTTGACAAGTAAGCATTATGGACTAAAGAGTAAGGCTTATACTCAATTCCTTTTCTCTGAACATTGTTAATGTTTGACCTTAAAAACCTTAGTACCATAGACTATACCATCTTACGAAGCAAAACCGGGTATACTCGTCCCCCGGATAAGGTTTATATCCCACTTTATAAAACCAAGCATGGTTTATGCTCATACTCCAGTTCTTTGCTGGTGTCATTTAATAGGCAGAATCCCGGTTCTTCTGCTCCTGCCAAGATCGGCTCAAAATAGTCGACTTGTTTTCATAAGTTTTTGGCCTTAATACAGTCGCACAGGTGATCGTCAGATTTCTGGCCTTAATACAATCATTAACGATCTTGGTTTTCTGTCCGTTATATGGTTCAGTTGAATCATGATTTCCTGGATTTCTGCTGTTCAACATTCTCCAGAAGATCTAGAACACATCTCCTTTCCTCAAAAATATGTGTTCTGGAGGGCAAAGTGTTGACCAACTTTTTGGCAAAAAGCCATCCCAACCCAAAATCGAAGCCTACTACCAGAAATCAGCCCATTCCAAGCCTCAAGGAGAATTTTCACCTTAAGTCGATCAACCTTGGGTCGACCCGAAACTATGTTAACAAGTAAAGATCAAGCCAATCTGTCGTGTTGTCAACAGATCAACCGATCTATTCCTAAAAGGTCGGATCGAGCTAGAATACCGGAGCAGAAGTGCCTAAGTGAAATTATCTCCTACAATATCGGATCAACGAACAAGTAATATGCTATCAAACGAAGTTCTATTTCCAAGGCTGGAGCAGTGGATAAGTTTGGCTAGCACTTCTTATTACACGCCATATATCCAATGCCATGTACGCCGCCTATTTCCAGGAAGGACTACTCATGAGCAGTACCGGGTCCCGCCACCTACAGTGTTCAACCAGATCGAGCTCCACTTGTTAAAGCCCCAGAAAATAGTATGACACGCCGCATGCAAATCTAGCCCACTGGCTCACCTATAAATATTATCTTCTGAAGTGGATATGTAAATTGAAATCCACAAGAAAACCTCTGGCTCAGCTTACCAGAAATAGCCGGTCGTACTCTCTAGATTCAACACAAGGATTTTGTGTTTAAATCATCCTTTTATGTACTTTCTTCTACTGAAAATCACCATAAACTGTAATCGATAATATAAACAAAGATTTTAAGTGGATGTAGGCACCGATTTAAGTCGAACCACTATAAAATATTGTGTCTCCCTTGTTCATTTACTTTTTCTTGCATCTCTGTGATTGTTTTTCATGTGTACTCAGCACACGTTGGGGGTTGACCGTCACTAGACCAACTTTTGACGTCAACAGGGAGTATCGAGTTGGAGTTCAGGGTTCCCCGTGCCACCGTAATGGTCATGGAGTAAGGAATCAAATGACTCTGCAACAAATTTATTTGCCTAGTTCAAGTTCAGCGGGGAGATAACCCTGTAGAAAACACTTAGGAAATAGAGTTAAAAATTATACTAACTCATCCGGAGCTTTTCTCGGGTAATTAATTCCTCCCAAATTCTTGTTTTTGGTTGCAATGCGGTTTCTAAATTGGATGGTAGGAGATGGATGCAACACTTATGCACCATGCACTCATATATAATTATATGCATATTAGGATGTTTGCATACATATTGCATCACTTATTACACATACACGCTAGGACTGAGCTCATTATTAGCAAATCCGCAGTTCATAATCACTATGAGTTATGGATGTTTATGAATGTTTATTAAAATAACATGGGTTTACCACATTGTTGTTTAGAGAGAGTTGTGTTCTTCACCCCTTCAAAATATTTCAGGACGAAATCTCTTATTTGAGGGGAGAATGTAACACCCTGTAAAATAAACATATATTAAAATATGATAATATAAACAAGGAAAATCAATAACAAGCCAATGGAATGAAAATGGAATTTTGAGTAATCAAGAATTGAGCCATGAAATTATTGTAGTTGAGTTTGTGGCGAGATTCTGATTCGTTTTCATATTTTATTTATTGAAAACAGAGTCCGTATGCAGAAGATATTAAGAAATTAAGTTGTATGTATATATTAATGTACAAAGTCTGAATTTCAAACAAATAAATATACAAATCTGACATATATTAATTTGGATAAGCATGAAAAGAATATTCCTTTTGAATTCAAGCTCGTGTGTATATATTTATACACAATAAGGAAAAGAATAATTAATACAAGGTAACGTACAAGAGATGTTATCTCCTGGGCTCGAGCCGAAAAGGGGGTCGACCGCCCTCCAACAGGGGCGGTCAATCGCCCTTTAGTATGGTTCTCAGTCAGGGTGTTTTCTAAATGGAGGACTTATTTATATTTTCATCAAACAGATTGCTTAAATTGAATCTAATGGTCCATATACACGATTCCAACTATAATTAAGGCCCAAAACCCTCACTCAAAACCCTACAACCATACTTCTTCATGCCTCTATGATGTCTTTCTACCATTGCTAATTTAAGAAAAGAAAAGGGTTTAGGTTCTTCTTTTATCTTCCTAACTTATTCTATCTCTTCTATTCTATTCTAATATAGATTTTGATTTATTCTGGAATTAAGATTTTTATATATAAGATTCTAATACGTGATTCTTATGTGTATATATATATATAGGTGTGAAAGGTAGGAGCACGATTGTTAACGAAAGCCAAATCCAAAACTTATTCTACTCACTTCTGTTATTGCTCATTCTTATAACACTGTGAGTGGAATTCATTTAAGATACTATTTTCTATGATTTGTTAGTTTAAAAAATTATTGTGCATAGGAAGATTTAAGTTATTACAAAAAGAAAACAATACGTAATCCCTTAAGTCTTCCATTTTGCTTATTGTTTGTATAAAGGAAATCATCAACCTATCTGTATGTGTAGTTTTGGGTTATTGAAATAATGAAAGAGAATCATGTGATTAGTGTTGTATAATTCTCTATATCTATCGGATTCATTTTATTGTATTTTGTGTAATTTCATATGTATGTTTTTATACAAAAGTTAAGATTTGGATGGAATTGTAAGTTTGAATAGGTTTAAATCTCTAATTTTCTAAATAGAGTATTTGAACTTATTGTTTACAAAATGTCAAATGCTTGTAACATACATAAAAGTGAATCTGTTAAAAATAGGAGTGTTATATATATATATATATATATATATATATATATATATATATTGGATATATGGCACTTTTTTTATCTTTTATTATTTTTATAATGAAGTCAAAATTAGGCTGCAAGTTCTGTGATTTGCTATTATTGTTTTCCCATTTCGATTGTTACATGTTAATATGTACATTTATTCCATGATTGAAGAGAATATGGGAAATAACTTGCATACCTAAAATTTGAAATAGGGATTGACATTTCAAATGTGGTTAGGATGTTAATTTCGTTCGCTTAATTCATGATTATATATATATATATATATCTGTGTGTGTGTGTGTGTGTGTGTGTGTGTAATGTAAACAGTGTAACATTAATACATATTAAGTACGTAATAAATAAGATTAAATTAGGAATCTGAATTCGAATGTCCTCGTAGGAATTTGTATGCATGTATGTGTCAATGACTTTATATATATTAATGACACATAGACATGAAGTTTACTGTTACTTATAGTAAAAGCCTGCCCGGAACCAACTGGCATATCCAATATCTACAAGCAAGCCTAATTAATGTAAGGGGTCCAAGTGCCATGGGCCATCCTAACTAGTACATTATGATATGAGGTTAGGCCCAACTTGTAGTAGAAACCTGCCCAGAACCGTCGGTTAAATCCAACATCTACAAGGGGTTGGTTTAATGTGATATATCTAGTGTATATGTATGTATATATATTTGTGTGTGAAGTAGGCCTACCTTGGAGAAAAGGTATTAAGTGGATGACCTACCTTGATTTGGATATTAAGTAGTTAGGAATAGATTCATTCCTAAGGTTCACTCCTTGGTTTAGGACCCAAGTCATGGGACTCACCCTTACAAAGGTCTTAAATGGTCGTTAGGTCTGCCTACTTCCTATAAGGTATTAAATGGTCTTATTAGACGATAACATAAGTAGGGTAGTTCTCTAAGTAATGTCTGCTTCTTATCTATAGGCTAGTGAAGGCTGACATAGGGATGGGTTATATATGGCCTAAAGGAACCACCGTCTAAGGGAAGTGTTAAGTGGCTAGGAGTTCACCCATAGGGACATCTAGATAGTAATAAGAGGGTCCACCAGGAGGGTTCTCTTAAAATGAGATTGAATTCCTGACCCAAATGTGGTAGTAAGCGACCATTACTATTTCTCGACCTATAAGAGAATTATTTATGACGTTAACGCTAAAATGAGGTCTTAAGTGGTTGGGGTTAGTCATAAGGTATTAAGTGACTATAGGGATGTCCACCTTTAATAAACTGGTAAATGGCCTAATTGACTAGTAATAGCCCGCCTCATGGGGTATTAAGTGACCTTATTAATGTTTGCACTTAAATTTACCTTGTATGGTATTTGTGACGACCCATCTTGCCACCCATGAGTGACGGGACCCTGATCCATGACCTCCACGTCGACCGCTTGACGTCATCACCCACCGTCAGGAACAACGCCCAACTCGCATGCCCCCTTGCTCCATAAATTGTGCTCGAATGAGCTGACTTCGTTCTCTCCTTTCTCCGAACATACATACAACACTAAAAACGATCAATCCCCGTATGGATGAAATTGGGGAATTAATTTCGTATGATTTCAGCCACTAAATCAAGGGTGATGACGGCTGAAAGTTAGGGTTTGCTACACTTAAGGGTATTTATAGTATATTTTTAATAATATTTAATTCCAAAATGACTTAGCCTTGTAGGTTAACGCTTCGAACTCCAAACGAATCTAACGATTGACATTCCTAGCAAAATACCCATATTCCGAACTCAGTGGAATAGGTTTTGAAAGCTAATTCGATTGTTTCAACCAGTTTAAAAAAAATTTAAGTCAATATAACGTTAAATATTGATTTTTAATGCACTTTTTAATTTGCTACGACTACATACTAACTCCAAAAATTATGAAATTTGACAATAATTTAAGGTTCTGGATCTGATAAAATTGGTTTCCCCAAAAACGGAGGTCGTTTGAAAAATAACTTTTTTAAGGCATAAATAAAACTAATAAAATAGAAATAAATTCAAAAACTGTTAAATTTAATAATAATAAATTAATATTATTTTATATGTCCAAATAGAATATCATATAGTTCCAAAACAAACATACTTGAGTTTATAATTCAGTATTTTCAAAATCCAGGTTAAACAAAATACAATTTTATAATAAATTCCTTTTATTTTATTTAGTTAACCATTATAATTTATATACGATTCCATAGCGACTATTTAAAAAAAAGTTGGACATAACTTACAATTTATAACATGAAATCTCGATTTTTCACTTTCATTGGAAATATGTAATCAAATAGATTTTAACATTTCTTGTTTTAACGAATTCTGGCAAATATATATTGAATTCTATAAATTCATTTAAAATTCAAAACTAAATATTTCGAACTACCGTGACATTACGAGTTTGTTTTGTAATTAATATAAACTTATACGTTCAAACTTCATTTTAAAATAATTCCTAAGTCGTTAATTTTCAAAATAAATCATTGAAACATATAAAATCCATTAAATATTTCTTAATAAATTTCAGGTCTTCAAAGTATTAAATGACTGCAAGCACGTCCTCCCTCAGATTCACATATAGGTCTTAAGTGACTGTTAGGGTGTCCACCTTATATGTTTAATTTTGCGTATGCTTGTTACGTAGACATAAAACAAAGAGTTTATACGGCCAAATGTAGGAAATAATTATTCCTAATCTTATATGTATTTCATTCATCAGAAGTTTTTTGTTCCGACCTACCTCCTCTTAAAGTTAACAAGTTAGTAGGTAAGACTATTGATTGAGGAAGAGGAACGATTTCCTGGAGGAGGATCCACTCGAAGATTTAGTTATTATGGCGGTAGCTTTATTATTGTTATTGTTATGTAATTGGGATAATGAATGATGTACCTTTTATCATCTGTGAGACTTACTTATTTTATTTTATACTAATGGTACATCTATTTTATACTATTTTATACTATTTTATTTTATCCCTTCCGTTGTGTGAGATTATAAGTTTTCGTTTAGACTGCTATGTATATCTATTTAGTAATTCCTTATAGGAACAAGCAATCCATTTAGAGTGGCTATAAGTTCCGATGGGCCTTTTCTGGGTTGGAATTTGGGCCCATTTCGAGCGAGTTGTTACAACCCTCCTCCCCAATCTTCTTTACCTCCACCTATTTTTACCCTCTTTTACCCTTATGTAAAGTGGTCATCTTTGTTTGCAACTAAACCAAGAAACGTGGGAAAATTTTCGCCTCCTCCTATAACACTGAAGTTTTTCGGTGATAACCTAGTTCAATTATATTTGATGATTGCGAAGGCCAACGTCAAAGTCCATAAGGAACATTTGGTTGGCTTCTTTCTAGACACCTCACCGTCCTTCTCAATTGTTGTTAATAAACTCAAATGGCAATGGAAACATCGCGGTCCAATTAAAGTGAAATCTAATGGTAATCTCTTCTTCTTTCATTTGGCTAATAGTGAAGATAGAAATAGGATTTTAGAGGCTGACCTGATTATCATTAGAAACAAGGTCTTTATTGTTAAGAAATGGGATGTTGTACGAACCTGTATTTTTATAACATGTTAAAACAAGAAATCAAGGCAGAATTAAATTTTAAAGTCAGAATCAGGGGGAACGGGTTACGCCATTGCGTTCCTCTCGAAATATTACATGAAATAGAGTCCGAGTTTTCTAAAATCAGAGTTCGGATGAAGAAGTTATGGCATGTACAAGTTTCAGCAGTTTTCAGGCAGCACTGGACCAGGGGGTCGACCATAGGTCGACCTACCCCCCCTAGGTCGACCATAGGGTCGACCTACCCCCCAGGTCGACCATAGTGTCGACCTCACCCCCTTACAGGTCGACCTGGTCGGCCTGTTTTGACCCAGAACTCATTTTTGAAGCCTGAGACATGTTTTGATGGTTCGGATTGATTCTAGGGTTAATCTAAAGGCCTAAACTAGTTCCTACACCTATAAAAACACCCTAAGTCCTAACCTAATTCACAAAAAATCTTTCTTACACTATTATGCTGCTGAACTCCCTCTTGAACCATGGTCGCCGCCCCCAAATTAAAGCTTAAGCATTCAAACTCAAATCAATTCGAAGAACAAAGCTTCAACAATGGTTCAAATAATAAATCAACACTACTACATCATTCTATGACAATTTCAGTTCCTAATTCGTTAGCCATGCCCTGTAAGTTCTAGTTATTTTCAGATTAAAATATTTAAATATAATATGGGCATGTGATGAAGTGAAATTGGATTTAAGTATGTTTATCGATCTATTTCTGTTGCTTCTTGGATCTTGAGTTTTGAGACTTGTCTATCTTTATTCCCATGTCTAGTTTATGATCTATTCAGCCTGTTGTAAATCAGTTTTCTTGATTCATTACCAAGTTGTAATCTTCATGCCTGTGATGATGTTCTTCTCTTTGATCTTATTTTTATGCAAAATTCTACCTTCCCCTATTTATTTTCTTTTGATGAACCTAGGTAAGTTTCGGACCTAGGCCTAAACTACGATATGCGTGCGATGGTATACGGGGGAAATATTGGAATATTGCCTAGTGGAATATATGTGTTTGGTGGAATCGAAGGCATAATATGAAAATTGGATGTTTGGGGATAATTTACCATTAACATGAAACTTGATATTTGGGTATTGTCATTATAATGGTAATTGCAAGAATGGGGATTGGCATATATAATTTGACATGGATCTTGATATATATAATTTGATAAGGATCTTGATATATATATAATTTGGCATGGATCTTGATATATGTAATTTGGCTAGAACTTGTTATGAGTAAATTGGTGTAAACGTAGTATACATGTAATTTTGGGTATAAAACGTGATCTGTGTAAATTGGGCATAGCTTTGTAAACATGTAAATCATGAATCTTGACATATGTAAAGCAGCATGAAACTTGGTATTTGTGTAAATTGGCATAAAGTTGGCATACATGTAAAACGGCATGAATTGAACATATGTAGATTTGGTAGGAATTGGGCATATGTAAAATTGACATGTAATCTAGAACTTGGGCATATGTTAATTATGTAAAATTTGGAGTACAAACATATATGATAATTTATGACTTGGAGAAAGTTTAATATGAACGCGCCTAAGTTGGGTTTTGGGTAGTTGGCTTGTATTGTAAATAAAAGGCTATAACTTGGCATAACCTTACAATAAATTTTGATAATAATTTAGGAATACGTTTTGGGGCAAAAACGTGAATCTCGAACATTTCTATATGTTAAACACATTAACTGATATGGGGGTTTTGGGTGGAATACGACCATTAATGAACCTTTGACACGAGGTTAGACTCAGTTTGTGGTGTAAATCTGCCCGGAACCGCCCGGCAAATCCAGTAGCCACAAAGTGTCAGTCTAATGTGAGAGGTCGAAGGCCAAATGGTAGGCGTAACGGTTGATGACACGAGGTTAGACCCAGTTTGTGGTGTAAATCTGCCTGGAACCGCCCGGCAAATTCAGTGGCCACAAAATGCACGGTCAAATGTGAGAGGTCATGATTCGTTCGTCATAATGAATGAATTAAGGAATACTAACCATAATAAGACGTGGGTATGGTTAGAGGGTTAGATGGGATGACATGGAAATTTGACATGTAAATGTGGACCTAACCGGTATGAGTTAAGAACATGTAAAACTTACAAATGTTGGCTTAACCAACATAATAGTTAATCAAACCAATGGGTGGGTTAAGTAATATGACTAGACTAATGACACTTAACCAATATAACATGACACGTGGCAGGGTTAAGTCAACTTGAACATATAGATAATACTTAACCAACTTAGCATGATACGTGGGCGGGTTAAGCCATGAATTATTTGAATATACTTAACCAATTTGACACGATGATTTGATAGGGTTAAGTCATGAACTACTTGAATATACTTAACCAATTTGACATGATGATTTGATAGGGTTAAGTCATGAACCGCTTGAATATACTTAACCAATTTGACACGATGATTTGATAGGGTTAAGTCATGAACTGCTTGAATATACTTAACCAATTTGACATGATGATTTGATAGGGTTAAGTCATGAACTGCTTGAATATACTTAACCAATTTGACGATGATTTGATAGGGTTAAGTCATGAACCGCTTGAATATACTTAACCAATTGGATACGATGATTTGATAGGGTTAAGTCATGAACCGCTTGAATATACTTAACCAATTTGACACGATGATTTGATAGGGTTAAGTCATGCACCGCTTGAATATACTTAACTAATTGGACACGATGATTTGATAGGGTTAAGTCATGAGCCGATTGAATATACTTAACCAACTTGACAGATGATTCTTAGGGCTAAGTCATGAACTTGAATGACAACACTTAGCCAATTTGACATGACACATAGGCGGGTTAAGTCACGAGCTTGAATGACAACACTTAACCAACTTGACATGCTAGACTGATGGGGTTAAGTCTCGAATTTAAATGACAACACTTAACCTACTGGACGAAAACCCTAGTTGCGCGGTCCTTTTCAGTAGTAACCCACTAGATGTATCACAATACCCTGGAACTAGGCAGAGTGGGGAACGATTACTAGGCTGATTGTAAGCGACCAGAACGACGGCTGAGTTGGTGCGCCATTGTAGGTTCAGGCGGATTATGGTCGTGCACGTAGTCCGGAGTTGAAAAAGCAGGCATTGGGCACCAGTAGGTTTACACTGTGCGTGCTTGATTCGTGTCGGTGGTTGGCACCCTAGGGCTTGATACACCCTATGGTGGACCTAGCATAGGTGACTACATTTCGTGATTGGGCCGTATGACACAGACACATGAACGAGCTAGGACTTGTAGGGAGCCGATCGATTAATAGATCATTACATGGAAAAAGGGTGTTGTTCGTTAGGTAGCATAATCCCTAGTGGTCCTAGGTGGCATAAACCCTAATCGAATCTAGAAAACGTTTAATAGGTAGCATAATCCCTAGTGGTCCTAGGTGGCATAAATCCTAGTTGAACACGCGATAGTTCATGATAAGGAAACCTAGCCAGAACAAGGGTGGCGGTCCAAACGATTTCAAGAATGGTGGCACTATGTTGAAGTAGTATAGAAATACGTGATGAAACCCGTACGATATACGGCAAGGGACTGTACATATACATGTAAAGGATGATAAGGGTTGGGGTACTAGTACAGTTGGTGCAGAGAATATAGGAAATCAAAGAAAATAGTGGAATGGTGAAGCTTAGAAATCTTGCGATGTTATACTTAATAGAAACCTTGCAATGTGATACTTGGTAGGAACCTTGTGACGATACTCTTGATAGGAAGCATGGGATGTTATACTTGATTCATCGTGCCTGTAGCTTACCTTGTCATCATGCTTATGTTTACTTTCAGTTTATTCGTGCCATATTATCTTCACCTGTTTTTATGCTGAAAGCCACTAGGACTTACTCAGTCTTTATGACTGACCTAGTTTGTTTCGCCTCTTTTTCTTTTGTTCCCCCCCCCCCCAGGTTCACAGGATAAGAATACAACTTAGTTCGGATCTTACCAAGCTCCAAGGCTCTTTCATGTACTGCTTGGATTTCTCTTGGCTATGGCTTGCTTTGTTGTTTTACTTGGGGAATGATTTATGACTATGGTTTTATGCTTCTTTACTATTGCAAGATAGATTTCGATGTAATGGATTTAATAGTATTTTGATGTAAAAGGCTTTAGACCTTTCTAGATTTTAAAACAATGAAATTTGGTTCTTCTTCCGCTGTTTTACATGTTCTATCTTGTAATATTTCTGTGTATGTTTACCTAGATAATGCTCCACCAAAGCTAGTTCATTCCCTTTGTGAGTGACCCTAGGTGGGGTGTTACATTTGGTATCAGAGCAGAAGGTTACCAAACTGGGCAAAAGTTTTTAGAAAACCTTCTAAAACTATTTACAAAACCGTTTACAAAGCAGCATTTTTTTCAAGAGAAAAGTTTATTTTGAAAAGGCTATTCCCCAAGAGCCATTAACACTATCCTTTGTTTCCTTGTTTCAATCTCTTTTCCTTTCTTTTCATCTATAGTCGCAGTAGTTTTTACCTGCGGCTAATCTTCTTTCTAGCTTCGCGGAGGATTTTCCATATGATGGAGATAGTTTCTGTGAGGCTTGTTAACATGTTACATAGGAAAGGTATGAGTGATAAGTTAAGGCGGATGGGTCTTAGAACGAGAAGAAAGACTTCCAGAAGGGAGGCGAGAACAAAACAAGACACGTGAGAAAAGAAAATGCAACTTCTGTGGTATTGAGGGGCATATAGTCCAGGATTGTAGAAAGAAGAAGATGAAGATGGGAGCATGCTTTCGGTGTGGTGATACTGGACATGTCTGCAAGAACTGCCCTAAGAAGCAAGGGCAAGCCCCGCAAGCAGGACCTTCTGGGGGTACATCTTTAACTTCTCCTCCTTGATGCTTTGTTTTATCTTACTTATCTTCTCGATCCTATCTTGAGAACCTTAGGCAGAACCATATGGATGGAAACATGTATTTGAAACATGTTATGGTTGATGTTTGCAAATGGTTGCAAGTGGTCGCAAGTGGTTGCTCGTGGTTGCATAACACACATTAGGCACTAGATCGGCTCAGACACGTTTTCATATTGCATATGCATGAGTGTTTATACTTGTTTATGGATGAAATTAAATGTGTTATTATGTGGATGTTGCATATGGATGAATGTTTGTGCACACATATAGTGTTTATATGGCTAGGACTATTCGCATACATGTTGGACTCATGGCACTAAAACATATTTTGCATTAAGAAGATCAATCAGGCCTGATCATTTGTATTAGATAAGGAACATATACACACACTTTCTGCATATGTTCATACAACATTAGAAATCTCTTAAGGACAATGGATGCCAGTGATTGATGATTGAGTAGATGGATGATTGGATGGTAGGACACATTCTTCTTAACTTGAAGATTTCAGGGACGAAATCCTTTAAGGAGGGGAGAATGTAACAACCCGTATTTTTATAACATGTTAAAACAAGAAATCAAGGCAGAATTAAATTTTAAAGTCAGAATCAGGGGAAACGGGTTATGCAATTGCGTTCGTCTCGAAATTTTACATGAAATAGAGTCCGAGTTTTCGAAAATCGAAGTCCGGATGAAGAAGTTACGGCCTGTACAAGTTTCAGCAGTTTTCAGGCAGCACTGGACCAGGGGGTCGATCATAGGGTCGACCTCCCCCCCCCCCCCAGGTCGACCATAGTGTCGACCTCCCCCCTTACAGGTCGACCTGGTCGGCCTGATTTGACCCGGAACTCATTTTTGAAGCCCGAGACATGTTTTAATGGTCCGGATTGATTCTAGGGTTAATCTAAGGGCCTAAACTAGTTCCTACACCTATAAAAACACCATAAGTCCTAACCTAATTCACAACAAATCTTTCTTACACTATTATGCTGCTGAACTCCCTCTTGAACCATGGCCGCCGCCCCCAAATTAAAGCTTTAGCATTCAAACTCAAATCAATTCGAAGAACAAAGCTTCAACAATGGTTCAAACAATAAGTCAACACTACTACAACGTTCGATGACAATTTCAGTTCCTAATTCGTTAGCCATGCCCTGTAAGTTCTAGTTATTTTCAGATTAAAATATTTAAATATAATATGGGCATGTGATGAAATGAAATTGGATTTAAGTATGTTTATCGATCTATTTCTGTTGCTTCTTGGATCTTGAGTTTTGAGACTTGTCTATCTTTATTCCCATGTCTAGTTTATGATCTATTCAGCCTGTTGTAAATCAGTTTTCTTGATTCATTACCAAGTTGTAATCTTCATGCCTGTGATGATGTTTTTCTCTCTGATCTTATTTTTATGCAAAATTCTACCTTCCCCTATTTATTTTCTTTTGATGAACCTAGGTCAATTTCGGACCTAGGCCTAAACTACGATATGCGTGCGATGGTATAAGGGGGAAATAATGGAATATTGCCTAGTGGAATATATGTGTTTGGTGGAATCAAAGGCATAATATGAAAATTGGATGTTTGGAGATAATTTACCATTAACATGAAACTTGATATTTAGGTATTGTCATTATAATGGTAATTGCAAGAATGGGGATTGGCATATATAATTAGACATGGATCTTGAAATATATAATTTGATATGGATCTTGATATATATATATATATATATATATATATATAATTTAGCATGGATCTTGATATATGTAATTTGGCTAGAGTAAATTGGTGTAAACGTAGTATTCATGTAATTTTGGGTATAAAACCTGATCTATGTAAATTGGGCATAGCTTTGTAAACATGTAAATCATGAATCTTGACATATGTAAAGCAGCATGAAACTTGGTATATGTGTAAATTGGCATAAAGTTGGCATACATGTAAAACGGCATGAATTGAACATATGTAGATTTGGTAGGAATTGGGCATATGTAAAATTGACATGTAATCTAGAACTTGGGCAGATGTTAATTATGTAAAATTTGGAGTAGAAACATATATGATAATTTATGACTTGGAGAAAGTTTAATATGAACGCGCCTAAGTTGGGTTTTGGGTAGTTGGCTTGTATTGTAAATAAAAGGCTATAACTTGGCATAACCTTATAATAAATTTTGATAATAATTTGGGAATACGTTTTGGGGCAAAAACGTGAATCATGAACATTTCTATATGTTAAACACATGAACTGATATGGGGGTTTTGGGTGGAATACGACCATTAATGAACCTTTGACACGAGGTTAGACTCAGTTTGTGGTGTAAATCTGCCCGGAACCGCCCGGCAAATCCAGTAGCCACAAAGTGTCAGTCTAACGTGAGAGGTCGAAGGCCAAATTGTAGGCGTAACGGTTGATGACACGAGGTTAGACCCAGTTTGTGGTGTAAATCTGCCCAGAACCGCCCGGCAAATCCAGTGGCCACAAAATGCACGGTCTAATGTGAGAGGTCATGATTCGTTCGTCATAATGAATAATTAAGGAATACTAACCATAATAAGACGTGGGTATGGTTAGAGGGTTAGATGGGATGACATGGAAATTTGACATGTAAATGTGGACCTAACCGGTATGAGTTAAGAACATGTAAAACTTACAAATGTAGGCTTAACCAACATAATAGTTAATCAGACCAATGGGTGGGTTAAGTAATATGACTAGACTAATGACACTTAACCAATATAACATGACACGTGGCAGGGTTAAGTCAACTTGAACATATAGATAATACTTAACAAACTTAGCATGATACGTGGGCGGGTTAAGCCATGAATTATTTGAATATACTTAACCAATTTGAGACGATGATTTGATAGGGTTAAGTCATGAACCGCTTGAACATACTTAACCAATTTGACATGATGATTTGATAGGGTTAAGTCATGAACCGCTTGAATATACTTAACCAATTTGACACGATGATTTGATAGGGTTAAGTCATGAACCGCTTGAATATACTTAACCAATTTGACACGATGATTTGATAGGGTTAAGTCATGAACCGCTTGAATATACCTAACCAATTAGATACGATGATTTGATAGGGTTAAGTCATGAACCGCTTGAATATACCTAACCAATTAGATACGATGATTTGATAGGGTTAAGTCATGAACCGCTTGAATATACTTAACCAATTTGACACGATGATTTGATAGGGTTAAGTCATGAACCGCTTGAATATACTTAACCAATTGGACACGATGATTTGATAGGGTTAAGTCATGAGCCGATTGAATATATTTAACCAACTTGACAGATGATTCGTAGGGCTAAGTCATGAACTTGAACGACAACACTTAGCCAATTTGACATGACACGTAGGCGGGTTAAGTCACGAACTTGAATGACAACACTTAACCAACTTGACATGCTAGACTAATGGGGTTAAGTCTCGAATTTAAATGACAACACTTAACCTACTGGACGGAAACCCTAGTTGCGCGGTCCTTTTCAGCAGTAACCCACTAGATGTATCACAGTACCCTGGAACTAGGCAGGGTGAGGCACGATTACTGGGCTGATTGTAAGCGACCAGAAAGACGGCTGAGTTGGTGCGCCATTGTAGGTTCAGGCGGACTATGGTCGTGCACGTAGTCCGGAGTTGAAAAAGCAGGCATTGGGCACCAGTAGGTTTACACTGTGCGTGCTTGATTTGTGTCGGTGGTTGGCACCCTAGGCCTTGATACACCCTATGGTGGACCTAGCATAGGTGACTACATTTAGTGATTGGGCCGTATGACACAGACACATGAACGAGCTAGGACTTGTAGGGAGCCGATCGATTAATAGATCGTTACATGGAAAAAGGGTTTTGTTCATTAGGTAGCATAATCCCTATAGCATAATCCCTAGTGGTCCTAGGTGGCATAAACCCTAATCGAATCTAGAAAACGTTCAATAGGTAGCATAATCCCTAGTGGTCCTAGGTGGCATAAATCCTAGTTGAACACGCGATAGTTCATGATAAGGAAACCTAGCCAGAACAAGGGTGGCGGTCCAAACGATTTCAAGAATGGTGGCACTATGTTGAAGTAGTATAGAAATACGTGATGAAACCCGTACGATATATGGCAAGGGACTGTACATATACATGGAAAGGATGATACAGGTTGGGGTACTAGTACAGTTGGTGCAGAGAATATAGGAAATCAAAGAAAATAGTGGAATGGTGAAGCTTAGAAATCTTGCGATGTTATACTTAATAGAAACCTTGCAATGTGATACTTGGTAGGAACCTTGTGATGATACTCTTGATAGGAAGCATGGGATGTTATACTTGATTCATCGTGCCTGTAGCTTACCTTGTCATCATGCTTATGTTTACTTTCAGTTTATTCATGTCATATTATCTTCACCTGTTTTTATGCTGAAAGCCACTAGGACTTACTCAGTCTTTATGACTGACCCAGTTTGTTTCGCCTCTTTTTCTTTCGTCACCCCCCCTCCCCAGGTTCGCAGGATAAGAATACAACTTAGTTCGGATCTTACCAAGCTCCAAGGCTCTTTCATGTACTACTTGGATTTCTCTTGGCTATGGCTTGCTTTGCTGTTTTACTTGGGGAATGATTTATGACTATGGTTTTATGCTTCTTTACTATTGCAAGATAGATTTCGATGTAATGGATTTAATAGTATTTTGATGTAAAAGGCTTTAGACCTTTCTAGATTTTAAAACAATGAAATTTGGTTCTTCTTCCGCTGTTTTACATGTTCTATCTTGTAATATTTCTGTGTATGTTTACCTAGATAATGCTCCACCAAAGCTAGTGCATTCCCTTTGTGAGTGACGCTTGCGGAGGTGGGGTGTTACAGATGTGAACATGGGTGACTCCGGTAGTGGTATTAGGCAAGTTCCTGTGTGGGTTAAACTGTTAAACTTACCAATGGTAGCTTGGTATAAACTAGGAATATGTTGGCTAGCCTCTCATGTTGGCAAGATTATGTGCATGGGCACCTCCATTGAGAGTCTTGGGAGGCTTGTGTATGCGAAGTGCATGGTGACAGTCTCTCTTGAAAGTGATTTTCCTGATTCTTTCCCGGTGCTATTAGGTAATGGATATGTTCACCAAGTGAAAGTAACTGTCCTTTGGAAACCTGACTTGTGCACTAGTTGCAAGATCTTCGGTCATAAGCTAGGAAAATGTCCAAGAAGAGATAGTAAAGAATGCATAATAGACATTGTAACTAGTGTTGTTGTTAAGGAAAGAAGCAAGAGTGAATTTGGAGCAGTAGTGGAATAGAAAGCTATTGCCAAGACTGATGTTTATACCGCCCCTATAAGGAAACAGATCTGGAGAAGAACTTTGAGAATTGGCAAAAAATTAGAATCAGCTCTGTTAGGATTTCTAGTAAAGGAAAGAGTTGGTAATTGATGTGAGTTCTACCATGTCAAATGTTACTGGTGGTAAGAACGAAGGAAGAGAAAATGTTATTGAGACTGGCAATAAGTTTGCAACCCTTAATAATATTTGTGATGATAATGACTCCAGACTAGCAACTGCTATTCAAGATCTTGAGGATGGTGAAATTAGTTTACTGGAAGGGAAGGTTGTGTATGGTCCTGTTTTTGGCATTGCTGTCCTAAAGAAGGTTGATTACATTGTTGGTGAGAATTTTAAGACGACAAATAAAGTATGTTCTAGTGATAAAGTCAAGGAAAAACTAGTGAAGGGGATTCAAGAAAGTGCTCATAGTTTGATGTGATAAAAACGGTGTAAGACCCACAGTGACAAGAGACACTGTTAAGGAGGAGTACATGAGCAAGGATAATTTCATGCAGCAACTATTAGATGATGTGAGGGATTTTGAAAGTGCTATGCAATCTGGAGGATCTGGCAGTAATCCTCATAACATTGTTTCAACTCCACAGGCAATCAATGCCTCCCTAACTAGAACTTTCAATTTTAAGCCAGGATTTTTGAACAATGCAAGCCCTTTTATCAAACTTTCCAATGTGAAGATTTCGGGAAAAAGTAATGCAGCAGCCAGTGAGAATGAAGCTTCCTTATCATCCTCTACTTTGAAAAAAGGTAAAATTAAGCAGGTTAACCCTTATGAGCATATTCTTCCCTCAACGGCGTTTAAGCCCCCGCCACCTATCATTATTGCAGAACAACCTAAATCTCCTATGTCCAAAGATCTTTATATGCCTATAACTAGAAGCAGACTAAGTGGTCTACAATTGAATAATGATTAGCTCAGGAGGGCTGTGCAACGTGGAGTCATCTTTGGGCTCATTTGATACTATCTATGTTATGTTTTTATTAGATGTCATGTGTATTTCGTAACTGCTATAACTTTTGCCCAGTCTTGGTGAGAAGTCATGTATGCTTGCTGAACTTTTGTCTAAGCTTTGCTCTGTGCATGGAGATTTGTTTCTAGTTGATACATATAGTGTGTATAACTTGTTTTGTTGTATTTATTATTTTGATATAATAAAAAGTATTACGGGGAACTCAAAAAACCAGTCAGCCTTGCCAAAAATAATAATCATTTTTTGTAGTTTTTCTAACAAAGCTTTTTGCCAATTTTGGAAAACATATTTATTCTTTTCCTTTAAACTTTTCTATTCTACCTACTCTGTTTTCAACAAAGATTAATGTCCACTCTTTCACAGAAGCATGTTCCTTGCCTTAACTCTTTTCTTCCGTATTCCTATTCGTCCTTCTCTTAACAATCCTAATAGCTGCTTTAACCTTTTAAGTAATGCTCGCTCTTATGAACATTTATTATCTAATTCAAAGTCGAATATTCATACCTTTGCATAAATGTTCTTAATTACTTCATTAATATTTTCCATTTCCAATATTCTTTCACTTATTGACCATTTGTTGCTCTTTCAAATTTAGAAATTCCATATTTATCATTATGGAAGTTTATATTATTTAACAAAATTGTACCTTCAGTAGTTGCATGGCAAGTGACGAGATACAAACCTGTCGAATTATGCTCAAACGCCACTAGGCCATCATCGACACAACAACGGATAAATGTTAAATGAGAAGCCTAACAGGGCAAAAGGAAAGGTTGCAGGCATCATAAGGATGGTAAGAATGTAAATATGAAATCCCCACATCACCAACCATGTATGAAACACCCCACATCCGTTAGGGTCACTCTCAAAGGGAATGCCCTAATTTTGGTGGAGGTTTATAAGTATAAGTCACAGATACACAAGACAGATATAAATACACATATTTTTGAACAGCGGAAAACAACAGCAATTTTTATTTCAACAAAATACGTGTTACACCAACCATGTCATAATTTGTCTTAATATACTTCCAAAAAACATAACATCTTCATAACTGTCTTGATTACATTATTTAAAGAAGCATAAAAACATAAGTAAACTGCATAAGTCCCATAATTGCGGTCCAAAGCCATAGTCCAAAACGAAAAAGATCCAAGCAATACATTCTTTTTCTTCAAGCTGGATGTGAAAACTGGTCAAGCTGCAGTATTCCCTCCCTGTGGACCTGGGGGGGGGGGGGACGAAAGAAAAGAAGACGAAAGAAAAGTAGAGTCAGACATAAAGCCTGAGTAAGTCTATGACTATTCAGTCTATGAATAAAGAACTGGGCATGATAAGTATAAACTGGAAATGGGAAAGTACTATAAACTAGATTAAGTTGTCTAGAGTCGAATGTACTTATCGTACCCCATATTAATCTCTGCATCCATATAAAGTAGTTCCCAACAGGCACCCCATGATCAGGATGAAGTGATTCGTTTCTAATGATCGGCTCCTACTCGCATAGTTACATGTGTCTTACGGCCCCCGATGTTGTAGTTACCTATGCTGGTCCCACCATGAGGTGTATCAAGTCCCATGGTGGCGGCCCGATATAACCCTAGAATGCACAGGTATGCTACTGGTGCCTAGTGCCTTATTTTTCTGCGCCGGAGTGTGTGCACGCCCGCACCCCGTTAGAACCTACACTGCTACACCATCGCCGTCGATTTGACCTCTTACAGTCAGCCCAGTAATCGTGCCCCACCCTGCCTAGTTTAGGTTATCCTGATACACCTTGTAGGGTTACTGCTGAAAAGGGTCCCCCGCTACTAGGTTTTCTATTTCTAGCCAACATGCTAAGTTGGTTAAATGTTTTGTAAACCTAACCCCCAACCAGTCTGTATAGTTTAGCATGTTCCATTTTGATTAAGTATTAATTAAATTTACTTAATCCTATCAATCCTGACTCAGCCTTAATTGTCTTATTAAAGCCTCGGCCTCTCATATTAGACAGGTATTGTTGTGGCTGCCTGTTGCCGGTTGGGTCCGGGCAGTCTTACGCCACAGCTCAGTCTAACCTCGGGTCTTTATTGGGCTCCGTATTTAACCACCCACATTGGATAGGTATTGTTGTGACTACTGGAAAGCCGGGCGGTTCCGGGCAGGTTTACATCACAACTCAATCCAACCTCGGGTTAAACACCTCGTATTTTCTAAATTTACATATTTTGTCTCTTTTCTTTTTATATGTAAATATTTGTGGCCCATTATTCAAATTCATCTTTATTGGGTAAAATTAATGTATGCCACTTAATTGTTTTTCAAGGTTGTTGGCATGCATCAAACATGCCAACACATATGTTCTATATTTTAACCCAAACGTCATTACCCCCGTTTTATACGTTCGCTAAAATATAATATATGTTGGGTTTAACATTTAAACCCAACTTAGCCACATGAAAAAGGGGAGGCTTAGAACATGATGTTTATATATTCTAAGTAACATAAAAAAGGGAGTGTGAACGCATGAACATGCAACATAACGATCTAATTAACATGAATTAGGCACATGTGAACTTGCATTGTACTAGCATATAATCATGGCATAAACATACTTAAACATGAATCATTCTATTCATATAATCATGGCATAAGCATACCTAAACATGAACCATTCTATTCATATAATCATGGCATAAATATACCTAAACATGAATCATGGTTTTTAATCTATTCATGTAAACTTGCAATTGGAATGTAAATCTAACTTAATTATGTGTCACATATATCACCATATGATTTTGATAACAACATAGGCCTAAAACATGTTTTCAACTAGGCATAACACCAAACATAGTTTATTCATGTTCATAAAGATGCTTACTTTTGTCTCTAATACAAAAGTATGGTTTTACACTTGAATCACGATGCCAAGTCCGACATAAATTCATATAAACCATAATACTTAGTTGAATCCAATTACACACTAAAAGTGGTCATAAAAGTATGTACATCATATTGGCATAATGGTGAATCATATACTTGCATGAATCTCAAATAAACTACCACGACATATGGTCGTTAACATGAATCATATACTTGCATGAATCTAAATTAAACCACCACAAACATGTAGTTGTTAACTTCCAACATAAATCACATACTTGCAAATATCCAATCGTTATACCACAACATTTCCAAATCGTTTAAAATCAAAGAAATATACAAATATAGATTATTATCACCACAATCGAATACAATTCCATTTCTCATTTTACACAAATCAAAACACAATTATTTATTCACATCGGAATAGCACTCTACTTACAACGTATGATGAATCTTCAATTCAGGGATCTGAATTCTGAATTTGGAGATGCTATCCTTTGTTGTAGGCGTTGTTTTGATTTAGTTGACGTTGCTTTAATTTTTCGAATTGTCTCCTAATTGTCTCTCAATTTCTGACGGCTATTCCTAATCTTTCCTCAGCAGCATGACGGCTTTATCTTCATTTTTGTTTGTATAAATTAGAGTGAGTCTTAGGTCCTTTTTATAGAGTTTGTGAGTTGATTAGGACCGTCGATGGAGCTTAGTTTAATAATAGCCGTTCGTTTGAAGGAGAGACCAATTAGGAGCTGACACCTAGCCCTAGTGACAAGGCAAGGCTCAGAAAATCGACCAGGCACAGACCAGGCCAGCCAGGGGGGCTGAGTTCGACCTGGCTCAGGGGCCAGGTCGACCCCCCAGTCGACCCCTAGGTCGACTATGTAGTCGACCTGGGTGCCCCAGGTCGACTACCCAGTCGACCTGGGTAGCCCAGGTCGACTACCCAGTCGACCTGGGTGCCTTGGGCGGGAAAATTCCTGCCTTGGCCCATCTGGCCCAATTTTTGAAATTTAAACTTGTTTTCTAAGCTGTTTTGGTCTGGTTGAATTTTAAACTGAATTCTGAAACTTCTGGAGGCCATATCTCCCTCATACGGAGTCCGTTTTACGCAAACTCGGACTCTATCTCAAGCAGAATTCCGAGACGAACGCAATGGCGTATCCCGTTTCCCTTAATTTTTTGATTTGAAATTAGTTATAATTTATTTTGTGAATTTACTGTTATAGAATACACGGGGTGTTACAATATAGCAGGAAATACTATCTTCAGGAGGGGAGTATGATCAAAAAGGCTACAGGCAACGAGATTGTCTCATAAGAAAGGGGAAGCAACTGAACCCTAACGCCATCAAATTTCTACATCTTGAAAAAAGCTTCTTTTTTTTTGTTCTGAAATTTATGTATTTTTCTTTGTAATGTATAGGGTATGATTTTTGAATATACATAGATATCAGTTTCGTTAAAGCATTGTATTATTTACAGCAACAAGGTGCCATTTTTTTTGGCAAGGCAACAAGGTACCATTTTTGAACATACATAGGTATCACTTTTGTTATAGCATTCTATCGTACACATTAACAAGGTATTATTTTTGCATGTATTTAAATATCAGTCTTGATAAAACATTCTAATACAATTTCAGGGTAACATTTTTGCATGTATTTAGGTATTACTTTTGTGATATAATCATATTAACTAATTTAGCTACCGAGTATCATTTTTACATATGCAGTAATAACATTTTTAAACCAAATAGATTGTGGGTATTTTTTTTTTCTTTTTTTTTTTGAGTAATATGGGAACCTTAAGGTCATGGTATTCATTGATACTCCCTTAAGTAAACCCCACGTTGTGTCTACCCCGCTTTGTATTGTTGTCGAACACAGATGCTTAACGCATAGCTCGGTCGTAGCACCTATGATTCCTCATCCCTAACACTCAAACCACCCAAGCTACTACAACACGTTTGTGGGTATCATTTTTCCAACATATTAGTACCAATTTTGTTATAAATTATATTGAACGCTATTTTCAAAGCTTCAAAGTTTTGTTTCCAATCAAACAACAATAAATACCATTTTCTGCAGTATGTAACTTGTTACAAATGATATTGTTTATGGCATTACCAAATTGATTTGATGGTCTTCAGATTCTTCATTTGCAGTTTGTTTTATCTTTTGTTTAGCTTTTTCCTATTTAACATTATTTATACAATTAGAATACACTTAATCATATGATATTGTTAGTATCAGTTTCATAATCTTATGGTATCATTTACTTACACAATTGTCATTTGAGTTTCTTTTTGCATTTCTTGTTGAATTGTTTTTTCATTCTTTTTCTTTGATGTCTTTTTTTTTTTTTTTTTTTTTTTTTTTTTTTTTTTTTTGGGCACATTTTCGATATTTCTTTGTCAGCATTTTTTTTTTTTTTGCATGCTTTCTTCATTGTTGTTCTGTCAAACAAATTTAGAAATGCAACTATATTAACTATATTTTGTAGCACTAGTTTCCTTTTATACTATATCTTTTGCTGTTTTCAATTGGTTTTTTTTTTCATTCATACCTTTTTTGGGTTCTTTTTCCTCGATTTTCCTGAACTTTCTCTTCATTTGGTCTTTTAGGTAGTTTTAAGTTGATGTGCTTTGATTTCACCGTCTCTGGGTTTTCTAGTTTTTCGACTTGAATTTTATCTGAATATGAACTTGTGCTTAAATTTCTTTTTGTTGATTTTGAGTTTGTTGCTGATATTCGGCTGAAGTTAAACTTCGATTTCACGAATCAGAGGCTACTGTCGAAATCCTGTTTGCAGTTATTCGTGCTTTGAATTTTCTGGCGTAGTTGAAGATGACAACATTGAAGTTGTTTGAGATGCCCTTTTTTCATAGCTTGAGTTTCGAAATTTTTGATAGAGAGAGTGCGAGATCGAAGATAAACTCAAACAAACTAAACCAGAAAGGGGAAGACAGTTTTACGCGTACGTGGGCTTGTCCTTGGGTAAAATAAAATTGCGCCTGCCCTTTTGTTCAATTTTTTAAAATGATTTGCCCTTTAAATATTTTCTCTCTTTACAAATGCAATGTTCCTCTAAAAAATTAATTATCTAAAATATGATTAAACAATTAATTACTTTTTTATAAATACAAAATGTTAGTCTATAAATATTATCAAATCTTTCCACTTAAAATTAGAATTTTCAGTATTATTATTTAATGATATAAATAATAAATTAAACTAACAAAAGTTGGATGTTGCAAAGTGAAAATAAAAATTCAAATTATCTACATACAATTTCAACGCATAAATATGATTAAATATTTGTGTACATTATTTTTTTCAATATGTTAAATATATAATACGTAAAAAAAAAAAAAAAAAAAACAATTTCGTGAAGAGTAAATCATTATCAAATAATTCAATAGTAAAATGTAGGGGTGGACGCAATTCGGTCTGATGTGGTTTGGAGTACAAACCGCTTCCACATCAAGCGACTGATCGAAGATACAAGCCATTATACCGACCATTCAAACGGTTTGGTTTCGATTTAGTTTTGTTGTAATACTGTCTGGTTTCGGTTCAATCTAATTTGAACCATATTATACAAAATAAGAGAATTACTTCCATCAACAATTAATTTACAATTGTGTAATGTTGTGTCACTTAAAGATTAAAATACATAGTGTTGTCATGATTTGAACGATTATTTCTAATTGTGTGAATACTTCAATTATACGTTTAATGAAAAGTGAAATTATTTTAGTACATTAATCAGACATTAAGGTTAATTAATACATAAATATTAAGTAAGATAACTCAAATAATATTATAATTAGAATGATCCAAAAAAATTGATATGAAAATTATTATACTGAATGAAACCTTGAAATTTTCCTTCATAACGGTTATTATTAATATAACAACATAAGGTGAAAATAGAATAAACATCGTTAAAATAAAATTCAGATAAGAAATTGTTAAATTTTTATAATAAGATTACTAGTGCAAATATTCGGTTAAGTAATATAGTTCGATCAACAGTTCAAACAGCAACCGAACTGTATCGTTTCGTATCGGTTCGGTTTGGACTAGTTGCTATAGAGGGGGTTCATTCCGGTTTCCAGAATCACTTTTACGGTTCTATCCGAGGCCTTCATGTTGCGGACCTGCGGTAAAGCTTATGCCCCGCACTAAAATGCCCCACAAACAATGTCAAGTTAATATCATATTCTTCCTCTCCTAATTGGGTTAGGTGCCCTAGCTGCTCATAGCCCGGTTATCTTTTCCGGGTTTGCAGAAGATTTGGATGCGATAGAGAGAACAGCAGTGATTGCGATTAATCAACTTGAAGGTGAATTCGAAATCTGGGCCTATATTTAATGTTGAAATTAAATTCAAAATTTAATTTTGGATGTACACATTTAAATTGTGACGCAAAGGATTGCCGATATTAGAGTATGATCTGTCCTTGGAATGTAAAGCGGGGGAAATGTAGACATCACGGCAGAATCCCTGAATAAATTGGCATGAAGTTGGGCGTTGTAGATTTCTATCTTTTTACTAAATTTGTGCATTTTCCATTTAATATCCGTTTTCCTCCGTTTTCTGTTCTTCTCCTCATGTTTAACATGAACAGAAAACAAACAAAAAACCACAAAAATTTCCTGATAATATGAAGTTTGATTAATAAATCAACAATGGCAAAGGGAGAAGTAACGGTAAAGGAGCCATTAATATCGTCCTCCGCCTTGCCAAAAAAAGCATCATATCAACGTTGCCTCTCCCATGCTCAAGACGAGCTCAAAAACTTCCGTTCATGGCTACGTTACCTGTGTGTGGACCAATCGGATACATGGAACATGCTTTTCTCTTGGTCCATCTTCCTTCTTCTATCCATTGTGGTGCCCATCTTGTCTCATTTCTTTATGTCGTACAAGGATCCCACTGTTCGTGCATATGATCTTCTTGTTCAGCTATCCTTGACATCTGCTTCAACAATTTCTTTTGTTTGCTTGACAAACTTTGTCCACCGATATGGGTTACGGAGATTCTTGTTTCTCGATAAATTGGTTGGAGAGAGTGACCGTGTCAGGAGAAATTACTCAATTCAGTTGAACCGTTCGTTTCGTATCCTCTCCTTTTTCGTCATGCCTTGTTTTATTGCTGAAGCGGGCTATAAGCTTTTCTTGTATTTGTCGGGGGAGGAAAGAGCTCCCACGGCTTATTCAAAATTTATGGGGTAATACTATTTTTTTTCTTCTCTTAACATGTATTTTTTGAAAGTCGGTAATTGACACTTCAGGATATCAATCCCAAGATCTTTGATCACATTGCTGAAAATCTCACCACTTCAACAGTGGTTATTGCAATATGTTGTGATCTCTATCAAGTGAATAATGTACGGCGATGCACATACATGGCACAAGGGAGAAAAAAAACCATATACCATGGACATCCCGTTATGCATAGAATGATTCACATCAATAGGATACAGAATGTTGTTGATCACTTTTGATGCAAAATAGCATGTTAGTCCATTAGCATCACTATTTTATTAGAAATACTGATAACTAATGGTTATGTAAAAGGAAACCAAGATTGTAAATGTGTTCCCTTCGACATGAGTTTCTAACCGTATCATATTTTCATTTGTGTAGTTTTATGGTTTTCGGTTTTCTTTCTTATCTATTTGTTTTGGAATGGACACGGGATAGTTCAATATGGTTTATATCTTGATCTGTTTTTCTCTAACAATTTATGCAAACCATGCACATGAATGACACTACTTTGTAATAACGTTGACCACATTTTTTTGGGTTTAATTACTCATTTATATAAAGTTTAGTGTTTTACTGTAGTTTTTTTTTTCTTCTATTTTTTCGCCATTCCACCGTTTAGCAATGCTAAAAACTGCTAAAGGCGGAAATTGCAACTATATATGCCTTCACAAGCATAGGCATGCTGTAAATTTTATTGCAGGTTCGGTTATAGGTTCTGTCATGACTTGGTTGTGTGCTAAGTTACAAATGGGCTTGGTTGTGAATTGGTGCATTGGTTCAACAATGATCTCAGTTATGAGATCCGCTATGGATTCGGTTATATACTTATTTAATGAATGCATTCAACTCAACATGATTTGTTTATGAGTTTGATCATGGCTTGGTTATAGGTCTTGTAAGGTGGTTTTTTTTTTTTTTTTTTTTTTTTTTTTTTTTTTTTTTTTTGTGGTTTGGTTGTGCACTTGATTATGAACTTAGCTATGGACAAGTTTATCAACTTAGCTCTGAGCTTAATCACAGACTTGGTTAAGCGGTTAAGTCTGCTCAGCCTGGTAGAAAATCTTAGTTGGTTAACCTCGGTTCACATTTGTTATGGACACTCTTTTCGAATAATTAAACAAAGAAGTGACGAATACACACATTTTTTTCTTCTTCTTTTCACAACCCATTCTCCTTTGGACTATGCTAATTCTCCCAAGGTGAAAAGTTCCACCAGAATTGGATGAGTATTGCTCTCCTTTTGACTAAAAAAACACTAATGATGTGATTAAAAGGAGAGTAGGAGGATTAAAGAGAAATGTATTTATCACCCTCTTCAGGTTATTTATTGTATTAAGGCCTTAATGGGAAATTTACTGTTTACACAGAAATAGTTATCTTTAGTTGTTAAATTTTGCAATGTTCAAAGTTATAAATTTATTTTTTTATGAAGTAGGATAAGAATAAATTCATAAATTTGGGTAATGATAAACACAGTGGCAAAACTCTGTAGAGCGAGAAAGCTACTGTCCCTAATAACAACAAATCATTCACGCATGTGAAATTACTAATATTATTTATATACACAATGAAGCAAAACCGCATAGAGAGTGTAATGATAATGTGAATGTGAAGCACTTTGGTTTACTTCTGCTTGGATGATGAATTCTTTAATGATACGTATTTGTCTTTTAATAGCATTCAATATAACTAAAGCAAACAGTTTGAGCATCTGTTCATTTCATAGCTCTGCAGCAACTGAAGTAGTAACCTGCATTCTAGAGCTAGCATCATGGATTTACAGAACTGCCATCTTCTTCTTCGTGTGCGTACTTTTCAGACTCAACTGCTTCCTTCAAATCCTGCGACTTGACGATTTTGCAGCGACGTTTCAACATGGGCCAGACGTGGGTGCAGTTCTGAGAGAGCATTTAAACATCAGAAAGCAATTGAAAATAATAAGTCATCGATACAGATCTTTCATAGTTAGCATCGTCGTGCTTGTTACTGGGAGTCAATTCGTGGTTCTGTTTCTGATCACTCGACCAAGTGCTGTTGTTAACTGGTCTAATGCTGGAGACCTTGCGGTATGTATTCAATTTTTTTCTTTTTCTTTTTTTGATTTCAGTTATATATAATTTGCATGCAATTTAGTTCTTTTTTTTTTTTTTTTTCCTGCTATCAAAAACGAAATTGCTTTTGTTAATCTTTTTAGGCAGATTCTATTTACACACTTCAAATTCCTATACACTAAAAAAAAAAGAAACATATACACCACTTTTAACTTGGTATACACCATACATATTTCAGAACTATTCCCATTTGAAATAAAATAAAGCGTTTTTTTTTCTCATTTTACTTTCTCTTGCGTTAATCAAACCAAGGAGTCATAATTTCAAAATCCCCCATATTTACTTCTGCAAGTTCCAAATTTATAAACTTCAAATGGAAATTAAAATATTCAGTTATCTTTGTATAGAAATTTGAACTTTTTTTAAATATTTAAAGTTAAACTAGTTATATTTTAGTGTTAAATTTAAACTTGGTTTGATTTAAATAAAGGATTGAAGAATTTAGTCCTCTGAATAACATTAATTTTAGTAGTTAGTTTTAGATTTTAATTTTTATATATGATCAAAGTGAAGAGTGTTAAAATTGACTATATATAAATATTGCTTGTAACAATATGAATATATTTTAATACTCAAAAGAAATTTGAATTTAATTTAATTAATGATATATATTAATTTGCTAACTTTATGAGAGAAATTATATATACTGAGTATGCACAATGCAAACTAGGAAGAATTGTATATAATTTCATTCTTTAGTTTTGATTCTTTTTTTAATAAGGGCATTTTGATGTAAAGCTTTATTTAAAATCTCATGGTGTAAGCAAAGTGATTTACGGTGTTTGAATAAAATTTGCCATCTTTTTAACCTCTTTTGCTTTCAAAAATGTTAAAAGTGGAAAAAAATGAGTTGGCAAAATATTATGTGTTATAGCTTATAAGAGCATCAACGTTGGAGCAATTATTCCAGATGTTAGTGGTATGTGTTAACACACATGCTAACTAATTAATTATGCTCGCATGTTAAATTTTTTGCTATGTTACACTTAGCATTTTAGATAGTGAAAGTGCCTTCCAATGATTAATTTACAATGTTTTGAATTACATTAAGTTTATACCACTCAGGCTCTAAAACTGACATCCCCGTGGTATCTAAAGTTGTTAGATTCTTTGATTAATTTTAAAAATAAAATAAGTACAACCGTGTTGTTGCTGTAATATATGAGTGAATATGCTTTTTTTTTTTTTGTATTTTTCTGTTTAGTCCCACGTCATGAAATAAGTTTAATCACTAACTCCAAGGTCTATATATAAATTAAAGAGCCAATGTAATATAAATAGATAACTAATATCTTGAATGAATAAAAGTCTTCTTCACTTTTTTCTCTCCAATGGATTTTAAATTCTTTATTTTATAACATGTTATCAGCATGATAACCGATTGATTGAATCTTTCATGTATATCCATGTTTGTTTCTTCTCTCGAATGGGGATTAAATGCTATCTAGTTCAGTTTACCTAGTTTAATATAGACAAAAGTTGCTAGCTAAGCATGTCCTGTGACTGGGTAAAGTTGATGATATTTGTGGCAACGTTTAGCCGGTTGATTGTAGGTGTTCTAAGTTAAGCTATACCATAAACAAATCTATTTTCAAGAGCCCTCAATATCAGGCACAATATTATATTTAAATATTTGGTCCATGTCATAGGAGAGAAAGAACAATATATTTTAATAGAACTTGTGGCTGTGAATGCTCCTATAGCACTCCTGTGACTGTGTGTGTAATGAGTGTTCAAAAGCACCCAAAAAATGAAGCATCTGTTTTAGCCCTCATATTTCCACCACTCATTTAAAGCAAAATAAGTTAGTGGGAGAGGAGAGAAACCATGATATATGGTGGAAATCTGTTTTAGCCCTCATATATATATATATATATATATATATATATATATATATATATATATATATATGGCCAGCGTTCCGTTGCACCCCAAAATG
Organism: Allium sativum; assembly: GCA_030737875.1. NCBI lineage: Eukaryota > Viridiplantae > Streptophyta > Magnoliopsida > Asparagales > Amaryllidaceae > Allium > Allium sativum. Next base: position 1,055,834,407 of record CM060909.1, on the reverse strand, counting down.
GAGCACCCCTGCTAGCCCCTCGAATTCCATAAATAGGTTCAGTGGAAAGAGAGAGAATGAATGAATGAGAGGTAAGGTGAATTTGTGGTGGAAAATAGGAAGGCCGGCAGGGGTGCTCCATTTTGGGGTGCTGTATAACCTAGCTCTCTCTCTCTCTTTACATACATACATATATATATATACATACATACATATATATATATATATACACATACATACATATATATACATATACATACATACATATATATATATTTTTGTGTGTATAAGAGTTCCAGGCATTCCTGTTTTGCAGCACCCGTATCTAACCGTGGGATACAACTAATCCAAATCCAACAAGATTTTGTAGATGTTCAATACATACATACATACATACATACATACATATATATATATATATATAATCATCTATCCAAAATTTGAGCTCGTTCGGACATTCGTAACATTTTCAGTATCTTAGCTCAATTATTCACCGTTCAGACATTTATTCAAACCGTTAAATTTAAACATCAAATATATTGTTCTACGAATGTCGGAATGAGCTCAAATTTTGAATAGATAATAATATATATGTGGATTGAACATCTATAAAATCTTGTTGGATTTGGATTAATGTAACTCATGGTAGGGTTGGGGTGCTGCAAAACAGGGGTTTCCCGGAAGACACACGTGTAAACTTGTATCTGAACTATTGAAAATTAATATTGTTCGAGGCCCCATTCACAAACACATTAAACGGTAATCAAAAGGTGGTTTCTATTTTTTCTAAAATAGTCTGCTTTTGGACACATGAAAATGTGACGACTCATTACATCTGATTTATCGGAGATAAGTCGGATGTAATTTCAATTTTATTTTTTTGAACTTTTTAAAGTTTCTTGTAAATAATTAATTATACTTCCCATCTAATGCTGTATAGTGTACATTAATTAATAATCATTGCAAATAAAAAATAAACACAATACATTGAAGGTTACATCCTAGCCAACCTCTAAACAAACTCTAATTAAATTTCAGTCCCCACAAGCCACCAGTTTAACATATAATTAAAATCGTCTGTGAATGCACCCTAAGTGGATTATGTTCTGGTAAATTTGTGCAGCTGTGTTCTATAGGACTGGTGACAGGATTCCTGATGTGTCTACGGAGTGCGGCAAAAATAACACATAAGGCACAGGCGATCACAAGCCATGCTGCCACATGGCATGTATGTGCCACCATTGATTCCTTTGATGAAGACATGGAAGAAAACTCGTTAAATCATAGAGAGTCCAATGGTGTATATCCAGAAGCTCAATCTGGGTCTGATGACTACGATGATGTCGACGATGACGACGAATTGGATGACTCTAAGCTTGTTTCTGCTCAATTCAATACTATTTCATTCCAAAAAAGGCAATCGTTAGGTGAGTGTTATCAATGGTCATCATATTTTACAGTTGGACAAAACGTCATATAAACACTGATTCACAAACTTATTATCAAAATAGGTTAGTCTGAGCTGATCAGCAGTCAACTCAGCAATTTTATAACTCTAGTCCTCAGAATGCAACTATAAGTTATGCATACACACTTTGCACAACTATAGTTGTGCATGTAGAGAGAAAGTAACCTTGGACACGATATGTTTATGTGCAGTGTGCATAAGAACATGTATAAGTTCCTAGCGGTTGGAAATTGCCAGTTGGACTTAAACCAGCCCATCTTGATTAATAATTGGGATAGAGCTACAATTTTTTGGTCCGACCACGAATTTTCCAGAAAGCGTTATATATAAATAAAAGATCAGGATTTCGAATCTCGCTCAAACATAAATAACATCGATTTCCAAGAATTTTGATACATAAATTTTATCACAAATGCAAATCATCTCAACGTAGCTGTCACAATGTTTTCCTTTATAATTTTGAACTTTAACTTCTGAAAAATTAATATATAGCAAGAGTCTCCCACTCGAAATAACAACTATTTCCAAATGAATTTTTTGATACGTAAATTATATCTCAAGTTCAAACTTTAATCTGAAATTCCTTTATAATTTGGAACCTTTGCCTATCAAAGCTATGTAAAAGAAAAAGAAAATCAATGATAATCATTATGCAAGGGTTTAAATCTTAATAATGATGAGTTTGAATTCTGGGAGCAGCTTATATTGAAAATTTGTATCTATATGGTTTAATTTGTGAAGCAGCTAAAACTACACTTTTTAACATATTAGTTTTCTGTATTGAAGGCTTTTGTTTGGTTTATAAGATATTTCATTTTTGAAGACCTTGTTTAACCAGATATTTATGAATCCTTTATAATATATATATATATATATATATATATATATATATATATATGTGTGTGTGTGTGTGTGTGTGTGTGTATAGAGAGAGAGAGAGGAGCATTCAGTGATACCCCAAATGCCTCCCAACAGAAACCAAGTATTTATAGTAGTTTAAGTTAGTGGGAGGTGAGATAATGAGTGGAGGGAGAGAGAAACGAGATATGTGGTGGAAATCAGAGGGCAATTAGGGGTGCTGCGCTGTTTCGGGTGTTTTGGTGCCAAAATCCAGGCGAAGTTAATTATGTGAATGATTATATGCTTTAATACTACTAAGCTCTGTATGAATGTTTTTTTTTTTTTTTTGGTCTTTTATCTTTGAACATTTTGTATGACAGTTACATATTTGGAGAACAACAAAGCAGGAATAACAGTATTCGGATTTGTAGTGGACAGGACATGGCTGCATGCATTGTTCATGATCGAGTTTTCTTTGATTTTGTGGATGCTGGGCAAAACTGTTGGTGTCTCTTGACTGAATGTGATGATCTTGTGTTAAAACTGTATACAAGACCACATTCAAATTAAAAGGTAACATCCAAGCAGCATGAGAGATGCCTGTCTTCAAGTACCGTGTTTTTTCTCACTGAGTGAATATAACTCAAAATTTTACTGAACGAGAAGCAAGTATATTTAGTATGATGTATTTTGTACTGGATGGGCAAACATTCCACTTTTGAAGGGTTTGACTACACTCTAAAAATGCCTGAATTTTAACACATTAACTACATGGATCAATTACTGGACCTATTTACTTGTTTAGCGCTTGCAGCAATGCTTGGCTCGTCGGGGAACTTGTTGAACTTTTTCGTGCATTCAACAAATCGGCATGTGTTGTATTGTAGTGACTTAGTATTGAATTATATCCCAAATTCATAATTAAGTATATCTGGTAAGATGATATTGTCCAAACTGAAATGTTCAAAGGTAAAAGCAATCCATTTGGCTTGTGATGTTCAACTTTCACTCGCTGACGGTTTAAACGCTGTTTTACCTACAAGTCTACATCTTCCTCCATTTTTTTTTTTGAAAAAAAAACTCATCTGTGTCTTTGTACATTTTGGATCCTTCCGGATGAATCGTGAACATCAATTGATGACATCTATGAAGAACCTCTGTTCTTAGGTTTTCAACATTTGAGACATATAATCTTACTTTCTTCCTCAATCATTCCTTGTGGTCATGATTGAAATCTTTTAAAACATAAATCTTAATTCCTTTAAGCCTTTAATCCTATCATCTAACACTAGGTCTTGTTCTTGCTTAGAAGTTATCTTGTCGGTCAAAACTAGTTGAACTTCTAAGCACGATAGCATAGCAGTACTCTAGCTCGAAATCATGCCTGCGCATCACAAGTATTCAATGCTTCCAGATTTTTCCGTTCGTGCAACATAGTTGACACTGCATTCTGGTGTTTTCTATTAAGAGCATCCGCAACTTTGTTTCCTACTTCAAGTAAATACTCTATTCCAAAATTATAGGCGGCAATAAACTCTAGTCGTCGTTTGTTGTCTCATGTTCAACGCTTTATGAAGGAATAAGTACCTTAAAGATTTACGATGTGTGAATAACTCAAATCTTTGTTCATAAATACAGTGTCTTTATGTTTTCAAAGCAAAGATAACTGCCACTAACTCCAGATCATTAGTAAGATATATAACTTCGTGCGATTAAGCTGTCGAGAAGCATATGCAATCACTTTGCCTCGTTACATCAATTACAACTCCTAATGTAGTTCCATAAGTATCGGTGTAGTCAACCAAGTACTACACCAAGTCCTGACTCCCTTCAGGTAACATAGGTGCATTGGTCAACAAAATTTTCAATCTCTGGAATGCTTCCTCACATTTGTCGGTCCAAACAAATTTAACATCTTTCCTGATTAGCTTACTCGCTAGTGCTGCTATATGGGAGAAATCCTTGATGAATCTTCTGTAATAATGTGACGTACCACCATTTAAAATAACATAACTTATTCAAAATGATATATAATCAATGGAGGAAAATAGAATCAATCACAGAACGTGGAAACAAAAAAGAAAATACAACTCAAAATCTCTTAGCTAAAATAAATGCATAAATAGTTCATGAATTTTCATTTTTCTCTTTAAATAAACCAACTACGAATAATATACGTATAACAACTACGTAACCGGACTAAAATGATAAAATAATTAAATATAAATAGTCTCCAATTAAGTTTACGACTCAAGTAAAGCAATTCTCAACCATAATACTTAGGGTTGACCCGAGCATAATGAAAAGATAATAATCGAGTCAGAATAAACATCCTCGAGTAAATCAATAAATCAAAGTGCATGGTAACTTAAGAGATGTTACAAGTATGATACGCTATAATAGATAATGTCAATTACTAAAATAAATATTAAAATAGCGTTAAGGCTTTACTTTGATCTCTCTTAACACACTTTAAAGCATTGTAGTCTATGTTGGTCCTGTGACACAACCAGTAACAGCGGTAGCCAGTGATTCTCATATAGGAACAATACTAAACTAAAGTCGTAATGGGATCGCATATGGATAAATATGATAAGGCACGTGAGGCAATGCCCAAGGTAAAATTCTACCAGTTTATCATTTCTAGTTGGTCGTAACCCGCACTAGTCGACCGCTTCCAACACCTTCCAATCAAATCAAGGTGCACCAATCGAGTCATAAGTCAAATGTAGATGTGTGTCTTTAGAAGTGGATAATCTCATTGATCAGACGTAGACTCCTATTTTAGTCATTTTAACTAGGACATAAGTGCCACTGTTATTCATCACCATTTTCTTACTTCGTTCTAGTAAATGTTCACTCATTCAATCACTTCATTCTGGAACTTCCTACATGTGCATAGTTGTTAAAGTGGTTTCAGTATTGACAGAGAGTATGCTAGTATCCACCCTGGTCTCTTTAACAACCAATCGTCATTTTACACACCATAGTCATTTATGTTCAAATAAAACGTCATATTTCATGTCATAAAAGAATTTAGTTCACATTCTGATTTTACATTATCATTTTCTCAAATCAGTTCAATATTGTATTAAGTTCCAATTTCATTGTTCCATATGACAAATCAATTCATTAATAAAATTCAAATTCCGTTTTTAGTCTTCCATGTCACGATTATTATTATTTTAAAAAAATCTTATATTTAAACAATTTGGGCTCAACAATTTGGATTGGAAATAAACTCTCTATTCAAAATAGTTCATACATATATATAATGGTTAAATTTAAAATATAATAGTTTAATTAAAAATAGTTATTAGTAGAATAGTATGAGCGAAAATAGTTCAAAAACAGATATAATGTAATACTAATTTAAAATAATTCTAATACAATATTTTGGAATAATTAGTTTATTTTCTCTTAAACTATTTGAACTCAATTTCAAGTTTCAAAATCCAATTTAAACTGTTTCGGATTTCGTATTCTGATTCGAAACCAATATCAAATCTTTACAAACTTCAATTCAGTGTCAATTCAAGTTTAAGTTTACTAATTCAAAAATTAGCGTTAATTTAACGGTTTAAATCTTAATTACCAATTTAACATATTTCATTAAATTAGTTTCAATCTAAATTTCAAATTCCAAGCCCAATTCCATTATATTATGTTCAAACCTTAAATCCTAAATTTTGTCACATTTCATTAAATAGGTTTGAAATATCAAATCTTAGATTTAGCATCTGAAATAATTCAATTTTAATAAACCCAATTTAGATCTTTATCCTTTTTTATTTTAAACTTATCAAATATATATGTCAACATTTTATTTATCAACTCCAATTAACAGTTCAATTAATATCCGTGAATTGCTTCATATTTCAAGTTGAATTGAAATTATCAAATTCTGCATTTACATATACCAAGTTTCCATTTCAATAATTCATTTAAAATTAATGTTCAATTCAAAGTTTGGTTCCATTCAAGAAAACCCGATAATTCAATTATAACGTATATTCCAAAATAATGAATACAACTTAAGATCAAAACTTAAATTCAAATAATTTAGAAATTTCCCTTTTAAAAGTTTACAATCAAAATTACAGAAAAATCCAATTTAAATTATACTTCAATTAAAGTCAAATTAAATTCAAATTGAAATCAAGTTTATAAAATCTCGTAAAATTTGAAATTCAAATTATTGAAAGCAATTTAAATTCTAAATCCTTTAATCAAATTGATAAACTTTGACTTAATGTCAATATATTCAGATTATTCAATTTCCAATTTTTAATTGATTATACATTTAACTTCAAATTTTGGGTTTTAATTAATTAAATAAACCAATTTAAATCGTTTGTTGATAAATTATCATAAAATTCTCAAAATCTTATTTTTTTTCATTAATAGTCGATTCAATCTATAAAATAAGTTTTTTAAACAAATTTTTATAAATTCAAATCATTCATAACTAAACTTCAAAACGAATTTCAAATGTATAAAACTACTTGTTTTGACCAACAGTGCTTATTATTTAATTTCCTACCCAGGCCAAGTGAAATATTTATAATTTAAATACAGGTATATGTGTGTGCGTGCATGTGTATATGTGTGTTTGTGTATACACATACATCATTTCAACCTTTTCTAGTGTCATAAGTAAATATGTCCCAACATGTCCGATATTAACAAGGAATTTACAAGAATCATAATGGTCATTTAATATCATACATAACATAGTCAAATATCGATAACATGGGCGTAACATCATATGTTTAATACTAATTTCCAGCACATGTGTCCATTTGAATAACAATTTGTATACGACATGGGTATATCGTGTCAGCATGTGCATATACATCACAAACATTCCATATTCATCCAAATAATTTCGTATATCGATTTACATTTGATAACATACACACACATATATATACACACACACATGGCCAATTAACTTTTAACTTGCATGAAAATATTAGTTAGCGTTAGTGCGTAAACACCTACCTCGATGACGATCCATTCAACACGTGTGGCGACTGTCCTACATTCCGACACCAAAACAGTGCGCTGCGGTGGTGCTCGGCTAGCTCAAAGCGATCATCAAAGTTGAATGAAACAAAATGGCTCAAAACCTATCTTATATCTCACAGCACATGGAATAAAATATAATAGTAACATAATAGATATAAAACATGCAAGGAAGTAAATAGCTGATAATGAACCAATAACATCAGAGTACCAGATATAAAATACAGCATAATGATAATAAAGTGATACATGGATACAACTCAGAATAAATCGTCTCTACGCAAACACTACCATGCCCAAAGTAGTGAACAACGGAAGTAGATAGGATATATATAAATATAATACAGAATGTATCCTTCTGCTTGCCATCTGATAAACTACTCATCCACACCTAACCTATCTCTAATCTGCTTATTTAAGAGCACTAAGAGCAATGAAAATAACCCTAGGTCAGACAAAGTCTGGTGTGAGCGACATTATCTTAAATACTAATAGGATAACACTACAGGTCTGAAGAGTCATACCTGATTTGTCCTTGCATCCAAGGAGTTAACACATATACTAATGTACTTTACTCTACTCTAAGGTCAACATGCCACAAAGTGTAAAAGGAATGTGTGCGTGACAAGGGAATAACAATCATTCAAACATAACATCCATCCTCACATTGTCTCGCTCAGTGAGTTGAATCTATGGTAGTTAGAATTTTGGCCACCCCGTCCATTGTAGCACCAGCAGGTCTAAAAATGTCAAATGACTATACTGAACTACCCACTACATCAAAACAACAACAGACTATAGTGGGAACCCTACCCAGTCCAAAAAGTCAACCAACTTTAGGGTCTAGGAAAATCAGTTGGAAAACATCAACTGAATCTGATCTTGTCCTTATATCACTCTATCAAAGGTGTACCAACTGCCTATATCAATAGTTCCTTTGCACGCTTTCCCATAGCAGATTTAATCCTCATGTTGATCAAGGTTTTGATGGATCGATACGCAACGGATAACGATGATTTTATCAACCATAGTTTATATTTGAATTCAAAATTGAATCAAAACCGTGTATCTTTCTCCTTGTTCTTTAAATCAACGAAATCAAACGAGACTGGATCTAGGTTGAATTGAAACGAATGCTTGAAGGCAACAACGTCTCTAGAGAAGTCCACGAATGATAATCTCAACAGCGTCGAACGAAATCGAGGAGTGTGGATGATCGGTACTAGCCGACATATTGAGGATTTAGGTTTCTACAGATATTTGTTTTTGTGATGATAATAAAAGGAAAAGTCGACACTCTCTTTTATAATAATAAAACGACACTACACCATATACGCTAATTAAGTTGTGTTTTTAGCCGTATCTAAAGCTCTTAAACACGGCAAAAAGCCGTATCAAAAAACAGCGTGTTAAATTTTTAGATATGGCTACAAACCGTATCTCACTTTGATTACATATGGCTTACAGCCGTGTCTAAACGGTATTCAGACACGGCCTTTGACCGTATCTAGTTATATCTGTGTGTGCACATGTGTGTGTGTGTATATATATATATATATATATATATATATATATATAAACTGTGCACATATTTTTCATAACACAACATATATACCATAATTTGTACACAAGAATAACACAATATATATATATATATTACTCAAAGTATTACAAGATTTTTCATAACATGAACACAATGTATAACATACAAACATATATATACAAAGGAAACTGTCAAAGATTTTCATAATAGTACGAACTGACAAAAAAGGTAAAAACATATGATCAGCCTGATATAACTCCAGTCGAGGCCGGGAAGATTGAGCGTACGTGCTGATCATGCCGATGAAATCCATGTATTTGCTGAAAATCAAAGCAGTATGAGAATAAGCTAGCTCATGATGTTGATCGTAAAGTTTTATATATAACAACATAAATATTTATATATGTACACAGTTTAAAACAAAAGCTTAAAAGGCCAACCTGACGATTGGCAGTAAAACTGAATCGTGATAGCCAGCCTGAGCTCCAGCAGCACAAAAAGCACCAAAATCTACAGGAAAAAGGTAATTTTATGCCTGATTGCACACAAAATATCGTGCCTTTGTGTTCGTACTGATAACGGTGAAGGGCATATCGTGTCTTTGTATTCGTGTGTGCATATTTGTCAATTATATGTATAACATGTTTATGTAATGTTACTGATCACATGATTTCATTCTCCAAAACAATTCCTTTGCTTTGAACCAATTTATTTTTCATTCTCCAAAATCTCCGCAAACATGATTTTCACGTAATGACTCACTAATTCACTCTAAAAGTATTAAACCACAAACTTGTTACAATTATCCTTGTCACTTTGTGCAATGTAGATATAACATTACTATAGCCTTGCCCTTTCTATTTTATCACCCTTATCTAATGTAGTGTATCCGAGATGAGGGGATGGAAAAAAGAGAGATATTACCTGAAGTTTATATAAAAAATGCTCTGGTTTTTCCTGCTAAGTACGATAATAGAAATCCCAATCCAACAGACCCTGCACAATTATGGTTTTACTGCATAGTTATAACCTATACGGTTCAAAACACTAACAACTTCTTGTATTACATGAAGGGTTGTACCATGATAGAATTACCTGAATAAAAATGTTAATGAAATAGACATTTCCAACAAAATGACCATATTGATCGCTACCATAGATATTAACCTTGAGCCTCTTTCCTTCCACTAATTTTACCAATTCCTCCTTCGACTCCTTCCCATATGGCATTGCACTCTCAGCTCATTACCCTACAGGTTCAACAAAAAGCCATAGAAAGCATAAGTAATAAGTAAAAGTGTTCTAATAAGCATGCATATATAATAGCATCATTACTACATGAATGGCAATATCTCATTAAGCATCGAATTAGAAACTCTGTAAGTATGTTGAGATATGAACAAGTAACAAAATCAAAAGCTAGAGTGACATTAAGAGAATATGAACATGTAAAAAGAATTACTTGAATGTAACGATACAAATTAAGAATAAGTTGATCTTTTTCATGACTCGTACCATTTCTGAAGTGTGTTACACCAAAGTCCACAATCTGTACCCAAATTTGGCAAATCTTGCTTTGTGCTAGTGGATCATTAGCGTCATTTACATTTACATTTACAGTGGTAAATCAAACTCCACTTTATAGCTGAATTAGGTAAAGCACGACTACTTATAATTATACCTGAGACTTTGATGAAGGTTGATTAGCACAATGGAATGATGCCTATGATCTAACCAGTGCAAAGCTCGAGACAAACAAATCGAATCATCATCTTCGGAAACCCTAATTTGGGAACCCTAATCATTATCTAACTAGTGCAAAGCTGGAGACCGTAATTAGGGGACCCTAATCATCATCTAACTAGTGCAAAGCTGGAGAGGGTTGATCATCTCTGCCGGAGGAAGAGATTGTAGAGGAAGGTGGAGGCACGATTTGGTGACCGAAAACCCTAATTTAGGTTTGTTTTTTGTCACCATTAACATAAAATAAAAGGAAAAGGGAGCAGCCAAAATTTGTGTTTGGATTGCCTAAAGGGGTGCACAATATGATACGCATTAGATTTGGCCAAAGGCCGTGTCAAATTAACTAATCCAGAGCGTCCTTGATGGAAGGTCAGATTTAGAGTGCTTAGGGTGGTGCGGATCGCAAAATGTAGTTTGATACGGATCTAAGCACTATCAAATATGATACGGCTATAACCCGTATTTTATCTCCGCAGCGTTGTGTGCCAAATTGGCTGTTATGGTGTAGTGCGAGATATTATAGATGGACCTCGTAGCCCGTTCACTGTTTCAAAACAAAGAAAATGTCAACAATTGAATTTCCTTTTATTAAGAATGGCTTTCACCCTATTTAACGTTCTTATGTGTGACCCTATAAGTTACTATAATATTGGGGATAATCTAAATAATATTTAAATTATAAATAGTGAGCGGGATCTGGTAATACATCCCAAGTTTTAATAAGATCAATGGTTCGATACAACCTTTTCTGTGACCAGAGTCTCAATGTAATTTAATCTTGTTAACCAATATATCCAGGATTAAACTCGTGGCATGGAACATATCATCCTCTTTATAATTTGATCCTCTTATCTTGATCGATGGGTAGACTATATAAAAACAAATCAATATTTGAGCATGGTCATGCATTTCATAGTCTCACTCAATCAAGAGGCCCATGGATATCTCTACTTATATCGTGGGGTTAAATTCCTTCTAGATCATTCATAATTTTCATTCGATTCGAGATGTATCCAATAATCACCTTTACTGTCTGCTCCATTAAAAGTATCTGTAACGTCCCGGATTTTTAGCCATTAATATTGAATATTTAATTTTATCTTAAATGTTGAATTGGAATAATAAATGGATTTTCATATTGAGTTTATTGATTAATAATTATATACGATTTTATTTTGAATATATCGAAATATCCTAATGTGAAACTAACATCAATTGAATTAGAGTTAAAACCAAATCTAAATGATTCAGTCGATCAATATGAATTCTATTTGAATTAGAACGATAATAATAATTTATTATCAATGAATTTGATTGTTTTGAATTTAAATTATATTTTAATCAATTTTAATTGGTGTATGAAATAATCAAATTTCAAATGACCTCAGAATTCAACGAAACCAATTCCATCAGATCCGCAATAGTGTATTATTATCAGATTTACAAACTCGTAACGGTTGGATTTATCGTTTGATTGTACGATTAGAAAATGCTCAGTAATAATTAAATCAAATTTAATTTAAATCGTTGATCTAAATTGATATCTTCTCCATAGTACCGAATTAGACTTCGAAACATGTTCCAGTGCGTTCATAATAGTGGTATAACCCTAGGAACGTCGGTTGTTGTGTTTCGATTGGAGTTTGGAACTGTAAAATATATTGTTATAAAATTTAAATGGATAAGAACAAAATCAAATCAAATAAATTAACTTCCTATCAATCGACCTAAAATTTCAGGCTATGCAGACCTTCCATAACCCTATATATCCCTCGAGCAAAAAATTTTGTTTCCTCTTCAATTATAAATATTGTGACCCCTTCATTTCTTTGATCAGAAGCTTTCCATATTAAAACAACCGCTCCCTTCCTCAAATCATTTATATATCAAAACCGATTGGAGTAAAAGTACTGAAATCATTGATTAATTTTGTTACTTTCCTTCAGCAAAGAAATTAAAAAATGCCCTCTCTAAATCTACTTAAAATCCTAATAAAACAACTACTCCATGAGTTTGCTAAATCATGGATCCATTAAATTCGGTGGCATGGGAACTTCAATCTTGTATGCTGCTTGTTGGGTTCGATCTCATCTCCGGTAGCCTAAACTATTCACAGTCGCGACCTAAGGCTTATGATGGCTGACGGATAGGGCGGTGATGATGCAAATGGGTGGCGGTAGGTTGCTCAGGTTGGTGCTGTGTACCTATGGATGATTTTTAGGGGAATTGAAAATGTGAAGGTTTCAATCGATTCCCTGTAGGCAGCGAAGAAGGAGACTGTCGCGATTTCAGGAAAGTTGTTCGAGTTGGGCTGGTGATGCTAGGGAGGTAGAGATTGATGCAAGGAGTTCAATGGTGATGAGGTTCGGTTATAGGAAGGTTCGATGGTCTGTAGGCGAAGAAATGGAGGTATGAACCAAATGCACACTCCTGTTTGCTGGCGACATTAATGGATGGACAGAGCAACAATATTGGGAGAAAGGCAATACTATGATGTCGTGATATAGACAAAAGGGAGAGGAAATTAGTGCGGTATGTATTCGATGGAATTAAATTTTATAAGCTAATTAATTTATTTATGTTAAGTTAATCTAAAAGAATAAATGTTAATAAATAATCATTGGTACAAATAAACTCATTCAAGACTATTCGTAAGCCGCGCGATTCTAAATTTAAATGAATATTCAGCAAAGGGGAAATAAAGGTGTGTAAATCTCACTAAAAAGTTTACACTTAAATTGTTGACTGTTTGGATGCATGTATGGATTTTTGAATTATTGTGGTTATTATTATTATTATTATATATATATATTAGTTATATTTAGGCTTGGTGGTTGAATATATACATATATATTATTAGTGATTGGATATATTCCAATAGTACCATTAGCATATGATTTCCCTATGCTCCCCACAATACATATAGTGGATGACCTTTTATACCACGATGTCCTGCCTTAGAGGAGGATAGGTATTATTTACGTTGACTAACATATGTGGATACATGAAAAGAAGTTGGACGGATCCAACTGGATTCTTCAAATTTATTATTGTTCATTTATATATTTATGTATATGTCATATGTTGAATTGGATTGATGGGTTGTGTGTTTGGATGTTTGAATATCACTGGCCCTAGATATTGATATTTAAAAATATCATAAAAAGAGATTTTTAGATTTTAAAATGGAAAATTTATTTTTGGAAAAATGGAATTTCGGATGGATTAGAAAATATTTACTTGTTTTCAATATTAAAACAAATAATTGAATTCTTAAATGATGTTTATAAATAGAAAGAAAAAGTTTCATTTGACTTTAGATCATGAATTTAAAAAGGAAAATTTATTTTCCCCGAAATGGAAATTGGATTTCAAATGGAATTTGAAATAGAAACATTTTTGATATTTAAAACAAGAAGTGAAATTTATAAACAATGTTTATAATTAAAAGAGAGTAATTATTAATGGATAATTTATAAATTTAAATTCAAGTATGAATTTAAAAAGGGAATTGTGAATCATTTTCAAAGGAAATGATGTGATTTTTGGCAAAGTCAGACAGTTTTTATAGTGGACCGTACCACTTTTTCATTACAGCAAATAATGAGTACAAGATATAACAGGAGATAAGCAAAAAACTTATCTGCTACAGACATACTGACTTAACAATAGAAATACTGTAATCAAAACACCACGCAGAGTGTGATCAGTAACTATACAGTGCAGACAGATACATTAACCCTAGATGATCAAATAACTATTTTCTCGCAGGCAAATTCTTTAAAGTCTTCAATTACTTGCCATCCAACAAAGGAGCAAGAAGAAACAGATCAGTAGTATACTCCAAACCAGTAGCAGCAAGGGAGACACACACCAGCAAAAAAAGGGGCTGATAACCAAGCGGAACCAAAGAAGCAGCTAACACTAGCACAAGAACAATTGCAGAAGATTGAACAGGAGGCAGAAGTTGAAGGAGCTAGGAAGGAAGCTTGAGCAGAGTGAATTAACACGGTATCAGCAACTGGTATGATCTCGCAACATCACAGACAGATATCTACATGGCATTCATCAATTAAACCTTCCTTTCAAATCCATAACCACAAGAAAAGCAAACCAAGCAACACCAAACTACTACACAACCATGAAAAAAACCCCAAGACGACACACAAGATAAGGGCGACACAGCTCACAGAAAAGCAAGAAACTAACCAAGGCTCTCAACAAACAAACCAACCAAAACACAAGCCTACCACGACCAGCTGAAGCTAGAGATCCCATAGCCTCAACACAGATTCCACTCATGAAACAAGCTGACAAACACAGAAATAGACACAAAAACCTAATACCGAACTATCAGACATCAAATCCAAAATACAAACCCAAGGACCAAAGAAACCATACCAAATTCAGCAACTTTCATCACCCCAAGAAGAAGCTAACTGTAAATAAGGAAGGCTAATGGTAAGGACAGGCTAGCCAGAAGGAGGCGGAAACAATAGAACCAGAAAAGGTAGGTGCGAGAGAATCACGGTCAGGCAGAAAATAGCTGAGGGATATAAGGCGGAAGCAAAGATGGAGGCTATGGATTGAGTACGGATATGAAAAGGAGAAACCAAGGTAGAACAAGGAAACGGGAATAGGTAGAGAGGCAAGCGAGTCACTGCTGTCAGAAAGAAGAGACCGGAAGGTAGAGGCTAAGCATCGCTTGGAGAGGAAAAGAAACGCAATGGATGGATCTGACAGGAAGCAAATAAAATCCACAAGGAGAAAGCTAGGGGAAGAGAGGACAGGGAAGAAGAGGTCAAACGAAAAGAAAAAGGATGGCAGAGAGGAGAGGATGAAGGGAGGAAAATTACGGATAAGAAGAGCAGCCGGCCCTAGTCGCCATTGAAGAAAATAAATGCTTCCAAAACTTTGGGGGCACGAAGACTATGAAAACTTTGGGGGCACTAAACTTTGGGGGCACGAAGATTATGTCTACCATGCCCTTTGGTTAATGCCAGTTTTAAAGTGGTTGTGCACTATGTCTCCGTATTGTGGCCGCGGGGGATCGAACCTGTGCCACTGCATGCAGCAACTCATGGTGTTCGTAAACCACTGGACCACTAGACTTTGACGGAAAAAAAACTTTGGGGGCACGAAGACTATGTCTACCATGCCCTTTGGTTAATGCCAGTTTTAAAGTGGCTGTGCACTATGTCTCTGTATTGTAGCCGCCGGGGATCGAACCTGTGCCACTGCAAATACACGCAGCAACTCATGCAGCAACTCATGATGTGATTTATTCCAATATTCGGAATGTAAATTAAATTGGAATAAATCCGTATAGATTTATAAGTAGAATTCGACTATGTCGGATTTATAAAAATAATTAATTCCAGAAAGGATATTGGAATTGTATTAAATATAAACTATAACTTGAAATTTAATATGAAAATGGATTCGGTGTTTATATGTGTATATAAGTTTATTAAAATAAAATATTACAAAATAGGAATTGGAATTCAAATGAACTTTGAATGGAAAACTTGTTTATTGTATATAGACAAGAAGATTAATTTATAAACAATGTTGTCAATAAATTGAAGTCATTATCATTGAATGATTTGGAAGTTTAAGTCAAATTTGAATTAGAAAAGAAATTTGGAATTCGATAAATAAATAATCTAATTCTATGTGAATTGAAATTGAATACATAAACTTGGATTAGAATTTGGAAGCGACCAAGGAGCTTGTGTATGATTTGTGTTTAAGTGAATACAAATATATTTGAACGTGATATGATCGAATTAAAAGGAGATTAAGAAAAGAAGCTAATTAGGAATTAATTACCGAATTGAACGACAAAATGTTGAATTGATCTAAAATAAATTATGGATGGGTGAGTATATATTAGACAGGTATGGAATGAAGAGAATGAAGATTGTAAAGTGAATTCCCGACAAAATGGTACATGTTAAATTCCATATGAGATTTTATGAGCCTATTGGGTAAGCTGCTTGGCTTTTTGATTTTAATTTTGAATGGAAATGGCATAGAGTGGCAACTTGTAGTTGTACCGATAGAGCCGGACAAAGGAGACGCTGGCGAAATTTTCTGAAAATTTTAGGAGTTAGAATACTTTTAAGAAATGTTGGTATCTAGAAATCAATATATCAATATATATATATATAGAATTCGAAAAGGAAATGAACTTAAAATAGAATATTATGAAAAAGAGGAAATCCATAAATTTAAATCTGGTAAGAATAGATAGAGAAACATATTTACATTTTAAAAATGAATAATTGGTTTTATATGATGTCGATTATTTGAATTAAGTGGTCTTGTATGTTTTGAAGTTAAGAATGTTATTTAGTCAAGTTCTAAGAGGTAATTATGCCCCAACTTGATTGATTTCATTATTAACTGATAAATAGGAAAATTCATTCTCGAAGATCAATGTATAAATTTAAGATTCAGTTGATTGCATTATTTTGGGTTGTTGTAACGATGTTTACATAACATTCATTTTAACCCAAGTAGGTGAAATTTTGGGAATATAATAAATATTTCGTAAGTATAGAAATGAGTGGTCAGGAAGAGGAGAAATAATTGGAAATGAATCCTAATCTTAAATAGAAGATATTTTTCTAAGTATAGAAAATTAATGAAGACGGCATATGAAACGTTTTCCAAATATCATAATAGGCTAAGGCGTTTTGGAAATATTGGCGAAAAGATATTGGAAGGAATCTGGAAAATGATTTAATTAATGAATTATTAGAAAAGCCAGTGATTATGTGATGCTTAGTCAATAATATTTTTAGTTGAAAACTTGGTTGGATGTTTGTTTTTCTTCGCTAGATAAATAACGGATTATCGAAGTTTTTGACCATCGTTGTCAATATGGAGAGACCAGTTGGATTTATTATCCGAAAACCACTCCGTATTGGCATACACGTTGTGAATTAGATTAAGTTGAAGATAACTGAAGACAGAGTAAAATGTAAAAGTTTTTCTGTTTACAGAATAGTGCATTCGGTTTGTCCAGTCCCAGGACAACTTGTATGAACGGATGTTTGATAGAGTATTCCCAATAAATCACATAAGATGATCTTTTCAAGGTGTTACGTTTGGTGGTAGAGGAATTTGTTTCTCTTAGCTTTTATGCCCATAATATTTTTGGGAAGATCAACTAGTGATCTGACGGGTTTGATGATGTGAGATTCAAAGTGAATGGTTACCAGATGTTCTAAGAAGGAAAATATAGTCTCAAGCCTCATCCATCGGGAAATGACAAAAATCAGACAGGCAACATGGCTAGTTGGGTCATACCCAAGTAGGGTGTATAATCACTGATTTAGAGAAATTTCATTTGTTCTTCTTTCACTTCTGTATATTACGGAATACGGTTGAAAGGCCAGCAACCGTGGGTGATAATGCATTCGGTCTACTCAAGCTAAATGAGTAATAGGCCATGTGTGACCGGATTACAAGATGTTCTTGTTGAACCCCAATGTATCCCCTCTAGAATATACCGATCGGAAGGTGGTTTCATACCTTTTCATAGTTGGAATCCAATCTCCAATAAGCGCCCTACGGTTTTTGATTTTATTCTATGTATGTAGAGCGTGAGATGCAAGCGTTCTACTAGATGGTTATTTATTTGATTAGACATTATTATAATACCATCAGATTTTGATATCAAAAATGTTTTGGTTATCGTAAGATAAAAACCATCTGTATTTATGGGTAGATCGGTCTAATTACCTTTTCTTTCAAAAGGTTTTTCCAAAGTTAAACAATGCGGTTGAAGTTCACTCACTCCAGTCCCTTGACTGACCCAAAGTTTATTTTGTTTTCTTTATTCGAAACTCTTAGGTGTCCAAATTTGTATGGGTAGTCAAGTATTTTAGGAATTTTCAGATACACTTGGAGGAGCTTGAAGCAGGAGCCTTCATCATTAGTTATTTAGAGTTATTTCTGCTGTAATGTATATGCGTTGTACTCTGATATGGTATGTATATACAATACATGTTTGTATTTCAAAGTTATGATATTATATTTTGTTCAGTTTCACTGTGAGATTCTGATGTTCTCTTTTGTTTTATCTTCTATCTATTTCTATTTATTTAACCCTAATGACTCGTATTCCTGTGTAATTTAGGTTGGACGTGTGTTGTTTTAGTCAACTAAGATAATACGGATTGGCGGGCCACTACACTTAGTATCAGAGCTTAAGTTAAGTGAACACCTAGGCTTTGGTGGGGTTGCTCATTAGAGATAGATTCATTAGTACCCTAGAATGAGTTTAAGTATATATGAGAGAGCGTATAAGTTGATATAAAAAAATGTTTTATATTGTGTTGATTGGTTGGTCGAGTAATTTATGAACTCTGGTCGGTACAGTATAATCAACTGTGTCGATAGGTGTTTCTAAACAACTAAACAAAGTTATTCAACACAATATGTTTTAAAATCTAAGTAAATGAAATAATTTTACCCAAAATGCTATTTTGATATAGAAAGAATAATTTTCTTAAATTATTATAATATACGGATGTGTTCGTTGAGATTATAATCAAATTAAATTATAAAGTTGAAATGGTTATATATAACACAGTAATGACTTAATATACAAATGGAATGGATTAAAATTGGATTGGAACACCATATTATTTTGTTGTATTCACATTTTTCTTTTTTCAAACATTTTTCATGTCCGCTGCCGTTGTCCCCATCTCCATCCTGCCCAATCCCATCTCCATAACCCTGTTCCCTCCAACCTCTAGCCAACCACCGATCATTCCTCCTCCTTCAGATCCGCCGCCTTTACCTCCAGATCCATTTATTCCCAAACCTTCCTCAACCCAAAGCCCTACCTCCTCTAATGCTAATTCGCTTCCCAAACTTGTAGATCAACAGCCATGGAATTTTTTGTTCAAGCGAAAGCCTCTAAACACTGGGAAGTACGTGCCTGTTGATCTTACTCCTGTCATCGTCGATGGAGTTCTTCAAATAATTGATGGTGTGCCTGAAGCTGGCACTGAAGTGTGGAATGACTACCTTGTTGGTTTTTTTGGATAAGACCCTCTCTTAGATTGCAATAATCAACAAGCTCAGCTCTTTATGGAATTTAAAAGGCTCTGTAAAGGTGAAATCTAGTAGAGTGCTTTTTATCTTTACTTTCACGTGTCTGGATGACAAGAACAGAATTTTACAGTCAGATCAAATCATAATGAACAAGAATCTTTTCATTATTAAGCCATATGACCCGTCTATATGTAATGTTCGTGGAAATGTACCTTCTATTCCTGTGTGGGTAAAACTGTCTAATATCTCTTTATTTGCTTGGTTTAACTTTGGGATTAATTGGATTAGTTGCATGCTAGATAAACTCTTATGTATGGATGAAATGAACGAGAGTAGGGAAAAATTACGTCACACAAAGTGCCTTATTGAAGTTAATCCCAATAAAGAACTTGTTAATGATTTTTCAGTTAAAACCGTGGAAGGTGGAGTGCAAAGGATATATGTTGAATATCTATGGAAGCCAGATGTTTGTGTTATTTGCAAAGCTTATGGTCATGTTAGTGAGCACTGTGATGATGGTGTAGAGAAAGAAAATGAAATAAGGGACGACAAGAGGCAAGAACATGTAAACAAAGTATTTGTTAGGTAGAGAGAGCAAGTAAATTATAGGAAGAGAGAGCAAGTAAACTTTAGACATCGTGAGGAGGTTAGGAGAAACAATCAAAGATGGCAGGTAGTTATTAATAAGTGATGTTACAGTTTCTAATAGTAAGGGTGCTGAACCAAGTACTAGTAGTACTCCCAATAGACAAAATCAAGTGCATGTTCAGGGAATACAAAAGGGGAATAGTTTTGCAGTTTTGGAGGAAGAGGAAATCGAACAGGATGAGTTTGAAGGAAATGAAGAAGATGAAGTGGTTGAGGATGAAGTTAATGAAGAAGATGCAATAACTGAGGAGTACTCAAATCTTGACTTTTAGGATATTAGAAATATTGTAGCTCCTACTTACATGAACTTCTCGGCAAGGAACACAATATAGTTTTATGTGCAGCAAGTAAAGAGAGTATGGAAGCCAAGTATAATGTGGAACAGAATAAGAACATAGGAGAGACAAATATTGATCTAATTGATGAAATAAATAACTATGATGAAGTGTACGAGGAAGAGAAAATATATGAAATGGTGAAGCAAACAGTGTTACTAGAAGAAACAAGAAAAGAGAATGAGGTGCATGAAAATAATACAAGCATCGAATGTGTGCAGTTGAAAGATATGCAGAATATAAATCTTGGAAAAGTTGATGGAAAATAGGAAGCTTTAAATGTCACTATACAACAAATGCACATGCAACTGTGGAAATTCTTTATGAACCTCAAAAGAAGTTAGCCATGCAGAATCCCTCGACCACCTCATACATTTTAGATCCTAATATAAGTCTGTCTAATTCTCCATGCCATGATGAAACCATAACCACAAAATGTGACAAAATTTACTCAAATATTCCTCCTCCCTCTGCCTATAAAGCACCACCTAAAGACTCTTTTACTCCAAATGCTAAGCATAATTCCATGGATAAGAACCACAAAACTCCTACCTCTCACTCTTATGGGCTAAGGAGTAAGAAATATGAAATTCCACTACCCCCAACTGTTTAATAATGAGGAAAACCATTGGGGTTTGGAATGTAAGGGAAGCACACAATGACAATAAATTAATTCAAAGCAAACTTCTTATTTTTGAGAACAAGCTGTGTGTACTTGCACTTCTTGAAACCAAGCTTGATCATGTCCTTACCGTTAGAGCCTCCAATTTCATCAACCCTTCCTGGCAGCTCACTTATAATTTAGCTGAATCACCGTATGGCAGAATAATGATTTTATTCAACCCTACTATCATTTTACTGAAACCATATTTATCCACCTCCCAATTGATTCGTTGCCATGCCTTAGACCTTAATGAACATATCTCTTACTACATTACCTTTGTTTATGCCACAAATTCTTTCTTTACAAGGAAAACTCTTCTTCAAACAATGCCTTCTCTCAGGAAAAATTCCCACCCATGGCTCATCTTGGGAGATTTTAATTGTTGCTATTATATAATGCGAAGAATTGGTGGAAACACGCTATCCCTTTCTGAAGTTCTTCCACTCAAAAATGCTCTTGAAGATTCAGACCTTATCAATATCAATGCAACTGGAAAGCCTTTTTCTTGGAATAATAGTAATAGAAATGGACCTAGAACCTATTCCTTAATTGACCATGCCTTTTGTAACTCGCTATCCTTCTCTACTTGGCCTGACTTATATTGTAACCTTCCACCCCCGCTAATTTCTGACCTTTCCCCTTTAATCCTACATCTCAGTGGTATGGACATGAAAAATGCCTCAAGTTTTATTTTTTTTTAAATAAATGGGCTAGTGAACCTAACTTCTTTGACCATGTCAAAGAAGAATGGGTAAGGTGAAATTATGGTAACCCTCTTTTCATCTTGTAGCGTAAACTTAAAGCGACTAAGATCAAATTGAATGATTGGGCAAAAGAGAAATATGGAACTGGCAACAAACATTCCACTTACTAGAGAAGCAAAATTCAAGAAAATCAAACAACCATGATGCATTATCCAGCTAACCCTTCCTTTTCAAGTATTGAATGTTACATTTCCAAGCAATATCAGGATGCAATAACCTCTAAAGATGCAATGACCAAGTAGAAAGTGAGGTTGAAGTGGAAGCTTGAAGGTGATTGCAACAATGTATTTTTTTCATGCCTCTCTGAAGGACAAACAATGTAGGGAAAACATGATCACTATTGAAGATGGGTTTGGTAACATTTTTATCACTCAAACTGATGTTGAAAATGCTTTTTTTTATCTCACTTCACTAATCTTTTTGGTAATAGAGAAAACTTTATGCCAAAAATAGAACTAATAAATCCATATATTCTGCCTAAAATTTCTACTCTTGAACGCCATTTTCTATGCGCTGAGGTCAATGATGCTGAGATAAAGAAAGCAATGTTCTTGCTAAACAGAAATTCTACTAGAGGCCCGGATGGATTCAATGCATTTTTTTATTACTCCTACTGGAATGTGATCAGTCGTGAAGTTTGTTCCGCTGTTAAACATTTTTTCAAGAATGCAAGGATGAATGTGACAATCAACAATACAAATATTGCATTAATCCCGAAGAAGAAGAATGCATCGAAAGTGACAGACTACATGTCCATATCTTTGCTGCAACACATTAGTATAATGCATATCAAAGATCATTGCTGCAAGACTTAAACAAGTGCTTCCTTCTATCTTTCACCAAACTAAACTGGTTTCTTGTTTGGAAGAAGCATTCTTGACAATGTGTTGTTGTCTCACGAACTTTTAAATGGTTACACCAGCAACAATATATCACCGAGAGCTATGTTTAAACTGTATATTATGAAGGCTTTTGATACAATTCAATGGGACTCAATTGTCAGAATCATTGGGTTTATGAACTTTCCTCACCATTTTATTGCTTGGATTCTCTGTTGTATTTCTTCTGCAAAATTTTCTATCATAATGCATGGCTCTCCTGTTGGATTCTTTGGCAGCAAGCAAGGCATCAGACAGGAAGATCCCCTATCTGCGTGCATCTTTATTTTGATAATGGAATTGCTTACTAGGATGTTGAATAATGTGATTGAGTCCGACCTTTTTCAGTTGCATCCAATCCAATGTGTAAAGATCCTAAAATCTTCTCGCTTATTTTGTCGACGACCTTGTGATCTTATGCAAACCAGATTCAGGTACAATTGTTGCAATTTTTAATACTCTTAGTAGCTTCTACAAAATGACTGGGCTGAGAAAAAATATCGACAAATCTGATTTGATGACTGTTGGTCTTTCTAACAGTCAAATTAATGAAATTCAAGTTAGAACTGGACTGTCAAATAAATGCAGACACTATCTCATACCTTGGACTTCCTCTTTGTACTGGTAAAATCATCACAAACCAATGTTTACCCATATTTAATAAAATAACTATGAAATTTAAAACTAGACTAGTAGTTTATTAAGTCAAACAGGCAGATTAACCTTAATCAAGTCGGTAGTGTTCTCTATGCAAGTTTATTGGTAATGGACCTTTATACTTCCTTTAAAGCTCATTAGAATAGTTAGATCTATGTTAATGAGGTACCTATGGAAAGTTAAATGTGAAGGGAAATATCTAACTCCAGTTGCATTCAAGGAAACTGAAAAACCTGTGAGTAAGGGTGGTTTGGGCATCACCAATATGTTACTTTGGAATAAATATGCATTTATCAAGCATATTGATATCTAACTTAACTCTAGAGCAAATGTGTGGGTTGAATGGTCAGCTAAGCATATAATTAAAGATAAGGACTTTTGGATTATGAAACAACTGCAGAAAATAAGTTGGACATGGAGGAGTGTTTTCAAAATAAGAGTTGTGATTCTACCGCATTTCAAGTACAAAGTTATTCCGTTTTCACACATTAAACTGTGGAATGACCCTTGGCTCAAAAATGGTTTAATTCTTAAAAATATCTTAACTGACCTGGAAATTGAAGTCACAGAACTCAGTAGAAGTGCTAGAGTGTGTGTTTTTTTCATCAATGGTGAAATCATAATACTGGAAATCTCTATACCTTGTATTAATCAATACTGGAGAAATTCTAGACAAATTAGAATTGGAGGTGGTGATGAGGATATTTCTCTATAGGGATCAGGATTTTTTTTTGGGAATTAAAGACATGTACCAAACTATTGCAGGGTTTGATTAGTTTCTAGCGACAAACGGTACAATAAAACATGGCATAGAGATAATTGCACAAAAGAAAATCTAATGCTTTGCAAAGTGATGTATAGAGAAGTTTTAACCAAAGATAAATTAATTGTGAGACGTATGAATGTTGACCCTATTTGTGTATTGTGTGGCATGCAAAACGAAACTGTGCACCACTTTTTTTTGAATGCAACGTTATTTTCCAAGTCTTAAAAGAGATCATGATTGATATAGGTAGGAATGATGTTATTCAAGACCATGAAGGAGAATGGAGGAGGATCAATGTACAAAATAGCTGGAAAGAAGAGAAAAGCAAACTCTTATGTTTTGTCCTTGAGAAATTTATTTTTTCTACACGGAGAGAAAGAAATGCTAGAGTTTTCAGTCCCCTGCAAACGAAAAATACTCAAAAATTCAGGAGGAATGCTAGAGTGGAAATATGAAATGGGTTAAGGTAGCTAAACTTTATTTTCGATCCTGGTATCATGCTTAGTTTATTGTAGTAATTTGTAATTATGTGTTTTGTCGTGTTTTCCTCGTGATTGATGTACTGTGTTTCTATGTATCTCTTGTGTGTTGTATTTTTCTTCTTTTCTCCAGTGCATTAACAAAGTGGTAGGGATCCACTTAACCCCGTCGGCCTTGCCAAAAAAAAATTGGATTGAAACCACAATTTGGAATTTAAATCCGGATATTTGGAAAATATTTTATGAAGTGATATGTAAATAATGCAACATTACTTTGGAGGAATTTTTAAATAAAAATAATTTTGAGGGGATTTTAAAAATGGTAAAGCACTGAATTCACTTTGGTAACTGGAAAGTAATTCTGATAATGAAGCGCGCCATCATCAGTGTTCATTTTCGAGTTTCTAAGTGATATATTGGTACCATAGTGAGATTTCCAATAGAAATTTATTTTAGAAAACAAGTTGTTTGGAAAATTCAAATGTTTTGAATTTGTGATGGGTATAAGTATATCTATGTATATATGATTTCAAAAGGGTTTGAAACAAGAACTAGACATTTGAATTTCGGAATTTAAAATTTAACTTAAGCAAGTTAAATGGATCGAAATAAATAAATAAGTTGATTAGGAT
This sequence comes from Allium sativum, assembly GCA_030737875.1. Lineage (NCBI taxonomy): Eukaryota > Viridiplantae > Streptophyta > Magnoliopsida > Asparagales > Amaryllidaceae > Allium > Allium sativum. The sequence continues at coordinate 1,055,808,908 of CM060909.1, read as the reverse complement.
CAATTTAAATGAAATATGTAATGCTAAGTTATAACAAAGTGGGGTTTTGAAAAGTTAGCGGGTTTGTAGCATTTCTTCTGGCTTAGTAATTTCGGGGACGAAATTATTTTATGTGGAAAGGAATGTAACGTCCTGGATTTTTAGCCATTTAATATTGAACATTTTTTTTAAATGTTGAATTGGAATAATAAATGGATTTTCATATTGAATTTATCAATTTAATAATTAATATATGATTTTATTTTGAATATATTAAATTATCGTAGAGTTAAACTAACAAAAATTGAATTCTAAGTTAAAACTGAATCTAAACGATTCAGTCAATCAATATAAATTCTATTTGAATTATAACAATAATAATTAATTATCAATGAATTTTACTGGTTAGAATTTAAATTATATTTTAATCAATTTTAATTGATATATGAAATAGTCAAATTTCAGACAACCCCAGAATTCAATGAAACAAATTCCATCAGATCCGTAATAGTGTATTATTATCATATTTCAAAATTCGTAACGTTTGGATTTATCATTTGATTGTACGGTTAGAAAAAGCTCAATAATAAATAAATCAAATTTAATTTAAATTATCGATTTAAATTGATATCTTCTCCATAGGACTGAATTAGACTTCGAAACACGTTCCAGTGTGTACAAAATAGTAGTGCAACCCTAGGTACGTCGGTTGTTGTGTCTCGACTGGAGTTCAAAACAACAAAATATATTATTATAAAATTTAAACGGATAAGAACAAAATCAAATCAAGTAAATTAACTTCCTATCAGCCAACCTAAAATTTCAGGCTACGCAGACCTTCTGCAGCCTTATAGTTCCCTCGAGCAGAAACTTTTGTTCCCTCTTCAATTTTAAATATAGCGACTCCTTCATTTCTTTGATCAAAAGCTTTCCACATTAAAACAATTGCTCCCGTCCTCAAAGCATTCATATATCAACACTGATGGAAATAAAAGTCCTGAAATCATTGATCAATTTCGTTATTTTCCTTCAGCAAAGAAATTAAAAACTACCCTCTCTAAATTTATTTAAAATCCTAATAAAAAAATACTCCATAAATTTGCCAAATCATGGATCCATTGATTTCGGTGGCATGGGAACTTCAATCTCGTATGCAGCTTGTTGGGTTCAATCTTATCTTCGGTCGCCTAAACTATTCACAGTCAAAGCCTAGGGCTTATGACGGCTGATAGATAGGGCGGTGATGATGCAACTAGGTGACGGTAGGTTGCTCAGGTTGGTGCAATGTACCTGTGGGTGATTTTTGGGGGAATTCAAAACTTGAAGGGTTCGATTGATTCCCTATAGGCAGCGAAGAAGGAGACTGTCGCGATTTCAGGAAGGTGGTTCGAGTTGGCTGGTGATGCTAGGGAGGTAGAGATTGATGCAAGGAGTTTGATGGTGATGAGGTTCTGTGACGGCCGCCCCATACCAATCAGACACTTCCTCGAAATACGTTGTGCCAATGCCAGACTAGCACGGGATGATCGTCAAAAGGGTTGAAATGATGAATTACCAAAGAACCTGTAGTATATCTCATATCGTATGGAATAAAATATAATAATAGCATAACTTGATATAAAACAAGCGAGACAGTACATAAGCTGAAAACTAAGCCATATCCATCAGAGTAGCGGAATCCAAAATACAGCTTCATATCCAATTGTTACAACTTTAAAATACTGTCTCTAGAAGGAAATAAAAGAGGTACACTGCTAATGCCCAAAGCAGTGGCCAACAACAACACAAGGAGAATATGTATAAAGTACGTGGTAGCCTCCTGCTTGTCTTCGGATAGGTACTCGTGCATAACCACCTAACCTGCCTCTAGTCTGCTCATTTATGAGCACCCAGAGTAATAAGAAGAGACATAAAAATCCGGATCAGACAAAAGTCTGGTGTGAGCGATAGCAAATCTATATCTCTAAATAGAGTAATAACATGTATAAATAATCATACATGACCTGGACCTGCAACCAAAGAGTTAGCACAACAAGATGCACAATACTCTATGGTAATACCGAGTGTAAAATGGAAGTGTGCGTGTCATAGTGATAACAAACATCAATCTTAGCAATCATCCTCACATCTCTTACTCAATGCGTAAAGCATACGATATCAACCGCTTTGATCACCAAATCCATTGGGATCATGACGGGTCCACACCGCCCTGGGCTCAACTATTGCTATGACCACACCGCCCTGGTCTATAGTCAATAACCTTACCCAGTCCACACCACCCTGGCTCTGGTGTACGGGCCAACCAGTCCACACCGTCGTTGCTCTGGTTCGTCTACATGTCCCCTCTCTCAACGTTAAACCAAAGTTGTCAATATCGATAACTCCTTTGCACACGTCCCGCAGTAAAGCCCAACTCTTGAAGTTAGCTAATTAGTTCCCATCTGGATCCTGAGCGATAACTTTTCGCTTGGACTTCCTTTGCATCTCGGGTTTTGGTCGAATTAGAGTTAATCTTCATAAGAGTTCACGATCGCTGTCGTGTGGTAGAAGCTCAAATCTGGTTCGGTTCAGGGTCACCATCACGGCTCGGTTCATAGTCACTATAGGGGTCGTAGTCACCATAAGGTCGTGGTTACCATGGGGTTGTGGTCACCATAGGGGTCGTGGTCACCACGGGGTCGTGACCATAGGGGTCATGACCACCCTGGGGGACACCATCACGAACCGAAACCCTGCAGCTTTTCCAGCAAGCTAATTTTGCCAAACGACGACATTTTCAACCATTCTAACTTTCCTGTGCAATCACAAAACATACCAAATAGCAGTAATAACATGTAGAATCAACCAAAAACATCAAAACAACGATTTCATATGTTAATTTAGATCAAACGTACCCAAATCCATGATTTTTCCCTTAATTCCCTAAATTTCGGGACTAACAAAATAAAATTCAAATCAACCCAATTTCATATATGTGACATAAAATATGATCTTAGAATTTATGCATATTTTTCCATAATTTTTTGATGTAAAATTTCGTTAATTTTCACTAATCACCCCTAATTAGTACAAATTAGTGTATAAATATGCAAATCACTCACCTTAGCCAATAATAAATGATTGATCTGAAACTTTTACCGATTTGGCTCGGATTCCAATGTGGTGCGGCGGCTCTACCTCGAAATTGGTGTTAATCTAGCTTGATTTGATGTAGATTTGATTAATTTGTGATTAGAAAGTGATTAGAGGGAGATTTAAAAGATGAAAGCCATGATTAGGGTTTGAGAAAGGTTTGTGGCGGCTAGAAAAATGAAAGGAGATGATTCTCCAATTCTTTTCAACCCTCCCATAACCCTAATCCAGAATTGGGCCTAGCTGCTAATCACTCTATTAAGCCCAGTTAGGCTGCTTTCCATCTTTCAAACCTTATTTCAGCCATATCTCCCAAACGGTAAGTCCGTTTGATGATTGTGACCACTTTACGAAATGGGAAACCATCATCCAAATCCAATGGAAGTGGTTTCAGGTCAAAACTCCTTACCAAGCAAAAGTTACAGGCGAAACAATATTTGCTAGAGGAAAAATGGTCATTTTAAATTCGGCAAAAATTGTGAATGTGGGAAATGGCCCAAATGGACCTTAACCAATTTCACCGTCTTCCTTCGAAGTTGTTTTGTATCGTGTCCGACAATACGAATCGTTCTGTTGCTTCCAACTGCCTCGGATTATACCTCGATGTCATCCAACTGATCTGGTGAAATATTCACATCTGAATCGTGCACGAACTTCCTTAACTGAGAAACATGAAATACGTTGTGCACTCCCGCCATCTTGTCAACTAATCCAACTTTATAGGCTAAATTCCCAACTCGCTCAAGAACTGGAAATGGAACAACAAGCTTTGGTGCTAACTTACCTCTCCAACCAAATCGAATCACACACTTCAACGGAGAAATCTTGACAAATACCAAAACACCAATGGAGAATTTCAAATCTCTTCGTCTTTTATCTGCATAACTCTTCTGCCTATCTTAGCTAGCCTTCATTCGCTGTCGAATAACCCTGACCTTATATGAAGTTTCTCTTATTACATCTGGCCCAAGCAAAAATTTCTCACCAGTTTACAACCAACATAATGGTGAGTTGCACGATCTTCCGTACAAAGCTTCAAATGGAGCCATACCAATACTGGACTGATAACTATTATTATATATGAACTCAACCAGATGCAAATGGTCATCCCATGATCCCTCAAAATCCAATATACAAGCTCTCAAGGGATCCTCTAATACACGATTAACCCTCTTTGTTTGACCGTCGGTTTGAGGATGGTACGCGGTACGGAGATGTAATTCATACCCTAAGGCCTCTTGTAAGCTCTTCCAAAATCCACTAGTAAATAACTCGGTCACTCACAATACTTTTAGGTACACCATGAAATCTCACTACCCACTTTGTATACAGTTCCACTAACTTAGTTGTCATTCTATTCGACTTGATTGGTATAAACCTTGCACTTTTGGTCAATCGAACCACATTCTCCCATATACTATCATGACCCGATCTAGTCCTTGGTAAACCATCAGTGCAATCCATTGAGACTTGTTCCCATTTCCATTTAGGAATTTCCAATGGTTGTAACAAACCACTAGGCTTCTTTTGTTCGGCTCTGACTAACTAGCAGTTCATGCACTTGGATATAAACTTCCGAATGTCTCTCTTCATCCCTTCCCAATAATAGGTCTATTTAATGTCTCGACACATTTTGTTACCACCTGTAACACCGCGTGATTTTAAATATAAAAATTAACGAATTAAAGAATACTTAATTTCAAATGTGAGAATTAAGGGAAAACAGGTTACGCCATTGCGTTCGTCTCGGAATTCTGCCTGAGATAGAGTCCGAGTTTGCGTAAAACGGACACCGTATGAAGGAGATATGGATGAACGAAAATAGGCAGAAAAACCGGAAACATATCAGAATGCACTGGCGCACTTGTGAAGTGCGCCAGTACAAAAATGCACTGGCACACCTGCCAAGTGCTCCCATGTCGGGCTAAAAACCTGCACAAATTTCTGGAGTGTTCTGATACAAATAGTGAGTCATTGCTGAGTCACTAGGGCTTAGGTGGCTATCTGAATGGTTCTGGTTATTCCTAGGTTAATTCGATGGCTCTTATTAAATTAAACTTCTATAAAAACACTCCCAAACCCTCAACCCTAATCACACAAATTCATACCAAGAGCCGCCATGTCGTCAATGGGGAACCTAAAGTAGCCGTCGTTCTCTTTCAACTCAAAAGCAAGATAGAAGCAAGAATCAAATCTAAATCTAAATTAGAATAACAATTAGTCTACATCAAAGGCGAGCAATTCAGTTTCAGAATACAAATCCCAGAAAAATAAGACCGTTCTTTTTGTTTGTGAGTATAATTTCTTTCACAAAATAATTAATTAATTTAATTGTGATAAGTTATAATTGGGATTATGAGAATATGACTTTGAATCATGTGATGTTGTCGTTGACAGTTTTTTTTATTGTGGATCTATTTCATATGTTAAATTGTACATGATTAACTTGATTCTTCTCATGCAAGTTTGGGATGTTAAATCATATGTATATGAATCGTATGCAAGTTTGGGATGTTAAATCATATGCTAGTTTATGAATCGTATGCAAGTCTGTAGGTGCATTATATACAAGTTCATATGCGAATCATGTATATACATATGCTAGTTTGTGTGACATTAATTTACATGTTTAGATCCATATCCAAGTTCACATCTTTATGTTTAGATCTATATTTAGATCCGTGGTAGTACTGAATTATGCAAAATTATGTTCAATATGCCCATTGCCTATGCTAGTTTTGTATGTGAATCATATGCCAGTTTGAATGAAATTCATATGCTAGTTATAGGAAAACCATATCCATATGTGCAAGTTCACATCTTTATGTTTAGATCTATATTTAGATCCATGATAGTTTATACAAATTTATGTATACCCATTGCCTATGCAAACTTATGTCATGATTCTTAGATCTATTTTATGTGTTATGCAAGATGTGATGTTGCTTTTCTTTTTATAAGTTAGACTATTTGCGAGTCTAACATATGTCATATTAAAACGTACGAACAGCGTGGGGACGATGGGATAATATTAAATATTAATATTGTGAATTGGCATAAAATGGCTTAAAAAGGCTTATAGTTAATTTGAGACATTAATTGGTATAATTTGTATACCTGGAATTTATGGACATAATTTAGGTGACAATTATGGACATAAATTAATTTGGAATTTATTGAAAATTTTGAATAGGGATATTAATCAATTTGGGGTTAAATAACTATGTGTAATAATTAACCGCCTAAGACACGAGGTTAGACTCGTTTGTGGCGTAAGACTGCCCGAACCCGCCTGGCAAATCCAGCAACCACAAACGGCAGCCTAATGTGAGAGGTCAAAGGCACAAATTAGATGCGTAACAATTGTAAAGACACGAGTTTAGGCTCATTTGCGGTATAAGACTGCCCAGACCCACCCGACAAATTCAGCAACTGGAAACGGTAGTCTAATGTGGGAGGTCTTTATAAGGTTTCGGTTCTAATGAATTAAGTAACACTTAACCAGATAAACATGTATTAGGACATGGGGGTTAAGTGGGTGGCCTGGGTGGCATGTGAAATACGATTAGAAACACTTAACCAAGTTGAAAACATGTAAGAAGACATGAATAAGAAGGGGTTAAGTGGGAAATTCTAGTGGGGACCAAGCATAGGTGGAAAGCTTGTGTCATGTATAGGGGCCCTTTACAAACCAGTAACCCATTAAGTTCTTTGTGAGCTCGAGTTAGATCGAGGACGGGACACGCTTACTGGGTTTGATTGTAAGAGGTCAAAACGGGTTAGCGGTGGCAACGCAAGTCTAACTGGGTCATGTGCGTGCGTGGGCCCGGGCTGGTAGGTAAGACGTTTTTGCGTCGTGTAGATATAAGCCGTGCATCTTTAGTGGTATCGGGTTGCCACTTTGGGGAGTGATACACCCCACTGTGGGACCAGCACGGGTATCTACAAGTTAGGGACCCGATCGCACGGGGGTAGTGTATAGAACTAGTGGAGATAGGGGCAGGCGGCACCTACGAAGGCAACTAGGGGTACACAGAACTACCATTATCATTATTATGTTCAGTAGGCGGGATCAACTTTTAGGGTGACTAGTAATGGTGCAGTATAGTAATTATCCTATAGTGATTAGGAACAAGGTTAATGCCAGAATATTCCTCTTGTTTGCTTTGTCATGCCCACTTGTTTCACGGTCATTCCTTGTTTTACCAATTTATGCCTTATCGTAATTACTTTAATAATTATATTGTTAAAGTTATTGTACTCGCTAGACTTTATGTCTGACTCCCTTGTTTTCGCCTCTTTTCTTCCTCCTCCCCACCAGGTTCTCAGGGTGGGACTAGTACTAGTGGAGCTTGATCTTGGATCTCTTTCTCTCTCTTTTGGAAGTGCTTGGATTGCTGAAAGTAAAGTTCAGCTCATTTCTTTTATGGCTACTTGTGTTAGGGTTATGCTTTTTATTTTATGTACTCAGAAAACAATTTGTCAAGATGGTTACTAAGTGTACTTGGTTTCTGTTGGTTTATGATGTTGTTGTAATCAAACTATTTCTCCGCTGCAATAAATGTTGTTTTTAAATTTTTCAAGTACCAATATATGTATCTGTCTTATTATATTCTGTTCTATGCACTAATAATGCTTCTTGAAAGTTAATGCATTCCCTTTGAGAGTGACATTAATGAACGTGGGGTGTTACACGTGGTATCAGAGCTGAAGGTTACCAAAACAGATACGAATTTTGAAAAACTATTTTTCAAAAGCATTTTATAAAGAAATACTTTCGAAAATATGTTTTAAGGAAAGTATTTTCAAGAGAAAAGTTTGTTTTAGAAAAACATAACCCCCAAGAGCCATATATCTTTTCTTCGTTTCTCCATGTTGAATCTCTTCCTTTTTCTTTTTCAACATGTCTGAGGAACCTGAGATACCCGAGGGCATAACGATACCAAGCTAGTTTAGAAGGTATCTGGAGGCTAGGGCCACTGCCGCAAGCCCAGCAAATGTTCCTCCTCCCCTAGCTGCAGTCTCTCCTCCTCCTCCTCCGCCTCGCGTTGATACTTTTTCAAAGATATGCAAAGATTTTCGGGCAATGGACGGGAAACCTTTTCATGGATCAGAGACGTTTGTTGAAGCTCGAAATTGGCTGAAGGAGGTGGAAGATTTATTTGGTATCTTCGAGGTAGAAGATGGAAGGAAGGTCCAATTGGCTGCTTGGTTAATGAAGGACGAAGCCTCGTTTTGGTGGGAGGTCACGAATGGAGAGCGTCCAGTGGAGACATGGACGGATTTCAGGCGTAGGTTCGAGATGAAATTTCTCTCAAGAGCATAAGAAAATTTATATATGGAGAGGTTCTTAGCGTTGAAGAAAGGAAATTTGTCAGTAAAGGAGTACGTCAACAAGTTCAATCAATTGGCAAGATTTGGCTTAGACTTGGTGAACACACCCGAGAAGAAGGCTCTAAGGTTCGTTAAAGGCTTGAATGAGCTGCTACGCGGGTTGGCTATGACCCACATTCCGATGGGGGCTACCTTTGAGATATTGGTTGACATGGTGCTTATGCATGAAGAGGAGAAAGGTGCTAATGCTAATAAGGCACCATAGAAGAAAGGGGATCAAAAGAAATCACAACAGCAAAACAAGAAAGGCGGTAAGGATAACAATGGCAAGGGAAAGAAAAGGTGCTTTAATTGTGGGACACCAGGCCATCTAAGCAAGGACTGTAGGAAAAATAAGAAGACTGGCTGCTTCCACTGTGGAGAGGCAGGACATCTAATTAAAGATTGCCCGAGGAAACAGGGGCAAGGGCAAAGGATAGGGTTCACTTCTGGAGGGCAAATTCAGGCTCTCATGGCACCAGGACAGGCAAGAGGGCAGGTTCATGCTCTCATGGTACCAGGACAGGAGAGAGGTAGAAACATTTCCGTTGAAAGTTTAGTTTTTCTGTTTGCTCATCCTGTTCATACTTTGTTTGACTCTGGCGCTTCACACTCGTTTGTATCTGCTTCATTAGTTGAAACGCTGCACCTAAATACTAGTCTAGTTACGAATCCCATAGTAGTCTCAAATCTTATTGGTGGTTCGACTCATCTTTCAATGATTTGTCGGGATTTGAGAGTGTCTATCTTGGTCGTTGGGTTTGAATGCAACGCCTTCATTCTTGGCTTCATGGGCTACGGCTTGATTCTAGGCATGGATTAGCTAGCTAGATACGGTGCCATCCTAGATTGTGAAAGAAGGGTAGTTAGATTGTTGACTCGTTGCGGAAAGACCCTCGATATTTCCTGTGACCCTAGAGGTCCGGTAATGCTTAGCTACCTAGAATCCCTTGATGCATCCAATAATGATTTGGAATCTGTTCGTGTGGTCCGTGAATACAGTGATGTCTTCAATGAAGTTCGAGGTTTACCCCCAAGGCGCGAGATAGACTTTCGAATATACCTAGTAGATAATGCAAAGCCAGTTGCATTACCAGTGCGCCACATGGCTCCGAGAGAGAGAAGAGAACTCAGTAAGCAAGTGAAAGAATTTCTTGAGAAGGGGTTCATAAGAAGAAGTATTTTGGAGTGGGGTGCTCCAGTCGTTTTTGCTATGAAAGCTGATGGTTCACTTAGATTGTGTGTGGATTATAGAGAGCTGAATAAGCTAACAAAGAGGAATAGACACCCATTGCCGAGGATAGATGATTTATTCGATTTGTTGGTGGGTGCTTCGTTTTCTCGCAACTGGATTTGGCTAAAGGGTTTCATCAGCTAAGGATGGCTTAGGACAACATAGATAAGACTGCATTTAGAACTCCTGACGGTTTCTTCGAATGGCTCGTCATGCCTTTTGGTTTAACGAATGCACCCGCATACTTTGTTGACTTAATGAGTAGGGTGTTTAGGGAGTTTCTAAACAAGTTTGTGGTAGTCTGGACATTATCTTGGTTTTCTCTAGAAGTGAAGAAGAGCATGCCCTACATCTTAGGGAAGTCTTAGAGACCCTACGAGCGCATTAACTTAAAGCTAAGTTCTCCAAGTGTCATTTTTGGAGAAAATAAGTGAGGTTCTTAGGACACGTGGTCTCTAAGGAAAGGATAGCTATGGATCCCACAAAGGTGGCGGCAATCCAAGACTAGAGAATTCCTAAGAACGCAACAGAAGTAAGAAGCTTTTTAGGGCTGGCTGGTTATTATAGGAAGTTCATTAAGGACTTCGCGAAGATATCAGCCCCACTTACTTGGTTAACGAAGAAGAACTTGACCTTTGCTTGGGATGTTGACTGTGGCGTTGCTTTCCAACGTCTGAAGAGGGATTTGACGACAGCTCCAGTTTTAGTTTTGCCAGATGGGAGTAAGGCATTCACAGTATATACCGATGCTTGCGGGACAGGGCTTGGCGCAGTTTTAATGCAAGAGGGAAGGGTGATATGCTATGGTGGAAGGCAGTTGAAAGCTCACGGGAAAAATTACCCTACCCACGGCTTAGATTTGGCTGCCATAGTTTTTGCGCTTAAGTCATGGCATCATTATTTGCTTGGCAAGAGGTTTGAGTTATATACTGACCATAAGTCACTAAAATACTTGTTCTCTCAGAAAGATCTAAACTTGAGGCAACAGAGGTCAATGGAGTTTTTGGCATCCTACGATTTTGAGATTGCATATACCCCTGGCAAGGGTAACGTTGTAGCAAATGCCTTAAGTAGAAAGAAGTTGACTTTAAGTCCTTTGTTCGTAGAGCGACAGAGTTTGGAGTATAAATCTACCTTTGACTTCAGACCCTCTGTCGATTATCTACCCGGACTGTTGGCATCGTTAGAGGTGCAACCTACACTTTTGAGTTGAGTTGGAGAGGCACAACAAGATGACCCACGGTTGGTTGAGATAGTAGGCGAGCTTATAAGAGGGGAGTCTTCAAGTCATCTTAATAGATATGATATAGATGAGAGAGGCTGGCTGCATAGAGATGGGAGACTTTGCGTACCACAAGACGAGAGTTTGAAGAAGGAAATTCTTGAAGACTCACATCTCTCTATGATGACCATACATCCTGGTGGTGACAAGATGTATAAGGATATGAAGCGAGTTTTCTTTTGGGCCGGAATGAAGAAGGACGTGGCTGAGTTCGTTTCTAGATGCTTAGTGTACCAGCAAGTCAAGGCGGAGCAAAAGAAGCCCGGTGGTTTGCTCCACCCTTTAGAGATTCCATTGTGGAAACAGGAAAGTGTTTCCATGGATTTTGTAGATGGGTTGCCCAGATCAAGGAAGGGTAATACGGGGATTTGGGTAATTGTAGACAGACTTACCAAAAGTGCCCATTTTATTCCCGTTAAAAGTAGAAGGACTGCTACATGGTTGGCATTTGTTTACGTTCGAGAGATAGTTCGTCTGCACGGCATACCCTCTAGTATTGTGAGCGATAGAGATCCCATTTTCACAAGCGGATTTTGGAAAAGTTTACAAGAGGCGGTCGGAACACAATTATGCTTAAGTACCGCTTATCACCCTCAGACGGACGGCCAGACCAAGAGAGTAAATCGAATTCTAGAAGACCTTCTGAGGCTATGCATCCTAGACTTTGGAGGATCATGGGAAGAACATCTTCCATTAGTGGAGTTCGCCTATAATAACAGCTTTCAGGCTAGCATTGGCATGGCACCTTTTGAGGCTCTTTATGGACGACCGTGCCAATCACCTACTTGTTGGTGGGAATCCACAGACAAGGTTTTGCTTGGACCCGACATGATTAGGGAGACTTCGGAGAAGATAGACCTGATTCGATAGCGAATGAAGACGACGCAGGACCGACAGAAGTCATATGCTGATAAGAGACGAACCGATCTTGAGTTCAATATTGGGGGCATGTTTTTTATTAAGGTGTCACCATTGAGAAACGTAATGTAACAACCCGTATTTTGAATAACATGTTATAACATAAAACAAGGCAGAATTAAATATTAAAATCTAAATCAAGGGAAACGGGATGTGCCATTGCGCTCGTCTCGGAAAAATACACGAAATAGAGTCCGAGTTTTCGAAAATCGGAGTCCGTATGACCAAGTTATGGCCCGTCAAAGTTTTCAGAAAATTTCAAAGTTCAAAAACAGTTCAAATTTCAAATCTGGAGCCAAACAGACTGGACGGGAAAGTTTCCCGCCCAGCCCCCAAGTCGACTGGGGAGTCGACTTGGGAGTCGACACACCCCAGTTGGTGTCGACTGCCCAGTCGACACCCCTGTCGACCTGGGTGGTCGGGCCAGCTTGGCCTGATGCACCTGCTGTCCCCTTTGAGTCATGTTTTGGGGCCTGTGACAAAATTTGATGGCTCAGATCTAAATTAGGGTTAATCCTATGGCCTAAACTAACCTAAACTTCTATAAAAAGACCCTAAGACCTAGCCTAAACCCACACAAATCAATCCTACAACTAAGTGCTGCCAAAATGCTCCCTAATCATGGCCTCCATCTTCATCTTGAGAGCTTCTAAGGCAAAAAGGAGCAAGCTTTCTTCTTTCTATCAAAGGAACTACTTATTCTCAAGGGTATTTGCGTTGCTACATCATTCCTAGAGCTTCTACAACGTCTCTATCTTGTTCTATTGTGTTCTAGTTCTCATAGCCATGCTTTGTAAGCCCTCCTCTACTCTTAGATCTAAACTATGAACTTAATATGACATGTAGCAATTTGAAATGAGACTTTTGTGTTATGCTTGCCTTGGATTTCATGCATATATTCATTCATGACCCCTTTTGATCTATGTTTGTGGACCTAATGTTTACCTATCATGAATCTAGTACCATTTATGTTGACTTTTAGGTGGAAAGCTATGAGCTTTATGTGGTGATTTGTGCATAAATGCAACATAGAACCCCTCATGACCTTGATATTAACTTTCCATGATGGACCTATATGCTAATCACAAGTTTATCACCTTATTTGCTAAGTTTAATGCCATACATGTGTAGATTGGAATTGGACCTAAGTGCAATATTTGCCTTGAACCTATCATTGTATGCATAGATCTATTCATGTCTCTCTTGATCTATGATTGTGTATCTATCATGAACCTAGTACCGTTCATGTTGACTTTTGGGAAAAAATGCTATGAAATGGATTATGGCTTATGCATGTTAACAAACCTTAACCCCTCATGTCCCTTAACATGCATATGATAATGTTGAACCTACTTGCTATGCACAAGTTAGGATGGTTACCCTTTATGCTATTGACATGTTTGAGGCCAAATCACCTTTATGTTATTGTCATGTTTGAGGCCAAGTCACCTTTTATGTTATCATACATGTTGAGGCTATATGCTAGTATGTTGAACCCCTTTTTCCTCAAATATCACCATGTTTAACTTGTGATAGACCTTGCCATCTTATGCCCACCTTGTCATATTCTTATGTTCCCCTTTTTGATCTATTTGTGTTGATGCGAACTTACGTGCGATGGGGTTACGTTATGTAGGCCTGTAAACGGATGCAAACGGATGCGGATAGTGCTGTATCCGTATCCGAAAATAAAAATCCGTATCCGAATCCGTATCCGTATCCGGTGGATACCTACTAAATAATATCCGTATCCGTATCCGCGAATATTTTCGGATATCCGAAAATATCCGTATCCGGCTTAGCAAATACGGGTATTTCCGGATATCCGAAAATATCCGAATCCGAACTTAAAAATATGTAAGTTACAATATGATGCATATTTCATTTGGTACTAAACAATAGCTGAAAATTTTGAAATAATACATAAATGATAAAACATACCGATTTAACAATAGCACATTCAATCACATAAAATTCAACACTAATTTAAATTTGTTTTGTTACTTACTTTTTATTCATCTGTTTATAAAATAATAAATTACTATAACCTAAATATAAAAATACAAAACTATATATTTTCATAGCAGACGGATATTTATCGGATACGGATATTTCCATATCCGTATCCGTATCCGCTAAGCATTTCGGATATCGGATATCCGTATCCGATTTTCGGATATCGGATATTTTTCGTATTTTCGGATGCGGATACGGGCGGATTTCGGATATTTCGGATATCCATTGACAGCCCTAACGTTATGGGTAAAATTAAATGACATGAAACATGACTTGAAAATATGACATGTGATTATACTTGAAAACATGAACGTGGACATGACATGTAGAAAACATGAAAGTGGCCAACTCGAGGTTGGGTTGAGTTTGTAGCATAAATATACCCGGAACCGACCGACTTAACTAGTAGCTACAAACAATAGGACCCAATGTGAGTAGTTGGTCATGTCGCGCTTAAAACCCGAGGTTAGACTAGGTTGTGGTTTAAAGCTACCCGGACCCGCCTGGCTTAACTAGTAACCACAACAAGGTCTAATGTGAGAGGTTGGGGTGCATTAAGTTAATTAATGCCACATGATAGGGTTAAGTCATGGACTACTTGAATACTTAACCAATTAAACACGATGGATTGGTAGGGTTAAGTCATGGACTACTTGAATACTTAACCAATTAAACACGATGGATTGGTAGGGTTAAGTCATAGACCACTTGAATATACTTGACCAGTTGAACACGATGTATTGATAGGGTTAAGTCATGAACTGCTTGGATACACTTGACCAACTCAATACATGGTTAGGATAGGGTTAACCACACTTAACCCGTTTGAAAATCCTAGTTACGTGGTCCTTTTCAGCAGTAACCTATAGTATCATGGATACCCTAGGACTAGGCTAGGGTGGGGCACGATTACTGGGTTGATTGTAAGAGACCAAAAGAGACGGCTGAATAGTGCACCAGTTAATTTCAGGCGGACCATGGTCGTGCACATTAAGTCCGGAGTTGAACATGGGCACCTGTAGGTTTAGACTGTGCGTGCTTGTTTTGTGTCTGTGGTTTACACCCTAGGACTGGATACACCCTAGGGTGGACCTTGCACAGTTGACTACATTCCATGATTAAGCCGTATGACACCGATACACGACGAGTTAGGCTTATAGGGAGCCGATCGACTAGACCGAGTAGTTGGACCTTGATTTAGGTCATCTCATGAGTTTGGGCCATTATTGGGCTAAGGGATCATTTCTTGTTTATACTTGACATGGATTAGAATACTAGTACACTTGGTGCAACTTAACCTTGTATATGCGATGCCACTCTTGTTAACTTTTCACCATGCCAGTTATCATCCTATGTTTCATCTCTGTTTTACATGTCCAGTTAACTTTACTAGTTTTTATACTAATAGTAGGTAGGACTTACTAGTCTTTTTGACTGACCTGTTTTCCTTTCGGCTCTTTTCTTCCGTTCCCCCCCCCAAGGTTCTCAGGGTGGGAACACTAGCACCAAGCTTGGATCTTTAGCTTGCTTTCTGGATAGCTCATGTACGGTTTGGACTTGAGCTCGCTATGGCTTTACCACGTCTACTTTGGGGATAGTTTACTTTATGTTATTTCCAGTTTTCAGTTTATGTTTCTAGACTTGTAGTAGTTGGAAAATAATGACTAAGTACTTTGATGCAACTTGACTATGGTTTTGAAATAGTAATTTTATCCGCTGCTTTATTTACTCTGTTTTACTCATATGTTCTGTCTTGTGATATCTTCATGCATGTTTACCTTGTCCAACACCCCTACAAAGCTGGTGTACTTGCAAGAGTGACCCTGGCGGAGGTGGGTTGTTACACGTAGTCCATTTTGGATCAGTAGGGAAGTTGGCATCGAGGTTCGTAGGACCCTTTCCAATTTCAGAAAGGATTGGGCAGATGGCATATAGAGTAGAGTTGCCAGAGAAGCTCAGTGGTGTTCATGACGTGTTTCACGTTTCACATTTGCGTAAGTGTTTACATGATATGGCAGAAGTGGTAGAGCCGAGCACGCTCAAAGAAGTGGAAGTAGAGTGCAATGCCACGGTTAGACGAGCTCCTATACGCATTCTCGGATCGGAGGTCAAAAAGCTACGCAACAAAGAGGTCAAGTTGGTCAAGGTGCAATGGGGAGATGATCAAGGAGACGCGACTTGGGAGACGTAAGACAAGATGTGTACGTTGTACCCTTTCCTTTTTGAGGGTATGTTTTAACTTCTCCTTTTTCTACCGCTTTGTTGATACTTGTCCTATCATTTAGTATTATCTTTGCGATGACATCTTCGATCTTTAGTTAGGAAGAACCCTATGGTTGCAAACATGTGTTTGAGACATGTTATGTTTGGTGGATGCAAATGGATGCAAGTGGTTGCTCGTGGATGCATGTACACACACATTAGGCACTAGATCGGCTCAATCACCCTCATGTTGCATATAAATGTGTGTGCTTATCTAAATTAAAGGATGTATAATGGTTGTGTTATCACATGGATGCTGCATTTTGATGAATGGTTGTGCACACATGTAGAAATAATATGTATCGATAGGATTCTTTCGCATACATATTGGACGCATGGCACTATCATGATTTGCATTAAGGGGGTCAACTGAATCAGTAGACTGCCTGATTTTGCATTAGATAAGGAACATATACACACAATTTTTGCATATGTTCATACGACAATAGAAA